>CM076584.1:1017278005-1017889632 GCA_034641835.2 Pinus albicaulis | reverse complement strand
GAAGAGGATACCATATGCTTGTAATATAAGTCCGCCCTTCGGGCGAATCCATCCTAGTACATTTAACGAGCCCTAGGAAGGAGAAACTCGGAGAACGTCATTTCGACTGAATCCAATGTCATTAGGGTTTAACGAGTCTGACAAAGGGAGAACTCAATGTCTTTTCATATTTAGAAAGATTGAAAAGATATCGGAAAAGTAAACTCCAGCGGTCCCTTTTCGTAGATAGTTCCTCGGACCCGAAAAGGTAGAAAACAATATCCGAGAAAACCTCCTAGTCGCGATAGGCTAGGGTATTCCTTTTTCGTAAATAATCCGTCCCAGCCCGAAAAAGGGTTAAACATATACTGGGTATTTTCGTAAATAATCCATCCCAGCCCGAAAAAGGGGTAAACGTATACTGGGTAGATGTCGATTCGTGTCCACTTTAACGAGATCGAAACAACAAGGGCCTCGGCAATATTTTCATGTTTAGAGAGTCAGAAAAGAGCTGAAAGATGACTCCAAAGTGACTTTTTCGTGTATTTACCGAGTCCGAAAAAGTATAAAATACAACTCGTTTCACCGTTTAAGTCGCGTAAAAAACCTGTTGCTGCACAAAAAGCAAGTGTAAAACCCATTTTTGACAAAATATATTAAAATATTCAGAAAAATAACTTTCAAAACCTATTTTGAGTTCAAAAAGTTATAAATATGTCAAATGGTAAAAATAAAATTACTTTTTACTATTTACCTCACCGAAGAGCAGCAGTGGTCCATTTTGTGTGCGAACTTCTGACGGCGATTGCGACCGATCCGGGCTACCATTCAGATTCCCGTCTGTTCTAGGTAAGAGGCGCTTCTTTGTACTCCATTTCAATCCTTTTTTCATAAATTTTTATTTCATATTAGACTTCCATGAGGAATTTTTGAATTTTTAGGGCTCCGCCCATTGGCGCGGGTATCCGGCACAGACCCGCGCCAATGGCATTTTATTTCCAAAGGGCCCGCGCCAGCGGCGCAATCCAATTTTCCGTTTGAAATTTCCACACAATGAATGAATTGCATGAATTTTTAAGGATAGCAGAGGTCTAATTGAATTTTTTGGACCATGTAAATGCAGGCAACCGATCAAAATGGTCATTGAGTGGAAAGAGAGAGAGCACGGGGAAGAGGATGAACAGGTCATGGAGAATGAGACTTGCATGAATGCCCTCAAGAACTGTGGGCTTAAGAAGTTCTTCCTGACACTTTGTTTACGAGCTCAGCCTGAGCTCCTACAGTACCTAATCAGCATATGGGACGAACATGAACAAGTGTTCAAGTTGCGGGACCAAGTATTAGAACTGGAGGTTTCTGACGTATACTTCATAGCCGGACTATCGCGCAGAGGTCCGGTGCCCATATTAACAGGGAGCAGACCGTCTGGGGAGAAGATGGAGCAAGTGATGGCACGAGTGTGCCGAGGGGCACGACTGGGATCGGGAAGTGGAAAGGTAGACATCCATACTATTCCCGATCTAGCACTCAGGGTAGTGCTTCATACCATCACGCGGGCCGCGGGATCGCAGGCACCGCACGAGGCAACAAAGGCCCAACTCTTACTGGCCTCAGAGTGCATGAGTCCCCTATTATTCGACTGGGCCACAGCAGTGACAATAAATATCAAGAGACAGCTCACGAAGTGTAAGCAGGCCAAACTGAAACAATTTGGCTACGGTTCTATCCTGGTATCGTTCATTCTGGAACGATTACCAATCTTCCAGGGCCAAGGGGCCATAGTAGCTGAGCCGATTCCACGAGAGCCAAGAATGGCTCGTTGGGCGGCACTGATGCCCAGAGCTGGAGGAGGCCAACAGATGTCCTGGAGGCCGGAGTTTTTTGGGTGGTTGCGGCGTCAGTTGATTGTAGTGGAAGACTGGCCATATGCAGGAACCGATTTCACTGGAGACCCAGATCTCCCACTGCCGGAGGGAGATGATTGGGATGAGGAGTTGGGTATGATCTCTTCTCTTTTTGATTTTTATGTTTTATGATTTTTTTTGGTAATACATGTCCGTCCTGACACATTTTATATGTATGCAGACGTGGGCTTAGAGAGACCAGCCGGTATGTCTCCTATTGCGCGGAGGACTCTTCCCGCACCTGATCCTCAGGAAAAGGGTGCAGAGGGGGGGGGAGTTGATCCAGAATCTCGAGGGTATTGCCCGAGGGATCCCAGACTACGCCTGGCTGGCAGATGTACCGATGGCGTACCAGAGACATACGGTGGGAGTGCTTAGTCACCTCCACCGACTTCTGAGACGCTTAGTGCATGCAGTCACTTGTTATCATGAGCACCATGTGGATTAGACTCTTAGGGCTTTTATCATGCATATTTTTTGAGAGACATGTCGTCTCCAGACGTATTAAGATGAAAATGTATATTTTGATTTAATGTGATGCACACTATGCAAACATTCGATATCTATATATATACATATCTATTTCTGGATGGATTTTCCTTTTACATGTGATGATGATTTACAAATTGTGCAAATGTCTATCTAGAACCAAATTAGCTACTGCATCAGTTAACGTATTCATATGCCTGGGTATATGTTGATATGTAATATAGTCAAAATTTCTTTCCAGTAAACGAATACGCAGATACAAACGTAAAATGGATGGGTTTCTTACTGAATAGTGTCCGTTCAGTTGTGATACTACAAGTTGCGAGTCTAGATACACAAGAAATTCATGGATACCGAGGTTTACAGCCACGATTAATAATTTTAACACAGCACTATATTCTGCGATGTTATTTGTAGTACGTCCTAGACACACACCTTGCAGGTTGACCAACTCACCAGCAGGATCGTAGATTACCCAGGCCGCCGAAGATAGATTCCTGGTACTGCGGGAGGCACCATCCGCGAAACCAACAAATGGATTGATGGACATCTGCACAATCAGGAAGACCCGATCAGCAGAAAGATGTTTACATCGCAAACCACACCACAGATGCACACAAATGAAAAGCACACACCTATGTACACACACTACACCAAAAATCACTTTAGGCGTAGTATTTTTTGAGGTACAGCCCATTTCTGGGTTGCGCCAGTGGAACTCCTTCATAATCTATAAGCTCATAAGCCCCATTCTTCAAAACGCGTTTTACTATGTAGGGCCCATGCCACATAGGTTGGAACTTACCGGCCCCAAGCTTGTCATGCGCTTGATCGTATAGGAGGACGAGGTCTCCTTCGATAAAGGAACGCGGAGAAACTGATTGATCAAAGTGAGCTTTGACCCGCTTCTTTTGTGCTTCAATGAATAAAGCAGCTAAACGGCGGGTTTCATCTAGCCGTTCCAGATACAAAAGACGCTCTTCCTCAACAGAAGTATCGGGTAGAAGTTCCACAGCTAATTTCAAAGAAGGAATCTCACATTCAACCGGAAGAGTTGCTTCCAAACCATACACTAACTGAAACGGTGTGAATCCAGTTGCACTCTTTGCAGACGTCCGGTATGCCCATAGAGCTGAGAACAGTTGGAGGTGCCAATTGGATTTGTGAATACCAACTGTTCGTTGAAGCATAGTGACGAAAACCTTGTTCACTGCTTCAACCTGGCCATTTGCCTGAGGGTAATATGCCGTTGAGCTATCATGACGTAAGCCCAACCTTGAAGTCAGCTCGGCCATCATATAATCTCGGAAATGAGTACCATGGTCAGTAACGATGGCTTGAGGGACCCTGAAACGTGCAATGATGTGGTTGAAGATGAACGGAGCAGCCGTCTTACCGTCAGCAGCAAGTGTAGGCATCGCTTCGGCCCACTTAGTGAAGTAGTCGACAACGACGATTATATACGCATGCCCCCCGGCTGAACGAGGGTTACATGTCATAAATTCCACGCCCCATTTCGCAAAAGGACCGACGGTAATAACATGATGCAAAGGGAGAGACGGCGCGCGCATCTTGCGCTGAAACACCTGGCACGCGTGACATTTACGGACTGCAACGATACAGTCTTTGAATATTGACGGCCAGAAGTAACCTGCTCGCAGAATTTTCTGAGCAGTGGCATATCCGGACATATGTCCACCACAGGCGCCACTGTGGCAGTCATTTAGGACCCTTTCAGCCTCTTCCAAGGTTAGGCACCGACGGAGCACCGAATCTACTCCAACGCGGTATAAGGTATCTCCTACGATGCGGTAGGGTTGAGACTGATGCCGAATCTGTCGTCGGGCATCTTTAGTCAACTCAGACCGAAATGTGGAGGTCTGAAGATATACGATTATGTTTTCGTACCAAGGGTCGCGAGTACTGATGAGAAAAAGAGTTTTGTCCGGGATATGATCCTCGGAGAGTGAAGGAGTGGAGTCTGTCGGGAGTGAGCATATAAGATCGACAAAGACAAGTGACTTGGTTGAATTAGCAGTAGTGAACTCTAAGTCAAACTCCTGCAGGATAATGATCCATTTGGAGTATTTCCCCCCTAGTAATTGTCGAGAGAGAATATATGTCATGGGGTTGCAATCCGAAAGCACTGTTAGCGTACGCAACAGGATGTAGTGGAAAAAACGCTGCACAGCGTGTACTGCGGCTAACGCCAACTTCTCGACGTGAGCATAACGCGTTTCTGTATCGAGAAGGTTTCACGATAGATAATAAACAACATGTTCATTACCATCATCATCATCCTGCACCAGAACCATAGCTATGGTGCTAAACGCGGTGGCGAGATACAAAGTGAAATCACGGTGATAGTTAGGAGGACGAAGCAAAGGAGCATTAACAAGTAACGTCTTTAGCCTCTCAAAGGATTGTTGAGCAATTTCGTCCCAATGGAAGGGAACATTATGCTTTAATAGGTGCGTGAATCCTTTAGCCACCTCCGCGTAGTTCGGGATAAAGCGTCGAAGGAAGTTTGCTTTTCCTTGCAGACTCTGCAACTGATATAATGAGGAGGGTGATGGGAGATTGATGATGGCCTCGACTTTTAAAGGGTCAAGGCGAATTCCGTCTTTGGAGACTATGAATCCCAAAAGACGGCCAGAATCCACGCAAAAGACGCATTTATGAGGATTAAGCCTAATGTTGTAGCGCCTACAGCGAAGGAAAATCTGGCGGAGGTGTTCAGGGTGGTCCTCTCGTCTAGCTGAATGAGCTGGCAAGTCGTCCAGATAAGGCTGAACGATATGGCGAATGTCATGGAAAGCGTAAGACATCACACGCTGAAAAGTGGCTCCAGCGTTTTTCAAGCCAAACGGGAGATTTTTATACACGAAAGTACCCCATGGACATATGAATGTAGTCTTGTGCTGATCAGCAGGTAGAATGTTGATCTGATTATACCCCAAAAAGCCATCCATCAAGGAATAAATCTCACTTCCGGCACATTCGTCGATGATCTGGTCTATGAATGGAGTGGGATAGTTATCCTTCGGACAGGCGCGATTGATGTCGCGGTAATCAACACAGACCCTAATAGTACCCTGCTTTTTATCGACAGGGACAATGTTGGAAACCCATTCTGTGAGGGGGATGGGATAAATAAAGCCCGCGTTCAGAAGTTTTTCAACTTCTGCCTTAATTGCAGCGGCTTTACGAGGATGCATGGGGCGTAAGCGTTGGCACACGGGCTTCGCACCACGGTAAGTTGGAATCTCATGCACTACAATACTGGGATCGATCCCAGGCATTTCCTCGTAAGACCAGGCGAACACATCTCTGAATTCTTTGAAAAGATCAGTATAGACTTGAATCTCATCAGGAGAACAAGTCACTCCCACGTGTATATTCTCAACGATCCCCAGTTTAACGGAGATGTTGATCGGGATGGTTTGAGTGATATTACTCAGGTTTCCCTCCGAAAGAACCTCATGCGTCAAAATGGGCGTTTGGAGAGGAGGAGTAGGAACCTGAGATGCATAACGCTCTAGACAATCTGACATTGCCCCCAAGCTAGGCATGAAAGAGGAACGATGATGTCCATCGCTCCAAGGCAGCTCCTCAAGAGACATTGTTTCAACAATGGCTTCATCGGAAGGAAAAGTCTCTTTGAGAGGATCAGGCGAATCGGCCTGACCAAGCCAGGGGGATTGAGAGTAGACATCTAGAGCCATGCTCAAAGGAGCATGCTGAGGAGGTGGAGGATCAGATGTAGCAACAATTTCACAGTAGCTAATCTCTACTGGAGTCAAGGGCATTGATTCTCCAAACTCAAACACCTGCTTAGGCGTAGGGATGAGCCAGGGGTCATCAGACCTGGAAATCATGTTAACTTGAGCAGTGTGCGGTGGTGGTGCGGGAAAAATACCCATGAGGACGGGGTCCTTGAAGAGACCAGGTCCTACACTGTCAGGGGGATTTTGGATCTGATCCACGTATGGAACGTTGTTCTCGGAGGTGGAGGTGAAGAAGGACAAATGATCCACCGTAACGATTTTGCCCTCGTGAGGGAACTTAAGGATTTGAAAAATGGTGGATGGCACGCATAGCATGGCATGAGTCCAGCTACGACCAAGAATTATATTGTAGTTGAGCTTGGTGTCAACCACTTCTACTTCTACGTTGACATTCTTCCCCTGTAAAGTGATCGCCAGACTCTCGAGAACACCCAGGGGTTTGGATTCCTGACCATCGAATGCCTTTAGGGCATTGGGAGATGACGAAAGGGCCGGAGAGCCAATGGCCTTCCAGAAAGCAGACGACATGACGCAGGTAGAGGCACCTTCATCCACAATGGCCCTATGGATGTTAAGACCGTTAATCCCAACTTGAATAACAAGAGCGATCTGATGTGGAAGTCGGGGGGTGAAATTCTCTAAATCAAAGGTGAGAAGACTCAAATCGGCAGGATCAATGCCACCGATTGCAGACAATAAAGCCTTCCGTTGCGACGAACAACTCTGAATAACTTCTAGTGCAGACATAACAGAAGGCGCTTGTGCCAAATCCTCAACAATACTATAGTGTTGAGCGGCACGGGTATTCAGATTATAAGAAGATCTTCGTAAAACACCTTTAGAAGGTGGCTTCACAATAGGTTCAGGAGTAGGCTTCTCGATTTCCAACGAACCGGAGACAGGTGGGGGAGGTGGTCCATCCGTGACTGCCTTCCCTGGTGCCTGCCGTGATTCATTGTAATCCTTCAAATGCGTGGCAACAGAGATAGGTGCATCACCATTCATCATAAAAACTTGGGACCCAAATGGTGCAGATGGTGAAGGCTGTTCAACCATCTGGGTCTGCTGAGACGGGAATGGTTCTTTAAGAACTGCCGAAGTCCCTTTAGAGCCTTTGAGAAGTTGAATAACTTCATATCGTTGTGGACAATCCTTGGTATAATGGTCTCCTTCACAAATGAGGCAGGAATACTTCGGTTTACGCTGAGAACCATCCTCAGTGCGAGGTTTGGATTCTGGCTTTGGGGCGTCAGATTTGGATTTACCTTTTCCCTTCTTTTTCCCCTTGGAGGTTTTCTCCGTAGGATTGGCCTGAACGACGTTAACCTCCGCGGTTTTGCTAGAATCTGACGAGGCGGGATGAGTAGGAGTATTGTTGGAAGAATTAGACTTTTGCTTCCCATTCAAATATTTCTTCGAATTTTGAGACACGGAACCAATGACACCATCCACTGCAGGGGTAGGTGGAGCCTTAGAGGTTCCGGACCGTGGAGCATCAGGTAAGATATCATAAAGTGTGTCGGACTGAGAATATACAAGATCCAGATATTGGGCACGCGCAATGGCTTGTTCCTCCATCACACACGCTCCCATCGCAATATCTTGGACGATTTTGTTCACGAAGGAGGTGGTGAACCAGTGAGTTAGTATTTGATCAGGTATATGAAACTTGATCAGTCTACGATGGCATCGCCACTCATGAATGTGATCAGAAATGTGAGTGGCTTTGTCCTACTTTAAAGAAGTCAGGAGGTGCGTCCCGGCTTCATAGCGAACCGGTAACTGAAAGTGCGTCAAAAAAGCCATGGCTAAGGAATTGAAATCTTGGAAGATGCCACGGGATAACTCGATGTACCACTTAGCAGAAGCTCCAATCAAAGTTCGCTGGAAGAGGCGCAGACGAATTGAATCATCGACCCAAGAGTTAGATGAACACCAAAGATGATATGTCATCACATGCGCTTGGGGGTCCTCCCCAGCTTTACCCTCAAACTTGGGGCAATCACCTGGTATCTTGGTAGGAACCGGAGGCCAATAAGGATTATGCAAAATTGGATCATTGGTCAATTTTGAAACATCCAACAACTCCAAGGTGGCCAGGAACGGCAATGGCGGATTGACCGGCATGCCAGGCTCGGGATGAGGACTGGTACTTGTACTCCACGTTGGTTGGGAATATCCTTGCCCCCATGGGTTCTGTCCCGTAGGATTCTGACTGTAGGGGGTGTAGGTCGTATAACCAGTCTGATTTGGCTACTGGTAACCAGTGTGTGGGGCTTGATAACCAGAGTACAAACCCTGATTATATGTCGGCCCAGTGTAAGCAGCATTGGGATTTGGCTGCTGAGTATAGGTAGAACCGGGTTGATGAGGATAATACTGAGAACCTCAAGGCTGGTTTTAATTAGGTTGAGATTGACCATGAGGATAATAACCGCTCTGAGGATGAGTTGGCTGTTGATAGGTGGAACCCTGCGGAGCCTGATAACTAGGGCGCAACTGTTGATTTCGCTGTGGCATTGAATAAACCGGCTACTGGGCAGGGTTAATGGAATGAGTGGGCTGCCCTGAGTGAACATGTTGACCCGGCTAAGCGGGCAACCCTGAGTGAACATGTTGACCCGGATAGACAGGCTGCACCGGTTGCGCAGGTTGACCTGGCTGTAAAGGAGCCCCAGGTTATGCCGGATGGGCCCGTTGGCCTGGAGGCAGAACACCAGGTTGTACCGGATCGGCCGGTTGGCCTGGTGGAGGAACACCAGGTTGTACCAGATGGGCCAGTTGGTCTGGTGGAGGAATAGAGCCAGGTGGTTGCTGGTAACCAGTTTGACCTAGAGCAGGACCATAGGATGGTCCCGGCTGATATGCAACATTGGAAACAATAGGATACTACGGTTGCATAGGTTGAGAAGGCTAGATTTCCCCCCCAGGAGCATAGATCGGTCCCGGTTGGTACCTCGGCTGAGGCTACACAAGTTGACCGGAAGGGTTGTAATACTGTCCTTGCGGACCGTACGATGGCCCTTGCTGGCCCGCAGGATAGCCTTGCATGGGCTGCCCTTGTGGGTCATAAGGATAGCCAGGTTGGCCCGAAGGTTGGCCTTGGAAAGGTTTCCCTTGTGGGTTATAAGCCTGGTTATAAGGTAAACCTTGAGCATGGAAGTGAGCCTCAGGAGCGGGTAGATGTAAAATGTCCCCGTGCTCATCATACTGACCTGGAAAAGCATACACGAGTGTACCATCCTGTGCATAGTGCGAAAAATAAGAACGGTTGGGATCTTGGGAGGATGGTCCAACCTCGGGATTCGGCTATTGTAGGGACAACCGATACTCCTCCGAAGAGATGTTCTCTGGCATATCAGTCGCTAAATAAATGTCTTCAGGAGGCGACATAGCCCTCGCGGAGGGTACCGTGATAACGGGTACAGAGGCAGCCACACAGATAGTGGGCCGACTGGGTACAGAAGTGACGGGTGTCCGAGGAGACACCCCTAATGAAGGAGCAACCAACCTCATAGAAGGAGCTGACACTCCCATAGAGGCTGCGGCGGAAATGATCTGACCCAAGGATCTATACCCTGCTGGCAATGAGAGACCGGATGAAGACATAACAGCGGGTTCAGAGTCGTCTCCTGGAAATAATCTCCGAGGAAATAACTGGTAATCTTCACCGGGCGTTGGGATTTCCTCACTGGAATCACTCATGTTTGAGCCTGCCGCTAGATCTCGTAATAGACGGCGAGGACTAGGAGGAAAAATAGTAGCTATAAAAGGCGAACCCGATGTAAGAGAAAGGAAATCAGCTCCTAATCTCAATTCAGACAAAGGGTCGGAAAAGGGCCAATTGAACTTAATTAGTCCCCCAAAGGGTTGCTCAGAAAGAACCGGTCCCTGGTCAGGAAACTCGGAAACAATGGGCTACTGTGGTTCAGTAGAGGATTAGGAAACCTCTGATGAATCGTCCGTATAAGGACTACCAGTAGACGAAACCGAGGGTTCCGCCACTGTGGTAGTAACGACAAGAGAAAAAGATCAAACACACACACGGGCTGAAAAAGAGTCAAGACACACAATCAAACGGTCAACAAGCAGAATCTAACAAGGCGTGTGATCGTGGGTGATTAATTTTTTACCACATTGAAAAATAAGAAACTTCACCGTTTCATGTTTTAAGAGTTGAGAAACGGTCAAAAAGGTGACTCTATCTCTTTCAGATTTGACACAAGTGTGAAAGGACAAGCGCTTGGTGATCCTTTCAAATTTAGGGAGTTAGAAAAGATCAAATGACTACTCATGAATACTAGGCAAAAAGGGTGTACCAAATAATCGTGAATTGCAATATACACCTTGGTTTCAATAATGAAAAAGAAATCAACCAAGGACTTTCCGTACGTGCAGGCAATCTCCCCGAATGTTGTGTTCGGTGTATCACGGGTATAGGGCGGCAGACTCGGCTTCCTATGGATAAAGGATTGAAACCTAGTGGGGTCTCCCTTTATATACGCGACGGTACGAGGAGCACAAGTCCGTACTAGCGCTGTCTAAAGCCAAGAGGCGAACGACAGCTACTAGGTTTTAAGACGCCGGAACACGTCTCTAGCCTAGACCTCTAAATGTGTTTCGTTAGATTTCAATGTTGCCTTAGTGTAAATTGAGTAAATTTTAAAGTTTATCTTCAATTACGTTTCAGTTTTCAGGCCCTAATGAATGTGATGTCTCAAAAATCTCCTAAATGCAAAACTACATGCCACAGTATATCATTTCGTTCGATGAAAGCTAGCTACAGAAGAGTTAAGAGCTTTTTACACAAACAAAATGATCGGAAGACAATCAGTGATATCTCTAATGCAGCTAATGAAACTAAAAACTTTTCTTTCAAAGTCACTAATTACTAATAACACCGAAAAGATTTTAATTTGCACTAATCAATCAAAAGCAAAAGAGATTTTTTTATTTTCAATGTTTGAGAGCTAGATGCACTAAACAAACCGAAAACAAATGAGAAGCAATTTGAGAAATGATAATAAGAGAGCAAAAACAAGCAGATTTCACTCAATGGCACAAAAAATCAGATCTCAAATCGACCAAAAGTCTCTCAAAACCAAGAAAAGTCCCAAAGACACTAATGAGCCGTGTAATCTAGGCCCAAAATGAAGCAAAGCGAAATTCGAATGAAAACGAAATCAGTCACTCAAAAAGCGCAATAAAATGATAGACAACTGTCAAACGAATGCAAGGAAGCAATCCCAAAGTCGACTGAACGAATGAAAACCAAAAACTCCCAAGGGAGGCTCGACTCACAAAAGCACCTAGATGCCCTAGGGCTCGAATGCAAAATCGAAATAAATAGGCAAACAACCAAAGGATGGAGGTTACAATCAGTCAAACTAGGCTCCAGTGCACTCAAACAGCCGAAAAAACAAGATCAAAATCACAAGTCAGTCCCAGAAAGCATGAAACACAACAAACCCTAATAGCTCATAGGATTGGCGCGACTGTGAGCTTGAAATTAGCGCCAGAAAGGCAATGGCGCGGGTGATACACAGGCCACCTGCGCCAATGGGCGCGACTGTAACGCTGAAAAGCGCGCCAGCCGAGTTTACTATGGGAAAATGAAAAACAAGCAATCTCAGACACAGACAAGTGATGACAAGGCTAAAACAAAGCCAAACAAACAGAAAAAACCAGTCCAAAGAGCTGACCAAGCAAGCAAGGCCAAGAAATTGACCGAAAAGAGAAGACAATACTCCAAGTTGTTCAGTCCGTAAACCAAACCGGAGATTCACTGAAGCAGCGTTGATCTACTCCGCTAATGCAGAGCAAAAGCGTTTCGCAGGCTATCTGGCTGTACTTCAGGCTTCGTCTATAGCTTACAAATCAAACAACAAGTTGAGTCCCCAGCGGAGTCGCCAAATTGTTGAGGAGGTAAATCCCCTCTGCGGACAGAGGCGATCCCTACTAGCCCAGATCGGGTCTAGCAACAATCAAACACGCTACAGTGCAGGTTCCTAATTGTAAATAAACCGACTTGCGAGGACGGCTTACCTGGAATCCAACGCCGTCGTTTGTAGAAGAGGTGGTGCTCCCATTCCTTTGCCCTGGCAGATCACAATCCTCACGATCTCCATGATCGGATACCTGCACATGCAAGAAACAACACAAACGCAAGCATAAAACCCAGAATATACAACTATATGTCAGTCGAAGAGGACATAACTCATGAACATGATCAAGAACAAGAGTGGAACCATAACCAATAGTCGCTTAATATTAATGAGTCAAAAAGAAGAATACAACCAAAGCTTCGACGTCGAATTCTCCTTTGGCGGGTCGTCAGCAAAACATGTCTCGATAAAGCCTGTCAAGGATGGGACAAGCCTCTCTCTCCGGATACTTGGCAATAGTCTCCTTGCTTGGATTTGGCCTTAAGGGAATCAAGAAGGCTCTTGCAGCATAAGGATGTGAAAGCTCTTGGGAACTAGCTTGCAAAGGAGATGGGAAAGCTTTTATAGATGGAGGAAGGGGAGTTGGGATCCCTATAATTATGGGATTGGCCCTATCATCAAGGAAGCTTCCATGAGAGGTGGCAAACCACTTCCTCTCTATGGAAATCCGTAGCCAAACCTCCCAACTCAAGATAGATATCAGTCCAGGAATTTTTTAGGACGAAACTTCCGCCATTTATTTTTAAAAAACACCTCTTAATATGGTTGGCGCGGGTGTGGCTCTATGACAGAGCACCAATTGGTGCGCCCTTTTTGGAGGATTTTCCCCCTTGGCGCGAGGGCTGAACTATGGAACCGCGCCAATGGAAAAAGAGCTATTTTTAGGGTTTTTTGCAAGGATATGTATTCAGGGAAATGAAAGCTCATCTTCAGAGGGATGCAATGAAAGTATTTCAAGTCTTGTCTCTACTCACAGGTCACGGAATGATCCCTCCAATGTGCATGTTCGTCCCGTGTATGGATATCCGCATGAGAGCCACCTGTCGTGCATGTACTAACCCACTGGAGTAGTTGTCCAATATCCAGATTTGTCCACAGATGGAGTCTGATGCTAGCCTTAGCCTCCAAGGTGGCATTGATGTATTCAACATGGGAGGATACATCAGCCTCAAGGGAAGCCGGGTAGTCTTCCTGCCGAGCAATGTAGGCCTAGGGGCAGTGTACTACAAGAAGCGTGCCAGGCAACCGGAAATGAAATATCAGAAATCGAAGAATAAAGAAGGGGGGAGTATAAAAAATCTAGATCAAGGGTGGTGTCAAGTCAATGCGGCTGACAACATAGTGCCATAACCCAATAAGAGATAATAGACAATATTTAAGTCACCACCAAAAAGAGAAAATGTAGTAGAGATGAAAGAGGGGCGATTCCAAGGTATTAAATACCCGCTGAGAGGAAGTAGTAATATCCACGAACCAAGACCAGATTCTGAAGGAGCTCAAAGTAGGAACCAACATTAAATAAGAGTAAATAAGGGAGGCGTGATGTAGTAGATAACACAAATAGAAATAATTATCGGTACCGCCCAAGAGATCGCGATCCAAGCGAACCCCCACTCAAGAATGTTGTGTACAACCCACATTAAATAAGTATATAATTCATATTCACGAAGCAGGAGAACCCCTATGAGATGTATACCCCGGAAAATACATTTGAAAGTGCCAGAAAAGTTATATTTTTAATACCCCACTGGGACCACAGAGTCCACGCACAATGAATGTAAGCTTGCAAATGAAAGGTTGTGAAGGATACTAGTTTCAAAGGGCATCAACCAACAGATCAAAAGTATAGAAAAGCAGGTGACCCAAGTAATCTGATACAGTAAATTCGATAAATCTGGGCAAAAAATGAAGAGTTGGCTATGTCCCTTATTGACATCAGCATCAACGCACGCACCCACAAATGTACCACCATCTATGACAGAAGTGGAAACTAAATATTTTACAAGGACGCGAGATGATGAATGACTAAATCCATCTGTGCCATAGCGAAGAAAATGATTGGTGTTTGTTGCCTTCACCAACCTTGACGTCCACAAATTGTAGGACCTTGGAAAATTTGTGTAGCCACCCACTCATTGACACCTCTGAGTACATATAAAACAAAATGCAAGACAAAGTGTTAACATCCCGGTATTTCAAGCGTCGAGAGTGCACCACAGTTGCCAGTCAAAAGCTACTAACCATTCATGTCGATGTTTTTTTCACAGAAACTAGTGGACTAAGTTTCACATTGAATAAATTAAAGAATATATTAAAGATACATATCAATACTTCGATGTTGTTGATTCAATTTGGTGGGAGTATTTTTTCAATGATGAAAGTGACACATTTTCAAGATAAAAATATCGATATAGAATTTTGAAGACTCCATTTATTTGTCCACTGAATATGAGGAAAGAAACATTATTGAATGACAACAATATCAAGGTATCATCGAGTCTTCACAAGTAGAGGAAAGAGAAATGTATAGTGGTTCTAGAAGATCATGTGCACAATTCGAAGCCATGGAAGACTTACAAGAGTTTTGTACAATATGTTAAGGAGGGGTGCATGATTGTAGTGTTAGCAACATAGATCCACATGGTTATCCGTTATGGGTTGCCAAGGTTACAAAGGTCATTGAAGAAAATGAGAATGTTACAATAGTTGAAGTATATTGATATGTCACAAATGCACACCCATTCAACGGTGTGTACAAGCGAGATATGGTAGCTGAAAAACAAATCAATATAAGGAGAAAAGAAAGGGCCCAAATATAAATCATCACTATACTCACCTCTTAAAATTGGAGGATGTCAACATACTTGTTTATGACTTCAATTTAACAAAGAGAGGAACTCCACTATAGGGCCACAAATATTATCAAGAGGTTGCTACCACAACAAGTAGTGGCAAGACAGGAGCTCATTGAACCCAATCATAAATCTAGAAGGATCTTGACATCTGCAATTTTTGGCATACATATACACTCAGATGGGGCACTGGTTGATGATAAAGTAGAATATGGGTAATCAACATCTTCATCTTGTTATTCCTTTGAAGATGATTTCTATGAGTGACTATGAATAATTATCTAATTTTTTTTATGTAATTTGATCAATATGATGTTTGCATGATAACTTGACTGCTCTAACTTGGATATGATATTATATGAACTTATGAGTCATTTCTATGTTTGTTTGATTGTATGTTTTAATTGTGAAGAATTCATTTGTTTTAAATATCCACAACGCAACAATAACTTTGAAAAATAACTTATGTTTCATTTAATGTACTTAGTATTGAGATTTTGATTATAACTAAATTAATATTAGCAATTAGTGTTCAATTTTTAAATTATATAACGATATTATCATGCCATTATGTATTATTATGATTTTCTAGATCATAGTTCAATAAACGTTGCAATTCTAATGATCCATTAAAAAGAGGGTGCTTCAATTTGATGGTTGATTTTTAAGTTTTAGTTGCAATGTATCAAGTTGTCTTAGGCTAAGAATTCAAAAGAGATATACTCCTAGTTTAAAAAAAATGCTCTTGCTAGAATGACTCTTGATTTTTAAGGTTTTTCTAGCCATGATATTTGGTTTATGATGTCACGGTTGAAAAACGTTGAATTTTTAAGTTGTTTTGTACTCATGATATTTCGTTTTAATTCCATGGTTGAAAAATGTTGGAATTTTAAGGTTTTTTCAAAGTCATGCCACTTTATATTTAATGTCATGGTTGAAGATTATTGGGATTATTATTATTATTACTAGTTAATTAATTAATTAATTAATTTTTCGTGATTTTGGTTTTTAATGTCATGGATGAAAAACATTGGAATTTTTGATTTTGTGGTGTTTGCATAAAAACAAGGGCTTTGTCATGTTTTTTTTGCACAAAAACAAGGGTTTTTTGGGTTAAAGTTCTCGTTTTGAGTTTATAGTTCTTCTTTAGTTGGTAGCTTTGTTCTACTTGGGAAAAATGAAGTGGTTACAATGAAGTAGTTAATCCTTTCCAACTCATTTAACAATAATGAAGGGACTAATCCTTTCCAACCTATTTGGGAATAATAAGTGGTCAAAACTTCTCGATTTATATGAGAATAATGAAATGACTATACTTTTTACTATTGGAGAATAATAAGTGCCTAATTATTTCCAAGCTATTGGAGAATAATGAAATAATTACTCCTTTTCTAACCAGCTATTGGAAAATAATAAGTGCCTAAACATTTTCAAACTAGAGAATAATGTAGTAATTAATATTTTTCGATTTATTGAAAATAATAGATAATAAGCCCCATAAAAATCATAACATAATTTCGATTTATTGAAAAATAATAGATAATAAGTGAAAGAAATTTGAGACTCCAAGAGGAGCTCTTATACCATAACGAAGAATGCAGCATAACACACTTAGCGATCTCTCTCACTGATCGCACACGGAGAAGAGACCTCACACTCTCGGAAGTTAAACCGAGCTGTGATACCATGAAAGAAACTTGAGACTCCAAGAGGAGCTCTGATACCAAATCAAAGAATGCAACAAAACACACAAACTTGTGATTTTGTATTGCAAGAAACATATATTTATACACAGAGAAAAAACTTCTCAAGGCTTGCTGTCGGTGGAGATAGCTTCTTTCGGAAGCTAGACAATCTCTCTAGAAACTCCGAGACATCTCCTTTGTTTAATGACGTCCAATAAAAATCATAAAATAATAGAGCACCCAAAACATCTCAACCTTCCTAAAATCTCATGATTTTTCAAAATTTTAGAAACCAAAAAAATAACACAAAACATCTACATTACATACTTGATCACAATTTTTTAACATTACATACTTGTCATAATTTTTAATAAATTATAATACTGTACTAATTAAGGAATTATAATTTTTCACAAATTTTTAAATAAATTATAGTATTGTATTAATTAAGGAATTCTAAATTGTGACAGATTTTCAAGTAAATTATAATATTGTATTAATTAAGGAATTATAAATTCTATACCCGATGTTTTAATAAAATATTATATATTTTAAGAGAAAAATTAATAATATATATAAATAATTGCATGAAAAACGAATTCTAAACCCTATATATGTTTTTTTATTAATTGATGATATATTTTTGGATAAAAAATATAAAGGACTAAGAGAAAACCGATTGATTGATGGCATAATCCTAGTTGGTTTTCACAAAAAGGAAACAAAAACCTTTGTTAAAACCTAGCAGGATCGTGGAAGGAGTTTGTCCAAAATTTTCAAGACTCCTCGAGGTCCCGACCTAACTTTGGCGTTGTTTGATATTTTTTTTATAGACAACGACTATATGTGGGTTCCTGCTTTTAAGCTTCTTCCTAGCTCTGTTGATTGTATGGGATTCTCAGCTAATAGACCTCTCCTTTGCTTCTGTTCGTACTGCTCGAGGCCGAGGCTCAGGCCTGAACAGTACCGAAAATGAGGTAGGGATTATGAACGAGAACGGAGGACGAATAAGTTATTGCTGATTTAGGGTTTTTCGGAACACTGCAACTAGCGTTAACATACAAGTTGGCGATGGCATTACCAATCGGGAAGCTTATGATCGTGGTGGGGGCAGGTTGGTCTCGTTTATTCTTCTTCCTGTTATTCTTACTTGGTAAGCACAGTTCAATTGCAATTGCGAAGAGGTGGATGCCCTTTTTCATTTGTCTATTGGCACATGGTATATACGCAAGCAAAGCATATGACAATGCCCATTGATCTACTAACTAGTTAGCCTCACTCCGAGTCCCCAGTTAGGGTCAGAGCTCGGGTCGTAGCTTCCATAGTTATTGGGCTAAGAAGATAAGACACACATTCAGGAAACATGTATATGTTGTCGGCACCGTTACCTTGTTATCCAGTACTCTGTTCTAGTTCGATTTCGACTCACGGCCGAATATTAACCTCCATTCTATTTTGATTTCCATTCTCTGCGGATTATTAACCGATATTCATATTTATTGCAGCAAACATACGTAATAGTATCAGTCTCCATACACATTAATAATGGTCTAAGTTAATGTCATAGCCTAGCTAGACATAAAATCTGCTGAACTTAACTCAATTGCAGAATTTAACTCACTCAATTGCAGAACTTAACTCAATTGCAGATTCTGAACATTTTGGAATTCCGATAGATAGTAGCAAAGTCAAAACAGTTGACTTTATTCCTGTTCTTCATATTTCCGGAATATTCTGGAATCTACAATCTAGATAAGGATGGCCAACAACAAATTAATTTATCAGCCTTAGTATTTGTGGGACAAGGGATCCTCTGTACAGTGTTTTGACTGCTTAGTTTACAGAGGTGTACATATTTTATTAATTAGGATTTGGGATTTGAACCTGTGACATCTGAGAAGAAAACACATGTTCTCAACTGTTGAAATATTTGAAGGTACTAAGATTTCAGTTGAACTTTTCCATAAGCTTTGAAAGAGAGGGAGTGAGAGAGATTTTCCCTCTGCACGTAGAAGTCCCTTTAGTACATGGCGGGATTACACACTGAGATTTTTATTGTTTTGTACTATTTAACGGGATTTATATTATGCTTTGAAGTTCACTCTATGTTTTCTTCCTTGGACTGAGTACGTCCCTGAGTTAAAATGATAGTAAATTTCACATATTTGATATTCCTAAATTGAAGAGTGAAATTATCACATCAAAACTCGTCTATCGCACAGTGTAAGTGGATAGATAGATCACAGGACTTGTCGATCATATTGTTTTGGTCCAGACTTGAAGCTTTGTATCAGCTGTGCTCGTTGTTAGTCTTTTACATAATTTCTTGTTCCATTATTAGTGAAAGTTGAAACAACATTATATGCTTGAGCAACAGTATGTAAGCAATATACTGACTTTACGATTGTGGCCATACGATATATTCTTGTCAAAGATAAACACGTTCAAGACTTGGCTAAACAGCTAAAATGACAAGGCTGTGCAATACTTTCTGACATATGTGTAAAAGCTTAAATTCATAGGTGCACCTGCAACTTATGTCTTCTGCAATATATACACATGATATTAAAAGCAATAGAAGTCAGCACAAAACTGGGTGTAATCAGCTGTGCAAATATGGTAGAAACAGGTGGTACCAAGTTTTCTTTTAAAATTCCTTTTTTTGGTAAGCTCGTGTGTATTGTTATGATGTGAGTGCATATTACTGGATGACTGCTGGCAGACTGTTTTCTCTCTGCAGTGTGATTAGCCAGGCTAGGTCAAGGTTTAAATTCAGTTTCCATGATCAGTTTTACAAAGGTTATTGGCTGCATTTGGTATTCCAATGCACAAGTAATAATTTTTTAATGTGGTTTTGTAGTATTTAAATTGTCCATGGGATTGGCTGACTGTGCAGTAATGAACGATTTGTTATATGTCAATTTGTTCATAAAACTTGTATTTCATATTTGTAAATATAACATATCTTGATTCACATTTGATATTGGATTACTATCTAATGAATGTCCTCTTTTAATTAAATTGCCCAAGTGAGGATGTAGTAGCCTATTTAGCCCCGTAGGTTATAGTCATTTGTAAAGGGGGAAGCCATTATTTGTTGTTACTTAGACAACATTAGATAATTTGGGGGAGGGGGGGAAGCCATTATTTGTTGTTACTTAGACAACATTAGATAATTTGGGGCTAATGGAGGGAAAATTGCAATAGAAGTCAAATTTGTTGCAAATGGAGGGAAACTTGTTAGCCACTCAAAAAGAAAATTAGTAGAGAAACCCCTAAAGGGAATCTATAAAAAGTATAGAGGAAATTAATTGTGAGCATTATGGATTATTGATTCTTTCTGATTTTTGGGCTGAGGCTCTTAGAGGGTTTTAGGACTCCTCTTTGATTGGTTTCCGTGGTGAAAGATTCCACCCTATCCAATCCTTCTACCTTTTGGTTATAGGGCAATATTATGATCGAAGAAACATCTTTTTGACACAAACCAAGGTTGGTATCTCTTCATACACAAGTAACCCAATTGATGACTCCAAGAACCCATAAGAGATCAACAACTTAATACTTTTGCACCATCTTCATAGTAAATAACTTAGTTAAAATTCCAAAAGCCGACCTATTAAAGCTTAGAGAAGAAAAGGCGCTAACTGTTTGTACAAGCACAAATCTAAATAAGGAGAAAGTTTTGAGTTGGAAAAACCATTAGCCTTTTATTCTCCAGGCTTTAATAGGTGGGCTCTTGGAATTCTTAACAATGTTATTTACTATGAAGATGGTGCAAAAGTGTTGAGCTGCTAATCTCTTTTGTAGTTTTTGTGATGCATGCTTGCATTGGTATGTTGCTCGGGCTACGAAAAATTTAGATTATTTGATTGATCTACCTGAAATAAGTACTAGAAGTAGCTGAAATTAGGCTATTCACTCAATAAAGGCCGATCTGAAAAGGTAGAGCTTTTGTAGGACCAACGCATTCATCTATTTCAAGAAACCGTAACCTCCACCCCCTTGAACATATGTAACATGCCCCCATTAAATTATAGGAACTTAAGGACTTGACTTCTACTCAAAAATAAACTTACATCTTCTTTTTAAAATCACCAGTGTGCTTAGATACGTGATACATCCCTTAGGGGCCTTGTGTCCCTGTCTTGTGTGTTGACCATGTGACATGCTAGGTCATGTTTGCTAAAACATGACACACATCAAACACATGCCCTAGTTGTGTCTTGAAGTGTAGGAGGCCAAGACTTGGAGAAGAGACTCGCATGAGGCCAATGAGAGATAAAAAGTTGTTTTTGATTGATTTTTGTCACTTTCAATTATAGAGAAAAGGAATTTTGTGTCTAGCATTGTGTAGGTGAAGGATAAAATCTAGATTTGAAGGGATTTGTTGAAGCTTGTGGTAGCTTTGAAAGGTCTTCCGCATAGGCTTGGTGTCTTAGCATGTGGAAGATGACACATTGCCTCTTTAGGTGCTTGCTTGGTGGAGTGTGGGCTTTATGTCTTATTTACTAAGTTTAACTTAGGAAAAGTACAATATTGAAAGAAAGATATTTTTTGTGGTTTGTTATGTCATTTTCTAAAGATAAGTAATTTAATTAATTGACTTAGAAATAATCTTAACCATTGATCTCCAAGATCTTATAGAAGGGAGATTAGGGTTAGGGATTTGGGCTTAATGAAGATTATAAAAGAAGCATAACAAAGAGGTGAAGACACAAGTACATAAGTGAGAGGCAGTTACAACATTTTTGGGAAAGTGATTTTTTCAAGGCGAGAGTGAATTCTCTAGAGTGTGAGGCTCAGTTGGATTGAGGAGAAGGAAGAAGAGTACAAGGATAATTTCGAGGTGTTTTCAGAAGGTCGATTTGTTGGGAATTGGAGAGGTCGAATTGCTGTAGTGAGAAGGAGGCCCAATTGCCGGGGTGGCTGATTTGCCAGGGCCAAGTTGTGAGTGCGTAGAGGCCGAGTGAGAACTAGGCGTAGAGGCCAATTTTCTTGTGAGAGGTGGGCTCGTTTTCTTCAAGCATAATTTCTTTAGAGGTTGACCGATTTTCCTTGGGTTGAATTATTCCAGTGGGGCCAAGTTGCAGTATCCAGTCACTGTATTTTTCTTTGTAAATTCTTTGTGGGTTGAAACCCTGATTTTCTAGATTAATAAAAGAGAATTATTGTGGGTAAACTGTTTCTATTGCAATGTGTGATTGATCTCTTTGATTTATGTATGTTGCATATATTTCTAGATGTTAAAATACCAATGATATTCTTTTCGATAATTCAAGATTTATTTTGTTAATTAAATAAATTGTCGGGAATAAATACTTGTTAGGAGAAAAAAATCTGGGCTAGTAATAAGATATTTAATATGGTATCAGAGCTTTCTAGATAACTTTGAGAGAGAGTTTCGAAATCACTAGGGTTTGCAACAACGAGTTTCTCTTTTTTACGATAGCAAAATTATTTTAAATTTTTTTAGTTGGGTTTTGTGGCCGTGGTGAATTTGTGAAGATCACGTCACTAAGTAATTTGCGATATGAAGACTAGTTGGACGGGGCTGCCAATTTCAGTCCTTGGAAGAAGTGAATTACCATGATTATGAAAATGAATGGTTTGTGGGATCTTGTGAATGTAGACATTCAGGTTCCTTCAGATCCAAACCTTGTAGCAAAGCATAACCTCAAATATATGAAAACAAGGTGTATGATTTTAGATGGTGTGAGGGGTCACATAATTCCTCACATATTAGGGAGGGACATCGTATGTTAGATGTGGGTAGCTCTGATCAGTCTTTATTAGAGCACAAATGAAAACTAGAAAATATGTTGCGGGAGAAGTTGCATGATGAATAGATTTGAGACCGTAACATCTGACCTCACGAGGATCCAAGAGGCTTGTGATGAGTTTGCAGTTGTTGGGGAAATTGTGATTGAATTAGAGTTGGTGAAAGTTGCTTTGAAGGGTTGCGTTAAGCATTGGATCACTTTTATGGATGGGATCCTCGTTGGGCAACAACTTCCTGATTGGAGCCAGTTGTGTGATGACTTCATCCAGAAGGAAATTTGGGAGAACTCATCGACTAGAGAGGACAACGAAAGTGTACCAAGGAGAAAGATGACCTTTCTCTTGCTACACAAACGAAGAAAGGCAAAAGGACGACCAACTAGAACTAAAGTGGAGGAGGACCTTCACAGAATAAAAGGACATCAACAAAGTCAAGTGCTTTGCATGTCACAGGCCTGGGCATTTTTCCAATTAGCGTCCAAACAAGAAGAAGGGCAAGGGAAAGATAACTACAACAACCACTTCACAAATGGATGAGATTGCTGAAAAGTTCGAGAAAAACTTTTCCTTCTTAGTCATGCCTTTCTGGAACTGTCATGAGATGTGTTTAGTTTGTGGACAATGGACCATCTCGTCACATGAAGGGATCTCGAGACTTCTTCACCAACATGACTAGGGAGCCTAAGGATATCTATTTTGAGATGTTAAAAATACCAGTGATTTGATTTTTCGGTAATTGAAAATTTATTTTGCTAAATATATAAATTGCTGTGAATAAAATTATTGTTGTGAGAAAATAAATCTAGGTTGCTATTTGGAAATTTAACATGGTATCCGAGCTTTCTAGATAACTTCGAGATCACGAGGTTTTTCAACATTGAGTTTCTCTTTTTATGACAACATGATTATTTTTAAATTTTTCAGTTGGGTTTTGTCGCCGTGGTCAATTTGTGAAGATGGAATTATGATGCAGTTTGCAATATTAAGATAGGTTGGATGGGCTGCTAATTTTAGTCCCTTGATGGGGCGAATTACAATGAATGGTTTGTGGGATTTTGTGGACACAAACATTCAGGTTCCTTCATATCCAAACCTTTACGTGGAGCATAATATTAAAGATATGAGAGCAAGGTGTATAATTTTGGATAGTGTGAGGGATGACATAATTCCTCGCATATAAGGGAAGGACATCGGACGTCAGATGTGGGTAGCTATGACGAGTCTTTATTAGAGCACAAATGAAAATAGGAAAATGGTGTTGTGGAGGAATTTAAACAACATAAGAATGAGTAGATTTGAGACCATGACAACTTACCTCACGAGTATCCAACAGGCTCGTGATGAGCTTGCAGCTGTTGGGGAAACTCTAATTGATTTGGAGATGGTGGAAGTTGTTATGAAGCGTTTTGTGAAGCATTGGACCACCTTTCTAGATGGGATCCTTGCTAGGCAATAACTTCCTGATTGGAGCCGGTTGTGGGATGACTTCATCTTGAAGGAGATCTGGGAGAACTCATTGACTGGAGGACAACGAAAGGGTACTTAGTAGAAAGATGAGTTTGCTCTTGCTATAGAAACGAGAAAGGGCAAAGGGAAGGCCAAGTAGAACCAGAGTGGAGGAGGACTTTCATTGAATAAAAAGAAGGACATGAGCAAAGTCAAGTGCTTTGCTTGTCACAAGTTCAGGGATTTTTCCAGTTAGTGTCAAAATAAGAAGGGTAAGGGAAAGACAAATACGATAGCCACTGCAAAGATGGAAGAGATGGCTATTTTTTTTTGGAAAACTGTGCCTCGGTGTCTTGCCTTTTTGGAACTCATACGAGAGGCGTCTGGTTTGTGGACAATGGGGCATTTTGTCACATGACTAGATCTCGAGATGTCTTCACCAACATAACCAGGGGGCCTAGGGTTGTACATGTGGAGCTTGTTGATAAAGGCAAGTATGCAATAAAAGGCACTAGTAGTATTGAGTTTCAGTTGGACTGAGGTGCTATCATGGAGGTGAATGAGGTGTTGTACGTATTCGGTTTGGAGAAGAATCTCCTTTTAGTTTCGGTCATGGAAGATAGAGGACTATAAGTTGGTTTTCTTAGAGGTGAAGTGGCTGTTGGGTCGAAAGGAGCTGATCCCAACAGGAAGTGTGTAATTGGGAGAAGGGAGAGGGATCTCTATCTGTTGAGAGGACAGCCAGTGAAGTATCTCATACATGAGAGCAATAGTTAGAGTGAGATATGGCATAGGAGGATGGGACACCTACACTATAGAGTTCTCCCTATGTTTGTGAAATACTGAGATATGCTGGGGGTGGTGGAGAATCCCTTCCTTGCTATGAGGGAGTGTTGAATATGGTGGTAGCTTCAGAAGGTCTTTTGCATATGCTTGGTGTCTTAGCGTGTGGAAGATGATTTATTGTCCCTTTCGGTGCTTCGTTGGTGGAGTAAGTGATTTATGTCTTCTTTCCTAAGTTTGACTTAGGAAAAGTACAATAGGCAATTATGCGATAAAAGGCACTAGTATTGAGTTTGAGTTGGACTAAAGGTGCTATCATGGAGTGAATGAGGTGTTGTACGTATCCGGTTTGGAGAAGAATCTCCTTTTAGTTTCGGCCATGGAAGATAGAGGACTATAAGTTGGTTTTTCTTAGAGGTGAAGTGGCTGTTTGGGTCGAAAGGAGGGCGATACCAATAGGAAGTGTGTAATTGGGAGAAGGGAGAGGGATCTCTATGTGTTGAGTGGATAGCCGATTGAAGTATCTCATACATGAGAGCAATAGTTAGAGTGAGATATGGCATAGGAGGATGGGACACCTACACTAGAGTTCTCCCTATGTTTGTGAAATCTTAGAATATCTTTGGGGTGGTGGAGAATTTCCTTGTATAAGGGAGTGTTAGATGTGGTAGCCAGAGAAGGTCTTTTGCAAATGCTTGATTGTCTTAGCATATGGAAGATGATTTATTGTCCCTTTCGGTGCTTCGTTGGTGGGTGAAAGTGATTTATGTCTTCTTTCCTAAGTTTGACTTAGGAAAGAGATCAATGAGCAAGTATGCAATAAAAGGCACTAGTAGTATTGAGTTTCGGTTGGACTGAGGTGCTATCATGGAGGTGAATGAGGTGTTGTACGTATTCGGTTTGGAGAAGAATCTCCTTTTAGTTTCGGTCATGGAAGATAGAGGACTATAAGTTGGTTTTCTTAGAGGTGAAGTGGCTGTTGGGTCGAAAGGAGCTGATCCCAACAGGAAGTGTGTAATTGGGAGAAGGGAGAGGGATCTCTATCTGTTGAGAGGACAGCCAGTGAAGTATCTCATACATGAGAGCAATAGTTAGAGTGAGATATGGCATAGGAGGATGGGACACCTACACTATAGAGTTCTCCCTATGTTTGTGAAATACTGAGATATGCTGGGGGTGGTGGAGAATCCCTTCCTTGCTATGAGGGAGTGTTGAATATGGTGGTAGCTTCAGAAGGTCTTTTGCATATGCTTGGTGTCTTAGCGTGTGGAAGATGATTTATTGTCCCTTTCGGTGCTTCGTTGGTGGAGTAAGTGATTTATGTCTTCTTTCCTAAGTTTGACTTAGGAAAAGTACATTAATTGAAGTCAATTAATTATTGTGGACTATTAAGTCATTTTCTAAGGATAAATAATTTTATTATTTGGCATAGAAATAGTTTCAACCATTGATCTCCAAGATCTTTTAGAAGGGAGATTAGGGTTAGGGATTTGGGAATGAAGATTGTTAAAGAAGCCTAGCAAAGAGTTGAAGACACACAAGAAGTCAAGAGAGTGAGTCACAACAATAGAGCGATTTTCTCTACTGTGAGTGGCTCAGTAGACTGAAGTGTAGAGGAGGAGAAGTACGAGAGAATTTGAGGGCGAATCCAAGAGGTCGAGTTGTGGAGATTGCAGGGTTGAATTGCTGAAGAGAGGGAGGTTGATTTTATTGGAGTAGCCGATTTGTGGGAGGCCAACTTTCCTAAGGCATAGTAGCAACTTGTGGGAAGGCGCAAGGTTGATTTGGCAACAAATTGATTGGGCTGAATTTCTCTAGGCCGATTTCCTTATGGGGTTGATCACTAGGTGGCCGAATTCCTTAGGCCGAATTCATCCTGTGGGGGTTGGTTTTTTCCTTACATGTTCTAGTTATTGTGTTTTTCATGGCCGAATTCCTTACATGCTCTAGTTATTGTGTTTTTCCTTATATCTTTGTGGATTGAAAACCCAGATTTTCGAGATTAATAGAAGACAAAGAATTTTTGTGGGTGAATTATTTTTGCAATGTGTGATTGATCTCTCTGATTTGAATTTTGCTGCATATCTATTTTTAGATGTTAAAAATACCAAAGATTTTATTTTTCTGTAATTCATGATTTATTTTTCTAAATAAATAAATTCCCGGGAATAAAATTAATTGTCGTAAGAAATAAAATCTGGCTAGAATTTGGAAATTTAGCAATACAACCCTTCAAAAACTCACACATGCGGCCTCACCATCTCCAACTGTCATGCAGGCGGCCCACACACTATCTCTTTCGTACATGTGGCCCGAGCTTCTCCTTGCCGTCACTTGTGCGGTCCCTCTGCGCGAACCCTTTGCTCGTACCGCCATTGTGAAGTTGAAACTCGCTCACACTTGTGGCTCTCTGCATTTTTTGTGCTCAGAAAATTAGTATGGCCTCAACCTCTTAATCTTCCTTCTCTGGGTTTTTCTCCATTACCCCAACACTTCCTTTCTCTTTGCCTTCAGTGTCGCACTTGCTCTCTTGTGTCTTTTTTCCTTTCCTTAGCCTTGCTTTTATAATATCTCATTGAGCTAAATCCCTAATCTTTGATCTCAAAAGTGATGGATGGCTAAGATTAAATCCTGATCCACTTGAGATCAATGTTTGTGATTAAAAAAAATTCACTGAAGTAAATAATACCTTAGTTTCTTTAGCTCAATGGCCAACATAATTAATTATGTACTTTTCCTAAGTTAGACTTAGGCTAAATTACAAAATCAACATACTCAATAAATAGAGCAAGTCTACTGAGGAGGCTTTGGACGACTTCTGAATGCTTAACATTAGCCAATGTAGAAGTATTTGCCCGTTTCTACAGTGATCAACACTCCCTCTTAGTGAGGAAGCTATTCTACACTGCTTCTATCTTATCTCTATGGAAGGCAAACATCCCTTTCACCAACAACTTGGTGAGAGTATTTGCAACCTACTCATTTGTGGAGATATACTGAAGCTTCACTGCTCACCTTTGGATCCTATCTCTGATGAAGTGATATCTAATCTAAATATGCTTGGACCTATCAGGGAACATTGGATTCTCTGAGAGTTTAATGTAACTCTGATTATTACAGTGTATGATAGTAGGGCCCAACTCCTGTCCAAACAATCCTGTCAACAATTTGTGAAGCCAAATAGCTTCACTACTCGCTAAACTCATTGCCATATACTCTGCCTCTGCTTAATTGAGTGCCACGAAAGTTTGCTTCTTGTTAAACTAGGAAATCATTGTTGATCATAAGCTGAAGCAACACCTTGAGGTGCTTTTCCTATTCACTGAAATCCTTGCCCAATCTGAGTTTGTATTCCCCTACAACTGAACTTCATCACTCCTAACATATCTTAACTCATACTTCACTGTAACGTGCAAGTACTTGAGCATGTGTTTCACGACAATCCAATGCACCTGCCTTGGTTCCACCATGAATTGGCTCAAGGTGTTCAAAACAAAGCATATATCCGACCTAGTGTTGATCATATACATCAAAGAATCAATCAACTGCCTATACAAAGTGGTATTCTCGAACTCTGAATCCGAAGCACTTAGCTTCTTCTTATTGGTGATCATAGGTGTAGTGATAGGCCTATAGTCCACCATTCCAAGCCTCTTGCCTGACTGTTGCCACACCTCTCATCCCAAGGAGTAATGCATCATGTCAACATCCTTCATCTCCATCTCTAAAGCCAAATCCTGTTTGCATATCTCAATGAGCTTCTATGACTTTATGAGAAATAGGTCATGAACATAAAGTACCAAGACAAGTGGATCATCACCAATTGGTATGTAGTACAGATTGGGATATGCCTCTCTCTTGGTGAAGCCCTTGCTTAGCAAGTACCCATCAATCCTTGATTACCATGCTTGACAAGTACCCATCAATCCTTGAGTATCATCTTTGAGTGCAATGGTAATTGACCTAGTGGAGTACATTGCTTAGGAGGATCAATGGAGTCTGTGGAGGCTTGTGATGGAGGGATGTTGACTTTCCTTGAGTAGCTACATCCTATTGGATCCATTATTGTGCATGACGTCACGTTGGAGCATGACACGTACTTTAGAGTGTAGTGTCTCACTTGTGTTGGCCTACAAATGCTCATCGTAGGTTTCTTGTAATGGTTAAGGCCCAAATTGGATTGTTGGACTCTCTTACCTCTCCTATAAATATAGGAAGGAGAGAGTCTTTCCATTCATATATGTTCTTTCACTCGTTTCGATTCTTGTGATGTGGCCTAGAGTAGAGTGCTCACTAGCATCTCTCTCTCGCTAGAGTCTTCACTTGTGCTCTCTCTCTCTCTCTCTCTCTCAAGTCCCAACGGTTTCCTGGTCTTGTTTGAGTATTTTGGAGCATCTTGGAGGTATAGAGTTGAGGTTTATCTCCAAAATATTGAAGTTCAAGCTTTTGTGATAAAAACCTAGGTTGGAATTGTGAAGAAGAAGACGAGAGTGCATCTTGCTTGGAGCATGTGTTGGAGGGATTATGCATATTGGATCTTCTAGGTTGCTAGGATTTTGTTGATTTTCCCTAGCTAGGGTTTGGAACTTTGAGAGGATTTGTACTAGTCTTGAGAGAAGGCTATGGTATTTATATGCACTTCATCTTGAACATATTAATGAAGTTTCGGGCTGTCCAAAACTTGTGCAATTTTTAGATTTGATTTTCAGTTATATATGTTCTTTATGCATTGTTATATGCAGCCATATCTTGCTGATTTGACATAAGTAAAATGACAGTTGGTAAGTGATTTGGCCTCTAAGTGAAGAATATAAGGAGCGGCTGATTTTACTGTTGTCATACTGTTGCTATTTTTTATTATTACTGCTGTAAAAGGGTGTTTTGGATGTGGTTATTAGTTGATAAGTTGCCCTAAAAGGGCTGAAAATGATCCCAATGTTCTTGTATCTTTTCTCTTTGAACTGCTGGTTAGTTTTGGCTGTTTGGTGTTGAAGAATGTAACTAGGTTCGGTCTTCATTATTATTGTATTTGTCAAAAGAATTTATTATTATTATTAAATGACTTATTAAAGCATGGGTTTCATGCTTGGGTCATATTTAGATTAAGGTCCCAATTGTGGACTTCTAGGTTAGTTGTTACAGAATTAAATTGATTCAATTCTTGGGCTTTTAAATCATGTAGCTTTAGGTTGTCAAAAGGCTCCTGCATCAAGTCATCTTCTTCAAGGTTATCATCCTCTCTCTTCAGCAAAATCTACATCAAAGACAGACTTCAAGTCAAGTAATACAAGTCATCAAAACTGTCTCCTCAAGTCAGCCTCAAGTAGTCTACAAGTCGGCTCATTTATGGAAGAACAACTATATATACCCCACTGTGATTTCACATTTCAGCACTCTGATTTTTGGATATGTCTCTGAGTTTTTCGGTGGAACAGTTCGGACTTCTCTGCAATCAAGGTGCAGATTTCAGGATTGGTGAAGGAACAATAATGCAGATGTTTGGTGAGATTACAGGTGGTGCAGTAACACAGTGGTATGATGACAGTGCTCAGTGTTGTGACAGTGATGCTATTTTCGGTGCTAAGCTGTGACATGATGCTGTGTTATGATGTCTCTATTCTTGAAACTATGGTACATAAACTTGGTACTCGTTATCTCAGTCATGATGTGATGCTATTTCATTATGGTGCTCGGTGCTATGTTGCTGTGATGCTCAGTGCTATGGTGTTACCTCAATCTCGGTCAAAGTGATGAGGATGAAGTTTAGTGTAAGCAAGGGATATCTCGGTGCTATCACAGTGAAGGGATGACTTGATGGAGAAAACCTACAGTCCAAGGATCTTGGTTGTCTCATTTTAAATCTAATGAAGTTTTCCCGAAAGAGTGGGGTTTTGCCCTGGCATGAGCCTACCCTACATCTTGTGTCTTCTTCTATTTGTTCATTGGCATTACTCTTGATGATAGGAAAAGATAAATTGTAAAATCAAATAATAATAACAAGACATCACAAGATCATGTCATGATAAGAGAAATTATTTAACTGCCATTTCTCTAACATTTGGAAGTGAAATGTTCTCTTTTCGCTGCTGTTTTGTAACTCGTTTTTGAGCATCCCTAAGGCTGAAAATTCACAGGGCTTAGATCAAAGAAACCTTTTAGGTTGAAGATGGTATTCTATTTTGCATTGCGTTTTCAGTTATGAGAAATTTCCACAAAAATGCAAAGCCACAATATTAATCTTGAGACATTAATGCCTATTTAGAATTTTGGAAACAATGTTTGCTTTTGCAAAGAAGTACAAATTATAGTTCCTGGGAACTTTGGTATAAAGATCCTGGACATTAAGGACAGCCATAAAGAATGTGGTACCTGCATGATTGACTTGGAGTGCCTTTTGAAAGTGTAGAGAAACTATTATGATGTCATTTTCATTTGTCCTTGTGGAAATCTTTTCGCCTAGAATGATCCTCTTGAAAATTGAACTCGTCCCCATGAATGAACAGTTTTTCCTACAGATGGCGTATAAAACAAAGAGGAAAGACCAAAAGTAAAAGGGTAACATACAAATAATAAATTATTCCTCATTTCACACCACTCATGCAACTAAATGCAGCAATTTATGTAAATCGTATGCAGTGCATTTGAAGGGAAAATTTAAGGTTTTGGAAGGGGATATAAAGGCATGTTTTTAGAAAGGGATTTAAGGTTGTGGGCCATGATTTTCATCATGGCAGGCTCAGTTCAAGGATGATCTTCTTCATTGTTAGCTGATTTTAATCAATGTGGGTCTCTTTTTGTGGAGTGTCTTCTGTATTGGCTGACTCTCTCTCTCTCTCTCTCTCTCTGACATATGTGTGGATTTTTTTTCCCCTGTTTTCTTTTTCTTTTCCTACTTTCTGAATGAAAACTTCGTGAAATCCGCCACTCTTCCTGGGAATTCCTGGACGGAGGATGGTGTCAATTGCCAGCTACAAAAGCAGTTGGCAACCCTAAGGATTTGGGCCAGATTGGAACTCTGTCCTCCCGATTCACAACATGTTCTTGATGGATGGTCCAAACAATTGAGATAACCCTTGGGGCTAGTGTATACACACACACAATCAGCTGTATCATTTTCAATCTTTTCAGAAAAATTACTGTATCTATTTCTTTACTTGTGACTGTGTGCATGCAACTTAACATTCAACACTTTACAATGGTGGGCTACATGGATATACGATGTAAAATCTTTGGTGTTTATGCAATATTGGTACTGGCACATGACATCATTTTTTTAACATTACTTGATCTCCAAGGAAAAAATTGTTTGCAGCTATTCCCCGAAAATAAAACATGCTCCATTTTAGTGTTATTTTGTGGGACTTTGTTAATTTTGGGCAACTAGGTCCAAAGTCCATGTTGCACTGCTCATATAACGATGGTCATATTTTTGTTGGATTCCTCTTTCAGAGAGGTGCAAGATTGATCTAAAGATCATCTTGATCGGATGAGCAGAACATTTATTTTGAATTTATTTTCCACATGTGCAAGGTCGGCCAGATTTGTAATGTAGGCTCACATGCCTAATAGATGTGTCACACACCCTCATTGATGGATATAAATTGGAGAGACTTGGAGGTCGTTTCATCATCAACTCATCACACATTCTCACAATGTGATCTAATTGTTTCGATAGCCTTTGGAGGTATTTTCCCCTCACACGTGTGGAGAGTAGCTGCTGTTTTATGTGGATCTGTTTAGGGCCTTTTGCTGCAGTGTTGACCGTGGTCAACCCTTGGTCGTTTGACCTCCAACTTCTGCTAAAAATCTGATTTTAGGAGGCTGTACCGCTGGGCACTAAAATCGAGGAATTCTGGGCTGTTTGACCGAAGCCCTAATCTGCTGTGTTGACTTTTATGCATTGACTAGTGTTGACTTGTGATAAACTGTCTTTGAGGGCTGTGGGTGTGGCACATGGAAGATTGGCTGACAGAGAAAGACTTTGCTGGTTGAAGCATCCTGTTGACTGCCGTAACACAACAATATCTCATATCTTTGCTAGACAAAAGGAATTGTAAATCTGATCTATATTTGGCTTGTCTTCTATTGATCTATTATTGTGTTCTATCAACATTTTACTTTCATGTTTATGTGATTGTATCGGGCCTAAGAAAGATTGAAGTAAAAGTGCATCAAGCATAGAACACCATGGTTATCTAAATTTAACAGACTCATAATAATGCATGAAACCAGAGCGAGAAAAGGAATTTATTTCTTATAGTTCTGAGTGTTGTATTCTTAATCTGCAAGACATTGTCTTTTATTATGGTCATCAAGGTTCTTTTCTTACAATTACAAAAAATGTGCTAAATTATTTCAAGGCTTGTATGATTCTTTTATCACAAGCTTACCTATTTTTAAATGTGGGCAACTGTGCTAAATGTTTTTGTCTATGCCATTATGATACTCAGGTATAGCTGGATCAGTGCTTGCAAATGAAAGGCAGTTCTCAAAAGTTTCAGACTTTTTCTCAGGTGCTTTTAAGGTAAGTGAATATGTTATTTTGACTTTACAAATTAGCATTTAGATGCTTCTCTAGTTTGTTGATTCAATCTGGCTTCAGATTCCCTTTTGTTCCCTTCTTTATTTTTATCTTTTATGGAAATATTTTGGTAGTCAATATGGTTTCGGACTCTTTGGTTCACTCACCTTCACATTGTTCATTGACATCCTATTATGCTATGGATGAAGCTTCTTTTCTTGTTATTGAATTGATATTGTCAAGCAATCTTACACCTGTTGGGGTACTTGGTGTGGAACACTGCAACTCTTTTCTTAATTATAAAGAAAACTAATTACTATAGAAAATTTACATTAATTATTCGTCAAGTTGGTAACATGGTGGCACACTCCTGGTCTTATGGTTGACCAAGCATGATTAAAAAACATTCATTTCTGAATAAAATAATGTTATGAGGTTCTTATTTGGCTTAACAAAGCTTCAAAGCTTAAAAGAAAAATAGTAGAATGTGAGCTGCACTTGGCTGATCATATGAATACGAACAGGAAAGGAAAAGAGAACGAGGCCTGTTAAAAACCATTGCTGGGTGAGGGTAATTCCTTAGCTTGTTGGTGCCTAAGCTAGTTGTCTGGTGTAAATTTTACTTAAAGGGTGGGTTTCACTCTTAGCCTCTGCCCTACTGCTTATCATCTTTCTTCTCTTTTACCTCCCTGGTCAGAATTTTATAGATTTTTTGGTGAGCATATCTATTTACTTACAGCTGGTAAGACCCTGCATTGCCTATGCCATTAATTATCTCTCTCGTGTGTGGTGTAGACCTAGATCTGCTGTGAGCACCTAGATCACACATTTGGGGAGTCTTGACCCAAAGATGGATTACTTTCTGGAGCTGAGGGAAAACCTTATTGTCCACCCTCCTTACATGTGTATCCATCATATGTGTGCCCTGAAGATTCCCCTAGGTCAGTTTTGTGTGGGTACTCATAGACTGCAGGTTGATGCTAATCACCAACTTTGTAGAAATTATATGCACTAAGCATGCATATGTCCAAGATCCACCTGATCTCACACTATTTAACTTTATGCAAGATATTGAATCTATTCCACTTGTTAATCTTTTGCAGAAAAATTAATTGCACACACATGTGAAGCATAAACAAAAATATTCAATCGCACGTAACACAGTTTTTAACCAGGAAAGCTTGAAGCTGAAAACCCCAACTATATATTATGTAACATGGAGATCATATAACAATCTCATACAAGCATACAAAGCTTATCACAAGCCCTCAGTACAGTACAATCGTCATACACTAATCAGGCCTAATCTTGCAAATCCATGCACCGATCTTGGCCACTTGCTAGCCTACCTCCACTGCGCAATCTCTGTTGAAGAATAGTTCTGAATGAATTCGAATTGCTCCATCCTTGACTGCGCAATCCTCATTGGCATCTCCACTGAGTGTTTGATGCAATCAATGCATCACTATAGTCACAACAGATAGTCTATCTTGCCCTTTCACCTATCTCTCCACTGGTCTCCACTGAAATTGCCATGCACTGTAGTTCACTGATGTATTCTTCAGTTGATTAATGAGTTATTGTTTATGAATTAATTAACTAATTAATTCACTCCACTCTCACTAGTGTTTCAATCAGTTAGACTAGATACAACTAGCTCAACTGAGTCTAACTGAGTCTTCCATGCAATAGCTCCAGTAAACCCTCAGGAATAGCGTAATTCCTTCTGTCAGCTAATGTGCCACATCTGTGCACTGAACTGAAGTGCTCCAAGAGAATAAGTTGATGTTTAGAGTCTGATTATTATTAAGAGCTAATAATAATCGACATGCATTTAATTTTAGATTGACGATCTATAAATAGACTTCGCCCAATATTCTAAAAATAGAAGTCCATATATTTTTCCAACTTGTCCAACCATCCACAAATAGCATCCTGCAACTCATAGAATATGATCGACATGTCTAAAAATAGACATAGTTTAAAAATAGACTTGCGCCAAAAATACCCTGCGGGCCCACTTAGTGAAGGCGACTCTTTTCACTAAGCTCATCATCTTGTTGAATCTCAACACTCCCTCTCAACAATATAGGGATTATCCTTCACCCCAATCTTGCCTCTATGGTATTAAAATTTTCTCCTGGTGAGCACCTTCATCAAAATATCTACATCCTGATCCTCCGTAGGAATGTACTGAAGCAACATGATCTTCCACTGCACACAATCTCTGATATGATGATACGTATATCAATGTGTTTAGATCTGTCATGAAACACAGGATTAACCGAGAGTTTAATGCAACTCTGATTATCACAATGAATCACCGTGGGATCTAAATGTGAATCGAACAAACCAACCAAAATCTTCCTCATCCAAATAGCCTCACATGCAGCTAAACTTGCTGCCATGTATTCGCATCAATTTGAAGCTGGTACCACGGATCTTTGACATTATTACCAAGCTGCCTTCGTAGATCGATGTGAAATCCACCTCTTGATGTGTACTCTTTGTCTATTGGGCTTCACCCCTGATACGCATCCTTGAAGCCATGCAACTTCACCTCATCCCTCTGTTTGTACCATAAACCATACTCAGATGTGCCCCTGAGATATCTCGGGACATGCTTGCCTGCCTTCCAAAAGAGCTTGGTAGGCTTAACCATCGCTTGTGAAAGCTGGTTCACCGTATAGCATATGTCCGGTCTTGTATTGACTAAATACATGAGAGAACCCACCAACTGTCGATAAACAATGGCATCCACTACCTCTGCCGATGTAGCATCCTCTTTCTTCCAATTTTTTAGAAGAGGAGTGTCGATAGGCTTGCAGCCTTGCATGTGAAACTTCTCCAGTATCTCCCGAGACATGCCTTTTCCTGTAGTTCACCTTCCCACTGCCATATTTCAAATCCAAGGAAATAATGAAGGAGGCCTAAATCCTTCATCTCAAACTCCTTTGCAAGATCTACCTTGCATGAGTGTATCAACTGCTCATCATCTGTTAGTATTAAATCATCAACATAAAGTAAAATGATCAAAAGCTTACCCTCAACCACAATCTGGTACAGTTTTGCATTCGCCTCACTCTTGGTGAAGCCAAGTCCAGTGAAATAGTTGTCAATCTGAGTGTACCAAGCACGGGGTGCTTGTTTCGGCCCATACAACGCTCTTTTGATCATGCACACATGTGACTCGCTGCTAAAGTTCTCAAATCCTTCAGGCTGCTCAATGTACACCTCTTCCTCAATGATCCCATTAAGGAACGCAGTCTTCACATCCATCTGATGAATGTGCCAACCCATCTGCGTTGAGAGAGCAAGGATGGTCCGTATGGAAGAATACCATGCGACAGGTGCAAAGGTTTCTTCATAGTCAATCCCCTCAATCTGTGAGAAGCCCCGGGCAACAAATCTTGCCTTATACTTCTCGACACTCCCATCAACAGCTTGCTTTACCTTGTAGATCCATCTTGATCCTACAACTGATTTTCCCACTGGCCTTGGAACAATCTCCCAAGCATTGTTTCTGACAATGGAGTCATACTCCTCCACCATGGCATCTATCCATGTGGGCTCCTACACTTCTTCTTCGAAACAATATGGCTCTGTCACGATACACTTGCTCATAAGAGCCATGTATCTGGTAAATCGGTCAGGTGACTGTCTCTGTCTGCACTGTGATGTAGGGACTCCTACATTCGGTGCCTCCACCTTGATCTCTCGGCCAGTAGGTATGCTTCTACCTTGTCGATGTTTGGTTACTTGCTGAGTGGTCTCTTCCACTTCATGAACCTCCTCTTGTGGCTGATCCACATCCCGAGGCTCATCCTTAGGAACTAATAGCTCCTCATCTGCATGCAAGTGTGGCTCCCTCTCAAGCGAACACTTCATGGCTTTCTCCTCATGAAATTTGATATCCCGTCGCACAACAGTCTTCCGACTGTCTGGAAAATACACACGATAGTTGTGGGGTGTATCTGTGTACCCCACAAATATCCCAACCTCTGTGGTCGGCTCCAGCTTCTTCCTGGCATCCTTCGTCACATGAATGTAAACAAGTGAGCCAAAAATCTTCAAATGAGAAATATCAGGATTCTTACCAGAAAACGCCTCTTCGGGTGTACTCATGCCAAGTACTATATGAGGACAACGATTTTGCACATAAACCACAGTGTTGCATGCTTCTGCCCACAAGTTTATGGGAAGGCCTTGATCATGCAACATTGCCCATGCAGCACCCACAAGCGTTCTGTTCTTTCACTCCACAACCCCATTCTGCTATGGGTGATGAGGCGCTATGAGCTCTCTTCGAATTCCTTCTTTGCATTCGCTCACGAGATGTATTCACAAACTTACCCGGTGTATCCTTTGCCTTGTCCGAACGTAACGAGTACCTTGGGAAGTGTTGAATTCTTAGTTAAGCCCCGAGAGGGGCGAATCAGTTTAACACATATATGAGCTTTTTAAATTTTTCATCAGCTAATTTACAACTTACTTTTATAATCAACCTTAGTACATGAACAGTCTTAATATGATGTGGAAAGTATTAAATTAATGTGACTTCAAACTTATTATGAGAGCAACAAACATTAAGAAAATTTGGTAAATCATCTCAGTACACAGAAAAATAGATAGAGACAACAGATTTAAGTGGAAGCCCATAAAGGGAGAAAACCACATCTTATTATTGTTGTGATGCAAAGGCAAGCTACAACTCCCTCTCACCACTATTTTTCCGCAGGAACCGACCTACAGGAGGCACCAACCTCAATTATGCAAGCTACAACTTGCAAGGAAGATCCAACTCCCTTCAATTTTCTGCAGGCACCAACCTACAGGAGGCTCCAACCTCAGTCAGCTACAACTGACAGCTATCAAGCTTTAACTTGATAGGGAAGCTCCAACTTCCTCAATTTATCAAAAGAAATGTTTGCTGATTTACCTCAGATATCAGCTCTGTTCTGTAGTATTTCTTTCTGCTTCTTTTTCCTTATCTTCTCTGCCTCAATTTTCCAAACTCTGCATTCTCTCTTCTCATTCTCTCTCACACCTTGTGCATATCAAGATGATATTATTTATAAAGATTTCTTGATGACTGTTTGTTTTCCTTTAGGAATTCGAAATGGATAATCATACTTCTTGGTCTTCTGCCTTCTTATTTCTTTTTCAACTTACTCAGTAAAATGTAACTGTAGGTGCTTATTTTAATATTACAATGGGATTTTGTGACTTGCCAATGCATCACAACAATATAAATCAATTAAAACATTTACATTTCACCTTTTCGGTTACATAAAAAAATTTCACTCAGCCCATTTTCTGGCCTTTGGCTTTGCTGGCTTTGTCTTTTCTGCTGCTATCAGGTAAGTGTTCTGCTTTCTTCTGCTCACTGTCTTCTGCATATTTTCCAGTTTTCTGTGCTTGTACGCCTGTTGAATTCATTCTTGTGCATATTCCTGTTCACCGTGATTGTGTCTCTGCTGTATATATGTATAGCTGCGTTACAATATATATAATTGCTGACTTTAAATCTGGGCAAATTCCAATCCTTTGGTTTCCTTTATTGGCAGTTTAAATCACTGAATGCGGAGGCTTTAATATCGCCATGGTTATAAACCCAATATATGCCTTTTATGCAAGGTTTTCTTCTCCTTCTATTATTTCAAGCAATTAATGTTCATTCTCGGCATTATTATTTTGATATTCGAACCTTAGAAACCATAACCCAATGGTTAATCAATCATTGAATTGTTCAATATGTGTTCATGGCTTTCACAAATCGGGCCTGAAGCTTTAACACCTATTGTGTCCTTAACTCACTTGCTATGAGACATCACAATAAATCTTCAACTTTAGATATAACGCAATTTCAACTATCGACATAATTATACAGAGTTTTAACATAGAAACTGCCGCGTTATTTAACTCCGATACCTCTCGGCAATGTAACAATAATGAATCATTTTAATACATAAAATGCCCTTTTCGGGCCCACTTCGCCGAACTTGCATCATTCTCCGATGCGATGTGATCACTCTGATTGCGATTAATCGCAATCGCAACTTCCAGTTGCATGTTCCGATATTCCTCCCTTTTTCCGATGCGATCAGTCACTATTCACTTTGAAATGCCGATGCGATGTAACACCTTTCAAATATTTCCGATTATGTTTAATCGCAATCGCAACTTCCATTGAGATGTTCCGATGCTCCGCTTTAACTCCGATGCGATTGGTCACTGTTCATTTAAATGTGCCGATGCGATTAGAACTGGAACTCAAACCTATAAAATCATAATTTATAGACCCATCGGGTCCGGGCTTCAATCGCAATCGCAACTTCCATTGAGATGTTCCGAAGCTCCGCTTTAACTCCGATGCGATTGGTCACTGTTCATTTAAATGTGCCAATGCGATTAGAACTGGAACTCAAACCTATAAAATCATAATTTATAGACTCATGGGGTCCGGGCTTCAATCGCAATCGCAATTTGTATTTGCATTATTCCGATATTTTTATGCTCTGATGCTCCGATGCGATTAGGCCGGAATTCAAACACATATTGATCACAGTTTATACGCCTATCGGGTCTGGGCTTCAATCGCAATCGCAATTTGTATTTGCATTATTCCGATATTCTTATGCTCCGATGCGATTAGGCCGGAATTCAAACACATATTGATCACAGTTTATACGCCCATCGGGTCCGGGCTTCAATCGCAATCGCAATTTTTTGTTCATATGATCTGCTGCCAATCTTTTTCCGATGCGATTGATGAGGGTCCCACCGTATAAGACTTTGTTTGTATTAAGGCCGAACAATAGGGCGCCTTTCATATATGTATATAGTATGATTTGTTCCTTTGAATATGAAGTGCAACATATAACGTATATGTATATGTATATATGCTTTGGACCCTTGTGTATGTAATGCACTGCGCGTATATATATATGTGTGTGTGTGTACTTTTCCACTTGGGTTAAGATTCTGGGTGCGTTTATGTATCCTCCAGCTTGGGTTAAGATTCTCGGAATTGCGTTTATGTATCCTCCAGCTTGGGTTACGATTCTTGGAATTGCGTTTATGTATTCTCACACTACATATAATTCTCTCCGTCAATATTATCGACCTCTACCTTCGCTGTGCCTGTCTCTGCCTCTATTGCTCGACCTCTGCTTTCGCTGTGCCTCTGCTTCTGCCTCTGCTGCTCGACCTCTGCCTTCGCTGTGCCTCTGCCTCTGCCTCTGCTGCTCGACCTCTGCCTCCACTGCTCTCTGTAAATATTACCTGTTGTCTTCTGCTGCTGTCCTTCGCCTGTCTCTGCATCTGCTGCCTTCTTTGCCATCAATGACAATATTTCCAACAGGAAGTCCAGTAGAAATTTGCTGCAAAATTTTCAAAGCGCCATGGTGAAGATGGCCCAATCTCCTGTGCCATAATTCACCCTCATCCTGGCTCACCACTTCTTCTGCTTTGCCTACCATTGCAGCGCAACCATCTACCTCCAGCTTGTAGAGATTCTTAATTCGAACCCCTATCTTCTTGGTTTGGCCCGTTGTTTTATGTCGAAGGAAGGCTTTTCCCTCACTGAAAACAACATCATAACCCTTGTCTTCCAGCATTACGACTGAGACCAAGTTCTTCTTCAGACCTGGAACATGCACGACATTCTTCAACAAGAACGGATTACCGGACTCCCTCTCAAAGGTAATGGTCCCAATGTCAGTTGCACTGTACCGACCATCGTCGCCCATCTCTATATGCATTTGGAGGTCTTTCTCCTCCAAGTCACTAAACAACTCTTTGTCTCTCGTCATATGGAAATACGCACCACTGTCAAGATACCACACCGATCCTATGCAGCTTGAAACCAAGCATGCGATCAAGGGAAAATCCAGCTCAAATTGCGAGGCAAAGGCCTCTCCAGTTGCAGCGATCGAATCCGGCGGCTTTGCTTATTCTTCTTCTTACGTAGACGATTGGTAATGTCCATGCTCGTGATAGTGAAAACACTTCACTTTGGACAAGTCTTGCTTCTTGCCCCAACGCAGGATTTTGAAGGATTTTTCTTACCCTTCCCTTTCCTTGCTTTGGAAGCCAAAGCGCAATTCTCTTCATCTTCATTCTTCGATGAAGATCCATCACTGTACCACCTTAGAGCTTATCCTGAACAAGATCCGACCAAAGTCGCTCTCCCGGCTTGGCGGTTTCTCAGATCCATTGACGGAGAGTCTTCGTAGCTATGCCAACTCTTCGGAAGCCCAAGGAGAGCCAAGCTTACCAAGTGCTTCTTCATCCATGATAACCCACACTTCCCAGTTCATCCCTTGCAGTGGACAAACTTCGTAGGTATTTTGGTATCTTGTCGCCTTTCTCCATTTTTATTTTTCGAGCTTACCTTTAAGTGCCAACTTCCTCTGGTCACTTCTGCTTTGGAACAAGTCTGTCAAAGCCTTCCACGTTAAGAATGGAGTGGCTTTCCCATGAAGGTTGGACACAATATGGTCCTTCACACCTTCCAACAGAATCCTCCTCATCTTTGCAGTCTTCTTTTGCCATGCATCCAGTAATACTACATCGCTAGATCCCGGCGTAGGAACATTGCTATCGATGAACTCCTTCAACCCATTATCCTCCAGCATCGCCTCCATCCTATCCTTCCAGTCTATGTAATTCGAGCTCCCATCAAGGGCATACTCCAATCTCAACTCGTTGAAAGACATTTCAATGTATACTTGATTTCTGCACCAAGAATCTTCTGTAGCAAATTCGAATTGTCCACCAGCACAAACTCACTTCACAATTGCAATCTTCAATCAACAATGCTCTAATACCATGTAGAAATTATATGCACTAAGCATGCATATGTCCAAGATCCACCTGATCTCACACTATTTAACTTTATGCAAGATACTGAATCTATTCCACTTGTTAATCTTTTGCGGAAAAATTAATTGCACACACATGTGAAGCATAAACAAAAAATATTCAATCGCACATAACACAGTTTTTAACTGGGAAAGCCTAAAGCTGAAAACCCCAACTATATATTATGTAACATGGAGATCATATGACAATCTCATACAAACATACAAAGCTTATCACAAGCTCTCAGTACAGTACAATCGTCATACACTAATCGGGCCTAATCTTGCAAATCCATGCACCGATCTTTGCCACCTGCTAGCCTGCCTCCACTGCACAATCTCTACTGAAGAATAGCTTTGAATGAATTCGAATTACTCCATCCTTATTTGCTGCCAATCCTCATTGGAATCTCCACTGAGTGTTTGATGCAATCAATGCATCACTAATAGTCACAGTAGATAGTCTATCTTGCCCTTTCACCTACCTCTCCACTGGTCTCCGCTGAAACTTCCATGCACTGTAGTTAACTGATGTATTCTTCAGTTGATTAATGATTTATTATTTATGAATTAATTAACTAATTAATTCACTCCACTCTCACTAGTGTATCAATCGGTTAGACTAGATACAACTAGCTCAACTGAGTCTAACTGAGTTAAACTGAATACAACTCCATAACTACTTCTTCCAATTGTGTCATAACTTTGCCACTTGATTTCTAATTGATTCCTCCATGCATTAGCTCCAGTAAACCCTCAGGAATAGCATAATTCCTTCTGTCAGCTGATGTGCCACATCTGTGCATTGAACTGAAGTGCTCCAAGAGAATAGGTTCTTTGTTTTGGGTACGATTATTAGAGCTAATAATAATCGACATGCACATCTATTTTTAGGCGACGATCTATAAATAGACTTCGCCCAATATTCTAAAAATAGAATTTCATCTATTTTTCCAGCTTGATCAACCATCCACAAATAGCATCCTGCAACTTCTGAAATATGATCATCATGTCTAAAAATAGACTTGTGCCAAAAATAGCCTGCGGGCCCACTTAGTGAAGTTGACTCTTTTCACTAAGCTCATCATCTTGTTGAATCTCAACAAACTTCATTGGCTAGAAAAGGTCTTCCACATGTATGCGTTGTATGCGTGCCCTGAAGATTCCCCTAGGTCAGTTTTGTGTTGGTACACATAGACTGCAGGTTGGTGTTGATCACCAACTTCGTTGGCTAGAAAAGGTCTTCCACTGTGGCCAATTACAGGAGCCAAAGGTTAAGGTGCATGTCATTTTTCAATGCCCTATATAGTGCGAGATCATATGTTGATATCATTGCCTATTTTTGGGAATTGGGGGTTTCTCTTTCTAGCTTCTTTTGCTACTCTGACTGGCGATGCCTTGCTCTCTTTGTGAAGTAGGTTTTAGGTGCAGATCTCATTATTTATAGGTCTCATATTGGTCAGGGACCCTTATGAGGATCGTCTCATATTCCTTGTTGGGCCATTTGATTGTAAAAATAAATGATAGATAGAGAGCTAGGGTACTTCAAAGCTCAGATTGGTGAGACCTTGTGTTCCCTCGTGACGCGCTCCCCCAAGGGGTTGACTGATGTGTTTGAGGCCTATGAGGGGTTGCTGTTCCAAATTACATGCTGTATGCCACCATACCAACAAGCAAACTAGCTCACGGGGCTCTAGAGTCGAGCCCTCAACCCTAGCCTACTGCTCATTAGGTTCAGTGAAGTAGCCAGGTTTCTATCAGGGGATTCTTCCCCTCAACCTTAGATGTTGGGACTCACGAGAGCTAGGTTTCCTCATTCTTGTGTGCTCTCCCTCTGCAGGATCATAAAAAGATGCCCCCTCAGTCCCAAGTTCCAACAACTACTGGGAGGATATGATCCTCTAGTGCATCAACCATTTTGCTGTGCTTGATGACTTCAATGACAAGCCCACCTCTTGGTATCCTCACCCGCCCTTGGCCTGTAGCTCCATTAAGTCTCAAATTTTGCAGGGAGGCTTAGACACATGTATTACAAAATACCCAGAAAGCGTTTTGGGAAATTCCACCTGGATGGAGTTTTATTAAAAAAATTAGGGAATTAAATTAGGGGATGAAATTAGGGAATTAAAAAAATTGAATATATTAATAGAATTGGGTGTGAAACTTCTAGAAAAAGATGGAGATCAAGTCAATATTATCTAAGCTGTTGATTATGTTTTAATCTGGGCCGTTGTTTATCCAACAAGAAGATTACAAGGACTTCGATGGGCATTTGGAAAATACACCGATTGAGTCTAGAGATCAAATTTCTCAAGTGAGCAGTGCAGAGTAGCCAAAGAATTTGATTGAGTTGATTTTATTGTAGTGGGGGGCAGTGATAGTTTTGGTTGGAAGATCTCTTCTTGAGCCGAGAATACTTCGTAGAGAAGGCAGAGGGCAGTATGCAGAAGAGGCAGCGTAGCAGCTACGCTAGGCAGTGCTATGCCATGCAGAGGCAATGCTGTAGCCTTGAGGAGATCCGATATTTTGCTAAGGATCATTCAGATCCAGTGCCAGAGTGTCGGGGTGTGAGATCGGAGGGGCAGAAGATCAATATCCAACCAGCATTGGGTTTAGTTTTCTTCTTGCTCAGATCTTGTTTTCGCGTTTATTTTTTCGTAGTTTATTTATGTAGTGAAGGTTGCAGTGTATTTGCTTTAGTATTTACTTGTAGAACATTGTAAATAACTTGGATAATTTATCAAGTAGGAGAAGTAATATTAGCTTGCTGCAATAGGGATTCCGGGTTTAGGAATTTTCACAATCCTCCCTCTCTCTCTTTTGCTCATTAGTAAGATTTTCAGAGCCTTTTAGTATATAGCAGCTTATTGTATCAACGTATTATGTTATACTCTTGGTTTTAACTTTCTTTAGGTTGCTATTTAGCAACTAGTTTCTAGCCTGTTCGTCATTCTTATTATCTTTGTAAATGCTTTTAGTTTTGTTTTAAGAGATGTCTTGGGATTCCCACTTTGTGCTAGGTCCCAACCGTGGAAATTCCACCTATTCCACCTAGAATTGTTTCAATGAGATAAGGTATGATCATCTAGAAACTCACACAGATCGACTCTGATATGATCTTGGCCGTTGGAGGTCCAACAAAAGATTACAAGAAGTCGATGGGTAGATGGAAAACGCACTTGAGACACTTGTGAGATACACATAGAGATCTATTTTCTTGGAGAGTTCGATTTTTCCATATAGCAACAACAGTTATTGGAAGAGTTCGAGTCAGAGAAGGAAGCAGAGACAGAGAGGTGCAGGGACAGTGAAGCCAAAAGAAGATTTTCTAGATCTGGTGAGTACTTTGCAGAGAGGCCGAAATTTCTCCAAGAGGCTACGCTGAAGCAACACATAAGCCTCAGAGGGCAGTTCAATTTTGCTGGGGTGAAGTTGGTTATTAGTTTTAGAGGCCAGAAGATATTTCAAGAGTGCTGAAGAGACAGTCTCCCAGTTAGCAACAGGCAGGACAACTTGCTTTGCAGAAGTTCCAGGTTGTAGCATTTGAGGGACTGCACAGAGTTGACGCAGGGCTTGCGTAGAGCTAGCTGGATGACTTGTTTTTCAGTGGCAGTGGAGTGCCAGGATTGCTCAGAGTGAGGGTAATTTCCCTCTAGATAATTTTGCCAGTATTTTCCCTGTAGAATAGGCAGTATTCGACATCCACATTGTACTCAGATAAATTCACTGCTGCTTAATAATAAAACCCTCAACTGTTGCTCTGATTTTCCCAAGTTGGGGTTTTTTCAGGGACATTTGTCCAAAAGTAACTGTGTTAATTTTGTATGTGTATGTGCTAGAATTTTCGTAGTTTCCAACACCATTTTTTTCCGTAGTTTTATTTGTGAAGGTTGCAATGTGATATATTCAGTGTTTTCCGCAACAAATAAATTGTTAAATAATTAACAATTAGAAGAATTAATACTAGTTGCTGAAATAAGATTTCAGAGTTGAAATTTTCACAAATAGGTCCCTTCCAGGGCTGACTTGTCCAGGCAGGGCCGATTTTTGGTCTTGTGGGTCCAAATTGACTATTTTGACTCAAAAAAAATTCTTTTTCCTCTTTCTTTCGGAAATCCAAATGGGACTTAAGTACAATAAATTGACTCATGTCAAATTTTCTTTTGACTCAGTAAACGCTAGAAGCATGAAGAACATGTGTTAAATTGGACAACTATGTCCAAACTCCATGTTTTGATGCTCAGATGAAGATACCAATATTTTTATTGGATTCCTCTTTCAAAGAGGTGCAAGATCGATCTAAAGATCATCTTAATCCGATGAGCATAACATTTATTTTGAATTTATGTTCTAATATATTCAAATATCTGTAGGTTTACTTTAAGGTTTTGTACCCCAGCAAATGTGTCACACACCCTCAGTGATTGATATAAATAAAGTCAACATTGGAGGACATTTCACTCATCTCCTCATCTGACACATATTTCTCTTTCCACTTCTGATTAGTTCGAGCTACTTGGAGGCAAATTTGCGGTTCACACGTGGGAGAAGGACGAAGATAGTTTCTGCTGCAGCTAGGGTTTCCACCGCAGGTTTGACCAACATTGACTTTGGTCAACGCATGGTCAAAAGGAGTTGAATTTTGGCATAAAATTCAATTTATGCAGTCTGTACATTTTGGCACAAAAACCGAGGTCAAAGGTTGACCATAGACCGTGCTATGTTGGCTTTTACTTGCTGTTGTTTTGCATTGACTTTTCTGGGCAACGTTGACTTTTCTGCATTGACTTTTGAGTTGATTCTTTGGTTGATCTTAGGGTTGTTTGACATTGCTAGTTAGCTGACCAATTGAGACTTTGCTGGTTGAAGCATCTTGTTGACCGCCATAATGCACCAACACATTTATCTGTTTCTGGTTTGTCTTCTGTTGATCTTCTGGTATGTTCTATCAGCATTTTACTTGATTGTTTATGTGATTGCTGTAGTGAAAGTAAAGTTGCATCAAGCATAGAACACCTACATAAATTTACATGGTATCGGAGCTGAGGTGAAGACAAGCCCTAATTTGTAGCAATCACCGAAGAAGAAAAATGGGTTCCACTAACTATGGCTTCAAGGAGGATGACAAATTGACTGGGAAGGATGACTTCCATGCTTGGAAGATGATATTGGATCTTAAATTGGAAGACCAAGATGTCATGGACTATGTGCAGGGTAAAATCCATGAACCTCCATCCACTACTACTGCTGTTGCCAAAACAAAGTACAAGAAGGGGGAGATCAAAGCAAAGCTGATGCTCAGGGAATCAATTCATAAGAGTCTGGTGGCCTACATCTCTGAGCTAGGCACATCCAAAGAGATGTATGATAAGTTGATCCACATGTTCAAAGCCAACAATGCAAATCAAGTACTATTCTTCAAGAATCAATTGAAGAATCTGAAGAAACGCAGGGATGAGTCTATTCAATCATACTTTCTGAAGTTGACCGAGATTAGGAACAATCTTCTGGCTATTGGGGAGACAATAGCTGATCGAGATATGGTACACTCACTGCACTTGGAGGGCTCCCATCCGAATGGCATGTGTTCAACGCTACCATTCTAAATAATAATGTGATACCTGACTTTGACGAAGTACTATCGAGATGTGTTCAAGAAGAGATAAGAATGAAGGAAATGTTGCTTATGCTGCTCATTCTAGAAAGAAGAACTTTGGTGGTCCAAACAACAAAGGAAGAGCAGGGGCCCAAGGAAAGAAGGGCAAGTGTTACACTTGTCATAAGCCAGGTCGCTATGCTAGAGAATGTCCTTTCAAGAAGGATTCTCCCGATAGTGATGACAACAACAACAATCGGAGGAATGGAATCAAAGGAACAACAGATTCAAGGCGAAGAGGAAGGTTCCCTCCGACGGAAATGCTCAACCTTTCAAAAGGTCAAGAAACTCCAAGTATGAGGAATCAAATGTTGTTGATAAAAGAAATGAATACATTCTTGTATCTGCCCTCTTTGCTGCATCTCCACCCGGCACTATGGATGTCTGGTTGATAGATAGTGGTGCCTCAAGGCACATCACTAGGTTCAAGGAAGCACTGTCTGATATCGTTGAGAAGGATACCAATCTGGAAATTATCCTTGGAGATAATGCCACATATCCCGTGAAAGGGACAGGGACTGTGACCCTCCACTTGTCTCAAGGACAAGTCCTCCGCTTACAGGATGTACTCTATGTACCAAATTTGAAGAAGAACCTTGTGTCTATTTCGACCATGGAAGACAAAGGTTTCAATGTGGCATTCATTGATGGAAAGGTGCACATGTGGAAGAAGAGCTTCAAGGAATCTATCACGATTGGGTTTAGAGTTGATACACTCTACCAGGTTGGAGGAAGTCCACTGGGAGCAATGACATGTGATACTATCTGACAAACTGAACTTATGACACCAGAGGTTTGGACACCTTCACTACAAGGCCCTTCCCGAAGCAAGGAAGGTGGTGACAGGGATGCTCGAGTTTTCAAATAATCATGAAGGTGTATGTAAGGGTTGTGCCGAAGGAAAGCATACAAGGAGACCTTTCCCCTCAAGTGTCACAAAGACATATGATGTCTTGCAATTGATTCATTCTGATCTATCTAGTATGCTGCCAGTGACATCCTTGGGAGGATGTTCTTATTATATGACGTTCATAGATGACTTTTCCCGCAAAACTTGGATATACTTCTTGAAGAAGAAGGATGAGGCTTTGAGGGAAGAAGATCAAGATTTTGAGGACTGATAATGGCACTGAATATGAGACAAACGAGTTCAAGGACTTTTGTAGAAAAGCTGGCATCAAGAGGGAGACCACAACTGTCTATACTCTTGAGCGGGAATAGAAGATTCTTGAATGAAAGAGCAGGACCATTGTGGAAGCTGCACAATGCTATGCTGTGACCGAGTCTACCGAGTCTGCATTGGGGAGAAGTTGCGAACAACTAACATTGTACATACAAAGCGATGCCGCATTCCGCTCTGAGTTCCAGCTCAGAAGAGGTTTTCCTTGTAGAACGTGTCTCACCCCAGAGTTTTTGGATGTCTTTGTTTATTTTCATGTCGAAAGAGAAAGGACCAAAGCTTGGATGCTTCTTGGCTTCTTTCCAAAGGCCTATAGAGTCTATGTGCTTGGTCAAAGGGAATGGGAGATATGCCACAATGTTACCTTTGACGAAGATGCTTCCCTGAGGAAAGTAGTCAACCTTCTGAGATTTGAGGAAGATCATGAAGCAAGGCCTGGAAATCAATAAGGACCGAAGGATAAGACGATGCCCGATGTTGAAGGACCGATGGACCCGATTGATCCACCTCCTTCGATGGGGAAGAGACCATCATGGCTTAGGAACACTCTTGAGGATGCCGAGGGACATATGGCCCCAAGGGGGACATTCCGTGAAAGCAAGAAGCTGACTATATACCAAGGGTATCTAGCAGCCATGAGTACTATCGTACAATCTAAGCCAAGATCTTTTGAGGAAGTCGTAAAGCATCAAGTTTGGAAGGATGCTATACACGAAGAGTATGAGTCCATAATGAAGAATGATGTCTGGGATGTGGTTCCAAGACTGAAGGACAAAGCAGTTGTCACCTCGAAATGGCTCTACAAGATCAAGCATGGATCTGATGGAAGTGCTGAAAAGTTCAAGGCAAGATTCGTTGCTTGTGGCTTCTCTCAAAAGGAAGGCATAGATTATGATGACATATTTGCACCTGTGGCCCGATATACCACCATTCGATCTATTATAGCCCTTGCTGCTACGCAAGGATGGAGTCTTCATCAAATGGATGTAAAGACTGCATTTCTGCATGGTGCGATAAAGGAAGAGGTGTATGTAGAGCAACCTCTGGGGTTCGAAGTCCAGGATCAGGACACCCATGTCTGCAGGTTGAAGAAAGCCCTTTATGCGCTGAAGCAAGCTTCCAGAGCTTGGTAGTTCAAGGTTGATAGAGAGAAGCCTCTCATTCTGGTGCTGTATGTGGACGACCTCTTCCTGACAAGTGTTGACCCTCTCATTCATCAGTGCAAGAGGGAGCTCGTTGCTGAGTTCGAGATGAAGGACCTAGGACTGATGCACTACTTCCTAGCCCTGGAGGTTTGGCAGAGACCTGGCGAGATTTTCTTTTCTCAAGGAAAGTGCATTGTGAAGCTTTTGGAAAGATTTAGCATGGTGGATTGCAAGTCCGTGACGACACCGATGGAGCTCAACTTCAAGAAGTAGAGTGGTAGCGCTACTGGGCCCGTGTTAGCAAATCCTACTGAGTACCGTCAACTTGTAGGAGCCCTGATGTTCTTAGTGAACACCCATCTAGATGAACACTTTGAGTCAACATATGGTTGAGCCTCATCACTTTCATTGGGTTGGTGCCAAGAATCTTTTGAGATATCTTCGAGGCACGATAAACCATGGGCTGAGATACACTGCCGAGAGCATGACACTCCATGGATATACTGATGCCGATTGGGTTGGCAGTGTGGTGGATCGTAAAAGCACATCGAGATGCTACTTCACACTTGGATCTGCTTCGATATCATGGATGAGCAGGAAGCAGAAGTCGGTAGCGTTGAGCACCACAAAGGCCGAATATATTGCAACGAGTATGGCCTGTTGTGAAGCAGTTTGGTTGCGAAAGCTCTTCAGTGAGCTGTTCGGGCATGTGCTAGATACCACAGTGATACTCTGTGATAACTAGAGTGGGATTTGCTTATTCGAGAATCCCGTGTTCCACGATCGATCCAAGCATATTGATATCAGGTACCACTTTATTCGGGATATGGTACAACCAGGCGTCGTAAGGCTCGATCATATAGGAACTGATGAGCAGGTCGCGGATATTCTCACTAAGCCCCTGGGGAAGGTCAGGTTCCTAACCTTCCGTGAGTGTCTTGGTATCATGGAACGACCCTATGATGTGGGTCCTGTTGGACAATGAGCTCTGGGAGTTCTGGGGGCTTTGGGGATAGCTTCTCGGAGCTATAAGCAACCACAGGGCTAGGCTTGCAGAACCTTGTTGGTGTGCTTAGGCCCCATCGTTGTGATTATTGAGTTGGTTCACCTCTCATTATCTGTTCCCCGTATGCATCCTACCCATTGAGTTCAGGGCTCATGGGAAGTACCTCTCATTTGGCCAATGAGGTGGGAAAAGCTAGAGACTAGTAGCAAAGACTGATGGACGCATCAAAGATTGCCGTACTCTCTATCTAGGATGGCACGGTCCAACCACTTGATCTGGGATCAAGTTTAGTGAGGTTTCGGACCTCCTACTGACTTCGGGTCAGATAAACCAACTTCGGGTTGGTATGAGACTCTTTGTGAGTCCTATAGAGGTTTCGAACCTCTGGGCTGAATCTATCAGCTGGGAATGATGTCTTTGTGATTGACCCACTTCTGTTTTGAAATAAAGAGTCAACAAAGCAAGTTACGACGAGATGACGCATAATATTGAGTTGCACAGGTGGATGGAGTTCTCCCTTGTTGAGAGGGAGTGTTAAATTGAACAACTAGGTCCAAACTCCATGTTGTGATGCTCAGATGAAGATACCAATATATTTATTGGATTCCTCTTTCGGAGAGGTGCAAGATCGATCTAAAGATCATCTTAATCCGATGAGCAGAACATTTATTTTTAATTTATTTTCTAATATATTTAAATATGTGCAGGTCGGCTTGAAGGTTTTGTACCCCAGCAAATGTGTCACACACCCTCGGTGATTGATATAAATAAAGTCAACGTTGGAGGACATTTCACTCATCTCCTCATCACACATATTTCTCTCTCCACTTCTGATTGGTTTGAGCTACTTGGAGGCAAATCTACGGTTCACACGTGGGAGAAGGACGAAGACAGTTTCTGCTGCAGCTAGGGTTTCCACCACAGGTTTGACCAGCGTTGACTTTGGTCAACACATGTTCAAAAGGAGCTGAATTTTGGCATAGACTTCAATTTATGCAGTCCATACATTTTGGCACAAAAACCGAGGTCAAAGGTTGACCATAGACCGTGTTGTGTTGAATTTTACTTGTTGCTGTTCTGCGTTGACTTTTCTGGGCAGCGTTGACTGTTTGGTTGATCTGAGGGTTGTGTGACATTGCTGGTTAGCTGACCAATTGAGACTTTGCTGGTTGAAGCATTCTGTTGACCACCATAACGCACCAACACATTTATCTGTTTTTGGTTTGTCTTTTGTTGATCTTCTGGTATGTTCTATCAGCATTTTACTTGATTGTTTATGTGATTGCTGTAGTGAAAGTAAAGTAGCATCAAGCATAGAACATCTACATAAATTTACAACATGTTTGACGAATGAAATAATAGTAATAATAATTTAATTTTTTTTTCCTTTTTCATGTAATACAAGATGATACAAGTACAATGATAATTATGAAGACCGAACCTATTTACATTATCTAACATTCCCTCTTAACTAGGGACTCGGGAGGTATTCATAATTACATACTAGGATGCAAGGATACACTCAAATTGAAATATTCTCATAAGATGAGTTTGGATTGATAAGCGCCATCAAGAATCAACATAATAACCAACGTTGTCAAGTGCAAGATAGCAAGGCCTCGACTAACAAGCTCTAACTCTCCACTAGATTAGAGCATAGTGCTGGGAGGCATGCATTTGGACACCACCATCACCGCCTCTCAATGCACATACCCCTTTTGGATGTTCACCAGATATGTCCTTATAGGACTATTCTTGTCTTGGATTCCCTATCCTCAAAGAATATCGGTCCTCTTTGACTATTATCTTGGATTCCTTGTCCTATCTTGAAAGAGTATCAGTCCTCGGGATTACTTCCTATCTTGGATTCCAAATCCTCAAGGAGTCTCGGTCCCAGATGCTTATCCAATCCTCCATTCTCCCTATTGGTGCCTTCACTAGACTTATGCCTGTTAGTCTTGGCCTAGTGCATGACACATGGAGAATATGGTGTCCATCATCACTCCCTCTCAACCAGGGAGACATAACCACAAGCCTCAACTTGTCTCAATCACCGACTACTTGTTCTTCTTTGGAGATCTAGTTGTAGCTGCAAGGCTCCTATCTCGCATCATACCGAGCTTCGATCTTCCTGGATGTCAATCATTACACAATTCTATCAAGTCATTTGTCAAATATCATATGGAGCCAAGTTATTTCACAATTTATCTTCGTGACAGGGTTTTTGCTGTCATTCTTTTATATCACTTTCCACTAGTCATTAGTAGCATCTCTGTCATCAAAAGTATCTGTCACACCAATCAATGTAGAGCCAATTGTAGCTCCCTCTATTTATTTTTGTAAAATGAACTTCTTCTAGATCAATATCAAATCTGTCATACAACAAACTTTCACATGACTTCTTGTATCAATTTGCTGGAAGTCATACCATGTTCTAAACATGAAGATGCCTTTCCTCATCTCAGAGTTACCAAAACAACTGATGCTACTCCAAATCTCAAGCTGTAAGATTCTTCAAATCATTTAGTGCTTCTAGCCGCCTCTGTCGACATTACTTTCTACCTCACATTTTTCAAGATACCATTTTATCAATATCAACATGTGTTTTTCCCATCTGTCATGCTACTATAAACAACCATAACTTTCCATTTGATCAAGGCATGCTAATGCTCTCAAGTATATTACTGATCCATATTCATCCTGCTCTTTCTTTTAACTTCCTTTGGAGATATAAGTCTTCTTTCTAATGAAGAGCCTTTTCTAAAGATATGCATACCTCTTTTTTTCATATCGCCATCTAGGTGACTTCCTTCGGAACAAACTGCTTCTTTAACTTTTTTTGAAGATGATGTCTATGATGAGATTCTTTCCTTAAGATGAGAAATGCTACAGTTATGCCTTTATGCTGCTACTTATCTTTGTACCTTCAAGCTTCTTAGATTGTTTTTTTTGCTTGCTTCCATGATATTCTAGTGGAATATACTCCTGCCATGTTACTGTGTTTCTTCCATATACTGAAGAAACTTTCTATAACGATGGTTCTGTTACTGTAGGAGATCGTTGTGGTCCTTTTCTGCTAAATGTTTGCTTCTAAATCAACATGATACAATGTTGTTGCTGCATGAACTGTGAAGTGCTAGATGGTCCAAATCCTACTATCCTTGCTTTGCTAGATGTTTAGATGACTGCTTCCAATAACATGCAACTCTAATTCTTCCAATGCTATATGCTTCTTTCCATGATGCCATAATATGCAAAATCCTAGACTCTTGCTACTCTAACTTGCATCTTCTAATAAAAGAGAAAACAAACTATTTATAGACTTCGTAGTAGTAAAGTTCAATAATAGATATCCTTATGATCTTCAGTATTTGTTTTCTTTTCAGATTCTTCATTTTCTTCAGCAACGTGAGCTCCACTTATTTCCTTCCTCTTATTGTTCTTCCTGTTTTGAGGATCCTTGGGACAATCCCTTTTAAAGTGTGAATATTCATTGCACCCAAAGGATTGTACTTTGGAGTCTTGGACATGTCTCGGCCTCCACGTGGATGATTGTTGTTGTTGTATTTTCAACGAGGTTCAAATATTCCAGATTTTCCAAAATTCTTTGAACCCAAATCAAAAGTATGAGACTTTTCATTGTTGGGTTCAGTGTCATCCTCGCCTTTCAATCTTGTTTCTTCTAGATTACACAAATCCCATAGCTCATCGAAGTTTGGGGTGTCCTTTCTTGAATAGATGCTGGTCACAAAACTACTCCAATCTAAAGGTAGAGCATTGAGTACACAAGTAAATTCAGAGTCAGATATGACTTGTCCAAGCCCTTGTAGTTGATCCTTCAATTGAGATATTTTCACAAGGTATGAGGCCAAGTCTTCATCTTTTGACAACCTTGTTTTGTAAAGTTGATTCCTTAAAGATATTTTCTGACCTGTAGTACTGACAGCATATTGTTTTGCCAATTTGTCATAGATTCCTTTAGATGTGCACAAATCTGCAACAAGAGGGATAAAATGATATTTGATGGACTCAATGAGAATTCTTTGATCCCTAACTTCTCCTTTATTGTACTTTGGCCAATTCTTCAGTCTTGTCTTTATTTGGTACTGAAACTTTGCTTAAAACGTGATTCATGACTTCATTTTTAGTGAGAACCAAGTCAATTTTGTTCTTCCAAGCTTGGAAGTTTGATGATCCATCAAGTTTGTTGCATTCCTTACCCAATGATGCCATTTGATTTGAAGATTGAGACATGGAGAGTAATATAGTACTTACTTGTCAAAGGAGTGAAATGCTTGATGATGATGCCCTCAAGTATCTTGATGCTTCCAAGAATTTTGATGATTCCAAGAGTCTTCAAGCTGCTTCAATGGTGAATGATGATACTTCCAAAAATGTAGATGATGTTCCCAAGAATCTTGAAGATTTTCAAGGATGTTCTTGAGAGATGTATTCTATAGAGAGGTCTTCAAGCTGCTATGATGACTTCTTGAATGAATATGAGTGAACGAGAGCCTCAAGTGATAGGGAGAGAGATGGATAGCTGATGTAGTATTCTTTCTTCAAGATGAATTATGGTTTTTGAGTCTTCTTCCTTATGCTCTTTGCAAATGATGTCCTCCAAGGTAGCTAGGATGATTGTTGTAGAAATGTCTTCCACTTATTCCAGCAAAAGTGATCTTCAAGCTGCCTTCTCCTCACCTTAGCTCTAATAACATGTTGAGAAACCAATAGGCAAGCAAATTATGTTGATTTCTCTTACTTGATAATTGCCTGTTGTCTTCTTATTTATTTAATTATGTTCTCTTTATCAAACAATTATCAAAATATGAAACATGAAGATCATAAAAAGTCAATGAACACAAACCAGGGCAAAACCCCACAAGGGGGAAAACCCCAACTTCTCTTCTTATAGAATCAGATCAAAGTGAGAAATGCAAGACCCAAAAACCAAGATCAAGACCTCCCACAAGATCCAAGTCAGCCCTCCTTCAAACCCTCCTTAACCAAGTCAAATCTAACCAAGTCAATGATGGTTAAAGCTCTTCAAATTTTTGTCAGATTCAGATTTTCGGACCTGCAACACTTATGAAATTTTTCGGCCCTTGCAACTGATCTGAACCTTCGCACGTGTGACAGAAATTAGGGCAGAAACTTTGCATGTGTGGCAGAATTTTTTCTCTCCTTTGACCTTGGCTTTCTTTCCTTTGACTTTCTCTCTTCTTCCTTGACTTTCTCACTGATTTCTCCTCTTCTTGGCACAGAAATCGAAGTTGAGGATGATGATCCAAATGAGGTTGAGTTGCACTATATTTATACACATCCAGGAGGTCGAATAGGTCCCTTCCAAAGCTGACTTGTCCAGGCAGGGCCAACTTGGTCTTGTGGGGACAAAATTGACTATTTTGACTCAAATAAAATTCTTTTTCCTCTTTCTTTCAGAAGTCCAAATGGGGCTTGACTTGAGTACAATAAATTTACTAAGGACAAATTTTCTTTTGACTCAATAAACCCTAGAAGCATGTAGAATGTGCTCGACTAACGAAATGATAGTAATAATAAAAATAATTTCTTTTTTTTTATTCACGAAATACAAGGTGATACAAGTACAATGACAATTATGAAGATCGGACCTAGTTACATTTTCCGGCATGAAGTTGGTGTATTTCTCCCATCTTGCATGTTGTGTTATCATTTAAGCTTTGCTTATGAAAACTTTTTCTTACTGTTCATGGATTGAAACTTCTCATGCGTGTTTTTTGATAGCTTAGTTTCCTGAATTATTGATTGTTGTCTACATTTGTAATACTCTTGGCCATATTTCTGCAATACAGGGCAGCAAGAAAAGGGGACTTCTAGCTTGTACTTTTCAGCCATGTTGTTCCCTTACCATCTTTGGAGCAACCTCCCATTTGGACTTTGTTATGACTCCATTCAGATAATAGACTAGGCACTGATTTCCAGTCCTCCCATCCACTTTTATTTCTGCAAGTTTCAGATCTGTGTTGTTGCAAATTACCCTTCACATCACCTTGCACTTCATAGCTTCAATTTCTAGCAACCCCTCATTAGGGAAGAGAAGAGGAGGGTTGGTGAGGTGACGTTGGCTAATTTCCTAGTTATACAAATCTATCATCTCAGTGCCTGGCGCTTTTATGTGTTCAGGATGACGGATTGACTGGTAACAGGATCGAAACAATCTTCATACTTTGGTTGAATTATGATTTTAAATTTAAAGTTTATGCAAATGGCCTATTTTGTAAACACAATTATCTGGTCATGTCTACTATTGGTGGATAACCTATTTCATTATAGATGTTAATGGTCTACTTCCTATTATATGTTTTAAAAATTTGTATGTTTGGAATTGCTTGATGGTTGACGCTAGAATGTTTATACATTAATGTATTATGGATGGCTTCTAATTTAATAATAATATAGTATTCATCTACAAGTAGTGCAAATATGTATTTTTTCATATATTGTGCATCTAATTTGGCATTCTGCCTGTTTTTTTGAGAAATGGTGCTTCCGTTCTTATGTTTTTGTAACCTTGGTTTGAAGTCCTTGAATCTCTGCAATTTTTCATATTCTGTGACATCGCACAACCAATATATTCATCCACTTCTCTCATCTTATATATTGTTTTATTGGAATTTTAAGTGTGGTTTATACTTTAATAAGCTTCGAATAGAATGCATTTGAAGCTACAAAGGAAGAGGCCTACTGATTTCTATTTTAGTTTACTTTCTTTGTATCTAGTATTAAGTAGCTAAGAAAAAAGATTCACCATGGAAAAAATTGTTTAATTGCAGATTTAGCTACCTCAAAGGAGGCTGTTTTAATCGTGGTCTTTGAATGAATGGCTCCTTAGAACTAGACCCGCAGAATTTCTTAGCTAGGACTGCTTAGATGTAGTCTATTCTACATAGGATTTGATAGCAAGACTTAATATTCTTTCAGTATGAATGGTGTTTATGCGTGCAGTGCTTTGTGATTGCTAGATTGTTATTGATAGTACATATTGATTTTTTATTCTGTTTACCCACGTGATATGTTTCTCTATACCTTCAGGTGGTTCGAAAGCATTTAAAGGAGGATGAATCACAGTCGAAGGAAGCGTCGAATGACAATTCTTTGATGGCACAGGTAGGCATGATCCCTCAGAATCAACATTTTCCAAAAATGTTTTGATTTAAGATGTGTTAGAATTGTCTGCTTCATGTGACTGTGTTTGTTTCACTCAAGTATCTAGATAATGTAGCAGTGTGTTTTGGTGTATGCTAGTTTTGGCATGTTTGGATTTGAAGATGTCCATCCTTCTGTGCATGTTTGTGTTGCATGTGCATAATTTGAAACCATATTCATTTTGTCACATGAAATATTTTTCCAAGGAAAATCTTGTGGGATCTGCCATTATTTCCTGGAATACTGGATGGCGGGCTGCTTGGCTGGCAGCCACAATAGTGGTTGGTAACCTGGCTGGACTCTGCGGAACTTGAACTTCAGCTGGACTAGGACTGGAGACCTCATCGTGAAATGTGACTTGAAACAGTTTGTTTGAACTGATTGAGCTAGCCCTCCTGGCTAATTGTCACATGAAAATTATATAAAGAATTCTAGCAGTTAAATTTTATAGAAAAAAACTCTGTAGTTTTTTTGAAATTTCTGGTTAGAGTGGTATATTTGAACTCAAATTTATTTTTCTAATTGATGATCATCCTTCAAACTGAAATCCTTTTGGTAGGATTTGTAAGAAGATATTGTTCCATATTTTGTTATGTTTAAAGGTGTGATAATTGCCCCTCTCCGTTTTCCTGGATATTTGCAAGATGTACTATGAACTGAAAGTCATTGGATTTGCATTTATAGTGTCAACTGTTGTTTGTTTCTGTCTACCTGTGAATGGAAAAGTAATAGAAACTTATTAAGGGCATTAAGCCTTCATTTTTTCTAGTCAAATGCGTATAAAAATTTGAGTTCAAACATTGATTTACTTAAGCTTGTATTTGCTAACTCATATAACTTAATTAGATTATATTTGTTAACTCATATAACTTTTATATAGGATGAGCTGATTTCAGATTGTTCTTCAATATTCATAAAAAAATTCATGGATCAAGAGTAAGCTATTATGTTACAACTAAGTTGCAGGAAATGCTTAACTTACACACATGCCCTGCGCCTTACTGTACAACCTTTCACAAGTAGCAAACACCATATGGCATTTTGGTATTGACACATCAGCATTTCCACCTGTTTTTAAAGTTCCCTGGGCCTATCCAAGTGCCCATGAGGGGTGTAGGACCAATTGGAATTCAAGAAACCGCTAATCTATGGAAAATGTAGACAACTTGACCTCTAAATTGCTTCTATATTTGCACGCAAATTGATCTATTATTCTTATTTTTTGCAAGACAATTTGTTATCAGAACCGAACCATTGACCGAACCAGTGGACCCCCTGAACTTCGAACTAGTCAAAACTGGACCAGAAATAGTAAAAAAACTGGACCAAAAAGCAGTTGACCAAAAATACATGAAACATTCAAATTTTAAAGAAAAACATATATTCACAAACCGTATGAATCCAAACCATTTATACACAAATATGCAAAAAATCTCATTTATATGGCATGTAAGGGTGCATAATACATGTAACCAAAATAGCACCGAGTGCAGTCTAACTCTGAACCAAAAATACATAAACAAATAGGGGCTCTAGATGGCCTCTAGCATCCATAAAAATCATCTTACAACAGATTTCTACATATCCTCAAAATCATTGCCTATATTGGAATCTTCGTCATCAATATCACCCTCTAAGCATTATAATAAGTTAGAAAACGCTTAACATGTCAAGTCAAGATTTTGTTTGAGTGATGGGTACATTTTTACTAGGGTCATGACATATGTGTTCAACAATCAATGCTACTAACATCAAGGTACATAGACGGCTTGGGTGCTTTTGATTAAATGCTAGTTCCATAGCCTTGTACATGACAAAACCCAATGGAAATGTTGCAGCCCACTCAATCTTGAAATCCCCAAAACTGATAAATCTGCAGGATTTTGAGTGGGATCTAAACTTCTACTTTCTCCATATGAAATCCAATGAGGTTGGAATCAGTCTTAAACATTCTGAAACAATTAATGGTAATGCTAAAAAATTAAATATTACTTTAAGAGTGTAACGTTACCATTAATTGCATGGAAATACTATAGGCCTAGGCTTGAATATTAGGCTGTCCTACTAAAAAATTATTGTTTACTTTTGTTTTTTCAAATTGCGTTTGGAACGTCTTTGGTCGCATTGTACATAACTGGTTCGTTCGGTTGAAAAGGCCGGTTCAGTACTGAACTGGTCTCTTTCGGTACTGAACTGGCCTTTTCCAGTCCCGAACCTCTCACCAGGCTGGTTTGGGGGTCAAACCAGTTGGACCAGCCAGTTCTGCCGGCTCTTGTCTGGCCCTGATAATACTGATACCACATTCCCTGGATGTACTGTTTTGGGAGGGGTTGCCTTTTCAGGTGTTCCAATTTCAAAACCTATACCTATTTCCATGTTTTATGCAACTTAGCTGTTGACATGTCTGCTGCATTTCGAGGCATCCTGGGAACTTGGGGATGCTTGAGGACATCACCAACTGGAATTGGGGCTTCCCCTCTGTTTGGCACAGGAGGTGGTAGTTATATTTTATACATTTGAGTGATGTATTGACTGTACATACATAAACACACATAATATAAAACTAACTGCCAGTGTTTCACTAAGTTTCCAGCACACAGGGACACGGGGCTGCATACCCATTACATTTGGAGAGATCCTGTTAGCATTCAAAATTCGGCAAAATGATATATCGCCAAGAAAATATCGTGATATTTTGCAAAATATTGGCAAAATATCGGCTAAATATCGTCATATTTTGAAAATATCGGCAATCTGAAAAAATGATTTTTTATGCTTGCCGATATTGTGCCGATACCGATATTATCAACACTGTTCAAAACTGCACCACAGAAAAAATATTGATTCATTTCCAAAACCTGTAGCTCAAAATTGAAGTGATTGCCTCTTCGTTCTGATTGGTGCTTGCCATTCCTAGGCATTGTCCCTAGATTGTCATGCGCTGAAAGTTATCAACAAATCTGCAAATTAGTAAGAGAAAGTATCACATAAAGTGGATCCTTGGAATGCAACATCCAAGGATAAAATGGTTAACTAATTTGAAATAAATGCGAGAATTTTAATCGGTAATCAGCAAAATATGAAAGGCATAAAGAGGAGACTACGCCATAGGTGATTGATAAAATCAAAATAGAGGCAAACATATCTATATCACCACATGGAACACAAAATATCACACCCATGAAATGAGAAGCTAGAAGAAAAGCATGGTCAAACCCTGTTATTTTATTTTTTAAGAGATTGGCTGCATCATAGAGACAAAATATGAGATATATTTTGATAAATTCCCTGCACAAAGTATAGATAGAGATAAACGAAGAAGAGAAATGATGGAAATGAAGCTTTTTTAATTACTCTCGAGCAAACTGGCCTAAACAATGGCCATTCGACCTTACTTTATGGAGCTCTTGCCCTCCTAAAGGAGACATATCTCTTATGCAATATGGCTTGCTTAACTCATGATGAGTGACTAGAAGTCAAGGAGATCTCATGTCCTTAAGCCATACACTTTGTTAGAAGAAATGAGGAATGGAGTGAACTCACATGAGTCCAACTATAACTCTCCCATGCGCCTTGAGTGAAGTGGAGTGAAGAGAGATGGTATGGAGTTAAACTAGTGTTTTTAACTTTTTTTCATTGGGGTGGAGTGAAGAGAGAAAGAAGGCCATACACTCTAGTTTAACTCCCCCACTTGCACATTGAACTGAACTGAAGTGAACTCCAGTCTAACAAGGTGCCTGGAGATGAGATGGTTCATTTGCCACATAATTCCCATGTCACTACAATGTAGTGCATCCACATGTTGCCACTTGTCACCCTACATGGTGACCACTTGTTAGAAAGACATCTCAAAAACAGTTTCGCTAAAAAATAGGAAAAGATGAAAATATTTGGAACCATTAGGGTAACCCTGCTTAAATATAGCACACCTAAAAATAGGCCCTACTGAAAATAGGGAGTTCTCACATGTCAATGAAATTAGGCTTATCAGATTTGATATTTTGCAAGGAACCATAGCATGTGCTTAGAATCACCGTGTAAGCCATAGAACCTCAACTGCTAAAAATCACAGTGTCTCACATCATACATGTTGCCTTGAAATAGCTCATTTGGAATCGTGAGCATGCAAGGATCTCAAATTTGACGTCACGTTTGACATGCAAGCTTCTAATCTCTAATTGCTAAAATAGCACTGTCCTAAAAAACTGATGAAAGTGGCTGTGAAATGTCTGTGACTTTGAACTAGTCTCAAATCACTGAGAAATCCTGTCTCTTATCTCTATGAGAACAGTTACCACTTTGTTTAGCAGACTGCGGAAGATCGTACAATCCACTATGGCCCACACACATAGAACAAAGGCCTACTCCCACCCTAGCCTTAGTCCTTTTTCTTTAGGCCTCAACTCCTACCACAAGGCAAAGGGAGGCTTCTTGTAGTACGACTTTAACCAACCACTATAAGACAAATTCCTTTAATGGGGCCTGATAGCTGAAAGGAGGAATTTTGTACTTGCTGTCCTGCTCGCTTAATATAAATCTGCAACACAAAATTAGCTAAACCAGAACCCAAATACACAAAGGTGTTTATTCTTTAAATGGATACTTTGGTTAGACAATCTCCTAAACAAAAACGCTTGCTGTCCTATTTTAACAGGTATGTAAATTTGCAAATAAATTTTTTAACTGCAAGCTAAGACTCAAAACATTTGTTAGATATAGCATTTGAGTAATGGATTTTGGTCTATTTAAAATATCCTAATGCAAAATGTAAAATTTTCTGGGTTTTAATGGTTGGTTAGGAGGGTTTCCATGTAAAGTTGATCGCTTCCCTGTTTTGATAGGTTTGTAATGTTTGTGAACATGCTGAAATCAGTAAGCAAGACCTTTGAAAAGTGACTCAAAAGTGTCAGATTACTCCCGAATGTCAGATCTAAGGGTGGGAAAGTTAAAAGACTAAATTTTGGCTGGTTAAGGCCAAGTTTAAGCCTTGGAGCAGCACTAAATTTCCAGCTAGCTGGAAATTCTCTTTTGGAGGTCTTGGGGTCAAAACCCCTTGGGTAAATTACCCAGAAAATGATTTTAGCTATTAATAATGAATTTTATGATTGAAATAACTTGAAATTTAGCTTCAGAAGCAAGAAATAAACAATATAATGTAATATGAGTTAAACAAGGCACAAATAAAGATTTACTTGGTGTATTGAGCCTTGTAGAGTGCTTCTTTGGGTAAAATTTGCAATCTGGAAATTTAGAACAACAAATTGTACTTGCCAATCTACAGACATAAAACTAGGCATACTGGTGTAAAATATACAAAATAATTCAAGGAAACCAAATATACCTATCCCTTGGTTAAAAAATTAGGTTTATGCACTTTTTCTCCAATGGTTTACTAGATAAACGATATGGAAATTATAACAAGCTATAAAGTAAAATTAAAAATAAAATGCGGAAAAGAAAAACAAAGTTTTTGAGAATTTATTTATAAAATGGTTGAGATATGCGACTTTACCTTTGCTCTAAAGCCTACCAATCCGCTGGATTGCGATCACAACCCTTCTTAAGTTAGCTCCAACTTGAGACCTAGGAATGAGTGAGGAGTGTGAAATTATCCCACTCACACTTGTGTAGTGCTTCTTTGGGTAAAATTTGCAATCTGGAAATTTAGAACAACAAATTGTACTTGCCGATCTACAGACATAAAACTAGGCATACCGGTGTAAAATATACAAAATAATTCAAGGAAACCAAATATACCTATCCTTTGGTTAAAAATAAAGTTTATGTACTTTTTCTCCAATGGTTTACTACATAAACGATATGGAAATTATAAAAAGCTATAAAGTAAAATTAAAAATAAAATGTGGAAAAGAAAAACAAAGTTTTTTGAGAATTTATTTATAAAATGGTTGAAATATGAGACTTTACCTTTGCTCTAAAAAGCCTACCAATCCGCTGGATTGCGATCACAACCCTTCTTAAGTTAGCTCCAACTTGAGAACTAGGAATGAGTGAGTAGTTAGGTGTGAAATTATCCCACTCACACTAGTATAGAATAACCTGCAAGAAAAATATAATTCCACTTATACTCCTTCGAGATGCCCCAATTGCTACAGAGACAATTGTCACCAATATCCCACAAGTTTAGTTGAAGATTCCTCCTAAAAGGGATTGTCCTACACTTGAAAATGTGTCTTATTGGTGAGAGCTAGGGGGAGAGAAGCTCCCCTTCCACTTGACAATGTCACTCAATGGATCCCTTCCACAATTTTGTGTTGATGGAGCTTGTACCTACAAGTTAGTCTATTACAATGTTGCGCGATCCTTCCCCCCACACCAAGGATCCAAGGTCGGAATCGCGTCCCGTACGGATCCTTCGGCGGAACTGCAGACTTGAAAATCGGATCTGCGGTTTTGCTGTTTTGAGGCGATTCTTGGAAATCTAGAACCTCGCGAGCCCGATCCGAGGTTTTGGATTCTCAATTCGCGGATCCGTGGAGGTTCAGGTACAAATCTGTGCGGATCCAGAGGGAGATGGGCGGTTCTGTGGGGTTCTATTTTTTTGTTCATTTTTTCTTTGATTTAAGTTGGGTTGGGGCTTCTCGGACAATCCTAAGGTGCACCCTTGATGCTCCTTAGATGCTTCCTATTTGCTCCCTCTGGATCATCTAACATGAGCCGAGAGGGATCATGTTAAATCCTGAATTCTCCTTTATCTTTCATGCTTGATGCTCCCTTCATGCTCCTTAGATGCTTCCCTAGATGCTCCCTCATAGAAGCACAAATCTAACATGAGCTGAGAGGGATCAAATTTCTTTACGTGCAAACTTATTTTAGAGTGCCAAAAACAATGTGTAATTTTTTATTGTTTAAATTGTATTTTTGAATGTTATAGAGATTATATAACATGTGCATTGAGCCATTTTATCAGCGTACATTAAATTGTTTTCTCATTTGAAGTTTAAACATCTTTCTCATTTTTTTTTACTTCTAATTACTTAACATGGAATTATATTAGGTCATATGGACAACAAAATAAACATGCGTAGCATATTTTTTTTCTTTTCTTATTATAGCTGATATTGCGTTTTTATTTAGAGAATATTTTATTTTTGTTTTAAGAGGGACGAACATACTTACACATCACCTTCATATTGGGTTGTAGAATGAACCTCTTGGCTCAATAAGATTTAAACATCTTACCCACACATTTTTTTACTTATAATTACTTGACATGAAATTACTTTGAATGCATAGCATATTCATTTTTTATTATAGCTGACATTATTTTTCTATTTAGAGTGTATTTTATTTATTTTATTTTAAGAGGGATATGTGCGGATGGCCATACTTACACATCCCCTCACACTGGGTTGTAGAATGAGGTTCATTCTACAACCCAATATGAGGGGATGTGTAAGGTTGTCTGTCTGTCCATCCATTTAAAATAAAAATAAATTATGTTCTATATAGAAAAATAATGTTGGCTATAATAAAAAATATTGAATATGTTATAAAGTAATTAGAAGTAAAAAAATGTGTGAGTAAGATGTTTAAACCCTATACTTTTTAAAAATATTTCAACAAGAGATTTAAATTGAAGATCTATGTTAATTAATTTATGTCGATGTCAACTTCATATATATCTATCTATAGAAAAATATCGTTAAAATAAAATATTTTGATGTTGTATATAATAAAATATTCAATGTGGGTTGCCAATAAAATATTTTAATACTAATTAATATTGACATATACTTAAAAATATATTAATAATAAAAAAACCATTTTAATTTTCCCTGTTTTGATGTACATGTTATGTAAAATATTTTATTTTAGTCCTATATATACTCTATATAACATTCAAAAATACAATTTAAACAATGAAAAATTACACATTGTATTTTGCACGTGAAGAAATTTGATCCCTCTCGGCTCATGTTAGCTCCGTACTTAAGATGGATCTATGCTGGATCAACTAACATGAGCCTAGAGGGATCTAACATGAGCCGAGAGGGATCATGTTTGATCCCAAATTCTCTTTTATCTTTCATTTTCATCATTTTACTTAAATTTTTAACATTACCATGAAATGACTCAAGATGTTTGAGAGTGGTTCCAACCTCATCAAATTTCATATGGAGAAAATAGAATTTCATACCTTATTCAACATTCATCAGAATTACATTGTTCAGGAATTCAGGATCAATGAGATTGTGGCATTTGATTAGATTATATCATGTATGAGGGTATGTGATTGGAATTTAATCAAGAGCACGAAGTCCTATATGTGCTCATGTACCCTACTGTTGGTGGTGTTAAGTGTTGAACTACTTTGTCATGGCCTTAGTAAAAATTTACCTTTCAATCAAGTCAAAGTCATTGATCAAGCATGTTAACCTTTTTCCACCATGTTTTAAGGCTTGGATTAAGTAGTTTGATCAAAATTGGGCAATGTTGACTAACATCCCTAGACAATCGAGGTAGAGGCAAAGGCGAGACAAGAGGAGAAGAATCTAGATTCTAGATGGTTGATGCTCGAATAACTAATCTTTGATGTACAATGGATGCCATATCTATCTTGATTTATGTACATACTACAAATATGCATGTTTTCATATGTTCTACAACTGATTTGTATTTTGGATGTTTTTTTTAATATAAATGCAAATATATATAGTAGACGCTTCGCTTCCTAGATTTTTAGGAAATGACGCTTCCGCATATCCGCTTCTAAAAAATGTCCCCGCTTCTAAAAAGGCTTGTTGTCACACAAAATGTCTAGGCACTGCGACAACATGTCAGATCGGGGGTGGTCACCTTGATCCCCAATCTCTATGTTTAAGCTGTCACCCTATAACAGAATAAGGGGGGTAGACCCTACAGGAATGAAATGAAGGAGAACTCGTTGGGAACCAACCAGTTCGGGAGACATAGTCAAGCGTCCAAGTACTTGTTTTAGATCTAGTGAGATTTAACGGATTTGATTAGATTAAATGTTTGATACCAGTGCCTATGGAGTCAACTATCTCGCTATGAAATTTGGACTGAGTAATTGATAGACAATTGCTGCTAGAATGAACAACTATCTTATGTGAAATGCAAATCCTAAGATTAATGTGGGATGCAAAGAATCTTGGTTAATTTTAGTTAAATGCCTATCTAAGTTCAAACCCTTTTGTTGAAAATTAGGTAGGGCTAGGTTTAATTCAAATTCTCTACTTGATAATTACTTGTGAGCTTACTTCTTTTACTCAGGTCTTCCCTTCTTTAGTTTATTATGTCTTTCATCAAGTTAATTATCAAAACACAAGAGACACAAATTTAGGCTCTTCAAGCTAGGGTCAAAACCTCTCCCTCTTGGACAGGAAAACCCATAAGAAATTCTTCTTATAGTCTTTCAGATGACAAGTACCATGACCATGACACAGACCTTTGACCCTTGTATGCTTCCAAGACTTTGTCACTACTTCTTCTTTGACGACTCCTTAAGTTGATCCTTTTTTTCTGCATCATCCTGCACCGTTTTACACCAGCCTTAGAGAACTTGGTCTCTAGTCCTTGGTATCTCCTTTTATTTCTTGACAATACCTTATATCCTTCTCGGCTTCTTATCTTGCTTTATACCCAAGGCAGTGGTACATACTTCTGCACCAATCCTTCAAATGCAGCCCTAAACCGAACTTATAACAAACCTTCTTCACACTGTATAAATATCTCTTTTCTTGCACTGTATACTTCGCTGAGCAACACTTATTTGATTTCGCACTTCATTGTAATTATGCCCCTCCTTCGCACCAAAGCACATTCCTGCAACTTTGCATTTATTATAGATTTGTCTCTATGCTTTAATCCACAATCCTTCTTTGCATCTTTACTGATCTATCTCCCAAAAAACGGTCCTAACTTCACTTTATTACGGTCCTGCAACTCTGCATTTATTACAGCTCCTTGTCTGCACTTCTTCCTGCAACTTAATCCGAAAAACTTAAACCAAATCCGAATTATGTTCCTTCTAATTCTGCACAGTTCAGTGGGCTATTTATAGTGGTCAACCCCTATAATTAGCTGACCTGACATTGAATAGTTGTGACTGTTCATTGAGCCGACTTGACCAGGGGTTGATGAGCCGACTTGTAGAGGATGTCTTCTAGCGTTTTGTAGGTTGTCTTGAAGAGTATATTCATCACGAATTATGCTGGTATTTAGTACCATTCTTGAGCCATATTGTTGAGCTTCTTTGACAAGGTCTTTGAGGCATACTTCATTGACTTGACTCTTCATATACATGACTCTTAATTAATACATTTATGACAAGATGACAAATCCCTAAAAGACATCAAGAAGAAGTCTTTTGACCTATAATAAAAACCTTGCTCATGAAACTCATGAATCAAACATAACAAAAATACATATTATCTGTCTTTTTCATTACATAAATACATAATTACATAGTCAATATGAATACCGAACCTAGTTACACTTTCCAACATGTTGAGAATTAGGTACAGCTAGGTTTAATTCAATTTTTCTACTTGATAATTACTTTTGAGCTTACTTCTTTTACTTAGGTCTTCTCTTCTTAGCTTATTATGTCCTTCATCAAGTTAATTATCAAAACAAAAGAGACACAAGTTTAGGCTCTTCAAGCCAGGGCCAAAACCTCTCCCTCTTGGAGAGGAAAACCCACAAGAAATTCTTCTTATAGTCTGTTAGATGACAAGTACCATGACCATGACACAGACCCTTGACCCTTGTATGTCTCCAAGACCTTGTCACTGCTTCTTCCTTGACACCTTAAGCTGATCCTTCTTTTCTGCTCTGTCCTACACCGTTTAGCCTTAGAGAACTCGGTCTCTAGTCCTTGGTATCTCCTTTTATTTCTTGACTCTACCTTATATCCTTCTCGAGTTCTTCTTATCTTGCTTTATACCCAAGACAATGGTACATACTTCTGCACCAATCCTTCAAATGCAGCCCTAGACCGAACTTGTAATAGACCTTCTTCACACTATATAAATATCCCTTTTCTTGCACTGTATACTTCGTTGAGTAACACCTATCTTATTTCGCACTTCACTGTAATTCTGTCCCTCCTTCGCACCCAAGTACAGTCCTGCAACTTTGCATATATATATATATATATATATATATATATATATATATATATAGTAGACGCTTCACTTCCTAGATTTTCGGGAAATGACGCTTTCGTGTATCCGCTTCCAAAAAATGTCCCCACTTCATGCAACATGGGTCTATTAAGCACAAGTTAAAGGCTTCTTGTCGCACAAAATGTCTAGGCACTAGGACAACAACTCAGATCGGGGGCTGTCACCTTGATCCCCAATCTCTTCGTTTAAGCTGTCTCCTTATAGCAGACAAAGGGGGGGGTAGACCCTACAGAAATGGAATGAAGGAGAACTAGTTGGGAACCAACCAGTTTGGGAGACACAGTCAAGCGACCAAGTACTTGTTTTAGATCTAGCGAGATTTAATGGATTTGATTAGATTAAATGTTTGATACCAGTGCCTTATGGAGTCAACTATCTCGCTATGAAATTAGGACCAAGTAATTGATAGACAACTACTACTATAATGAACAACTATCTTATATGAAATGCATATCCTAAGACTAATGTGGGATGCAAAGAATCTTGGTTAATTTTAGTTAAATGCCTATCTAAGTACAAACCCTTCAACCCTTACTATATTGAGTCTGATTTCGTAGTAAGTGGTAGAGAGAAGTTAAGATGAATCACACTAAGGTGTGATTAACGATACCTCTACTGAAAATCTAACATACCTGATGCCTCCGGCCCTACAGAGAGCTATGGCTCTGATGATTGCAAGGTCACAGTTTTAAGTACTACTAAAACTAGGCTTCTCAATCAAAGATAGATGAGTACCTATCCCTCCATCGACCAAGCTTATGCTTGGAAGTAAATTTTAATAATGCAGGTCTAACTTAAAATATGCAAATGCATGAGATGATCAAAAGATGAGACGAAGCAAGATTCAAGGACGAAAACACTTATGCCACGATTATCAATGAGATGTACGCCAAAGTCTGTTAATTCCCAAATAAATTATTCACTTCACTATACGTAAAGATAAGCTTTTCGACAATGTATTTAAAATATCACAATATAATTTCTAATCAAATCACAAGCTTATTATTCCAATGCAATTATAGCTCAATGATAACAAAAATATCTTCACAACTCAAAAATATCTTCACAACTCTTCAATATCACCTTCAAGATAATGCATTAAAGACATTCAATATAGGAAATGAGAGAGATGCAAATTATGACAATTACTTGAAAAATTTCTCAATGTTTATCATGTAATATTAATTCAAGCAATTTAAACCACAACTAGAGTTAATTAAACGACGAATGATCTCAATAGATATTAAACATGAAATACTCAAAAACCCAATGGGCAACTTAAGCACTTTAAATTTCGAAAAATGTTACCATGAAAGAACAAGGAAATCAAAATGCTAACTAAATTTTAAATGACCTTCTCAAATATTGAAAAATTAAAAAAATTCTCTATAGTCGAACTTTAAAGATGCTTCAAAATTTAATTGTACCTTTTACCAAATAAATTTCTTCTTGATGATTAAGACCTTTATACCTCAATGATGACCCCAAAACAAAACCTAAGATCTCGAAAATAAAAATTTCTAAGATAATTTTTTTTTTTAAAGTTTTTACAAGGGTTAAAGAAAATGAAACATTTTGGAGTTTTCTGATTTTTTAAAAGTTAAAAAATTTACAAAATTAAAATTTTCATGAATTTTTTTTTAATTAAAAAGAGTTAGTAAAATTTACAAAGTTTAAAGGTTAATGAAACCAAAACATAAAAAATAAAAATGAAATGCTAATAAAAGTTAAAAACCGCAAACTTTACAAAAATTAGAAGAATGAAAAGTTAATGTTAAACAAAAATTAAATAAAAAACCAAACTTTACAAAAGTTAAAAAAAATGAAATGCAATTTTGTTTGCTGGTTGTACGTAGGTGTTAGGGTAATATGACAGGGCAGAGGAGTCGTCGACAAGAGGCAACGTGAAGGGAAACACCTACAGAGCTGAAGGATGGCAAGGCGTAGGAGCTGTAGTGTGAGGAGACAACAACGAGGTGGGTCGGAGCAGCAGGAATAGACTCGTGTGAAGAGAAGGAAGAGGAATGCGGACAAGGGGACTCAGATGAAGGAGGAGGAAGCTCGAGTTTAATGGCAACAATGGAGAAGATGGACAAAGTCACACAGAAAGGAAGGACGCGCGGATAGGAGGGGGAAGATGATTGCGTGAGGGAGAGGAATGAAGGGGTTACGCAACAGGGAGTGAAGAGAACACAGAGGTTAAGGCGAATATGAGGGAGAGGTGTTTGGAGATCAAGGGGACTGGAGAAAACTTAGGAATGAGAGCCAAAGATGGACACAGAACAAATTTTTAGAGAGGAGGAGGAGCAAATGAGGGAAGCCCACAAACAAACAAAAACGCAGGCACATTGGTGCACAAAAATTTTCTGATTTTCCTTGCCCAATAAATTATTTCAACCAGGAAACTTAGGTTTAAAATTTTTAACTGAAATTTCCTGCAAAGATTTAAATTTTAGGGCCTAGATCTTGCTCAGATCTGCAAACAATATGATCTTGAGATCAGATCTTACCCTCCCGGGCCTAGATCTGTCTCAGATCCAAAAAAATTCTATGAAGACCTTCCAATATCACCTGCACTAAACCAGAAACAAGGAAAACCCAAGTACCCAACACATGTATATACAAAAATATGAATACCCAAAACCCCAGTGAATTAAAAAATTTGATTTTTACAAATCTACAATAAGATTTTGCAGATCTAGCAGACCTGCATATCAAAGCCTTCTATTAGTCAGATTTAAACAATTTTGCACAAATTTAGAAATAAACTGGAAATTTTAAAGAGGCACAAGCCCAAGAAAAACGCTGCAAATAAAATATTTTGTAAAATGACTTCAGAAATTGAAAATAATGGGATTTTTAGATTTTGTAATCTGAGAGTCAGTGGATCCAACTGAGGATTTCTCCAAACGCTCAAATCCTGAATAATAACTTTTGCACACTCAGATTTGATTGTTAGATTAATAAAGATTAAAAATATTCATAAGATCATCAAGATATATAGATACTTGATAGTTCTATCAATCCAAAATGATATTTTAAAAACCCAGAAATCTGTGCACAGATCAATCCTCAAAGGCTATTAACCAACAAATGCAAATAAAAGCAACAGGGTATTAAGAGCAATATTACCACATAAATCTGAAAAAGAAACACCATAGTTTAAAACCCCAAAGTCTTTGCGTTTTATTAATTAGAAAAAGTTACAAGAGTTTTTAAGAGCAAGTGCATGATTCAATGATCTTATCAAAATAATGGAGAGAGACCTCTAATTTATAGAGTAATTCTCCAACAACTAGTTGGCTTGATTCCCGTCAAAGTAATCTCGATTGTTAAAAAAGATTTAATTATCTTTTAATCTCGTACGTCGAAATTATTTATTTTTTGAGGAATTTCGAAATTTTCATCTAAGTCCTTTTTAATTAACTCAAAAATAATAATTTAGAGTTAATCACCTCAAAAAATTGACTTTGACTTAACTACCAAGGCCGAAGGGTCCAAAATCTCTTGAAATTTTCAATATTCCCTTGGTCGGTGACCTCCAAAATTTAAAACTTCTAGAACCGATGAATTTTTAATTTGGAGAATTAATTTTCCACAGGACTTGAAATTAATTAAATTTTTGGCTTATAATTTTAATTTAATTTTTCCAGAAAATTTAATTAATTTACCCATGAGGGGATTGATTATTTTTCCAATCCTCTAATACTTTAGCCATGGTGTCTAACTACGAGGGATCATGCACTAAAATATTCTTACATCAAGATATTACAATTTGACACATGAAGTGGAAAATCCATTCGTAATAGACCTTCAAAAACTACCCAATTCTGCGACTCAAAATATGATCTGGTAGACCAAGTAATCTGTAATAAAACAACCTAGTCAATTAGCTAGGATTATTCCCAAATTACTTTTACAAAGACTTGATAGAAAACACTAGGACTTAGTATTTTGACGACAAATCCACCCTAGCTTTGGGGTGAGGTTGGAGGGAAAAAATCTGCCGATCATTTGTGTCTAGAAACACAGATGAATCAGTGAGACGAAAAACCTCCTAGGATAGAAATCGTCACCAAAATACTAGGCTTACCTAGGTTGTTACATACATGATGGTCTTACTAAGATCATTTACATTATAAACATGCAGAATGGGTTTACATCTTTTACAAAACTGCCGACTGATGATGAAATTTGAATGCCGCGAACACCTCAAACATGATAAATCCCATTTGCAAAAATGGGGGGGGGGGGGGTACTGCTATGGGGTTGTTGACATATAATTGTCAACATGGCTAAAACTATAAGAAAAGAGAGCATAGAAAAATCAATCCAATACACATAAGAGAGTATTTTTGCAATTGGTTTCTTTATTGCATAGTATAAATGATCTCACAATCAATAACAAGTAATGGGAGTAGGAGCTAGCAATTTATAAGTTTCATTGCTAATGCTTTATCTTGGGAAAGAAAGCGACCATCCTTGGAAATTCACTCCATTAGTTGAAGACTAATTACTTGGACTTGTAATGACTACTTTTCTTATCCTTATCTTAATCTTCTTCGAAATATTAACATCCAACAACTATATTTGCCTTTCCAACGACAATTTTTTAGTGGACTTGACTTTTCCATGCATTAATGAGTGCATTTTCGACCACCTCAACAACTCTAACGCCCTCGTGAACTTGGAAAAACAGAGACATGGTTTTTTTTCTTGTCGTTTTGTAGACTGATTTTGACATATTATATGTCAATTTTTGACAAAATTTGCCCTTGTTACGCTAGGTGGAAAATCTGCCCTGTCACATCCTCACACCCGACTGGATGATCTCAAATGCCCCTGAGGATAAAATTTTTCTGAGACGTTTTTTGTTCATCTCGGTGAGTAGATCACTTCGAATGTAATGCATCTGAAAATTTGCCCAACAACCCCCCTATTCTGCCCTTGAGAAACTTGTAACACTATTGTTTGACTAACTTCTCCCAACCATATCTTGAGAATTCCTTCACCAAATGGAAGAAATCCACATGGCATGCCATCCTCTCTTTGAGCTCTATAATTTGGCACCCTTTGAGCTCTATAGTCTGGGACCCTTTTGACTTTTTGACTTTTGGACCACTTGGTTTTGGAAAATGTGAAGTACCTTGGGAAGTGTGAAAATGTCACTAATTGTGAGACTGCTATATTCGAGAAACATCTGAGGGATACGACACCAAAGCGAGGGCCACGTATAATTTGGGACCCTATTGACTTTTTGACTTTTGGGACCACTTGGTCTTGGAAAATGTGAAGTGCCATGGGAAGTGCGAAAATGTCACTAATTGTGAGACTGCTATATACGAGAAACACCTGAGGGATCTGACACCAAAGCCAGGGCCACATACAAACTCTATAGACTCATAACCATGCTGAAAGACATAACTACACCTGATGTGCGCTGGATTGGCCCCTACACGGGTGATTACCCCTATGCTACAAGGGTCCCACAGAACTATGAGTCCACTATTCAGACCCTCCAACCCTATTATGGAAGAAAGAAACATGTTGCAAACTCAAAGTGATATGGCATGGCCCAACGAAAGCAAGACTAAGTCAACATGACATAGAGACTAGGATGCGTACAAGGCCTCACATGGTTGTTGCATGGCTTTTGAATTGTGACCTTGAGCTTACAATGGCGCTTATGAGTGCTGCAATGGTACCCTTGCTAAAAGAGGGGTAACAACTGGCTCCAACTATGGGACACGTGTTCCATTGGAGAGGACGTTAGAACCCCAAAATCTACCACTTGTCATCTGAATCAATCTCACTAAATATGCATCAAATATAGGAAAGGAATCAGACTGAAATCCTATCCATTTCTAAGGTAGAAAAAAATCAATTTGAAATTTCATAAGTAAAGCAAAAATTTAAATAACTAGAATGATTATGCATGAAAATAAGATAACTAAAATGCAATGCAAGTGCAAATGCAAAAACATAAATTAACATGCAAATGCAATGCAAGTGACTAATATAATGTTCATAATAGAGAGCTTATTCAACTACCCTTATCCAATCTAAGATAAATGAAGCATGTTAAATAAAATCATATAACCAATGCAACCAACAAATAATTTCATCATTACCTTGGGTTTTACCTTTGTGCTTGGCTGCTATGAAAAATAATGAAATTCATCATTACCTTGGGTTTTACCTTTGTGCTTGGCTGCTATGAAAAATAATGAAATTCATCATTACCTTGGGTTTTACCTTTGTGCTTGGCTGCTATGAAAAATAATGAAATCTCAAACTTGAGATAAGTATATTTGGGAACTTAGTTCATGACTTGGACAATCTTTGCATGTAAATCTACATCATGTGGAATGAAGTTGAAGAAGCACCAATGTTTCTCTATGCTATTGCACGCTGCTTCAATCCATTGATTGATTGGGTTGATACAATGATATTTCTCATTGTAAACATAAGCCCATTCTGTTGGGAAAAATACTGAAGGGGGGGGGGGGGGGTGAATTAGTATTTAGAGCTTACTGAAAATATTTTGACTTTTTCTTTACGAAATTTCAAACACGGCTTTGATGAACCCAACGTACACGCGCATATATTGAAAGAAACTAGCATATACTGATATAATTTTACATATTAGAAAAATTTTCAGGAACAATCTTTAACTCAGTTTACCAGTCATGCATCTGTTAGATAATCAGTAAATATGTGCAGTAACAGTAGTATAAATCATCACACAAGTGCAACACACATGAACACCAATATTTAAGGTGGAAACCCAATTCGAGAGGAAACCACCGCTGCTGTTGTCTTTGTCTTCAATATTTATTATATGGAAAACTGTTTACAATATTGTACTGATGCAAACTCATATCAGTACGCAGGCATCTATCTGCAGAAGGCTACAACCTTCTCTCATTTCCTAGCTGCTACTGGAAGGGAGCTACAACCCCCCTAATTTCGTTTACCAGCCACTACTGGAAGGGAGCTTCAACCCCCTGATCAGAACACCAACTCCTGCTGGCAAGAAGCTTCTACTTTCATGCTGAAGGCTTCAACCCTCAGAACCATTGCAGACCACGTTTCATCAATTTTCATACTGGATCAAACAACATCAACACAACTCTTCATAAACATCAACCACCATAAATTTTACCCAATACTTCAATCAGAATAGTGAGACCATTGTAACCAGAACATCAAAAATAACCCAGACTTCAGAGTCAATATGCAATGTCAAACTTAACCCTGAACATTCATCAACTTAAAATGCATACGCTACTTCGCTTAACTGAACCCGTGTGTATACGCGCTTTTCTTCACATTAATCTGTGTATAACTCAGTGAATACTGTTTTTTAGAATGTAATCAGTCTCAGACCCAGATCTGAGGCTTTTAGTCAGATATCTTTTAGAAATGCAGAACCCTTGGTAATGCCCCTTGGTTTCATAATTTTAGAGCGCAAAAGGCATATGCGACTTGGATCGTTCTTATCCGCGTGTATACGCGACTCCTCATCATAAAAACTGCGTATATACTTATTTTGAATGTATACATGGGTTGCCTTCATAAAAGTAGCGTATACATTGCCTCCATACGCGGGTTCCCTTCATCAAACCTGCGTATGCATTGATAAATATTTCCTGTTTAATTTTTCTGGCGCTTACTGGAATTCCTTTCTCTAACACATCTGAACTGACCTGTAGAAACATCATTTTTACATCTTTAACAAATAGGTTGCTATCGAAAGGCAACTCATCAAGTAGGTTTTCATCAAGGACAACATATTGCATCATATTGCCAACACAACATATTGCATCATATTGCCAACACATTCATCATTGTTGTTTGTTCAATTGGTTGTCAAGTAAGGCTTGGATGTCAGCTACAACTGGATCTACGTAATGATTGTTGTCCTCCTTGACTGCACCTATTCACATGCATGCAACAATGATAAGAACATTTATGAAGATGTTGCAACCTTCCCACTAGTACCAAATTATCAAATGAATCCTTGTACACATGTGAACCATATATCAAGGACATCCATTGCTGATGATTTTCTATTGGAACTTGAATGCAAACATCCTCTTTTTGCACTCGCACATATTTTTGTTTCTAAATCACTTGATATGGCTGCTCTATGGAACAACTTGGTTGATTATGTGGTGAAAATTTTATAACTTGATATCCTTTACTGTCAGTGTCATGGATAGGATCACTTGTGAATTGAGAAAACCTCAATTCCTGTTTACATCTGTCCACCTTAAGGAGTGCATTGATAAAGTCCATCTCTTCATGGTCACCACCCTCTTGAAGAGTATGCCTGTTTATTGAATCCCCTTCTTCCAAGTCACTAGTAAATATGTCATAAAACTCAATTGCTTATCTGTCCACCTTAAGGAGTGCATTGATAAAGTCCATCTCTTCATGGTCACCACCCTCTTGAAGAGTATGCATGTTTATTGGATCCTCTTCTTCCAAATCACTAGTAAATATGTCATAAAATCAATTGCTTGGAAATGAGTGCAACTTGTCAGAATTGTGCTTTCATATGGAGGAGGGTGGGTGGGCTCTTGAAAGATCTTGTCCTCAAGCTCCTCATTTTTTACCTATTGCTCATAACTCCTTTCATTTTTATTGGAGGCATCATATTGTTTATCATTCTCATTGTCAATTTTCTTGACATCTTCCATAGGATATTTGTTAAAATTGGACAACTAGGTCCAAACTCCATGTTGTGATGCTCAGATGAAGATACCAATATTTTTATTGGGTTTCTCTTTCGGAGAGGTGTAAGATCGATCTAAAATTGATCTTAATCCGATGAGCAGAACATTTATTTTGAATAATTTCAGAAATGTGTCAGAGTCAGGCCTTAAGGTTTTGGTTGAAATGCGTCTCTGCGACTCACCTCAGTGATTGATATAAATAGATTCAACGTTGGAGGACATTCCATCATCTCATCCTCACACATCATCTCTCCTCTTACGATTGGTTGAGCTCCTTGAGCGATCTCGATTCACGAGTGGGAAAAAGAAGAACTGAAGGCGTTGTTCTTGGTGTGTTCTTTGCCTTATTAGGCATTGTCGAAACTTTCTAGGGTTGACTTTTGAGTTTGACCGTTATTGAACATTTGAAATTTGTTGTGACACATGTTTGGGTTGGTTGAACAAGGGAACTTTCTTGGTTGAAGCATCACTGTTGACGTAGTAATGCACCACCACATTTTTCTGTTTCTGGTTTGTCTTCTATAGATCCACTAGTATGTTCTATCAGCATTTTACTTGATTGTTTATGTGATTGCTGTGGTGAAAAGTAAAGTTGCATCAAGCATAGAACATCTACATAAATTTACATGGTATCAGAGCTGAGGTGAAAGACAAGCCCTAATTTATAGCAATCACCGAAGAAGAAAATGGGTTCCACAAACTATGGCTTCAAGAAGGATGACAAATTGACTGGAAAGGATGACTTCCATGCTTGGAAGATGATATTGGATCTCAAATTGGAAGACCAAGATGTCATGGACTATGTGCAGAGTAAAATCCAAGAACCTCCATCCACTGCTACTGCTACTACCAAAACAAAGTACAAGAAGGGGGAGATCAAAGCAAAGTTGATGATCAAGGAATCCATTCATAAAATTCTAGTGGCCTACATCTCTGAGTTGGGCACATCCAAAGAGATGTATGATAAATTGATTCTCATGTTCAAGGCCAACAATGCGAATCAAGTACTATTCTTCAAGAATCAATTGAAGAATCTGAAGAAAGGCAGGGATGAGTCTGTCCAATCATACTTTCTGAAGCTGACCGAGATCAAGAACAATTTGCTGGCTATTGGGGAGATAATAGCTGATCGAGAGATGGTACTCACCGCACTTGGAGGGCTCCCATCTGAATGGCATGTGTTCAACACTACCATTCTCAATAATAATGTGATACATGACTTTGACAAGGTACTATCGAGATGCGTTCAAGAAGAGACAAGAATGAAGGAGTATGAAAATGAAGGGAATGCTGCCTACACTGCTCATTCTAGAAAGAAGAACTTTGGTGGTCCAAAGATCAAAGGAAGAGCAGGGGCACAAGGAAAGAAGGGCAAGTGTTACACTTGTCATAGGCTAGGTCATTATGCTAGAGAATGTCCTTTCAAGAAGGATTCTCCCGATGGTGATGACAATCAAAGGAACAACAGGTTCAAGGGAAAGAGGAAGGCTCCCTTCGGTGGAAATGATCAACCTTTCAAAAGGTCAAGAAATTCTAGGTATGAGGAATCAAATGTTGTTGATAAAAGAAATGAATTCATTCTTGTATTTGCCCTCTCTGCTGCATCTCCATCCGACACTATGGATGTCTGGTTGATAGATAGTGGTGCCTCAAGGCACATCACCGGCTTCAAGGAAGCACTCTCTGATATGGTTGAGAAGGATACCAATCTGGAAATTATCCTTGGAGATAATGCCACATATCCCGTGAAAGGGACAGGGACTGTGACCCTCCACTTGTCTCAAGGTCAAGTCCTCCACTTGCAGGATGTACTCTATGTACCTAATTAGAAGGAGAACCTTGTGTCTATATCGGCCATGGAAGACAAAGGTTTCAATGTGGCATTCACTGATGGAAAGATGCACACGTGGAAGAAGAGCTTCAAGGAAGCTATCACGTTTGGGTCTAGAATTGATACACTCTACCAGGTTGGAGGAAGTCCACTGGGAGCAATGACATGAGATGCTATCCGACAGACCGATAATAGCACTGAATATAAGACGAACGAGTTCAAGAACTTTTGCAGAGGAGCCAACATCAAGAGGGAGATCACAATGCTTGTGGGCTACAGCGAAACTTCGAAGGCCTATAGATTATATGTGCCTGGTCAAAGGGAAGTGGAGATATGCCACGATGTCACCTTTGACGAAGATACTTCCCCGAGGAAAGTAGTCAATCTTCCGAGATCTGAGGAAGATCATGAAGCAAGGCCTGGAAATCAAGAAGAACCGAAGGATGAAACAATGCCTGATGTTGAAGGACCGATGGACCCGATTGATCCACCTCCTTCACTAGGAAAGAGACCATCATGGTTCAGGGACACTCTCGAGGATGCTGAGGGACATGCAGCCCAAAGGGGGACATTCCGTGAAAGCAAGAAGCCGAGTAGATACCAAGGGTATCTAGCAGCCATGAGTACTATTGTACAATCCGAGCCTGGATCCTTTGAGGAAGCCGTAAAGCATCAAGTCTGGAAGGATGCTATGCACGAAGAGTATGAGTCCATTATGAAGAATGATGTCCGGGATGTGGTTCCAAGACCGAAGGACAAAGCAGTTGTCACCTCGAAATGGCTCTACAAGATCAAGCATGGATCTGATGGAAGTGCTGAAAAATTCAAGGCAAGATTCGTTGCCCGTGGCTTCTCTCAAAAGGAAGGCATAGATTATGATGACATATTTGCACCTATGGCCCGATACACCACCATTCGATCTATTATAGCCCTTGCTGCTACGCAAGGATGGAGTCTTCATCAGATGGATGTGAAGACCGCATTTCTGCATGGTGCGATAAAGGAAGAGGTATATGTGGAGCAACCTCTGGGGTTCGAAGTCCAGGATCGGGACACCCATGTCTGCAGGTTGAAAAAAGCCCTCTATGGGCTAAAGCAAGCACCCAGAGCTTGGTACGAGAGGATAGATAGCTACTTGATGAAGCTAGGCTTCACTCGAAGTAATGTTGATCCGAACCTTTACTTCTAGGTTGTCAAAGGGAAGCCTCTCATTCTGGTGCTGTATGTGGATGACCTCTTCTTGATAAGTGCTGACCCTCTCATTCATCAGTGCAAGAGGGAGCTCGTTGTTGAGTTCGAGATGAAGGACCTAGGACTGATGCACTATTTCCTAGGCCTGGAGGTCTGGCAGAGACCTGGCAATATTTTCCTTTCTCAAGGAAAATACATTGTGAAGATTCTGGAAAGATTTAGTATGGTGGACTGTAAGTCCAGGTCGACACCAATGGAGCTCAACTTTAAGAAGTTGAGTGGCAGCGCTGCTGGGCCTGTGCTAGCAAATCCTACTGAGTATCTTGAACTCGTAGGGGCCCTGATGTTCTTAGTGAACACTTGTCCGGACGTATGTTGTGCAGTGAACACTTTGAGTCAACACATGGTTGATCATAACATTCACTGGGTTGGTGCCAAGAAACTCTTGAGATATCTCTGGGGCACGATAGACCATGGGCTGAGATACACTACCGGGAGCATGACACTCCTTAGATATACTGATGCCGATAGGGCTGGCAGTGTGGTGGATTGCAAGAGCACATCTAGATGCTGCTTCACATGTAGATCTGCTTCGAGCAAGAAATGAAAGTCGGTAGCCTTGAGCACCACTGAGGCCAAATACATTGCCGCATGTATGGCCTATTGTGAAGTCACTTGGTTGCGAAAGCTCTTCAGTGAGTTGTTCGAGCATGTGCTAGATGCCACTGTTATCCTTTGAGATAACTTGAGGGGGATTCGTTTGTCATAGAATCCCGTGTTCCACGAACGATCCAAGCATGTTGATGGCTGGTGCCACTTTATCCGAGATATGGTACAGCGAGGCGCCGTAATGCTCGATCATATAGGAACTGATGAGCAGGTCGCAGATATTCTCACAATGCCCTTGGGGAAGGTCATGTTCCTAACCTTCCATGAGAATCTTGGAATCGTGGAACGACCCTATTCTGAGGGTCCTGTTGGACGATGAGCTCTGGGAGCTCTGGGGGGGCCTTGGGGATAGTTCCTTGGAGCTATAAGCACACACGGGGCTAGGCTTACCGAACCTTGTGGTGCTTCTGCCCCACCTTTATGATATTTGAGTAGGTTCACCTCTCATGATCTGTGCCCGTATGCATCCTACCCACTGAGTTCCGGACTCATCGGAAGTACCTCTCATTTGGCCAATGAGGTGGGAAAAGCTAGAGACTAGTAGCAAATACTGATGGACGCATGAGAGATTGCCGTACTCTCTATCTAGGATGGCACGTGTCCAACCACTTGATCTGGGATCAAGTCTAGTGAGGTTTCGAACCTCCTACTGACTTCGGGTCAAATGAACCAACTTCGGGTTGGTATGTGACTCTTTAAGTCCATGTGAGGTTTCGGACCTCCAACTAACTTCGGGTCAAATGAACCAACTTCGGGTTGGTATGTGACTCTTTAAGTCCATGTGAGGTTTCGGACCTCCAACTAACTTCAGGTCAGTGAGACTAACTTCAGGTTAGTATATATGACTCTCTTGAGTCCAAGTGAGGTTACGGACCTCCTGCTGACTTCGAGTCAGATAAACCAACTTCGAGTTGGTATGAGACTCTTTGTGAGTCCTATAGAGGTTTCAGACCTCTGGGCTGAATCTGTCAGCCCGGAATGATGTCTTTGTGACTGACCCATTACTGTTCTGAAATAAAGAGGCCAGCAAAGCAAGGGCCAACAAAGCAAGTTACGGCGGGATGTCGCACGATGTTTGATTGCACAGGTGGATGGAGTTCTCCCTAGTTGAGAGGGAGTGTTAAAATTGGACAACTAGGTCCAAAATCCATGTTGTGATGCTCAGATGAAGATACCAATATTTTTATTGGGTTCCTCTTTCTGTGAGAGGTGTAAGATCGATCTAAAATTGATTTTAATCTGATACCGTAACATTTATTTTGAATTTATTTAATACTCAAATATGTGCAGGTCGGCCTTAAGGTTTTATACACTTGTTAGTCGTGTCACACACCTTAGTGATTGATATAAATAGGAGTCAACGTTGGAGGACATTTCCCACTCATCTCATCCTCACACATCATCTCTCCTCTTTCCGATTTGCCCGAGCCCTGGCGCGGGCCTCGGGCCACACGTGAAAAAGGACGAAGACGTTGTCGCTGCCGTTGCTACCGTCGTTGCCGCCGCGTTGTTGTCGTGTAGCCGCCATCGGGGTGACGACTTTTCTAGGGTTACCTGAGTTGACTGCATTGCTGAGTCATGGTGACTATGTCAAGTTGGTAGACCAAGGAGACTTTGCTGGTTGAAGCATCCTGTTGATTGCCGTAACGCACCACCACATTTTTCTGTTTCTGGTTTGTCTTCTATAGATCCACTGGTATGTTCTATCAACATTTTACTTGATTGTTTATGTGATTGCTGTGGTGAAAAGTAAAGTTGCATCAAGCATAGAACATCTACATAAATTTACAATATTCCCTTTCTTCACCATTCCTTGCGATGTTTAGCAACAATGGCTCATGGGAGGGAGGGAAGTATGACCCTCTTCCTGATCCCGCTTTTTGGTCAGTGCAAAAGGCTCAACATATTTCTCTTTTACGTACTTATAGATGATAATAGATGCATTTTTCCTTTTTCCTAATTCCTCACACAAACCATTGGTGGGATATTCATGACATTCGCTCCATATGTCATCACGCTTTCCTTCTGATTAATATATCTTCATAAATGTTGATATTATCGACTTCTTCATAACAATGGATTGATCTTCTCTAAAACTCCTTAAATAGTTGCAGGAATGATCTAATTTCATTAGGTCTGAAACCCTAGTACCAATTTTCATGCATTGAGAATGCAATTAGCTTCATAAGATATCTTCATAGGATTTGGCTATCTTCAAGTCAACCTGCAACTCATCTTTGACTTGGATTCAACTTGCCCTGATCGTTTGTGTCTCACTCTTAAGAGAAATCAAAATCGTCTGTTTGCTTGTGTGTGGGTAATATTTCTCTTTCACTTGCTTCCCCACTTCTTACCATAGCTCTGATACCATGTTGTAAAATCAACAGGGCGACGTTTGATTAAACTTCCTTTTTAAAAATTGCTGGCGTTATTGTCTTCCGCACCTTAGCTGTAGGTTCCACATTGTCTCGTATATATTTATATACGCTTTCTTCAGCACCTTCCGCACTGTCTTATATATATATATATATATATATATATACACGAGACAACGTAATTGCGATCTTAATTAGCTCCGTAAGGTATTTCCTGCCATAATGGTTTTCTCTGTAATCTCTATTCGATCGATGATGCTTGAAGCTGCCTACATGAACCCATATATAAAGGTTGATCCCTTTCATTTAAGCCGACAGGTATATTCCAACAGTCGAATTTCATTTACTCGATGAGGGCCGACATGGTTTTGACAAGTACGACATAATGTCTTAGTTAATCTTTTATAATTTACATAAAAACATAAATATAATTTATTATGAAAACCTAACCTAGTTACCTTTTTCAGCACTTCCTCTTAGCTAGGGAGGTATTCATAATGGTACTTGTTCATTCTCAATCTGAAGAGATCTCATAAGAGAAATGGGATTGGTAATCGCATCTGTATAGCATCATATCAACCAACATTGTCCTAGTGCAAGGCCTTGACTAACAACCCCATCTCTCCAATGAGACAATGGGCTTCAATGCTGGCGAGACACATGACTTATAGACACCTTCGTCATTATCTCTCCAAGATACATACTCCACCCGGGTGTTCCCAAAGTATGACCTTCTTGGACTATTTTTCTCTTGGGTAGCTTGCCCTCAAAGAATATCGGTCCCCGACTACCCTTTTCTTGAATGCCCTAACACATTCTCAAAGAGTATCGAATGCCAAATGATTACCCAATCCTCCATTCTGTCTTCCTAAGACCAGAATGATGTGTCTATCTCTCCCTCTCAACCAGGGAGGACCTATTCCACAAGGGAATGTACTCATTCCTATACAAGGAATGTACCTAAGCTCATTCTTAGGAATTACCAAGTTTCTTCCAAGTAAGAAACTTATCATAAGGCTCCCTCTTAACCAGGGACCTCCAACAGCAATGGTGAGACACCTAGCTGCTCATGAAGAATTCCTGTCCTTGATGTCATGGATTTCGATATTGAGGAATCTCCAACTTTTAGCTTCATAGGGTACAGATCATCCATCACTTTCATCCTAAGTCATGTCAACTATCAGAAAGTGATTCATTAGATTTCCTTATCTGGTCCACTGTTATGCCATGCTGCTTTCTTTCGAATCATCTCCAAGGATCATACATCCTTTCTCATGATTAGCAACCCTGCACAAATTCTTCCAGATAAACATATTCATATGAACCTTTTAGAACAAAAGTTACCTTAGTGACGATCTTTCACCATGACATCTTCTTGTAGGCATCGGCATCCTTCATACAGATTGACACATCTCCTAATGATATACTTTTTGCCAAAGGTCTTCTTCTTTACCAGACTTCTGTCAGAGTCTACATATCTTTCCAGGAGATTTCTTAGTCACATCTTTTTGGCTTCCGGATGGTAACTGCCTCTTGACATGGTTGCATTTCATGATCTCTTCCTCTCTGCACATTCTTTATTCCTAGGAACTTACAATCTTTCTAGTTTCTTGTTCATATACAATATTCCATGAGGACATATTATGTTGATTTCATCTATCCATGCACTAAGAGATACTCCTCCATAGATCATACTTCCAAATACAGAAGTTCATTACCTGCAACTAAATGACACGACTTCACAAAATCCAATGTTTAGCATATAAATATATACATACCTCATACCCTTTTACCCTTGAGTCATCTTCAAGAATGAAGAGCTTCATTCTCTTGGCATGCTCCATCAATATCCCAGAAATCTGTTTCCATGATGACCCTTTGCTTTTGATGACTGCTTTATATTTGTAATGTTATCAGAGAGGTTTTCCTGGAGTTGATTCACCAAGAGCTCCTACCATGCTTTCATCAGGATGCTACACTGCTTCCTATCATATAACCAACCCTGTCAGTCTTCACTTAATCTTCATTGTAGTCTCCACGTTACGTCATCAATGACAACCTTGATATTTTCACATGAAGGTGTCTCTGCAAAATGTCTTCAATAGAATCTCCAAGGTCAGTCAAGGCTACTTAACAAGAAGGCTCCAATCTAGGATCTTCTTCAATATCACTTCTCAAAGACTCCAAACAAGGTCTTCACAAGTTCTTCAAAAGTGTCTTCAATAACCCTTGCCTAAAATATGTCTCCCCGAGGATGCTTCAAAAACTTCACTGTCCAATATTGGGCTTCACAATGCTTGCCCAACAAGGTATCTTCACTTGGCCTTTCACTTAGAATTTGCTACAATCAAGGAGGTAATACTGTATCACAGTCACAGGAAGATCACAATCTTCAAGCCACTGTTATTATGTTTGTTGCACTATACTCCACCATTGTCCGAGATCAAAAAGGTGAATCCTAGTTACTGTTTAGGATCACAGTAAGTGATGCATCTGTCCTACTGTCCAATTGACACTACGGTCCAATCTTCACAGTTCCAAGAAAGAGATGATGCTACAATCTGAGTGATGAGACAGCCCTGTAATAAATACTGTGGTGATAAGACTGGTCACTGTAATGAATGGCGAGTTTGCAGAGGCAGTCCGAGAAAGTTCTGTACCACTGTTTCAATTATCCTGAGCCACAATCCGAAGTTAAAGGATCTACTACACAGTAATTCGAGTTTCAGTACATCAGCAATGGATCCGAGCTAACAGTAGCGTATGTCACTGATTTACATCATAACTGAGCTTCCTGTTTTAGGCACTGTGCTACCACAGTCCATAGTCTGAAATATTGCCCAGTCTACAAGAGGCACCAAGCTCACAGTCCAAAGAATCCGAACAACTTAGTTTTCATGAGTTGTGAACGTTCATGTTCTCTTCTTGCTGTCCGAAGTGATTAGTCCGAGACTACATATGGTGATCCGAACTGTGGTCTGTGTCTTTTGTCTGTTTTGTGGGTGTCTCTTTGAATTTCTCTTCAACTCCCATTATAGCTTGTCTTCACAACGATGCTTTACTTTTGTTTTAAAATCATCTGGGTTCTCGAGGCAGCTTACTTGATGGCCCAGTCCTTTGACAGAAAACATCTTACGATTGGATGCTCCTTCTGTTCAATATGACATTTACGGGTGTGCCTTTCTGTCTCTGAGTGCCGCTGGGGACAACTCCATTTCTCGCCCTAGCAATATACCTATATTGTGGGCTACCATTTCTCTGATCGTCCAGTCTTTCTATTCTTTCTATTCGGTGACTTCCTAAGAAAATTTATTTTAATATGAATGACAGGCTCCGCAATCTGGTATAATAAATCACTTTGGATTTGGCTATCTTCAAGTTAGCCCGCAACTCATCTTTGACTTGGATTCAACTTGCCCTGATCGTTTGTGTCTCACTCTTAAGAGAAATCAAAATCGTCTGTCTGCTTGTGTGTGGGTAATATTTCTCTTTCACTTGCTTCCCCACTTCTTACCATAGCTCTGATACCATGTTGTAAAATCAGCAGGGCGACATTTGATTAAACTTCCTTTTTAATAACTGCTGGCGTTATTGTCTTCCGCACCTTAGCTGTAGGTTCCACACTGTCTCGTATATATTTATATACGCTATCTTCAGCACCTTCTGCATTGTCTTGTATATATATATATATACACGTTGTCTTATTCGATCAATCTTCGTATATTCGCACTTGGATTCCGGTATCCGCACTAGACTGAAGACATCGTATCCGCACTTATATTCCGGTATAGTAAGAATCGTGGACTAGACTGAAATCTACCACAGGAATAAATTGATTCTTACTTAGATTCTTCGTATATACGCTGTAGATTCCGGTATCCACACTTAGGTTCGTAATTGCGATCTTAATTAGCTCCGTAAGGTATTTCCTACAATAATGGTTTTTTCTATAATCTCTATTCGATCAATGATGCTTGAAGCTGCCCACGTGAACCCATATATAAAGGTTGATCCCTTTCATTTAAGCCGACAGGTATATTCCAACAGTCGAATTTCATTTACTCGATGAGGGCCGACATGGTTTTGACAAGTGCAACATAACGTCTTAGTTAATCTTTTATAATTTACTTAAAAACATAAATATAATTTATTATGAAAACCTAACCTAGTTACCTTTTTCAACACAAAGAAACCCGAAATGAACTTAAAAGGGATCGGCCATGATTTGATCATAACAACACTAACTCAACATGACATATGGTCTATGATGCCTACAGGGCCTCACATGGTTGTTGCATGGCTTTGACTTGTGACCTTGGACTTACAATGGTATTTAAGAATGCTCCTATAGGGTCTCACATGGTTGTTACATGGCTTTGACTTGTGACCTTGGGCTTACAATGGTGTTTAAGAATGCTGCAATGAATATATAGGTACCCTTTTTGAAAGAGGGTAACATGTCCCATCTATGAGATTAGAAGATGGATTTTTTGTCATTTCAGGGAGTCTCAGAACTCTCTATCCACTTTCTTCTGCTTCTTGGATAATAGATGCTTGGCACTTTATAGAAGGGAGACATTTGAACTTAGATTTTGTTCACTTCACCCATTCCATCCTAGAAAAGACCTCATCTAGATGATTACAACTTTCTTTTTAGTGTTTCTAGAAGACAAAGGTATCAAGAGATAGGTAGATAGTAACACTAGAGATAGGTAGATAGCACAATTAGATTTGAGAGACACTAGGAGCAGCCTTTGCTCTGCCACTTTGTATCTCACATTGTTGTACCTAGCAGTTCCAGTGACCTACTTATTGCCATTTTTTGGACATTAATAAAATAATCTTATATTCTGTTATCTACAGACATAAAATAAAGTTACAAATATAAACAACAATTCTCTTAGTGAATTATTTGATGATATCAAAATCATAATGTGTTAATTATATAAGGTCATAGATGATCATTATATTCATCAGACCATACATCAGTCGAGTTTTTTCCCTACAACCTTAGATTGTAGGAGAGATTGCAGTGGGGGAGTTAGATTATTCCTAGGCCAGCCATCCCCTCCAACCAGTCGTCCACAAGAGTTTCTTCCCTATGTCGCTTCAAGGAGGTTGATTCCCCCCTAGGGAGCCATCCCGCTTGATAGTGTTGGCGATAGTGTTGTTGTTTTCCTTCAATTCCCTGTAGAACTTGTCCAAACTTGTACTATTGATTTGATTCCCTGCCCCATGCTTTGAGGCTGTAGACTTAGGTCTCTTACAGCATAGGCTAGCTTTGCTTATATCATGTTTTTCTAGGAGCAGGCTTTGCTCTGATACTTCGTATCTCACATTGTTGTACCTAGCAGTTCCAGTGACCTACTTATCGCCATTTTTTGGACATTAATAAAATAATCTTATCTTCTGTTATCTATAGACAATGGACATAAAATAAAAGTTTACAAATATAAACAACAATTCTCTTTGTGAATTATTTGATGATATCAAATTCATAATGTGTTAATCAGATAAGGTCATAGATGATCGTTATATCCATACTATAGGTGGTAATGCCAACGGAAAATACAAAATAGGCTAGATACTAGAACAGTAGATGGTAGAATCTCATAGCTCGCTAGTTGTCCTCCTTTATGTCCTAACAAAAACCGTTGAAGATCGCCACCTTTGCTGGATTATACTGTATTTTCTGGACCACTGAAATTTTCTTTAATTTGTCAATTTATTATTTCTTTTGGTAAATGCCAATCGTATTGGCCCTGGACTGATCTTTTTTTTTTTGTTAATTCCGTAGGACCTGACTTTTTCTATTATTTAGAGCAAGTTGCTAAATAAATACAACAATAAATTTGTGCCTCAACCTGCCCGAAGGAAACCAGGTCTGTTGGCCATCTTAAAAAGTTGAAAGCCAACCAAAATCGGTACTGTTTCAGTCTATCAGTAGCTGCTATTACTACTCGGCTACGTCCATAATATTTACATATGAAGCAACAGCTATAAATTCTATTAACAAAAAGCATACAAAAACTAGAAGAACGAAAAGTGCCTAGCCATCTGAAGAATCCACTGGTGTTGGGTCTTTAGCAGAGGACCCAGGCATCTCCACCCACTGCATGGCTCGCAACTGCTCCTCAATCCGTCCAATTCTAGCATTCTGTTGCATTTGAGTCTTTGTCATTGAGCTCATGTCCTGTTTAATGTGATTAAGGTCAAAGAGCATTGAAGTATGAGCTTCTTGTTCCTTCATACTCATCAGAGCTTTGGTAAGAACACATTTAAACTTCCAGTACATTTTAACAGATTGCTGAAAAAGAGAGACCCTACCCCTAGTACTACCAGGGTCAATTAGGAAATCCATTGTAGCTTGCTGCTGTTGAATATCTACCTCGTCATCAGAACTTTGCTTCTCCCATCCTTGGATGTTTTGTCGAATATGCAGAGGGGTATTAGCTGTGTAGGTATTGACCAAATTTTCAACGACCTGTGCATTAGTTTTTCTACCTCTCTTGCTAGGGCGTGGAGAGAGATTAGTTTGATCAACCTTAGCTCTCGGTTTGCGAGCTGACGTTCTGGGCTTAGTCATACTTGCACCCAAAAAGCCTGTTAAATACAAATAGAGAAACAGAGTATACTGATGAGGAAGGGAAACAAAAATGTGCACCATAGAAGTATCGGTCAGCTGCATGTTGGCAAAATGCGAGAATCCGACCCATTTGAATGTCAAACAAAATAGCCCAGTGAAGAACAGAGACAAAAGCGAAAGTAATTGAATGCCAGTGGTCATATCCGGCGGATAAGAACGAAAATTTGTAAAAGCCATTTGACGGACAGGACTCCAAAAGACAAACTCCTTGTTTTGAAACTAGACAGGAATATGCTGAGAACAGAGCTTGACACAAACAAGCCTCCCATAACAACCGGCAAAAAGCATACAGATATATGATGAAAATTGCAAGAGTGGCCAAGGAAACCAACATATAACGCCTTAAAAACCCAGAACATGAAACAATGACAGGCAGGGGGACTTCTGAAGCAAGGATCGATCTCAGCATCATCATGAGAACTACAAAAAGGCAGAAATATAAACAAACCCACTCATTTGAGAAATCCAGTGCATGTTGCGGAGAATTAGCAGGGTTTAAAGTGAAGATGAGAGACATAACATACCAAAACCCGCTCCTCTTGATCTGAAAGTGTGAGAACCCAGTAAGTAGCCGCTGTAGCCAACCCTGAGCGCCACTATGATGACCACCTACACTGTGCCAAACGGAAGGAATGTGCAAATGAATAATGCAGAAGAGCATAAAACCTGATAGCAGAATGCCTTTAATAGGCGTCGCATCAACAGAAGGTGGCATAATAACAAGAGATCGTGCCCGCATGCAAAGGATTATGCGAAGGATTGTTGCCTTTACTGCTAAGCTGACAGCCAACTCACACCTTAAATACATCTGACAGCCGAGTTCCTGACCCGCTGTCCTTCCGCGAGGTGGCACCCCGATCGGGGGTTTTCTCGTATATCTCTGTCTACATGAGTTGCAAAGAGTGAAATTCAATATTCCAAGGCCTAGCAGAGGGTGTTATATCGAGATGTCTGTCAAGATTTTGACATCCCCAGTTTGCTAGATAATCAGCCACTTCATTACATGCTCTCCCATTATGAGAAGGACTTATGTAATCTAATTGATTGACCAAAGTCTCAATATCTTGCGGCCCTGGACTGATCTTGTTAGAATTTATTCTTGGTATTTGGCCAGTGATAATAGTTGAAATGACCAAAAAACATGCTTGCAGTTTAACCTGGGAATATGTGGCGAAAGGTTGAGATCAAAGTGTAGCCAAAGGCCAGGATCAGAGAGGTTTTCATACCATTTTAATGAACCAAACTAGCCCATCTACTGAAAATTAAAAAATAATAGGACAACAATGATACAAGATAAATATAATGTATTGAATATATATAATGTGAGAGATGATTAGAATAGCATGTGATGTTTTGTATACTTATTTGTGTTTGTTATAGATATTGTAAGGCTTTGACATTTTTTTAATGTTTCTCATATTTTAATTGTGAATATTGGTATGAAATTTCATTGTTTAAATTTAGGTTACTAATGAAAAATTCTTTCGCCTATTCCGTGAGATTCAATTTATGAGGTGTGCATTGCTTCATATCTGAACGAATTTGGAATATTTATTATGTTTTATGTGAGCAATGATAATTTTATATATAGAGGCTTTTTGATTCCCATTGGGTGGATACTTTGAGCAAGGAAAAAAAGTAGTCTGTTTCGATTTCATCATCACCCTATTCCTTCTTTGTTCCACAAAGTATTTTAAATTTTAAATATTGTCATTTATGATGTTGTCAGGCATTTTAACATATGAAGATTCATGGTTCTTATTTGATTTTAACCTATTAATGGAAATTCCTTCAACCTGTGCATTGACATTCAATCTATAAGTTGCGCTCTTTTGCTTTATGTCTGAATGAGTTTGAAATATTTCTTTTCTTTTATATGAATGGTGATACATTTCATTTTTCTAGTGGCTATTTTCTTCTAATATTTGGAAATCCATTTCCTTCCATTTCTCAATTTATGAATGTTTTATCCATTTCCAGTCGTTTTATAATGATCTAACATATTTCCTGCCCTATTTAACCCTGACCATTCCCATTTTGAGACACACTGTGTTTTTCAATTCCTGTGTTTTAGTTTTGGCCAAAATTGATTAGTACCTACTTAAGGATTATAGAGTGAGCACATCGCTATTTGTTTTTTCGTCTCTCTGTATTGTATCTATTGCATGCATTTATTTGTGGTCTATGTTGGTCATTTAGTTTTGAGTGATAATAATATAATTAACAAATTTACTGCTAAATCTATCATCTGATTAATTGAAATTTGAAAACTTCAAATTGAGATTTGCTGGTGATTTTTATTGTCATACTCTATTATGCAGGTCAACAGCCTAAGACAGGAGCTAAAAATGTTAGCATCGTCAAGGTCAATCACAGTTGTCACAGGGAGTTCTCAGTCAGGTTAGGGAGGAACTTTTATAATCATCCATAAACACCGTACATTTTTTTGTTTGTCTATCCTCTATTTTGCATGATGATAATGCCCAATGAAGCTTGAGAATGCTACTAAATATGACATTTTCAAACCTGATCTGTTACTGGAGGACTCTTTGACATTTACAAATAATGTAATTAGCAGTATTGTTATAATATAATAACACAGACAAGTATGGAGATAATAATCATTGTTGCTTACATCAGCACTGGGATAAAATCGTAAACATTGGGAAAATCAGTAAAAATCAGCAAATTTTGGAAAAATACAAAAATATTCATTTTTGTTCTTTTACCAATTTTGTTACATTTAAAGCAACAACACAAAATAAATGCATTGCCACATCAATATGAAAATAGAACTAATATGTAAGATATATGAGATGTCTAGTGCTACATCACACATCAACATTGAATCACGTCCTGAATCTTGAGTCCTGACTCAGCGTCAAAATATCAATAAAAAATATAATAAATGTATCTCAATATCATGAGTCATCTACAATGGAATTAGATACATAAATGTTAATTTTGGGCAACTAGGTCCAAACTCCATGTTGCATTGCTCATATGATGATGATGATATTTTTGTTAGATTCCTCTTTCGGAGAGGTGCAAGATTGATCTAAAGATCATCTTGTTTGGATGAGCAGAACTTATGGTTTGATTTTATTTTCCACACGTGCAAATATTCAAGGTCGGCCAGAATTGTAATGCAGGCTCACAAGCCCCAAAAGATGTGTCACACACACTCATTGATGGATATAAATTGGAGAGAGATGATGCTCATTTCATCATCATCTCATCACGCACATTCCTCATCATATTGGTTCATAAAGCGTAGAAGAGGCGTCTCTCTCTCTCACGTGTGAATCTGACGCTAGAGAAATTTCGGACTGTTTTTAGGGCTTTCTGGAGAGCGTTGACCAGTGTTGACTTTGGGTCAACCCTCAATATTTCACTGCAGAAATTCCAATTTTTGCAGGCCGCATTAGAGGGCACAAAAATTGAGGCTGAAAGTTGACTTTGACTGCAGCCTGTTGACCGCAGAGTTGACTGAAGTTTGACTTGCGTTGACTGTTTTGGGAGATGACTTTTGAGGTGTGTGTGACACTGAAGGAAGGCTGATCTTGTATGTGTTTGACTGAACCTCCAGGAGGTTGGAAGAGTTGGTTTGACCAGCAAAAGTCTTTGTTGGCTAGGGCATCCTGTTGACTGTTGTAACAAACATTTCTCTCTATATTTGCTGGACAAGAAGAATTACAAATTCTAATATATTATTTTGGCTTGTTTTCTATTGATCTATTCGTCTATTCTATCAGCATTTACTTTCATGTTTATGTGATTGCTAATTTGAATTGGGCCTACAAGAAAGATTGAAGTAAACTGCATTAAGCATAGAACATACCATGATTATCTAAAATTAACATGGAATCAGAGCTAAGGTGAAGACAAAGCCCAAGCTAGTGTGAAAATCAATCATCGAAGAAGTTCTCTTATCAAGTACCAATGGCCTCCTCAACCTACAAGGGTTTCAAGTTTGATGATAAGCTGACTGATAAGTCTGGCTATCATGCTTGGAAGATGTCTTTGGATTTGGTATTGGAAGATCAATATGTCATAGATTATGTGCAGGGCAAGATAAATGAGCCTCCATCAAATGCACCGGATGCGACAAAGACAAAGTATAGAAAAGGGGAAATCAAGGCGTAGATGATTATCAGGGATTCTATACATGAGCACTTGGTTGCTTATCTCTCTGAGTTGAGCACATCTAAAGAGATGTATGATAAGTTGGTTAGCATGTTCAAGGCTAGCAATGCTAATCAAGTTCACTTTTTCAAGAACAAGTTGAAGAATATCAAGAAGGGCAAAGAAGAATGCATTCAATCCTATCTTATGAGGCTCACAGAAATTAGGGATGATCTCTTAGCTATTGGAGAAGAAGTAGCTGACCGAGAGCTTGGTCTCATTACTCTTGGAGGACTCCCCCGAGACTGGTATGTATTTAATACTACGATTCTTAATAACAATGTGATTCATGATTTTTATGAATTGTTGACGAGATGCACTCAAGATGAAACAAGGATGATGGAGAGAAACCATCCCTCAAATGGGAATGGAGGTGACCCTACTGCCTTCACTGCTCATGCAAAGAAGAGGAACAATGGTGGTCCGAGAAATCAAAACCATGGAAGAGTGGATACCAAAGGAAGAAAAGGAAGATGTTACACTTGTAACAAGTTTGGTCACTATATAAGAGAGTGCCCCAATATAAGGGACTCTCTTAGAGATGATGACAACAACAACTTCAGGGGGAATGGAAATCAAAGGAACAACAGGTTCAAAGGAAAGAGGAAGGCTCCCTCTGATCGAAGTGGAAATGGGAAACCTTTCAAGAGGTCAAGGAATTCCAGGTATGATGAATCTAATGTTGTTGATAAGAAAAATGAATATATTCTTATATGTGCCCTCTCTGCTGCATCTCCTTCCGATACGCTTGATAATTGGTTGATTGATAGTGGTGCCTCAAGGCACTTCACTGGATATAAGGAAGCCCTCTCTAATTTGATTGAAAAGGATACTAATTTGGAAATTATCCTTGGAGACAATGGCACTTATCCCGTGAAAGGGACAGGGACTGTGACCCTTCATCTAAATCAAGGTCAAGTCCTTCGCTTGCAAGATGTGTTGTACGTACCTGACTTGAAGAAGAATCTAGTGTCTATCTCGACAATGGAAGACAAAGGATTCAAGGTGGCATTCATCGATGGAAAGGTACGCATTTGGAAGAGGAACGTCAAAGAAGTGTTCACTCTTGGTTTTAAAGTTTGATACACTCTATTAGGTTGGAGGAAGTCCGCTGGGGGCCATGACATGTGACACAACCCTTCAATTTGAGCTATGGCACTTGAGGTTTGCACACCTTCATTTCAAAGCCCTTCCCAAAGCAAGGAAGGTGGTGACAGGGATGCTCGATTTCAATGATGATCATGAAGGTGAATGTCAGGGTTGTGTCGAAGGGAAGCATACAAGGGGACCATTCCCCTCAAGTGTGATGAAGACATCTGAGATTTTGCAATTGATACATTCTGATTTATCTGGTATGCCGCCCATAACATCCTTGGGAGGATGCTTATATTATATCACTTTTATAGATGACTTCTCTCGTAAGACTTGGATATATTTCTTGACGAAGGACGAAGAATTCAAGTGGTTTTGTACCTTCAAGGCCTTGGTTGAAAATCAAACTAGGAAGAAGAACAAAATTTTGAGGACTGATAATGGGACCGAGTATGAGTCAAATGAATTCAATGACTATTGCAGGGAAGCTGGCATTAGGAGGGTGACCACCAATGTGTACACTCTCGAATAAAATGGTGTTGCTGAAAGGAAGAATAGAACCATTTGGTAAGCTGCTTGTGCCATGATTTATGACCAAGGTCTTCCGAAGTTTCTATGGGGAGAAGTTGCCAACACCGCTGTGTATGGTCCAAAATAGATGCCCACATTCCGCATTGGACTCCAAAACTCCTGAAGAAGTCTTCTCTCGTAAGAAGCCTGATGTCTCTCATTTTAGAGTTTTTGGAAGTCCCGTTTATTTTCATGTGCCGAAAGAAAAGTTAAGCAATTTGGATGCTTCTAGGAAGAAGGGAATGTTTGTGGGCTACAGTGAAGCCTCGAAGGCATATAGAATCTACGTGCCTAGTCAAAGAGAAGTGGAGATATGCCATGATGTCACCTTCGATGAAGATGCTGCCCTCAAGAAGGTTAGAAATCTTTATATCTCAAAGGAGGACGAAGAAGAAGAAGAAGAAGTTGGAAGGCAGGAAGAACCGAAGGTTGAACCGATGCCCGATGTTGAAGGTCCAGTGGATCCTATAGATCCACCCTCTTCAAATAAAAGAAGACCTTCATGGCTAAGAGACACTCTCGAAGATGCTGAGAGACATATTGCTCCAAGGGGAACATTCCGGGAAAGTAAGAAGCCGAATAGGTACCATGGGTACCTAGCAGCCATGAGTACTATTGTACAATCTGAGGATGGAACATTTGAAGAAGCCGTAAAGAATCAAGTTTGGAAGGATGCTATGCACGAAGAATATGAGACTATTATGAAGAATGATGTCTGGGATGTGGTCTCGAGATCGAAGGACAAATCTGTTGTCACCTCGAAATGGCTCTACAAGATCAAGCATGGAGCCGATGGAAGTGCTGAAAAGTACCAGGCAAGATTTGTTGCTCGAGGCTTCTCTCAAAAGGAAGGCATAGATTATGATGCTATATTTGCACCTGTTGCCTGCTATATCGCCATCTGATCGATCATTTCCCTTCTTGCAACGCAAGGATGGAGTCTCCATCAGATGAATGTGATGACTACCTTTTTACATGGTTCAATCAAGGAAGAGGTTTATGTGGAGCAACCTATGGGGTTCGAAGTCCAATATAGAGACACATATGTATGCAGGTTGAAGAAAGCTCTCTATGGGTTGAAGCAAGCCCCCAGGGCTTGGTATGAGAGGATCGATAACCACTTGATGTAGCTGGGCATCACTCGAAGTGATGCTGATCCAAACCTTTATTTTAAGGTTGATAAAGAAAGGCCTCTTATTCTGGTTCTATGTGGACAAGCTCTTCTTGATAGGTGCTGACCCTCTCATTCATCAATGTAAGAGGGAGCTAGCTTCCGAGTTCGAGATGAAGGACCTAGGATTGATGCACTATTTCCTAGGCTTGGAGGTCTGGCAGAAGCCAGGTGAGATTTTCCTTTCTCAAGGAAAATATGTTGTGAAGCTGCTGGAGAGATTTGGAATGGTGGACTGTAAGTTGATGTCGACACTGATGGAATTCAACTTTAAGAAGTTGTGTGGAAGCGCTGTTGGGCCCGAGTTGGGAGTATGAGGCTCCATGGATATACCGATGCTGATTGGGTAGGCAGTGTGGTAGATCGTAAGAGCACATCTGGATGTTGCTTCACTCTTGGTTCTGCTTCGATATCTTGGATGAGCATGAAGCAGAAATCAATTGCTTTGAGCACTGCCGAGGCCGAATACATTGCAACGAGTATGGCCTGTTGTGAAGCTTTTTGGTTGAGAAATCTCTTCAGTGAGCTGTTTGGACATGTGCTAGATACCACCGTTATCCTTTGTGATAACCAGAGTGGGAATTGTCTTTCTGAGAATCCCGTGTTCCACAATTGATCCAAGCATATTGATATTAGGTACCACTTTGTTCGGGACATGGTACAACGAGGCGCCGTAAGGCTCCATCACATTGGGACTGATGAGCAGGTCGCAGATATTCTCACGAAGCCCCTTAGGTCAAATTATTAACCTTCCGTTAGAAGCTTGGAATCATGAACATACCTTATTGTGAGGGTCTCGCCTGAGTTGGACTATGAGCTCTAGGAGCTCTAGGGGGCTTGGGGATAGCTTCTTGGAGCTATAAGCAACCACAGGGCTAGGTTCGCCGAACCTTGTTGGTGTGCTTCTTCCCCATCGTTGTGATATTGAGCTGATTTACCCTCTCTTTGATCTATATGCCCCGCATGCATCATACCCATGGAGTTTCGAACTCATGGGAAGTACCTCTCATTTGGCCAATGAGGTGGGAAATGTGGATAGAGACCAATAGCATGACCGATGAATGCATCGGGGATTGCGGTACTCTCTATGTCTAGGATGGGATGTGTCCAACACCTTGATCTGGGATTAAGTCTGATGAGGTTCTTACCTCTAAATTGACTTCGGGTCAGTATGTGACTCTCTTGAGTCCCATTGGGGTTTTAATCTCTAAGTTGACTTCGAGTTAGCAAAGTGTGATGTCTTTGTGACTCACTCTCGTTATGTAAAGAAGAGCCAACAAAGCATGTTACAGGAGGATGACACAGGAGTGCAGGATGATATATGATAGTACATTATGGTACTGTATGACAGGATGGCATAGGTGGACAAATGGAGTTCTCCCTAGTTGAGAGGGAGTGTTAATTTTTGGCAACTAGGTCCAAACTCCATGTTGCATTGCTCATATGATGATGATGATATTTTGTTGGATTCCTCTTTTGGAGAGGTGAAAGATTGATCTAAAGATCATCTTGTTTGGATGAGCAAAACTTATGTTTTGATTTTATTTTCCACACATGTTGACCTGAATTGTAATATAGGCTCACAAGCCCCAAAAGATGCGTCACACACCCTCATTGATGGATATAAATTGGAGAGAGATGATGCTCATTTCATTATCATCTGATCACACACATTCTTCATCATCTGATTAGTTCGTACAACCTAAAAGAGGCTTCTCTCTCTTCTATGTGTGAATCTGAAGCTGGAGAAATTTCAGACAATTTTTAGGGCTTTCTGGACAGCGTTGACAATTGTTGACTTTGGGTCAACCCTCAAGCTTTGACTTTGATTTGACTGCAGAAATTTCGATTTTTGGAGGCCACATTAGAGGGAACAAAAATTGAGGTTGAATGTTGACTTTGACCGCAGCATTGACCATCGTTGACTACAATGCTTACTGAAGTTTGACTTGTGTTGACTGTTTTGGAAGATGATTTTTGAGGTGTGTGTGACACTGAAGAAAGGCTGATGTTGTATGTGTTTGACTGAACCTTAGGGAGGTTGGTAGCGCTGGTTTGACTAGCAAAAGTCTTTGCTGGCTAGGGCATCTTGTTGACTGTTGTAACAAACATTTCTCTCTATATTTGCTAGATAAGAAGAATTACAAATTTTGATATATTATTTTGGCTTGTCTTCTATTGATCTATTGTTATGTTCTATCAACATTTATTTTCATGTTTATGTGATTGCTAATTTGAATTGGCCCTACAAGAAAGATTGAAGTAAACTACATTGAGCATAGAACATACCATGATTATCTAAAATTAACAATAAACTAGTGATTTCTCTGGCCCTTTTACAGGAAAAGGCGATGACTTTCCCTTTAGAGGAAGAGGGTCTTGGGGCTAACGTTGGATTCTGATGTCCTTTTACAAAAGTTATGAGGTAGACATTGACGTTCTCTACTTATGCCCATGCTATTGCTAGGTCCAACTCATTCTAAGCCCTTTAAGGTGGTGGTGTCACCTCCTTGTCCTCCTCTACCTCTCTCTCCCATGTTACCTCTTTTGGTGCCTCCTGTAACCAATCTATGACCGACTCCATGACAGGCTAGTCAGTGTCAACCATAGTATTCAAAATAGGTTGGTTCGAACTGTAAACAAGTCAAACCGGCTGGTTCAGTAGGCCGTGCCTTCAAAACGGTTGAAAATTTGGGTCATCTAGGGTTGCGGGTGTTTTTTTGGGTCCGATCAGCCATAAACTGACCAATTTATTACGAAATTGACCGGTTTCCCATGAACCGACCCATTTATTGCAATGCTGGCCACATACCCCTTGGAAGGTTGTTTCCTGGTTTTTAAGTGGTTTTTAGGGAAATTAGGCGCTGTTTCCCTCCAAAAACAACCCCTCCAAGCTTTTAAAAGGATATCTCCCCTCTCATTTTCCACACACATCTCATTTGGAGTTTTTGTGAGCTTCATTGTGGGCGTGGAGAGTGTTGAATTTTTTCTGGAGTAGTGGAACAATTGAGAGTTTGGGCTGAGTAGTAGCCACCATGCCTCCAAAAGCCAAGGATACTGCATGGGCTCATTGTGATATGGTTGATGGCAAAATGATCTGCAAATATTGCTAAAAAACTATTGAAGGAGACGATATTAATAGGTTCAAGCAATACTTGGCTGGGATAGGAGACCATGTAAAGCCATGTTGAGCACCAAATGAAGTAATAAGGCATATTAGGGTAGAATACCTTTAGAAGTTTGAGGCAAGTCACTCAACCAATCGAGAAGTTTGTGACTCAAGCAGTTGAAAAGTTTGAGAGTCAAGACTCAACCAACTGAGCTTGATCATGGTGAGAACTTAGAACCTAGAAGTGATAATGCTGATCACTAATATGTTGACATGTATTAGGCCAGTGGCCCCATTGCTTGTAGCATTGTTTTTGGACTCTAGAGGCCATTTAGAGCCTCATTGATTATGTATTTTGTTGCTGATATGTATTGCACTTGACACTCGGTGCCATTTTGAATCTTGATATATTTATATTCATCACCTTTACATGGTACATAGATGAGCAAACTTTGCATATTTTGTCTCTATTGGTTTGGAATCACGATTTTAAATTGTAAAAATAGTTTTTTAATTAAAAATTAATTATTTCATGTATTTTTTTTTAAATGGTTCATCGAGATCTAACCAGTCCCAGTTTCACTGGTTCTAGTTTGAAACCCAGTTTATTAGGTGGACTAGTCCGATCACTGGTTCTAGTTTTGAATACTATGGTATGTACTATATTGCAATTATATTAAAAAACATCTAGAATTCCAAATTAGTTGGAGAATATATGAAAACATGCATATTTATATGCCAACAAATATAGAAATGACACTCATAGTACATTGATAATTAATTATTCGAGCATCATTCATTTAGATTATAGCGATTACAAACAAACATGCAAAATTTTCAGCCACATAAAACAAAGTAGATCATTAACTTATGGAGTGAAATAGGTTATCTAGCAACTATCCACAATGACATGACCAAATAATTATGTTCACAAAATAGGCCGTCTGCATGTTAGAAAATAAAAAAGGCATAAATATTTTTTATGTTGATAATTACTTGTGACATTCTTGTAGTTTTATTATCTTCTCTTTATGTTCTTATTTCATCTTAGTTTCATCAAGCAATCATCAAAACAAAACATGAAGATCAACGACACCAAATGTAGGCACTCAACCAGGGCTAAAATGCCTCTCTAGGGGAAAACACAGTCAAACTTTTCCACTAATCAAATTGAGATAGACCAAGACCCTAGACTTGAACAAAAGACCTTCTTCCTCCACCAAGTCAGCCTTCCAATATGATTGAACAAACTTCAGTAGTCTCTTCTTGTCCAACGACTACAACCTAGCATTAACCCATAATTTCGACCCCCAACTACTCCAGAATTTTGGCCCAACAATAATCTAGTATTTCGACCCCCAACTACTCTAGAATTTCGACTCAAAAACAATCCAACAACTTCACACGTGTGAGACAAGGAGAGAGAAAATTCAGCTACCTTTTGCTTGACAAAGCCTTCTTTGCTAGGGTTTTCTTCCTCTTCCTTGAATTTCACACCCTTTTTCTGCCTTCAACAATTGCAGATCGTACTTGTTGAGTTGATGCTCCAAATGAGGTCGAATTGCTGCCTTTATATAGTGTTTGTGTGAGGTTGAATTCCCTTGATGAGGTTGACTTGTCCTTCTTTGAGGTCGACTTGTTGGATGAGGCCTAAATGACTTATTTTATACAAAAATAAATTTCTTTCTCGACTCAAGAAGCCTTAGAAGGGTCTATTACATAATGACATGGACAAGGACACTTGACATAAACTCTAGAAGCCTACAATGGAGGCCTTAACCTAAGAACCATTGACCCAAGCATCCATGCTTTAATAAGTCGATTTCTTTTATAATAAAAATTCCTTTTTCTTTCTTTTGACAAATACATTACATCATGACTCAAGTACAATTATGAAGATCGACACTAGTTACATTTTTCAACACTTCCTCTTAACTAGGGAGGTATTCATAATTACGTATATAGGTACATGGAAGATCTCAAAATGATATGATCTAAGAAGAGTCACAACACACACGTGATGCTACAGATTAGATACCTGACCAAGGTGTGAAAAGTTCTGAATGTTACTTTACGCAGAAATTCTACTGTTAGACTTGCTTTTACTTCTACTACTTAAACAAGTTATTAATGCTGAAATATTCAGATTAACATCGAAGTAAACACATAACAGACTTTCACCGATTAAGATCTAAAAACAGAAATACATGCACACATAGACAAAGTGACACACAAGATTTTCTAGACAACTGTCCTCAGAAAAACCCAATGTGGGAAAACTGGTCTTCTGACTGCTGGAGGGTTTATATTATTAAGTAGTTTTTGAATACAACAAATCTGGGCACCCTACTGGTTAACTCGACAGAGAAAAAGATAGATCTGCAGCTAACCTGCTGTTCTGAGACCACAAGACTGACCGATCCACACCCTCAAACATGATTTACAAGACTTAGCCTATTTCTGGCCCTAGAAACCCTAGCGCTGCACCTAACGCCCCTGCGTTAGATCTGTCAGCCTCTACGTGCCTCTGCGCTGGCCTAGAGAGGGTTGCGTAACCCCAGAATGGGTGACGCAGACCCTACGCTGCCCTAGAAGGGTCTCTACGTAACCCTGGAGGGTCCCCTGCTGCCCAGCACTGCCCTAGAAGGGCTTGCGTAGCACCTGCATAGTTGAAGCTATTCTCTGCGCAGCACAGCTGCTGCGTAAGTGCTGCTGTTGCCTCTGCTTCTTTGCGCTGCCTCTGGTTGCTGCTCTCTGCATCTTGCTGATTCTTGGCATTGGGATCAAACTATCCCCTTTGCCAATACTACCCCTCTTTGCAGCTGAAACACTTCTGAAAATTCTTAGCGAACCCGCCCTAGAATTTCAGCTTAGTCTCAGTGCTCTGCCTCTGTGTGTGTGTTCTCCAACTGACCCCAAGCCTTTTCTTTATACTTTCTCGTTGGGAAACCAACAACCATGATCTAATCTTGAATCGATGGCTAAGATTAAAAGAAAGCTTGATCCGTGTGACTTGAGTCATTTCCATCACATGTTTTAATTAATTACCTTTAATATTTTAATTTTCCTAAGTAAGACTTAGGGTCCTTAATTAAAAATATTAATTAATTATCTCCCAAACTGGATGGAATTTCCCAAACCCCTTTCTGGGTCTCGGAGATCTCATGTACTCTAGTCCCTCCACAAATTTTGGGAGCTAGAGCACATCCGATGCTACCCCATAACTCAAGAAAACTCAACACAAGGTACTCTAATTGGGTGGGACTAAGGTGAAATCAAGCTTTAGCCACTCTAGGTACCATCAAGATTTTAAGCTCTATCACCAACCCATGGATCTAGGTGCGTATCCAAGATCGGAGCTCCATGACCAATGCCACCCTCCCTACTTCGGGATCTAGACATCGACACATAAGCTGACCAAATGTCCTCCCAAGCATTAGGCACTCAGCCCCAGATGCTTACATCTCTCCTTATAAACTAAATCATATATATATATATATACACCACTCCAAGCATGCTTTAAACGTTCAACTTTTTACTGGGAGATCTTGCACAATGACAACCCCAATCAATAATAAACCTTCAAATATATATACAAGTAAACACAAACCTTCAAGGTCCTCAATCATTCTGATGCTACTTATATCAAGTTATCTAGTTACAACTTGTCGGAAGATTTCTTCTTTCATTTCTTCAGTAGCATCAAATAAAACCTCAATATTGAAATCTTTTGTTTGCAAATCCATTTGTAGTACTTTCATTTATTCTTCGATTTCAATCTTTCTTGAAGGTATTCATTATGACTGTTATAATGTGCCCTCCCTCTCAACTGGGGAGATGTACCCTTTCTTCTAACCATGCTTCCCCTGAACTTAGGGAATACAATAGTATCAGATATACTTCATTTTTTCTCATGTCATCAAGGTCATCTTGATCATGATCATTCTTATAGCGTCCTTCATCATGCTCATCATCTTCTTCAATTAGGAACATTTCCAACATCTTGAAGATTATGTTCCCGCGAAGCTTTAATAGGAAGTACAACCAAATACAAATATATAGAAGCATAAAGTTAACAATATAAAAATCATGTCATTAGGCATCACGTACCTAAACTTAGTTAGGTTCATAATCAACAAGGGTCACGTCTTTTTACATACTAGCCTTCAACTTAGTGCTAGGATTTTGTTATAAACTGTTAATTTTGGACAACTAGGTCCAAACACCATGTTGTGATGCTCAGATGAAGATGCCAATACTTTTATTGGATTCCTCTTTCTGAGAGGTGCAAGATCGATCTAAAGATCATCTTGATCCGATGAGCAGAACATTTATTTTGAATTTATTCCACTTATGTGCAAGGTCGGCCAGAATTGAAATGGAGGTTTGGAGCCCCAACAGATGTGTCACACACCCTCACTGATGGATATATATAGGTCAACGTTGGAGGTCATTTCATCCATCACTCATCACACATTTCTCTCCCATCATCTGATTGGTTCGATCACCTTGGAGGCTCTTCTTCTCTCACACATGGAAAAATTTCAACGAAGGAAATTTCTGTTTTGACCTAGGGTTTCAGTATAGATTTGACCAGCGTTGACTTTGGTCAACGCTTGGTCAAATTGACCTTAATTTCTCCCAAAATTTCGATTTCTGAAGTCATCATTTTTTGGCATGGAAATCAAGGTTGGATGTTGACTTTAACCGGGCTGCATTGACTTTTGCTGCTTCTGTTTTTGCGTTGACCATTGAATAGGACAACATTGACTTTTGTTCACTTTGGCTTGACTGATATAGAGCTGTCCGAGAGGGTTGTGTGACACATTCTGGTTGGCTGACCGTATTGAGACTTTGCTGGTTGAAGCATCCTGTTGACCGCCCTAACGCACCATAACACATATATTTAGCTGATCAAGTTAAGTGTATTTTTGGCTTGTCTTTCGTCAATCTATTGGTATGTTCTATCAACATTTTACTTTCTTGTTTATGTGATTGCTGTTTGATATTGGGTATAGAAGTAAAGTTGCATCAAGCATAGAACATCTACGCAAATTTACATGGTATCAGAGCTAAGGTGAAGACAAAGCGCAAGTTTGTTTGAAAGCAATCACCGAAGAAGGAGCATTTGTTAAGGACCCATGGGTACCTCAAACTATAATGGCTTCAAAACTGATGACAAGTTGACTAGGAAGGAAGACTTCCATCCCTGGAAGATGACTTTGGATCTTATGTTGGAAGACCAAGATGTCATGGACTATGTGCAGGGTAAAATCCAAGAGTCTCCATCCACTGCACCTGCTGCCACCAAGTCAAAATATAAGAAGGGGGAAATCAAAGCAAAGCTGATGATCCGGGACTCGATTCATAAGAGTTTGGTAGCCTACATCTCTGAGCTGGGCACATCCAAGGAGATGTATGATAAATTGGTCATCATGTTCAAGGCCAACAATTCAAATCAAGTCCTTTTCTTCAAGAACCAACTGAAGAATCTGAAGAAAGGCAGTGATGAATCCGTCCAATCATATTTTCTGAAGTTGATTGAAATTAGGAATAATCTTCTGGCCATCGGGGAGACAATAGCTGATCGAGAAATGGTTCTCACCGGACTTGGAGGTCTCTCCTCCGAATGGCATGTATTCAATACTACCATTCTCAATAACAATGTGATACCTGGTTTTGACGAAGTATTATTGAGATACGTACAAGAGGAAACAAGGATGAAGGAATATTAAAATGAAGGAAATGTTGCCTACACTGCTCGTGCTAAGAAGAAGAACAATGGTGGTCCGAGGAGCAAATGAAGAGCAGGGCCCCAAGGAAAGAAATGAAGATGTTACACATGTAACAAGACCGACCACTATGCTAGAGAATGCCCTAATAAGAAGGATTTTCCTGGGGATGATGACAACAACAACAATCAGAGGAATGGCAATCAAAAGAACAACAGGTTCAAAGGAAAGAGGAAGGCTCCCTCTGGTTGCAATGGAAATGGGAAACCTTTCAAAAGGTCGAGAAATTCCAGGTATGAGGAATCTAATGTTGTTGATGATAAAAGAAATGAATTCATTCTTATATATTCCCTCTCTGCTGCATCTCCACCCGACACTATGGATGTCTGGTTGATTAATAGTGGTGCCTCAAGGCACATTACTGGGTTTAAGGAAGCACTTTCTGATATGGTGGAGAAGGATGTTAATATGAAAATTATCCTTGGAGATAATTTCACATATCTCGTGAAAGGGACTGGGACTGTGACCCTCCTCTTGTCTCAAGGCCAAGTCCTTCGCTTACAAGATGTACTATATGTACCTGATTTGAAGAACCTTGTGTCTATTTCGGCCATGGAAGACAAAGGTTTCAATGTGGCATTCGTTGATGGGAAGGTGCGGATCTGGAAGAAGAGTTTCAAGGAAGCTATCACGATTGGGTTTAGAGTTGATACACTCTACCAGGTTGGAGGAAGTCCACTGGGAGAGATGACATGTGATACTATCTGATAGACTGAACTATGGCACTGGAGGTTTGGACACCTTCATTACAAAGCCCTTCTCGAAGCAAGGAAGGTGGTGACGAGGATGCTTGAATTCAAAAATGATCATGAAGGTATGTTAGGGCTGTGCCAAAGGAAAGCATACAAGGGGACCTTTCCCCTCAAGTGTCACAAAGACATCTGATGTCTTGCAATTGATACATTCTGATTTGTCTGGTATGCTGCCCGTGACATCCTTAGGAGGATGTTCTTATTATATGACGTTCATAGATGACTTCTCTCGCAAAACCTGGATATACTTCTTGAAGAAGAAGGATGAGGCTTTCATGTGGTTTTGTACTTTCAAAGCCTTGATGGAAAATCAAACAGGGAAGAAGATCAAGATTTTGAGGACCGATAATGGCACTGAATATGAGACGAACGAGTTCAATAAATTTTGTAGAGAAGCTAGCATCAAGAGGGAGACCACAACTGTATATACTCCTGAGCAAAATGGCACTGCTGAAAGAAAGAATAGGACCATTGTGGAAGCTTCCCGTGCCATGCTATGTGACCAAGGTCTTCCAAAGTTTCTGTGGGGAGAAGCTGCAAACACTGTTGTGTACATACAAAACCAATGTTCGCATTCTACTCTGGACTCCAAAACTCCTGAAGAGGTTTTCTCTGGTAAGAAACTTGACGTCTTTCATTTTTTAGAGTTTTTGGTTGTCCTGTTTATTTTCATGTGACGAAAGAGAAGAGGAGCAAGTTGGATGCTTCTGGGAAGAAGGGAATGTTTGTGGGCTACAGTGAAACTTCGAAGGCTTGTAGAGTCTATGTCCCTGGTCAAAGAGAAGTGGAGATATGCCATGATGTTACCTTTGATGAAGATGCTTCTCTTAGGAAAGTAATCAATCTTCCGAGCTCTGAGGAAGATCATGAAGTAAGGTCTGGAAATCAGGAAGAACCGAAGGATGAGACAATGCCCGATGTTGAAGGACCGATGGACCCTATTGATCCACCTCCTTCAATGAAGATAAAACCATTATGGCTCAGGGACACACTCGAGGATGTCGAGAGACATATGGCCCTAAGGGGGACATTCCATGAAAGCAAGAAGCCAAATAGATACCAAGGGTATCTAGCAGCCATGAGTACGATCGTACAATCCGAGTCTGGATCTTTTGAAGAAGCCGTAAAGATCAAGTCTGGAAGGATGTTATGCACGAAGAGTATGAGTCCATTATGAAGAATGATGTCTGGGATGTGGTTCCGAGACCGGAGGACAAAGCAGTTGTCACCTCGAAATGGCTCTATAAGATCAAGCATGAATTTGATAGTAGTGCTGAAAAGTTCAAGGCAAGATTCGTTGCTCGAGGTTTCTCTCAAAAGGAAGGCGTAGACTATGATGATATATTTGCACCTGTGGCCAGATATACCACCATCCGATCTATCATAGCCCTTGCTGCTACGCAAGGATGGAATCTTCATCAGATGGATGTGAAGATCGCCTTTCTGCATGGTGCGATAAAGGAAGAGCTGTATGTGGAGCAACCTTTGGGGTTCGAAGTCCAGGATAGAGACACCCATGTTTGTAGGTTGAAGAAAGCCATCTATGGTTTTAAGCAAGCCCCCAGGGTTGGGTACGAGAGGATAGATAACTACCTGATGAAGTTGGGCTTCACTCGTATTAATGCTGATCCAAACATTTACTTCAAGGTTGATAGAGAAAAGCCTCTCATTTTGGTGCTCTATGTGGACGATCTCTTCCTGACAGGTGCTGACCCTCTCATTCATCAGTGTAAGAGGGAGCTCGCTTCTGAGTTCGAGATGAAGGACCTAGGACTGATGCATTACTTCCTAGGCCTGGAAGTTTGGCAGAGACCTGGCGAGATTTTCCTTTCTCAAGGAAAATATATTGTGAAGCTGCTGGAAAGATTTGGAATGGACTGTAAGTCCATGTCGACACCAATGGAGCTCAACTTTAAGAAGTTTAGTGGCAGCGTTGCTGGGCCCGTGCTAGCAAATCCTACGGAGTATCATCAACTCGTAGGGGCCCTCATGTTCTTAGTGAACACCTGTCTGGACGCATGTTTTTCAGTGAACACTTTGAGTTAACATATGGTTGAAACTCATCACATTCAGTGGGTTGGTGCCAAGAATCTGTTGAGATATCTTCGGGGCACGATAAACCATGGGCTGAGATACACTGCTAGGAGTGTGACACTCCATGGATATACTGATGTTGATTGGGCTGGCAGTGTGGTGGATCGCAAGAGCACATCGGGATGCTGCTTCACACTTGGGTCTGCTTCGATATCATGGATGAGCAAGAAGCAGAATTCGGTGGCTTTGAGCACCACTTAGGCCGAATACATTGCATCGAGTATGGCTTGTTGTGAAGCAATTTGGGTGCGAAAACTCTTCAGTGCGCTGTTTGGGCATGTGCTAGATACCACTGTGATACTCTGTGATAACTAGAGTGGGATTCGATTGTATGAGAATCCCGTGTTCCATGATTGATCCAAGCATATTGATATCAGGTACCACTTTATCCGGGATATGGTACAACGAAGCGCCGTAAGGCTGATCATATAGGAACTGATGAACAGGTCGCAGATATTCTCACAAAGACCTTGGGGTAGGTCAAGTTCCTAACTTTCAGTAAGAATCTTGGAATCATGGAACGACCCTATGTAGAGGGTCCTGTTGGACGATGAGCTTTGGGAACTCTGGGGGGCTATGGGGTAGCTTCTCAGAGCTATAAGCAACCAAAGGGCTAGGCTTGCCGAACCTTGTTGGTGTGCTTCTGCCCCACCGTTATGATATTGAGTTGGTTCACCTCTCATGATTTGTGCCCCATATGCATCCTACCCATTGAGTCCCAAACTCATGGGAAGTACCTCTCATTTCGCCAGTGAGGTGGGAAAAGCTAGAGACCAGTAGCAAAGACCGATGGACGCATCGGAGATTGCCGTACTCTCTATGTCTAGGATGGCACGTGTCCAACCACTTGATCTGGGATCAAGTCTAGTGAGGTTTTGGACCTCCAACTAACTTCGGGTCAGGTAAACCAACTTCGGGTTGGTATGAGACTCCTTTGAGTCCTATAGAGGTTTTGGACCTCTGAGCTGAATTTGTCAGCCGATAGTGATGTCTTTGTGACTCACCTTTTGTTTTGAAATAAAGAAGCCAACAAAACAAGTTACGACGGGATGACGCACGATGTTTGGATAGCACAGGTGGATGGAGTTCTCCCTAGTCGAGAGGGAGTGTTAATTTTGGACAACTAGGTCCAAACTCCATGTTGTGATGCTCAGATCAAGATGCCAATATTTTTATTGGATTCCTCTTTCAGAGAGGTGCAAGGTCGATCTAAAGATAATCTTGATCCGATGAGCAGAACATTTTTTTGAATTTATTCCACTTATGTGCAAGGTCGGCCAGAATTGAAATGTAGGCTTGAAGCCATAACAGATGTGTCACACACCCTCACTAATGGATATATCTATAGGTCAACGTTGGAGGTCATTTCATCCATCACTCATTACACATTTCTCTCTCATCATTTGATTGGTTCGATCTCCTTTGAGGCTCTTCTTCTCTCAGACGTGGGAAAATTTCAGCGAAGGAAATTTCTGTTTTGACCTAGGGTTTCAGCGCAGATTTGACCAGCGCTGAGTTTGGTCAATGCTTGGTCAAATTGACCCTAATTTCTCCCAAAATTTCGATTCCTGAAGTCCGAATTTTTTGGCACAGAAATCGAGGCTGGATGTTGACTTTGACAAGGCTGGTTGACTTTTGCTGCTACTGTTTTTGCGTTGACCGTTGACTGGGACAACGTTGACTTTTGTTCATTTTGGGTTGGTTGATATAGAGTTGTCCGAAAGGGTTGTGTGACACATTCTGGTTGGCTGACCGTATTGAGACTTTGCTGGTTGAAGCAGCCCGTTGACCATCGTAACGAACCACAACACATATTTTGCTGATTAAGTTAAGTGTATTTTTGGCTTGTCTTCCGTCGATGTATTGGTATGTTCTATCAGCATTTTACTTTCTTTTTTATGTGATTGCTGTTTGATATTGGGTATAAAAGTAAAGTTGCATCAAGCATATAGAACATCTACGAAAATTTACATAAACCCTAGACTCCATCTTCGAGACACAAAGCTTTAGATGTCAACAATTTAATCCAATCATAGTACTTTACATCTAAGGTTTCAACAACATGCTTTTAGAATTACATGTTATACTCTACTAGGGTTTGTTGAAAACCCTAGATTTTATCATCAAAACTAAATCATATCGAAAACAGTATCATCATATCCTAGAATATCAATCTTTACTAGGGTTTTGTTACAAACCCTAGATTTCTCAAACTAAAACATGAGTATCGACAATTAAGTTAACATACTCGCATATACATATCTATGATGCATTTCACATCAATATCTACTAGTTAAACCCAAGATACAAACATAAATACTCGCATATACCCTTTCCCTGCATTAAAAAGAATATTTTAATGGGAATAAAAGAGGGAAATGTCCTCCATGATTAAAATAATAATAAAATAGGAAGTGCTAGAGAGGTTCATCAGATCTATAAAAGAGGAGGAGGAGGCCATTGGAGGAACATCTTGGATTTGGTATTTCTTCTTGTATGAGAGGTTCTCCACTTCAGTAGTTGCCCTAGGACGGAAACTCTTGGGCGATTCAGCAAGATTGGGTGAGTACCCATCTCCCCTTGGTGAATTCATCCAGAATTCACAGGAGAGCTCAATGGTGGCAGTTTGGTTCAATTTCGATGGAGGGCCCGTACAACATTGCAGCAGATTCTTGAGGCCAGTTCTATCTCAGCTATATCAGCTATTTTGTCATTTCAGCATGTAAACCCCAGTTTCCATATTATAATAATGCTGAGATTGTTTCTGCACATTGTTTGTTTGAATTGCATGTATTCTCTTGTTCTATTTTACATGGAAATCTTTTGTAAAATAAATGATAATTTTATGGGAAATTTTTGGTTAAGCGAATTTCTGCAAAACTAGTCAAAATATCCCATTTGGGATATTACAGTGGTATCGGAGCTGGTGTTCCTGCCAGCCTGAGGGTTTATGTTGGAAGTGCCGAAGATAGATCAGAATTGCTTAAGATTTCCTCTTACAGGCCATATGAAATTGTTTTAAGTATTCAACAATTTTGTTTCAAATTGCTGAACCAGTACTTGGCCATGAAATTGTCTTTCACTCGATAATTGTCCAACAAATTGACCATCATATTAAAAGTCAGTATGGATTATTAAAGTGGGAATATGTGATTTTGAGCAAAGACTTCCATGTGCAACTCGGTCATAAGGGAGCTGTCAAAGTCAAGGAGTCGATTTAGTTTAGAAGTCGAATTTTGTTGTTTGAGAAAATCATAAAGGGGCCGAAGGAGGTCGAGTCTAATTTATCAAAGAGGGGGCCACATTTTAATTCAAAAGTTAATTATTTTAAGGTAAGGTCAAATCTCTATTGTTGATGCAAATTATTAAAGGAAGCACGTATTGAGTCTGTGATTTATATCATGTAACCAAGTCACCAAGGGTTGAGTTAATAAAAGGGGCTGTCCAAATTTGGTTAGAGACCAATTCTCGTTGAGGCGGAGGACTGGGCAAATCAATATCATAAGCCTGTACGCAGAAACTGAAAAATCCTGGTTGCACGCAAATGTTTGAGGCGGAGGACTGGGCAAATCAATATCATAAGCCTGTACGCAGAAACTGAAAAATCCTGGTTGCACGCAAATGTTTGTGGGTCGATTTTTTTTGAATTTCATAAGGGTCACATCCTCTCTGCTTCACGAATTATGAATTCCCTTGTTGAGGACGAGTTGGGCCTTTGACTGACTTCTGACCGACGAAGGGGCTGAAATTCCCATGTATACTAGGGATCGATTCTTATTGTTCTAATAACAGAATCGATGGACGTAAATACCCACTGTGACGGACTGAGTTTTGACAGAGCCTGACAAAAGAGCGAGATTCATGGAGCTGGGTATTGTAGCATTGAAAAAGGCGGAAAAATTTCAGGGATCATATTGTGGAAATCAAATTCCTCTCTTACCCTGGTCGAAATTCCTTGTACCACCTTAATTCAGGAAGACAAATTCACAGTGATATGAGATCGACTATTATTGACCAGAACGTTCTAGCAGTCAAAATTTATAACAAGAAGTGGAGTGATCTTGTATTCCAGAAGGTTGCATTTCCTTGATTGTGTTGAAGGTCGAGAGTCTCCTTACCGACAGGCTAAGTCAAGCCACTTGTAACACAGTTATGAAAGCCAAAGGAGTTGGGTTGAACAATGAATTACTACCATTAGTGATTTTTGCCAGTAGAGTATTGATTGCAAGACAGAGTGCGTTGAGAAGAAAGTGTGTCCCTCACCTTGCAGAGGCAAAGATTCTGTTGTAGTGCGCTTTGGCAAAGGATGCAAGTCAGAGATTGTTGACCACTTTGGAGCCATTGCACATCTGATTTGAGGCCATTGGTTATATCATGGATAGACTGGAGCGTCGACAAAGGTGTTGTGCCTAAGGGATGATTGACGCAGACCCATGCATGGAATTGCCCAAGAATGCAAGAGTGTTAAATTTCAGACAAAGAGACCCATATTTCGATGGAAGAATCCCATTATCCAGAAAAATTGAGTTGTAGCAGATGATCATTTTTCCCAAGTTTTTCTACTACATATGAACTCTTCCGTACTCTGTCAGCATTCATTTTGCTCATTTGTCAAAGAATTTGGTTTTTAAATTCCTGAAGGAGTAAAAAATGATTTCGCTGCAAGGCTTGACAGAATATGATTATGCTGTTGTAGTGATTAGTTTCCCATTGAGGCATAGTTGATGCATTGAGGACCAAATGTTGTGTTTCCCTGCCATATTGTTGCTATCCATAATATGATAGGAACAATTGAGTCCAACTCTTAAGCTGTCTTAGTAAGTCAGGGTTGGTCAAAGAGCTGGGGTAATGATTGTTCAATGTCTAGCAATGAAGTGTTGTTGAGAGGGTTTGTATTTAGTGTTGAGCCTTGAGAGCATTATTTTTATAAATGTCTTGTATGCTAATATCTTGTTGCTACTAAATAATAGAGTATTTGAAGCACCTCTTAAATCAACACAACAATACATCGATGGACTGCAATTTGGACCAAAAATCAAAACAAAACAACAAACCTTTCTCAAGAGGGGTATATGCCATTCTTCAAAAAGAACAACCAAGGGATTTGCAGAAAAACCCAGAGATAGGGCACAAAATATTTGCACTTGGGACAAATTTGAAGCACATGAGGGTCACATGGAAAGTTTTTTTCAAACTAGATGAACTCCTTTCCAAAGTGAGCCAGTTGGAAGGGAAGAAACTAATTTGGGCTCTAAAACCAGCTATGCTTGCTCTCATACAACACAAGTTCTTGGAGGACATTGTGAAGGGGTTAGACTTCTAGTTGCATCTTGTCTTAGTAACATCATGAGACTAACCACTCCTATAGCTCCTTACAATGATGATGTTATGAGGAGAGTTTTCAGATTGATAGTAGATACTTTCCAAGACTCGGACAACAGTGCAGGCTCTACCTTTGGGAAGAAGCTTGAGATTTTAGGAGGTATGGCCGTGGCCAGAACATATGACATCATGCTTGATTTGGGGTGTGATGACTTGGTCCATCAGATGTTCCAATGTTTCTTTAACATTAGGAAACATCACCCTGACATAGTCAAAGCAAACATGTTGTCCATTTTGTCTTTAGTCATGGGAGCTCGTGATGCCATTTGCATGGAGTTACAGGCTAGATTGTTGACCATTTGGAGGAGAGAACAACTAGTTTGACTTGTTGCTTATGAACTAATCGAGAGGTTGGTTGAGCAAAACATTGGGCTGTTTAGGAGATAGTTGACTAGGGTTTGGTGGATCATGCAACAAGAATGAGCTGAGGAGGAAGGGTCTTTGCTACATTTGCAAGGGACCTTGGGGACCTAATTACTCATGCTTGAGTGACACTGAGGAGATGATAGAGGTAGAGCAGGAGGAAATTCCTTTTGACTCTCAGAGTGAGGATTCTTCTTTGGACAAGACCATGGGTTCATACGAGGATGCCTCTGAGGAGCATGGGTCATATTAGAGGCTGTTGACAGTAGACCAGACTTATATGGTGAGCAGTCAATGGATCTTATGGGAGACATTCAGGATGATGAGTCACCAATGATGATTCGGCACGAGCAACATATGGTGGGGCATGAGTCACCTGAGGGGGATGATGTGCACAATATGCATGATGAGCCTTTTTGAGAGAGCCAGTTGGAGGTTCATATTGAGCCTGTGATGGATGTGCAACCACCCTTGGGGTCAACCATTATTGGGGGGTAAACAGATGTACAGACAGCTAGCAGGGTGGCAATATTCGTAGACACTTGTCCTCAGGAGGTGTGCAGGCTGATAGGGTAGTTTTGTAGGAGGGTAGTAGACAACAGGAGCATGTAGTTTCCGATCAAAGGAGGGAGGAGTTGTTGGAGATGGGGGTGCACCCACCCTTGGGCCTACCCACTGATGAGGTGCAGTCTGCAGATAGGTGTAGTGGCAGCCTATAGGGTTGCAATATATCCCGGCCGTAGCCCTCTCCAAGAGTACATAGACAGGGCTTGCAACACATCCTGCCCACTTTTGCCTATTATAGAGAGAGGGGCAAGCTTCCGCAGACAGATCTGGTTGATGGACTGGACGAAGCAGCATGAGTTGAGCATGGATCGATGACAACATAGTAGACTTGTTCCATATGTAGGTGTCCTTGCATTTGATTCTTTTCACGAGATAGATTGGCGGGAGATCCTGAGTTGGTATCCTATTGATGGAGTATCATTCTTAGTTCAGGGCACAGTACAACAGGATCCCTTCGATGAGAGGGTTATTACATGTTTCAGTGGGCAGTAGGTTGTGGACCGACAGTTCAACAGTATTTTAGTAGCACTAGCCCAACATCAGCAAAGTTGGGTCGACCTCAGCCTATGCTAGAGGTTGGATTGGAGAGAGTTGATGAATTGGTATTCACTTCATGGAGTTGCAGCTACAACCAGAGACAGAGCACAGCCTGAGGCATGGGATTTGGGCAATGATTGGCCACGATGGCATTGGGATCCAGGGGCATTGGTTGATGACAAGTATAGTCAGAGATCAGTTTGGAATCCGAGCATTGAGGGGTTCGTTCATGATGGGTTGACACAAAGGCCTTGCATCACCCAGTGGTTCGTATAGGATCCAGGCATTGGGTCTCAGTCACATTGGGCCACCATATTGGTCCACAAGTTTACTTTGATTCTTGGTAAGCAATCTTGGGGCGAGAGGATTTGTAATGTTCCTTTTTCTAGTGTTCCTTATGACATGATTAGGATGGACTTTCAGAGTTGGGGGCAGACAGGTCACAGGTTTAGACTAGTGTCATCAGTAGGCCCAAGGGCTTTTGGAGGGGTTTTGAAGAGTTTCTATGAGGTTCGATGGCATTTGCTTGGTATATTCCATCATTCGCACAAGTTGCCTTTCGTTCCGGTGCATTCCGACAACTTTCAGAAAATAGAGTTATTATTGGGCCTCACTCAATTAATTACGCTCAAGGTGGCATTCCGGAAGGAATACTTGACGTAACACCTTAGTGTAATAGCTCGTTGGAACCAAAACGAAAAGATCTACATGGTGGGATGGTTAGATGGGAGTTTCAGCAGCCTGAGGAGACATAGTGGCCAATTTAGCCTTTTCCCACATTAAAAAGAATACTTTAATTGGAATAAAAGAGGGAAAAATACTCCATAATTAAAATAATAATAAAATAGGAGGTTCTAGAGAGGTCCATCAGATCTATAAGAGAGGAGGAGGAGGCCATTGGGGGACATCTTGGATTTGATATTTCTTTGTTGTATGAAGGTTTGAACTCGGTTGACCACTTGATGAAATAGTCTAGGATAGAAACCACCAGGTGATTAAACGTGAATGGGCGTGCCATCTATGATGAATTCATTAAAATTCTACAGAAGAACCTCATGATGGCAATTCTTGAGGCAGTTCTATCTAACTATATCCAACTATTTTATCAAATTTATTAAACCCTAGTTTCCATATTATAATAAAGCTAAGATTGTTTTTGCACATTGTATGTTTGAATTGCATATATTCTCTTGTTCTATTTTACATGGCAATCTTAATAAAATAAATGATAATTTTATGAAATTTTTGGTTACTTGATTACTTAAATGATCAAAATATTCCGTTTGGGATATTACATTCAATCATCACGGAAGAATGAAGCAAACAAAGTTCCTTCTCAAGTTAAATATTCCAGAAGACTTGAAATATCCGAATATCCATGAGGATACAAATATTATATTAGAAAGTATGATGAATGAATTGATTGAATGTTACAAATGAGGCCTGCTTATATACCCACGCAGGTGCCTCTTCACGAAAGGTCATGTCTTATCAGACGTGACCTTTCAGCCTAATTACTAATTAACTAATTATCATTTATCTACATTATTTATTCATTACATTGCCTTCCCCTCAAAAAAGCTTTGTCCTCAAAGCTTGTTGATGAAAGGCCTCGATTTCTTTTCCTATTACGAACATCTTCTCGTCTCGGGGCAGTCATCCTTGTCGACACAAGTTGATATGATCCTCTAAGTGACAAACAAAACTGTCGCACTGAGAATGGATCAGACCATCCTAAATCAATTTTCTGTGGAATCTCGCGGCGATTTGAAACTTGTGCTGAATTATCATTTGAGTGGATTGCACAGATATTAGTATTCTTCGGAATATCAACTTGTTTCTGTTCTGAAGACATAGCTTGATCGAGTTGTCTGCTCCCGTGATTTGGATGTCGATAGGGAACTTTTTTGGTTTGACTTTCCATTCTTAGTTGTGTGGTGATGTTTTGATTTTCTTTTTGCGATGATGTTATTGAGCTGGTTACATAACTTTCGCTTGAAATGTTCATCGCCGGAACTACAACATCTAAGTTTGCATCTTTTGCAACTTGCTTGTCTTCTTCTTGAGTTATGACATTTACTGTATTAGTACCAGTTTCCTTCTCTTCAACTCGGATTTCTACATTCGACGCTTTATTTTTGACAAGTTGTTGCACCTTGTTTTCTAATGACTTCTTGTCTTTCTTCAACTTCTTAATTTGCGTTAGTAATTTGTCGTTGTGGTCCTTGAGGCGAGCAACTTCTTCATTCTTATTAGTGGTGATTTTGTCGATTTCCTTTTGCATATTTTGTATCACCTTTTTACCTTCTTGAGAAATTCCCTGCGAAATTTCTTGTACGTCTTCAGGCGTCACGGAATTTGGCTTCAAGTTAACGTCTTGTAGCGTTATCTTCTTCTTTTTGTAGGTGAATGTCAAAAATTTCTTTTTCGTATTTAGGATAACTGAACCTAAGGTTTCCATCCATGGTGAACCCAACACAACATCACTATTATCCAAAAGTAAGGTTTTCATGGTAAATTGAGAGATAAAAGTATAATCCCCAATGTTTAGTTGTAGATTTTTTATGTCGTATTTTTTCTTGTCAAAAATGTCTAATTTTTCGATTATATTTGACTCAGGAATCACCAACTGGTTGGCAATTTTAGGGTTTATATAATTTTTCTCTTCAGCGGGTGATATAGCAATAGTGACATCTTTTCCTGTGATACTTCCTTTAATTTTAAGTAGCGCTTTAGGGTCGATAGGTAGCGTTTCTAATTCTAAAAATCGTCCTGACTTCATTTTTGTATTAGATGTCATTTTGCTTGTTGAGATAAATATTCTCCAACTTCACCCTTTTAACTTATAATCTTAATTTTCCTTGGTTTTGAATTTGTAATAACTTCAAAATACTTACTTTTTTTTTTTTAACCTTTTTCTTTTACTTTGTAGAAGTATCTTAAATACTAAAATACTCCTTTTTAATATTTATTTCAATGTTAATCAACTTGATGTTTTAAAATTCTTATATGCTTCACCTCTTTTTTTTTTCTTGGCCCTTTTGTTTTTTTTGTTTGTTTGTTTTTTTTTTTTTTTGCAATTAAATTAATATATATATATATATATATTAATAATAATATTTTTTTTTGTGCTTTTTTTTTTTCCAATGATAATTATTGATGGTTCAATATTTCCCTTTTAATAGCTTTATTAAAAAGTCACGAATCTTGAATTAAAACGCACCCTTTTCTCTTCCTTGTCTTAATGGTGTATAGAACTCCACAATAAAATTATCTGTTTAATAATTTATGGACGGTAAAGTTGATGGAATGTAAGTTTTCGTGACCTGTGGCAAGTCACAACGTTTGACTAACCGACAGACTTTTCCACGGTTTCATTTATCACCCCCGCTTATTGTCTCATAGCAACCCGTCACACCCGATATCACCTATCCACATTATACCACAACTCAGCGTTGTTACCGCTTGTGTGAATCGTCACTGTAAAACGCACAACACTGTGTTGCAAGTTTGAATAATTCGATATGTGCAGGTTAGTGATAATCACTAATTTTACAATTATTATTGGATTTGTGGCCTTGAACACGGTGTAATTCCAGCGTGCGTGGATGAATGTCAATTGTATTGTTGTGGTACGATTATTAATTGTGTTATTAATTGTAGATTCAGTGAGCAGAGAGTGACGGTCCGCCAAGCAACTTCCTTAGTTAATCTGAGTGTTGACACTATCAGTTCTGTGAGTATAGTTTGAAAGCATTGTTAGTTGTTTTTTAGCAATGGAAATGTGTTCTGTTTTAAGTGTATAGTATGAGAGAGTAAATCATAATAATTATTTATTTTTTTTAACTTATTTCTTCTTCTTCTTTTAATTTAACTTATATATATCTCTGTTTTTTTTTAAATTCTCTCCTTTTTTTAGTCCTTTTTTTTTTTTTTAAATTTGTTATTATGCGATTTTCTTTTTTCTTTCTTTTTTTTTTAAATCCCTTTATCAGCCTTAGGCTTTGTGAGTGGCAAACAAAATGGAAAACTCAACCATTAGTAGAAACACTTAATGACAACAATGTTAATGGAATTAGTAGAATCAGGACCAGATGGACGTGTCTCATCGGCGGTGAGCGACAGAAGATCGAACTTCTACGATACAAATAAAGTGAACAAGTTCCTTCTCAGATTTAAATAATATTAGAGGAACAAAATATCTCAGAATATCATGAAGATATAAATATTATATTAAGTATGATGAATAGATTGATTGAATGTTACAAAATGAGGCACTTATATTACTATTACATGATTACACCTCTTCACGAAAGGTCTGTCTCATTGATTTGTACCCTTTAATAATACTAATCTTTAATTGAAAATCACTATTTACATTATTTTGTTCATTACAAAGAACATTACACCTAGGATTTCTTTCCTAGGATCTTATTATAACTATTGCAAGGGTTTTGTTCATAAACCCTAATTCAATATACCCCAAAAATATAGGGTTTCATTATTAACAGACATACCCTTGGCATCAAGAGGCTAGGGTTTTACAGTGAACCCTAAGGGTTAAGGTTTCATAAAAAATAAACAAATGACAAGAGAAAGTGGAACAAGGGTAGATTCAATCTAATGATTAATCAACCTAACAAGAATCTCTTTGATTCAAAACCTTACATATAAGAGACTTAGTAATATAATGCAAATTTCGAAAGAAAAATGATCATACCTTTTGTATAAAGAAAGCCTTGCAACAAATCCTGTAATCTGTGACATACCTCGAGTTGTTCTTTAACAAACCTTGTAGGACTTTAGTTCTTGAAGGGCTTCCTTTGCAACAAAACTTCTTTCATGATTCAAGTCTTTCCTTTGAATTCTCCTCCATAACTTTTGTGTATTCTGCAAGCTTTCCTAACCAAGGAAAATATAAAAGGTTATTAGCATACAATACAATCAAATCTTTGATATGAGAAGCAGTGTGGAAAAAGTCGAGATTAAATCCCCAAAACACAATTTTTTTGGCTGGCCGATTAAATCGGCCGATTTTTTGCCAATTTTTTCAGTCCTGAAAAAATTGGGATTAAATCGTAAAAGTCCCAATTTAATCGAGAGTCGACCCAAAATGTCGCTGAGACTTCCCGGGCCGCGGATAAGAGGAGGAAAAGTGAAAAAAGTCCATCATTTTTCAGTGTTTTTGCTCCCATTCGTCCCTGTGGAGAGAGGAGGTGTTTTCCATTGCCTAAGAGGAGAAGATTTGCTAGTTTTGTGGTGGGGATTTGGAGATTTGTCCACTGCTCAACGTGAGAGATTCGAAGTGCCGATTTGTTGATGCCAGGTATGTATTTTAATTTCTCTCTTAGTCTATGTTAAACAAATGGCTTCTTAAACCTTTCTATAATTCTATTAGTTTGTTTTTATATTATTTTTGCTTAGAATTTTGAATCAAAACATTGTTTAGAATCTAGATTGAAGCAAAACTTCAACTTTCAAGAATCAAATGACAAAAATTCAAACCCTTGCTTAGTGAATTTGAGTGTGTTCAAGTGAGTGAGAAGAGGCATTTAAAATTTAAATCAACAATTACATTTGTGTTTGCTTCTTATGTGATAGATAATTTTTATTTTTTTTAAATTTTTTTTTTGTGCCCAGGTTCAAATTCAAGTTCAAAATTTCAAACAAAATGGCAAGGCTTTTGGACCCTATGTGGGAATATGGTGAATTTGATACGGGAATATGGTGAAATTGATACTATACTCGAATCTGGGGGGGTGTCAATAGAATGTATTTGGCTTGCAAGTTGTGTGGCAAGCATATGTCAGGGTGTGTCAACAGATTAAAATTCCATTTGGGGAAAATTCGGAGGCAAAATTTAGACCTTTGCCCAGTTCCATCTCCAGAAATCATCCGACAGGCCATTAAATCGTTGATGGATAAAGAGGAGGGAAAAGACACCGGGGCAACACTAAAAATCCAACTTGTAAGGGCCTCAAGAGTGGGGAAAGTGAGTGGTTTTTCAACATCACCTTCCACACCCACATGTCCCAATCCCTCAGCTTTCTCAACTTTTTTTGTTCCTAGAACCACAACTGGTGCACAACCTAACATCAAATTGACACTTAAAACAAAAGCAAATGACAGAGGTTGACAGGTTTGTCAGTGTCTTCTATGGAGTGATGTTCCTTTCAACATTGCCACTACAAATCCATTCTACCAACCTATGTTTGATGCTGTTGCCGTCGTTGGCCCGGGGTACAAAGCCCCTACCTTTGCAAAATTGAGATGGCCTCTTCTTCCGGATGAAAATTCTGATTTCACTGCTAGATTGGAGGAGTTTAGGGCATAATGGGAACACACTTGATGCACAATCATGTCAGATGGTTGAACTGGACAGAAGGGTAGGAACCTTCTTAACTTCTTGGTTAGTTGTCCCAAGGGGACAATGTTTATGAAATCTGTTGCTGCATCTGCACACATTAAAGATGCACGTTTATTATGTGAGTTGTTGGACATCTTCATTAAGGAATTAGGCCCACGAAATGTTGTCCAAGTCATAACAGACAACACTCCACATTATGTTGCAGCTAGCAAGTTGCTTATGGAGAGGTATCCTAACTTGTTTTGGACACCTTGTGCTGCTCATTGTATTGACTTGATGTTGGAGGATATAGGTAAGATTCCTCTTGTGAGGGATATTGTTGAATCATCCAAGAGCCTAACAAACTTTATATATAATCATGCATCTGTGCTTAGCTTGATGAGAAGATTCACCAACAACAAAGAGTTGGTTCATCCCGCCATTACACGATTTGCCACTACTTTCCAATCTCTTCAGTCTCTGTTGAATTCTATGTGGGATGTGAAGAGCATGTTTCTTTCATAGGATTGGTGTGCTTTATCTATTAGCTGCAAACCATAGCGAGAGGGTATATGCAGACTAGTTTCATATGATCAGAGCTTTTGGGCAGGAGTAGAGGAGGTGTGTGCCATTTCAGAACCTTTGGTGAGGGTTCTTCAGTTGGTTGATGGAGAGAAGGCCACAATGGGATACTTGTATGAGGCCATGGATGGGACCAAAGAAGCCATTCGTGCTTATTATGAAGATAAGGGAGACGAGGGGTTAGAGAAACAACGAGTCATATGGGGAGTGATTGATGAGCGATGGAATAATACCCTCCATCGCCCCATTCATGCTGCAGGTATCTACATCAACCCCACATTTTCGTACTCATGTGGTTTCAAATTTGATGCCGAGGTGATGGATGGATTCTTCACTTGCGTTGAGAGGATGGTGGCATTTGAGCAAGAACACGAAGATATTTCTAAAGAAATGGAGATATATAGGATGGTAGGTGGCATTTGAGCAAGAATGTGGAGATATTTCTAAAGAAATGGAGATATATAAGATAGCAGGTGGCACATTTGGTTTTACCATGGCTATTAAGAATAGGACGACCCAAATGGAAGGTAAGCTTCAGTTTGTTTCAAGTTTAGAATTTCAATGTTTCAATTTTTTTTTTCTTTTTTTTCTTTAAATGTTTCTCATTTTTCTTTTAACTTGTAGATGCTTGGTGGACAAGGTATGGTGGCAGAGTACCCCATCTCCAAAAGCTTGCCATTTAAATGCTCAACCAAACATGCAGTTCCTCTGGGTGTGAGTGCAACTGGAGTGTATTTGACAAAATACGTAGCAAAATACGCAACACGTAAAAAAAATTAAAATTAAAATTTTGAATTCATTATAATTTTTTTTAATATTTAAATTTTCTAAGTACTAATTTACAATCTATGACCCTAATACAGATCGGAGTCCCATCGCCTCAATGACATGGTCTATGTCTACTACAATCTTCAGTTGTGGGTGAGACAACTTCATAAAACTCCTGATGTGGAAGCCATCTCATTGGACAATATTGATACCACTGCTGCATGGAGGGTCGAGACTTAGAGGTTGACCCTAGACTCGATACCTGATTGGTTAGATGTGGATCCAAAGGCACTAGCGGTAGAGGAGGTAGCAGTTGTAGGGGAGGGAGAGCCAGAGGTAGAGGAGGAGGAGCAACCTTAGGGTCATGAGGCAGAGCAAGAGGAGGATGATGAGGAGGAGGTGACACCATCTAGGATGGGCAACAACAACAGAGGACAAAGGTCGCCTCTTTTATTGGCTTCTAGAGGACAATTGAGTCCATTTGTATCCCTAGGGGTAGGGCCTTCTTCCTCTAGAGGAAAAGGCAAATCCGTTCCCTATTCCTATAAAAGGAGCAAAGGATCTTAGTGATTGATTACTTTATGACATGTAGATGACTCATGATATACATTTATTATATTTTTTGTTGATATTTTGACTCTTGAGAGTTGAGACTGAGACAAGACTCAAGATTCAGGACTTGATTCACTATTTTGATATGTGATGTAGCACTAGACTTTATATACATATTATATATTAGCTTTCTTTACATGTTTATATGGAAATGCATTTATTTGATATTGTGGATACTTTAGATGCTAAAAAAATTAAAACAAAATGAATATTTTTGTATTTTTTTAAAAAATTTTCCGACTTTTTAAAAAACCTCCCAAATTTAATGAGTTTTTCAAATTTTGGACCCTTGTCGATTTAATCCCGACTTTGACTCTTTCCACATTGACGAGAAGGAAACCAAACACAAAAGAGGAAACAAGGAACAAGATACTTATCTTTTGGTAAAATGGTGAAGTCTTCCTCTTAATCTAGTCCTTTGAGGGATACCTATACTTCAAACAATCCAAAAATGTTCTAACAAAATATTTTAGACCTACAAACTCTAGAAATCAAAACATAAAGGAAAACATTACAAAACTTAAAGTAGAATGATTTGCAAGGAAAGACTTAATAGTATAATTCTTTGACTTCTGATTCTTCAACCTTGTTCTTCCTAGGTGGAGCTTCATCAGTAATATTTGCTTGTTCTCTATCTCTCTTTTTGTTCCTTGGATTCTCAGGACATGGACTTTTGTAATGACCCATCTATTATGATAATTGTAGCATTCAATCTTGGATAGGTCAACTTTCTTCCTTGGTGTCATTTGAACTTCTTGAGTGTTCCCTTCTTCTTGTGATGAGTATAATAGGCATTAGAGGTGTTGTCTTCTTCATCCTCCTTGTTGTTTACTAGTGATATTCATGCTTCTTCTTGACTGCATGCATTCCACATTTGTTCAAAAGTTGGAGTATCCTTTCAATTGCTAATTCCTGATGCAAAAACACTCCAAGATTTTGGTAGACTTAGAAGAGCAACAATCACGAGTTCTTTTTCTAGTACAACTTCATCTATTGCTTGAAGTTCATCTCTTATTTTAGATATCCTTACAAAATATGATGACATAATATCATCTTTTGTCATCTTTATTGTCCTTAGTTCATTCTTGAGGCTAACTATCCGACCAATGTTCTTGATGGTGAATAACTTGGAGAGGGCTTCATACATTTCTTAAGTAGAGTCTATGTTGCATATGTATGGAATTAGGTTGTCCTTTACTCCATCTATTATCAAATTCATGGCCAAGATTTTGGCTTCTCTGAACTTCTCCTTTTCTGCATCATTTGTAGGTTTCTTGACTTTTCCTTGAACAAGATCCAAAACTTTGTGCTTAGTGCGGATAAGATCTATCCTTTTTTTTCATGCTTTGTAGTTGGAGGCTCCTTCTAGCTTGTTTTTTGCCTTTATTGTAGTTGACATGGTCTCTATACTATAGTAGGCTTCTCTTCTTATATGATCCTTTCCTTCTTAACTCTTCTTTCTATTGAACTTCAAGCTGCTTTTTTCCTTCTTCACATTAGCTCTGATACCATGTTAGAAAATGAGAAAGCAAAAATATTTTCTTATGTTTATAATTACTTGTGATATTCTTGTAGTTTTATTATCTTCTCTTTATGTTCTTATTTTATCTTAGTTTCATCAAGCATTCATCAAAACAAAACATAAAGATCAACGACACTAGATGTAGGCACTCAGTCAGGGCTAAAAGCCCTCTCTAGGGGAAATCCCAGTCAAAGTCTTCCACTAATCAAATTGAGATAGACTAAGACCTTAGACTTGAACAAAAGAGCTTCCTCCTCCACCAAGTCAACCTTCTAATATGATTCAACAAACTTCAGTAGTTTATTCTTGTCTAACAGCTACAACCCAACAACAACCCTGAATTTCGATCCCCAGCTACTTCAGAATTTCGGCCCAGCAACAATCCAAAATTTTGACCCCTACCTACTCTAGAATTTCGGCCTGCAACAATCCAACATCTTTGCATGTGTGAGACAAGGAGAGATAAAATTAGACTTCCTTTTGCTTGACAAAGCTTTCCTTCTTTGCTAGGGTTTTCTTCCTCTTCCTTGAACTTCACACCCTTTTTCTGCCTCCAACAACTACAGATTGAACTTGATGAGTTGATGCTCCAAATGAGGTTGAATTCCTGTCTTTATATAGTGTTTGTGTGAGATCGAATTCCCTTTATTTTATGTTGCAGCTTTTTAGCCGGCCTAGTGATAGAAATCAATCGTTTTTTTCCAGATGCTCTGACTTTGACTTTTCCCCTCTTTTGAATTTTTTTCCTCCCCTTAAAGCCAAGGGAAAAAAGATTGTGCTAGATTGACTTCTCCTCCCTCTTGGATAAATTAGTGCATTCAGCCCAAAAAAGATCTAAGTTTAGGGGTGAAGGGGGTAAAATTCAAGTAGAAATATCGATCTAAATATTCTTTCCACATTTACTTTTGTAAGTACAACTGAAAACTCCTGATCAATCATTTTTTTACTTTCAAATGTTTCACCGTAGGATCTCCGGCTATCAACTTCTATTCCTTTTCCCTTTTTCTTTTTCAGGTCGAAAAGCAAAGTAGACCCAATATTCAGAGTAAGTTTATGGCCAAGAGCGGAGATATAAGAGTAACAATTACTTTGGAGTGCACTAGTTGTACCCAAGATAGTGTTTATAAAAGATTCCCGGGGATTTCTAGATATACGACTCGGAAAAATCGACGCAATACACCTATTCGATTGGAATCAAATAAATTTTGTCCCTATTGTTACAAGCATACCATTCATGGAGAGATAAAAAAAAGAGATTGATTAAACGTACTACTCCTACCTAGGGATAGGAATAGATCACAGATATAAAAAGAAATGGTATTTCCACAAGATCTTTAATGGAACAATATTTTCAAAAGGTTCATGAAACAAACTATGGATAAACCCAAGCGATCTTTTCGTAGACATTTGAAACCAATTCGTAGACATTTGTCACCAATTAGGTCGGGAGATCGGATCGATTATAAAAATATGAGCCTAATTAGTCGATTTATTAGTGAGCAAGGAAAAATATTATCCGGCCGAGTGAATAGATTAACTTCAAAACAACAACGTCTAATGACTAACGCTATTAAACGAGCTCGTATTTTATCTTTGTTACCTTTTCTTTATAATGAGAACTAATTGAATCCGTGGAAATAAGCCTACTCCTTAATCAAATCGGAGCTGGGATATCTGTTTGATAAAGATGCAGATCTTGAGTCTATTGTTGAAAAAGTCGACAGGATTTCATTTTTGGAAAAGAATTGGATTGAATTCTTTTCGTTCATTTCCAATCCAATATTGAAAAATTTTGAAATGTTTCGACCTTCCCGGAGGGAATTCTCCGGGATAATCTGTTCTATCCATTCCATCTTTACCTATTTATTTCATCATACGATAAGTTCTTCAAGATGGTAGAAAAACAATTACTATCTAATACAGCTATTTGTGCAAGTGTTTTACGATTTGGAAGCAACTGCCTCTTGTACAAATATTGGATGAATCTGTTATAAGAAACCCCATTGGCACGGGCTGCTGCAATGATCCGAGTAATCCACAAACGACGAAGATCTCTCTTGCGTTTACCTCTATCTCGGTGGACGGAAACTAAGGCTCTAGCTTTCCGTTGGTTAGCAGTTCGAAAAAGTTTTGAATGGGCCCCTCGAGAGCCTGATACAAATGCAAGAATTTTTTCCGACGTTTTCGGGCTATGTATCCACGTTTCACTCTGGTCATTGAAGTTTGAATCGCTAATCTTTTTCTTGGTTAGTCATTTGTTTGGTTCATTGAGAATAACACTGATTCTTCTTATTTAGAAAATAAAAGTTCCAATGGCTTTTGCTACCGCAACCTTCCCAACCATAATTCCCTTTGGATAGGCATCTTCCTGGTAGGCAAGGGCTGGGACCTTGCACTGAGAATGAGAAAAAATCATGGGTTTCCTCGTTTCTATGGTTCTGTCTTTATATAGTGTTTGTGTGAGATCGAATTCCCTTGATGAAGCCAACTTGGTGGATGAGACCTAAATGACTTATTTTGTACAAAAATAAATTTCTTTCTTGACTGAAGAAGCCCAAGAAGTGTCAATTACATAATGACATGGACAAGGACACTTGACATAAACCCTAGAAGCCTACAATGGAGGCTTTGACCTAAGAATCATTGACCCATGCTTTAATAAGTTAATTTATTTTATAATAAAAATTTCTTTCTTTCTTTTGACAATTATATTACATCATGACTCAAGTACAATTATGTAGACCGACACTAGTTACATTTTTCAACACTGCAAACTGAAGTATGAAGATTGAAAGGTCTAGTCCCTCCAAACAATAAACTAAGTTTTTTTCTCAACACCTCTCTATAGAAGAAGTGTGCACCAATTGTGAAAGCACCCATGTTTCCAAATGTTGTAGCTGTGTGATAGTACCACCATGCATGTTTCACCACTCCTTGACAAAAAATGTTCCACCATCTCTTATATGAAGATCCTCATCATTAATATCATACTTCATTCTTTGCCTCTTGTCTAGCCTTTGCCTCTATCTCGATCCTCTAGGGACATCAATTGACTTTTGGTCAAGGTTGTCATTGATGTCAATATGGCATTAACCGAGATGTCAATATTCTTGAGATGTCTGGTTCAAGATGATAATGTCATGCCATCAATGAAGATGTCAAATCACGAAGAAGTCAAACCACTAATGAAAGAAGCCCTAAGAAGTCCTTGATCTAATGTTGCATGCACTTGATGATCTATAACTTAACCTTTGATGTTATGTGATGATGTCATACACTTTGATACTTGATGATGACATATGATGATCATGGTTGGAGATCATTTGAGGGTTAGAAGACTATTTTGGAGTTCTCCAAATAATGCTGCACTATAACATATCACTGCACCATCATGTGATGACATGAGTGATGCACTCATTGCTGGACATTACCATGATGACGTGAATGTTCTACATGTTCCTATGATGATGAAGAAGCCAAACAATGGAGAAGACAAACAATGGAGAAGCCAAACAAAGAAGCCATACTGTCCTAATCATCTTCTGCACTAAAGATTTTAGAAGCAGTCTCAAAGAAAAATAATTTTGGACAGCTTGGAGGCTTCCTTTCCAAATGAATCCTACACCATCTTAAAGAGGATTTTTTCCTCTTTCTGACGAGCCCTTGCCCTCAAACTCCCAATAGTTTGTGAGAAATTGAATTTTTAAGTTGAAAAATATATATATTTTTGCCTAGCTGACTTGAGCCAACTTGTGTATGCTCATACTCCTTCACCCAACCGACGTGTCTATTCATATAACTCCAAAACCAGTATATATAGACGTCCAAAACACTTCATTTGATCAACAATTTTCGGTGAAGAACATAGTTAGGAGGCACAAAAATTACAGGAGGCCGAGAGGACATAAAAGTTTAATGTTTGGGCTAATTTTTGTGTTGGGCTGTCACTCAAAGCTAAATATACATAAGTCAGATCTGCTTTATTTGCCTCAAGCTCGGATCTAGGTCAATCTTCATTGCAGCAAAACCTGTGAGAAAGTCTTGTGAGAGGCAGATTTGTGGAGAGGCTCTAGCAACTGTGACAACCACCTCGGATCTGCAAGCTAGGAACAACTACCTCTGAAAGACCTCATCTTGGAACTGTAACAACTCAGACAGCCACCTGTAGAAGCTAATTTAGAGCTTGGATCACTAGTTGGAGATGCTGAGTTATACTGCATATTTGTTAGCTCAGATTCATGGAACTCGGATTGCAGTCCTAATACCTTAGACAGTGGTTTGTGGAGCTCTCTTCTTTGGAACTGTTTAGAGGACAGAATTATATCAGTGGTTTTGGGCATAATATTTCAGTAGTGATTGTCATTTTTGTGAGCCTTCTTGAAGCTATAGCAGAGTCTAGTTTTTGGTGTTTGAGCTAAATTTGAGAAACTATTTGGAGTGTTGTTTTTGAAGACTTTTCTAGTGCTTCTTTTAATGACAATTTGAAGAAGGCTTTGATGATAGTCTGAGCAAATCTTGAAGGTTTTCCAGATCAGATCTTGGAGCTTGTGTGAAGCAGACTTAAGGCGGATTTTGGAGTAGTCTTGGAGAGTACCTTGGAGATGACATTAAAAATCCATTGAAGGGAATTGGAAGAATAATAGAAGCTCATCTTGGAATCTTGTAGATCTTGAAGAGCAGTTGGAGCTGATCTTGAGAATACCTTGGAGAGTCATTTAGAAGCCTATTAGAGACCATGATGTCATCATGAGGTGACCTTGGAGATTTTGATTGGGTATCATGAAGAACAATGGAGACACCTTCATGTGAAGAACAAGGTTGACATTGATGAAGTGACGTGGAGACTAAGTGAGGGGATAGCTGAAGATTGTCAGGGTTCATTGAAGAAGACTTTGGGAGCCATGAAGTATAACCAAGTATATCTTGACGAAATGAAGCAGGAGGTTGGAGCCTCATAGAGACAAGGTTGGTGCCTTGGAAGATAGGGTTGGAGCCCAAGAGGATAGGAGTCCTCAAGAGACCAAGTTGGAGCCTATACCAGAGATAGGGTTGGAGCCCTAGAGGTTGGTGCCTCAAATTGACAAGGTTGGAGCCTTGGAAAGACCAAGTCGGTGCTTGGCACAATATAGGTTGGAGCCTGGAAGATTGGAGTCTTCATCTAGGGTTGGAGCCCTATATCATTATTGTACTTTACTTATTGTAAAGAATAAAAAAATAAAAGTATCTATTCCATCATTGTTCATTTTGTGTTCTAAATATAAGTGATCTAATTGGTAAACTTAACAATTGAAAAGAAATACTGATTCACCCCCCTCTTAGTATTTCCAACATTGACACCACCCAATTTTGATGAAACTGCCTAATTCAAGCCAGAAAATATGGTAGAAAAAGCTTAACATGCTTGATCAATGATTTTGGTCCAAGCGAAGGATAGATTTTTTCTAAGGCCATGACAAAAGAGTTCACGAATCAACACCACCAACATCGGAGTGTATATAGCACTTGGTACTCTTGATTAAACGCTGATTACATAGTAACATACCCTCATATGTGATAGAATCCAATGAAATTGCTGCACTCCCATCGATCCTTAAATTCTGAAAACTGTTGGGTCTGCTATATTTTGAATGGGATATGAAATTATATTTTCTCTATATGAAGTTCGATGAGGTTAACATTACCATTAGGGAGCGTCTAGGGAAGTGCTCACGGAACACCTAGGGAGTTCCTTGGGAGAATGTTCGCCTCTAGTTGTGTCCTTGGGAGCATCACACTCCTGAATTGGTAGGGAGTGTGCCCAACATGTTCAGAGTGTGTTCCTTGTCGAAGTGTGGTTCCAAGGCTAGAGCGAGGGGTGGGGGACGTTTCCTATAACCTTGGTCCTTGTAATGGCCTAGGGTAATTTTGCCCTAGAATTTCTTAAGGTTTATCCACAAATCTTTCTTTTCATTCAACAGTGGGGCAAATACCTCATTCAGTAGCAGAGGCCTAGAATTGCAGTGTAGTTCCAACAGTAGCACAAAATATAATATAGTAATCTAGCGGCACTATTTTGTGACTCAGGGAATAACCCATTCAATATGCAATACTATTCAACATGAAGCAATATTCCCATTCAATAACAATGCCAAAAATTCACAAGTCTCCAGATTCAATGACAACTTAGTATCATGTCCAAATTCAACATAATTCGACTAACAAGTACTAACCAATCCAATTGGCATAACTATATCTGTAGTTGTTATTTAGCACTATCTTACATATCCTGTTCAGAAATATTCAACAACTTCAGAAAGAGGGCCTGATTCTGATAGAGCCTTGACCGTGAACTACAGAGCTCCAGAATTGAGATTCTACTTGCCTCAGGGCTGCTAGCGATTTTGCCTCCAGAACTATATCCTAATTCGTTCTCCAATTTGGTCCAGATTTGGGGTATCTATGCACCAGATTGACCTCAGTGTATTCCCTTTTAGCTAAATGCGGGTAATTTGCTTCAGATAACTTGTGGTGCCTTGACTTTCTCAAAAAAACTCGCTAATCTGCTCCTGCAGCTACGGGTGTTAACAAGTGCTTCTATAAACTCTTCGTAACTAGCGTGGATGCATAAAAGATTCTTCGATTACTTCGCTCTAGGTTCCATGCGTGTCGTGGCCCACAACGCGATCGTGTCTTTGCCTTTACCGAGGGCGTGTAGCTCTAGCTTCCACATAGGGTCTGTCGTGTAATTTTGTTTCTATCTTTGACTTGTGAGTGGTCTGCTGCGTTATCCATGTTGTGTTACACTCACTTTGTATTCGTTGACTGCAACAGAGTTAGTGCTCTCCTTCCACTGATCCGCGATATTGCTTCTCGCTTGCGACACTCGGACTAGAATTAGGGTGCTGCTTTGGTAGACCTAACTCGACCTCGATTATTCTTGAATTTTCTTGATGCTGAAGCTGCCTGAACCAACGTTGCACGCAATGGCCTGAACTACGCCTTTTCCTGTATTGTCACCGAAACAACATTAGGATGTGCCCTAGAGATCTCTGTGTTGTTCCTTGATCACTGTACAACCACAGAAAGACCATGTCTTTACGTGCTGACCAAGCCAGAGCTACTTCAAATCCTTTTTTGTTTCTTTTCAATCCAGAACAGATTAGACCTGATCCAGAACTTCACTGTTAATTGCCCTTAGACCAGACTTGCTTGACCAGGAAAGAATCCGACTTCCTTGCTTTAGATGTTACCTCATAAAGAATCCATGGGACTTGGTGTCTTACCAGAAAAAATCCTTCCAATAATCCTATGCCAGAACAAGTAGAAAATAGGAAAAATAACGAGAAAATAAGCTTATCAACTAGGATGGAATCTTTCACCACCGAAATTGATAGGAGAAAAGGGGTCTTAAAACCCTTAGAGCCTCAGGCTCAAGAAAAACAGAGATTAAATGATCCAATCCAATGATGATCCAAATGAATCCAATCCTCTTGAATTTATGGATTTCTTTGAGGGGCTCTCCTTCCTTAATTTATTGAGTAAACTTTACTCCAAGTCCCCAACTTTGGGTTTCTTTTCCCAGCAACCCCAAAACTTGCCCAAAATTGGTAATTTTGGGGTTTTAGGTTTTCTCCTTTATTGAGGACTGTAGCCTACAAGAATCGATAGGCTATATCATGCCAAAACTTTTTGGCACTTAATTTTGCGGGAACAGTCCCCCCGAAGTTCGTTGCGGCTCCTTCAACTCTTTCCTTTAGAGCATGTTCCTTGGCTTTATTAGTCATTTCTGTTTCTTTATCAATAAATTGCATGTTTTCTTCAAACAAAGACAATATTTTCTTTGCTAGCTCCTTGGCTTCTGCCTCTTTTCGTAGTTCAGGAACAGAACTACCTTGAATTGTCTCTTTGCCATTTTCATGATCCATTTTTATCCTTAAGCCTTGGCCTATACAAGCCGATTGATTTTAAATTAACACCTGCCTCTAATGAATTTTCGATGTCCATTTCAAAAGGATTGTTTTTTCTGAACAAATTTCAGCCAGACGTGCCCTCAAAATCTATTGTATTTTCCCATCCTACCCAATCAGGAGGCTTGACAGAAAATACATTAATACTTCTCTCAATATATTGAGGGAGGGTCAAATTATCGGATATATTAATCTTCTCCAGCTCTAAAGTCAAATCAAAATTTAAGGTGCTCGCTGTCTTGGCCTCTATATCTACACCATTTGAAGTGCCTTTCGGAGAAATGGCTGTATCTTCCAAATTCCCATCATCCCTTAACACACTTTCATCATTACCGCTGCTGCTACCACCCCTATTAGTTGATGTTATTGTGTTGTTTTCTAAGAGTAAAAATACCTTCAAGAGCATGTTTGAATGCTTGTTCTCATAAAGCAATTTTACACACGGCAGACCATCCTTGTCTAGAACAAACACAGGCTTAGAGCTATCTAGCCTCAAAGCCCCTTTTTCAAACCTGTTCTCTCTGTTTTGTCTAGCAATTTTATGCAGATTATAAGCACCTGCAACAACGTCTTGCCAGCCAAATAATCCCTGTAGTTCTGGGTAGCACTTTTTAGTGCCATTAGTTTCACTGTAGTCAAAGATGCATTTATAATTTCCTGTGCCTGTTGATAGGAAAGCTTGTAGGACGAACAATTTATTGTCCACCCAATCCAGTGATCCAGAATGTCCCCTGAAGGATGAATATCCCAGATAACTGAGAAGATTAGTCTATCAATTCTTGGGTTCAATGAGCACAGTTCTTCCCAAAGAAGGCGAGGCAACATTGGTAGCATACGCTGGATACTTGTAGAACAGTCTTGTGCCTTTCTATCCAACATAGTCTCCGGATGGACAGTAGGAAACATTTGCAATATGGACTCCCACTCTCATGACACCATTCCCTAGGTTTTTTTATTGGCAATGCATCATTTACGTCCTTTTCATCTGGGGGATCAATCGAGGATATGTGGAAATTTCCCCTATCTTTCTTCACTTGAAACTCCTCTATAAGTATTTTCCATGGAACCTCTGGTAGACAAGTCAGCACCTCAGATGGAGAAATAGCACTGTGAGTTGTGTGCTCAAAAATTGCTATTTGTATTTTAATTCCTTCACCTTGTCCCAGATTATGCTTAACAAATGCAAGAGGAAGGTAACTCTCTGGTCTCCATACCTTATTTGAAGCAGCTACCAACTCACTTTCTAGTGTGAGGTCACTGTTTTGCAACCGGTTCTTCAGCTTGCCTGGCAAAATGTTCAATGAGGCAGTCATTTTGGAAATCTGGAATCTGTAGGTACCATTTTGATAGAGCTTCCCTTATTGTGTGATGTCGATCTTTTGCAACTACTTTGGTATTTTCTCACTTCTGGAGCATCCTCCCCTTGATCTTTCCTTGTATGCAAGCCACCTTTTAGCTTCAAGAAATCCAATTACTGACTCATGACGTGAAGATTTCTTAATGATGCCTATCATTCCATCAGTGGGTCGTTTATTTGATAGTGAGTTCACAGTCGAAGGAGCAGTTGCTAATGCCTTTGCCAGCTTATCTGGTTGGTCATGGTTACACCTAACTTGAGATGATTCACTGCTTGACAAATACTGCTCAGCAGTTTGATATGAAGTAGCATTACATAATGTACTAGTTGTTGCTTCATTAGCATTAATACAGAAAATAGTATGGCCAATATCTGACCCAGGATTTTGATCACTTGCATTTGAATTATTATTTATTAGCAACTCGGGACAGTTAGATTTTTCCGAACTATCTACCTTCGATTTGGCCTTTAAAGATTCCTTGCTTTGTAGAAACATGCTGTTGGCAGCTCCAGAATCCGAGTGTCTGCTTGTTTGTAGCACAATTGAGTTTGGCTCAAGGAGATACTGGGTCAAGTTTATAATCAAGGTGTGTTCTATCCTTTCCCAACTCTGTGGAATCTTCCTGATTTGGATGCCCAACGCAATCTGTACCTGAGCACTCATCAATCTTAGGGGCAACTTGTCCATCAATGTATTTCGCAAGATCTGTATCACTTTCTCCATCAAAATATTCATCCAAACCAATATTATTATCACATTTAACTTTTAAGGGGTGCACCAGCTGTGGCAGTTAAGGTTAGCATTTCATCTTCTTCAAATCTTCCCTGTCATTGTTGGTAATACTGCTGAGTGCTGGCTGCAGAGCAGTTTGTCCATTTAATGACCTTTCTGAACCTGTAGTTTTAATACTCACAGAGTTCAAGGAATCATCTACTAAATATCTCTCACCTTGGTTCCTTTCCTAATTTTTGGGGGATACAACCACGTCCATACTTTGGTCTTTGCTTCAACTTTTTTTACACTTTGTTTTTCAGGCCTGGGCTCATGATCAGTATTGCTTGGTTTTTTTTTCTTGACACTATTCCAGAAATCATCCCAACTTTTCTTTCTTATATGCTGGGGTATTTTGTTATATTTTTCTAGTCTTTTGTTCCATTATTGCAGCCTGTTGATATTTTCTGCTTGCTGCTCTTCCATATTTTTCAAAGCTTCTGCTTGTTGCTCTTCCATCTTTCTCCAAGACTCCGCATACCTGAGCCAAAAATTAGCTTCTGGTGGTTCCATTTTTAAATACCATCAAGGCTGGCAGGATTTCTGCTCTGATACCAATGTAATGGCCTAGGGTAATTTTGCCCTAGAATTTCATAAGGTTTTTCCATAAACCTTTCTTTTCATTCAACAGTGGGTTATATAACTCATTCAGTTGCAGAGGACTAGAATTACAGTGTAGTTCCAGCAGTAACACAAAATACAATACAGTAATCCTACAATACTATTTTGTAACTCAGGCAATAACCCATTCAATAAGCAATACTATTCAACATGAAGCAATATTCCCATTCAATAAGAGTACCAAAAATTCTGAAGTCTCCAGATTCATTGACAACTTAGTATCATGTCCAAATTCAACATAATTCACCTAACAAGTACTAATCAATCCAATTGGCCTAACTATATCTAGCACTATCTTATATAACCTGTTTAGAAATATTCGACAGTTTCAGAAAGAGGGCCTGATTCTGATAGAGCCTTGACTGTGAACTACAAAATTCCAGAATTGAGATTTTACTTGCCTCAGGGCTGCTGGTGACTTTGCCTCCAGAACTATATCCTAATTTATTCTCCGATCTGGTCCAGATTTGGGGTGTCTATGCACCAGATTGACCTCAGGGTATTCCCTTAGCTAATTGCGGGTGACCTGCTTCAGATAACTTGTGGTGCCTCGACTATCTCAGAAAAACTTGCTAATCTGCTCCTGCGACTACAGGCGGTCTCGACTGCTTCAATAAACTCTTCGTAACTAGCGCAGATGCATGAACGATTCTTTGATTACTTCGCTCTAGCTTCCACGTCGTATCGTGGCCCACAATGTGATCATGTCTCTGCCTTTAGTGAGGGCGTGTTGATCTAGCTTCCATGTAGGATCTGTTGTGTAATGCTGTTTCGGTTGCTGACTTGTGAGTGGTCTGCTGTATTATCCACATTGTGTACACTCACGTCATACTCATTGACTGCAGCAGAGTCAGTGCTCTCCTTCTACCGATCCGGAGTATCACTTCTCTGCTTGCCACACTCAGACTAGAATTAGGGCCGCTGCTTTGCCATACCTAACTCGGCCTCAATTATTCTTGAATTTGCCTGATGCTGACTCTGCCCGAACTGCGTCTAATCCTGTATTGTCACCGAAGCAACATCAGGACGTGCCCCAGAGATGCCTGCGTTGTTCCTTGATCAATGTACAACCATAGAAAGACCACGTCTTTACGTGCTGACCAGGCCAGAGCTACTTCAAATCCTTTCTTGTTTCTTTGTAATCCAGAACAGATTAGACCTGGTCTAGAACTTTGCTGTTGATTGCCCTTAGATCAAACTTGCTTGACCAAGAAAGAATCTGACTTCCTTGCTTCAGATGTTACCTCAGAAAGAATTCGTGGGACTTGTTGTCTTACCAGAAAAAATATTTCCAATAATCCTGTGCCAGAAAAAGTAGAAAATACGAAAAATAAAGAGAAAATAAGCTTATCAACTAGGTTGGAATCTTTCACCACCAAAATTGATAGGAGAAAAGTGGTCTTAAAACCTTCAGAGTATCAGGCTCAAGAAAAACACAGATTAAATGATCCAATCCAATGATGATCCAAATGAATCCAATCCTTTTGAATTTATAGATTTCTTTGAGGGACCCTCCTTCCTTAATTGATTGAGTAAACTTTAATCCAAGCCTCCAACTTTGGGTTTCTTTGCCCAACAGCCCCAAAACATGCTCAAAATTGGAAATTTTGGGGTTTTCGGTTTTCCCCTTTATTGAGGACTGTAGCCTACAGGGATCAATAGGCTATTTCATCCTTTTTGGCACTTGTTTTGCGGGAACATTACAGTCCTGATTTTTACAAGAATTGCTTATGTTTATCTTGATTTTGTTATATGCTTAACTATTTATATGATAGATGTTGTAAGCTTCTGACAGCCTTGGTCCTGATTTTTACAAAAAATTGCTTATGTTTATCTTGATTTTGCTATCTGCTTAACTATTTATATGATAGATGTTGTAAGTAAAGTCCATCAGAAATGGTTCCTCCTAGTCACCTGTTTGAATGTTGTTAAATTTGGACAACTAGGTCCAAACTCCATGTTATGATGCTCAGATTAAGAGGCTAATATTTTTGTTAGATTCCTCTTTCGGAGAGGTGTAAAATCCATATATGATATGTCTTAATCCGATGAGCAGAACATTTATTTTGAATTTATTATTCACAATAAATTATATGCGCAGGTCGGCCTTAAGGTTTCACACCCCCAGCAGATGTGTCACACACCCCAATGATGGATATAAATACAGGCAAAGTTGGAGAGCATTTCACCACAACTCAACACACATCTTCTTCTCTCATCTGATGTAGTACAAGCTCCTTAGAAGACATTTCCAGCCCACACGTGTGAAGAAGAAGGACGAATTTCTGTACGGCTGAGCTGAAGGACGAATTGCTGCGGCTAGGGTTTTGCTGGAAGTTTGACCAGCGTTGACTTTGGTCAACGCATGGTCCGAATGGGCTGAAATTTGTTGGGAAGTTCGATTTTGGAAGGCCGTACTGTTTGGCACAGAAATCGAGGTCAAAGGGTTGACCAATCTGCTGTTGCGTTGACTTTTAGCTTGCTGCCCTGCGTTGACTTTTCTGGACAACGTTGACTTTTTTTGGAGTTGACTTGGGTTGACTCGTTTGCTGATTGGAGGACTGTTGTGACACATTCTGGGTTGGCTGACCAAGGAGACTTTGCTGGTTGAAGCATCCTGTTGACCGCCGTAACGCACCACCAAAATTTTCTGTTTCTGGTTTGTCTTTTATAAGATCCACTTATATGTTCTATCTGCATTTTACTTAACTATTTGTGTGATTGCTGTAAGAAAAGTAAAGTTGCTCCAAGCATAGAACATCTACAAAAATTTACATGGTATCAGAGGTGAGGTGAAGACAAGCCCTATCTTTAGCAATCACCATCGGAAGAAATGGGTTCCACAAGTTTTGAATTCAAGGAGAATGACAAGCTGACTAGAAGGGATGACTTCCATGCCTGGAAGATGATATTAGATCTCAAATTGGAAGACCATGATCTCTTGGATCATGTGCTGGGTAAGATTCAAGAACCTCCATCCAATGCTACCGCTGCTGCTAGAAACAAGTATAAGAAGGGAGAGATCAAAGCAAAGCTGATGATCAGGGAATCCATACATAAGACTCTGGTTGCCTATATATCTGAACTAGGCACATCCAAGGAGATGTATGACAAATTGATCCTTATGTTCAAAGTAAACAATGTGAACCAAGTGCTATTCCTCAAGAATAAGTTGAAGAATATGAAGAAGGGCAGGGATGAGTCTGTTCAAGCTTACTTTCTGAAATTGACCGAAACAAGGAACAATCTGCTGGCTATTGGGGAGACAATAGCCGATCGTGAGATGGTTCTCACCGCACTTGGAGGACTCCCATATGAATGGCAAGTATTCACCACTACCATTCTCAATAATAATACCATTCCTAACTTTGACGAGCTTCTGTCTAGATGTATGCAAGAAGAAACAAGAATGAAGGAATTCGATAATGATAGAAATGCTGCCTATGGTGCTCATTCTCGAAAGAAGAACTCTGGTGGTCCTAAGGACAAAGGAAGAACAAGGACTCAAGAAAAGAAGGGTAAGTGTTTCACTTGCCATAGGCCTGGTCACTATGCTAGAGAATGTCCCTTCAAGAAGGATTCTCCCGATAGTGATGATAACAACAACAATCGGAGGAATGGGAATCGAAGAAACGACAGATCTAAAGGAAAGAGGAAGGCTCCCTCTGGTGGAAACAATCAACCTTCAAAAAGGTCTAGAAACTCCAGGTATGAGGAGTCTAATGCTGTTGATAAAAGAAATGAGTATATTCTTGTATCTGCTCTCTCTGCTACATCTCCGCCCGACACTATGGATGTCTAGCTAATCGATAGTGGTGCCTCAAGACACATCACTGGATTCAAGGAAGCACTCTCTGACATGGTTGAAAGGGATACTAATCTAGAAATTATCCTTGGGGATAATGCGACATATCCCGTGAAAGGGACAGGGACTGTGACCCTCCACTTGTCTCAAGGACAAGTCCTACGTTTGCAAGATGTAATATATGTACCTAAATTGAAGAAGAACCTTGTGTCTGTATCAGCCATGGAAGACAAAGGGTTCAATGTAACATTCTCTGATGGAAAGGTGCTCATGTGGAAGGAGAGCTTCAAGGAAGCTATCTCGATTGGTTTTAGAGTTGGTACACTCTACCAGGTTGGAGGAAGTCTGCTGGGAGCAATGACTTGTGATACTATCCGACAAACCGAACTATGGCACCGAAGATTTGGACACCTTCATTATAAGGCCCTTCCCGAAGCAAGGAAGGTGGTGACAGGGATGCCTGACTTTGGAAATAATCATGAAGGTGTATGTAAGGGCTGTGCCGAAGGAAAACATACAAGGGGACCTTTTCCCTCAAGTGTCACAAAGACATCTGATATTTTGCAATTGGTCCATTCTGATCTATCCGGTATGTTGCCCGTGACATCCCTGGGGGGATGTTCTTACTACATGACATTCACTGATGACTTCTCTCGCAAAACCTGGATATATTTCTTAAAGAAGGATGAGGCTTTCATGTGGTTCCGTACCTTCAAAGCCTTGGTGGAAAATATGACCGGAAATAAGATCAAGATTTTGAGGACCGACAATGGCACTGAATATGAGTCAAATGAGTTCAAAGACTTTCGCAGAGAAGCTGGCATTAAGAGGGAGACTACCACTGCATATACTCCTGAGCAGAATGGTGTTGCTGAACGCAAGAATAGGACTATTGTGGAAGCTGCCCGTGCCATGCTTTGTGACCAGGGTCTACCAAAGTTTCTGTGGGGAGAAGCTGCAAATGCTGCTGTGTACATTCAAAACCGATGCCCTCATTCCGCTTTGGACTCCAAAACTCCCGAAGAGGTTTTCTCTGGTAAGAAACCTGATGTCTCACATTTTAGAATTTTTGGATGTCCTGTCTATTTTCATGTGCCGAAAGAAAAGAGAAGTAAGCTGGATGCTACTGGGAAGAAAGGAATGTTTGTGGGCTACGGTGAGACTTCTAAGGCATATAGAGTCTATGTACCTGGTCAAAGGGAAGTAGAGATAAGCCATGATGTCACTTTTGACGAAGATGCTTCCCTGAAGAAAGTAGTAGATCTTCCAAGATCTGGAGAAAATCATGAAGAAAGGCCTGGAAATCTAGAAGAACCACAGGATGAGACAATGCCTGATATTGAAGGACCGATGGACCCTATTGATCCATCTCCTTCACTGGGAAAGAGACCATCATGGCTCAGGGACACCCTCGAAGATGTTGAGGGTCATGCTGCCCCAAGGGGACATTCCGAGAAAGCAAGAAGCCGTGTAGATACCAAGGGTATCTAGCTGCCATGAGTACTATTGTTCAATCTGAACCTGGATCTTTTGAGGAAGCCGTAAAGCATCAAGTCTGGAAGGATGCTATGCACGAAGAATATGAGTCCATAATGAAGAATGATGTCTGGGATGTGGTCTCGAGACCGAAGGACAAATCTGTTGTCACCGCAAAATGGCTCTACAAGATCAAACATGGATCTGATGGGAGTGTTGAAAAGTTCAAGGCAAGGTTTGTTGCCCGTGGCTTCTCTCAAAAGGAAGGAATTGACTATGATGACATATTTGCACCTGTGGCACGATATACCACCATTCGATCAATCATAGCCCTTGTTGCTACGCAAGGATGGAGTCTTCATCAGATGGATGTCAAGACCGCTTTTCTGCATGGTGCAATAAAGGAAGAGGTGTATGTGGAACAACCTCTGGGATTTGAAGTTCAGGATCGAGACACTCATGTCTACAGATTGAAGAAAGCCCTCTATGGGTTAAAGCAAGCACCCAGAGCTTGGTACGAGAGGATGGATAGTTACTTGATGAAGCTGGGCTTCACTCGAAGTAATGCTGATCCGAACCTTTACTTCAAGATTGTGCGGGGGAAGCCTCTCATTCTAGTGCATCGACAGCCTCTTTACGACAATCTTGACCCTCTCATTCATCAATGTAAGAGGGAGCTTGCTGCTGAGTTCGAGATGAAAGACCTAGGACTGATGCACTATTTCCTAGGCCTGGAGGTCTGGCAGAGAACTGGAGAGATTTTCCTTTCTCAAGGAAAATATATTGTGAAGCTTCTGGAAAGATTTGGAATGGTGGACTGTAAGTCCGTGTCGACACCGATGGAACTCAACTTTAAAAAGTTGAGTGGCAGCGTTGCTGGGCCTATCTTGGCCAATCCTACTGAGTATCGTCAACTCATAGGAGCTTTGATGTTCTTAGTGAACACCCGACCAGATATATGTTTTGCAGTGAACACTTTGAGTCAACGGATGGTTGAGCCTCATCATTTTCACTGGGTTGGTGCCAAGAATCTTCTGAGATATCTTCGGGGCACGATAAACCATGGGCTGAGATACACTGCCGGGAGTGTGATACTCCGTGGATATACTGATGCCGATTGTTTGGCGATTAACTTGGTGGATCGTAAAGACACATCGAGATCTTTGCTTCAATCTTGGATTCTTCGATCTCATGTAAGGATGAAGCGGGAAGCGAAGTCGGTGGCTTGTGAGCACGGGCCCAAGGGGCTCACATTCTTTGCAAGTATGGCCTGTTGTGAAGCAGTTTGGTTGCGTAAGCTCTTTAGTGAGCTGTTTGGACATGTGCTAGATACCACTGTGATACTCTGTGATAACCAGAGTGGGATTCGTATGATTGAGAATCCTGTGTTCCACGACCGATCCAAGCATATTGATATCAGGTACCACTTTATCCGGGATATGGTACAGCGAGGCGCCGTAAGGCTCGATCATATAGGAACTGATGAGGAGGTCGCGGATATTCTCACTAAGCCCCTGGGGAAGGTCAAGTTCCTAACCTTCCGTGAGAGTCTTGGTGTCGTGGAAAGACCCTATGATGTGGGTCCTGTTGGACGATGAGCTATGGGAGCTCTGGGGGGCTTTGGGGATAGCTTCTCGGAGCTATAAGCACTCATAATGCTTCTGCCCCACCCTTGTGATTATTGAGCTGGTTCGCCTCTCATTTATATGTGCCTCGTATGCATCCTACCCATTGAGTTCAGGGCTCATGGGAAGTACCTCTCATTTGGCCAATGAGGTGGGAAAAGCTAGAGACTAATAGCAAAGACTGATGGACGCATCAGAGATTGCCGTACTCTCTATCTAGGATGGCACGGTCCAACCACTTGATCTGGGATCAAGTTTAGTGAGGTCTGGGACCTCTGCCTGACTTCGGGTCAGATGAACCAACTTTGGGGTGGTTGGATACTCTTCATGAGTTTGATAGAGGTTTTGAACCTCTGGACTGATTATGTCAGTCGGGGGATGATGTCTTTGTGACTGACCCACTTCTGTTCTGAAATAAAGAGGCCAGCAAAGCAAGTTACGGCGGGATGACGCACGATGTTTGATTACACTGATGGATGGAGTTCTCCCTAGTTGAGAGGGAGTGTTAAATTTGGACAACTAGGTCCAAACTCCATGTTATGATGCTCAGATTAAGAGGCTAATATTTTTGTTGGATTCCTCTTTCGGAGAGGTGTAAAATCCATATATATAATGTCTTAATCCGATGAGCAGAACATTTATTTTGAATTTATTATTCATAATAAATTATATGTGCAGGTCGGCCTTAAGGTTTCACACCCCCAGCAGATGTGTCACACACCCCAATGATGGATATAAATACAGGCAAAGTTGGAGAGCATTTCACCACAACTCAACACACATCTTCTTCTCTCATCTGATGTAGTACGAGCTCCTTAGAAGACATTTCCAGCCCACACGTGTGAAGAAGAAGGACGAATTTCTGTACGGCTGAGCTGAAGGACGAATTGCTGCGGCTAGGGTTTTGCTGGAAGTTTGACCAGCGTTGACTTTGGTCAACGCATGGTCCGAATGGGCTGAAATTTGTTGGGAAGTTCGATTTTGGAAGTCCGTACTGTTTGGCACAGAAATCGAGGTCAAAGAGTTGACCAAACTGCTGCTGCGTTGACTTTTAGTTTGCTGCCCTGCGTTGACTTTTCTGGACAGCGTTGACTTTTTGGAGTTGACTTGGGTTGACTCGGTTGCTGATTGGAGGACTGTTGTGACACATTCTGGGTTGGCTGACCAAGAAGACTTTGCTGGTTGAAGCATCCTATTGACTGCCGTAACGCACCACCACATTTTTCTTGTTTCTGATTTGTCTTCTATAAGATCCACATATATGTTCTATCTGCATTTTACTTAACTATTTGACTTTGTGATTCTTGTAAGAAAAGTAAAGTTGCTTCAAAATGATGATTATATTCTTACCATCATGAATATTCATTGTTTTTCTTAACAAAGAAAAAAGATCTGTGTTTTTATTAGTATAAGAAAAATACATAGTCAAATGACCATGGCATTGAGGAGTTTTTAAAGGCTCTTTCATGACGTTCGTATGTCCAATCCATCTTCACACAAAAAACTGAACTTTATAGCTGGACAGTTACATCTGTATCCTCTTTAAAAATACAAAAATGACATCAATCATTCATCCTGAAATCTGAAAAAGTCCAATACAAGAAACTGAAATAAAAAATTGAGAGTTAGGTCCATGGTTCATGATTATTTTCAGTTGTATGACCATTTGGATTTCAGTAATGATTCGGGTTCCTCGTGTTGATTTGGGGTAGCATCAGATGTGCTCTAAGTCTCAAATTTTGTGGAGAAGCTTAGACACGTGTATTCCAGATAACCCAGAAATTGTTTGGTGAAATTCCACTCGGATTGTATTGTATAGAAATAATTAATTATTTTTAAAGAGACCGTAAGTCTATACTTAGGAAAATAAAATAATTAAAGTGAATTAATAAAATATGAGTGAGAATGATCTAGAACAAACGGATCAAGTCAAAAGTTAATTTTAGCCATTGATTAGTGATCTAATCTGGGCCGTTGATGTCTCAACGAGAAAACTATAAGAATGGCTTGAAGGGTCATTTTGAAAATACATTTGGTGGAGAGATCAAGTGATCGATTTATTTAGTGAGCAGTGCTGAGGGAGAACTTCGATCTAGAGATCTTTTGTAGAGAGGGGCGGTAATTCCGGTTGGATAGTTTATTCTTGAGCCGGAGAATACAAAGCAAAGAAGACAGAAAGCAACACTGGCAGAGACAGCGTAGCAGCTACGCAGAGACAATGCAGAGCCACGCAGAGGCAGCGCTGCAGTCTTGAGGAAGTTCGTTGATCAACTGAGGATCAGTCAGATCCAATGCTGGAGAGCCGAGGTGTGAGACCAGAAGGGGCCAGAGGGTCAGATCCAGCCAGCAAAAGAGCTAGAACACAAAAGCTATGTAGACACTGCGCAGAGGCAATGAGGGGCTTGCCATCCGAGGTTTTGGCCAGTTGTGCTACTAGTGTCAGGGTGTGAGGTAATCTCACCAGCTTTCTTGCCAGTCAGATTCTCTGTGAGGATAGCCAGAAAGGCTTCCAGTTTGTATTCAGAAGTAATTACTGCATAATAACATAAACCCTTAGCTGCTGCACTGGTTTTCCCGCAATGGGTTTTTTCGGGGACGTTGGTCCAAAAATAGCTGTCAAATGTGTGTGTGATCTATTCTTGTTCAGTTTGTTTCCGCACTTGTATTCTAAGTCACCGGGTTTGGCGAATTTTATCCTTGGGATTTGAAATTCACTGAACCTCAAACGATTTTGAACAAAATCGATTTTGTTCGCCGAACTTGATGCTTAATTTGAACGATTTTTGTTTTGTTTTGTTTTGTTTTTAATTAATTTATTTATAATTCGGTAAAAATTCGATTAGGTTCCCTTTGAATTTCGATTTGGTTTATGTAAAATTTTCTAGCTGTCAAATTTTTTTAGATATTTTGAGATATGCCCAAAGTACATACAATAGAATATATAAAGATGAATGTCACATTTATTTTTTAGCCTGCTTAAAATCGATTTTTTTATATATATACATATTTTTTTCAAATTTCTATTTGTCGAATTTTATGCCGAACTTTATCTGCAAAATTTTAGGTGCTGAACTTTATTCGAATTTAAGGTTGTCGAACTCGAACACGAACAAAAACGTGGTGACTTAGCTTGTATTTCTTCCGCAATTTATTTTGTGTAGGTTGCAGTGTGATGTATTCAGTATTTGCCGTAGTAAACTACAAATATATTGTTAAGTTAGAAAATTAACAATTAGGTGAGTATCTTCTAGTTGCTGCAATAGGATTCCAGACGTTAACGAAATTTTCACACCTCGTTCTAGCCCTACTCCAGCGTTTGAAAGTCCATTGGCAAGTCTCTTTCTATCCCTGTAAATATGAGACAGATTTATGTGAAAAATATCTGACTAGATTGAGAATTTCACCACACAATGGACATAATGTAAAGTTCCTGAGAGCGATTCTTTTGCGCATCTATTGAATAACCAACATTGAGTCACCATGAATTTGTGGTTGGGTTATGCTAAGCTCTTGTGCTAACTTTAAGACTACTTTTAGAGCCATCAGTTCACAGAAGTTATTGGTTTCCTGAACAAATTCTGGCTTTAAAATAAAGACATTGTTCTGAAGATAAGTATAAAATTCCTCCTGAGCGTCCCTTAGGAGGGTTCCCCTCTGACGCACTATCAGAAAAAGCCCATGGAATATCCTCATTTTTTTCCAATTCAGATCGAGAATGAGAGATAGATTTTTCCCACACTTGTGTGCAGGATTCTAAAATATTTATGGTCTGGACTGCACATTTGTGGGGTAATGTCTCTTTGTCTTCAAAAGTTGAAACAACTTTAGGTTTTTGGCGAGCAATACATCCTAGGCTATGTTAAGGGGTAGTGTTGTAACTTGTGATTTTAGAAGTCTCCTTTCTGCTACACTAGGTTCTGAAGGCCTCTTTAAGACTGCGTCCTTCCCAAAGATTCCTTATCCCGATCATCCTTTCCACTTTTTTCCATACCTCCTCAGAATATGGACATTCCAGAATGATAACAATATATAGTTTCTTCTGCAAGATGACATTGACACCATCACCCCGACCATATGTTGCACTGAAACAGATATGGCAAATTTTCAAAAAGTCAGATACGATGCGGAAAGGAAACGACGCATATATATATATATATATATATCATTGTTGCCCTCTATGTTGCCCGGAAATGTGGGTTCAGGGACGGGGACGGGTATGTCACTTTTTGAAACAGGGTATGTGGGTTCGTCGGGGGTGTTTATATATATATATATATATATATATATATTATATTTTATAAAGTATAATATATATGAAATTATATATTTTTCAACTTTAAACAAGAAAAATAAAATATTTATGATTTAAACTATAAAGATTTAAATGCACATCATTGAACATTGAACATTCACATTGAAATTTCAAAATTTCTAGTTTGATATCAAGTGAAAATTAGAGTTTACATATTAATAAGAATCATGATATATGTCCATTGTCATACTACATTCAAAATTTGCCTTAAGGCATCTCCAAACATGAACTAGGAAATTTCAAAATAGTGAACAGTGGTTTCCTCAAGCCATGTGATCAACATCCATGTCATCAACATCACTTAGATCTTCAGTCAGTGTTTTCAGTCAGTGTGCTCTCCAGCTACATAGCTGCAATAGCAAGACCTTAACATAGCTACAATAGTAATGAGATTTGGTCTACACAATGAGTCTACAGTGGCCATCTCTAGGTCGAAAGTTGAAACTGCAGAAAGAGAAGTAAAAAGGTCGAGCTTGAAAAGAATTACAACAAAATCAGTAAAAAAATTGACCCTAGCATTCCCGATTTTGCAATGTTCCACCAAGTCCCCTGGAGGTGGGAGCGAGCGGGTGAGGGATTGTTGGAGCGGCCTATGCAAAAGCTCCCTACCAATTTTCAAGAAAAATATAAAAATATATCATATATCATTGAAAATTCAATATTTATAATGTAACTGTATTTTTGCAGGGAATGTATATACAATCATCATACACTTACATCATGAAAGATAAATCATAAATGACAAAATTATAAATCGATGAATGATGAATCATATAACTGAAACAAATTTAAAAGTTACAAGTTAAAACATACATCATACAATCATACATGTAAGTTTGTAAGTTTGTAACTGTATAATCATGAATGTAACTACTAACAATGTACAACGAAAATAAAGTTTAAGATATCGTATGACATGTTATATCAAGATTCAAAATAATGTTTAAACTGAAGTTTACAACTCAAGTCTGAAACATAAAACTTAAAAGCAATTATGTCTGAAACATAAAACATAAAACATAACATATGAATATCAAATGATAAATGAGCATAGATGCTCAAGGTAATGCCCCACTAGTCTCTACATCCAGCTGCTGCACGAATATATGAGGATCAACCTTGTCACCATCTGAATCAGAATCACTTGGATTCTCAAACATGCGAAGTGGTACACCAACTTTTAACACGAAACCATAAACTAAAACAATGAAACAAACTTTTAACCTAAAAAAACAATCGTTTATTTATTTTTTTATTTAAAAAATAGTTTTTTTTCAATTTTGGGTACCTCACGCCCCCTCACGTGCCCTCGATCCCTAAATTTGAGGAAACACCCCCCCTCACGCCCCCTTGACCCCTAAATTTGAGGAAACGTCCCCCCTCACACCCCCCTTAGTTTCCTGATTTTTGGGGGTGTGGGGAAACGCCCCCTAGAAGTCCCGAAGACCCCAGAGCACCAGGGGGCGAGGAATCTAGACCCCTAGGTGGGGGGGCGAGACCTCGTGTAACACTGTGATTTTGGGGTTCCACGCACCCGTTGTTGGGGTCTGACACACCCAATTAGACAAAAGAACCCAAATTTTGGTTGCGAAGAACCCGGTGCTTAGTCGGAGAACCCGGTTCTTTTGGGTGCGTTTTAGAAGACCCTGTACCCGAGCTCGGTACTTCGGGACGGGTTTGAGAAGCCCACCCCGGGTTCGTGAACTTGTGCAATATATATATATATATATATATATATATATATATATATATATATATATGACAAAATAAGAACTTCATATTACCATTCATCTTTTAGAATCTAGATTCTATATCAAAAAATACATAATCATCATCATAAATTCAACATAAACAAATCATCATCATCAATTCAGCGTAAATATTGTCATCATCATTAGTGATTATTATAACATTCAACATATCATCAAGTTTCTATTTTCAGTTTCAATCATCAACATCAGTGGCCAGCCATCAGGTTCTTGGTCTGTGCGACGGGCTGCAGTCTGCAGATACTATCTCTTGAATTAACATAGCCATATATTTTTGCAAGCAATCACGTATAGCACCAGTGGATTGAAGCATTCCATTAAGATTGTAAATCATGAAATGGTCAGAGAACCATAAGAGCAATTCCGTTCAAAGAATCTCTGACACAACATTAAGCACACTGTTCTGGAGTTATATTAACGTATACACATTTACCATGAGCATTGAAAATTCCATTAACTCATCAAACACTGGATTTCATTATGATTATTTCCAGATACAAGCTCATCTGGCATTTCACTTGCTCTGTAGAATTCATGGCTTTGCAAAAGAATGGTAATGTGACAAGGAAGAAGGAGGAACCTTCCTTAAGGTGGTCCTCTCTTTTCCATCCAATGTGTTGAATGGGCCCGTCTGGCTTGCAAGCTTGCAGAGGTTTTCTTCTACACTTCTCAGTGTCTACGCTAGCCTTCCTTGGTTGCCAGGCCAAGTGGCCATGTGTTACAGAGCTGGAATCCAGTACAGTTGGTCTCTTATTAACATGACATTCAAACCCATGTACAACAGTCTTAAAAGAAATAAGTTTTACACTTGAATTATTGAGTGAACCATAAATGAGTGTGGCTCTCTGGGATGTTTTAGCACGATTCCTGTTCTATTTTCGAATTGAAGGCTTCAGCAAATAAGATTAAGATTTGCATGCTCAGTGTTTTCGACCTTTAAAAGTAGATCTGTATCCAAAAAAAATTAAAAACTTTTGAAACATTTTCATTTCTGCATCTGGCGTTTCCAACTCCTTGAAACGGATCAGAAACATTTTGAAGGCATTTCGTAGGCAAATTGTACCCGTTTCCGTTTCAGAAACAACTCGGAATGGCATTTCTGGCAGTTCAGGGTGACATTTCCAGTAACTTATCTCTGGCCCAATAAAATTCTTTTTTCTGAAGAACTTACCACATGGGAACCTCATTGTGTAAACTCAATCACATGAATATCTTGCATTTGGATGGGTATTTTACACTTCAATTATTTATTTATTTATTTTCTTCTCCACCGCCAGATTTGCTGACCTTCTAGCCCCTCTTGCGCTAGTGCTTTGTAACATATTTTAGGAACATAAGCCCCTGTAAGATTCAATGTCAAAATCGATTGGTCCTCGTCTTCTTTGAGTCTGAAATTGCAGTTTTTCATGATCTCCTTGTATCTTTTCTATTCCTCTGCATATTCCGGCTCCAAACCAAGCTCTTCGCATGATAACCACTGTTGGTGCTAAGTTGTGGTCCCTTGCCAGTTTGCAACTCGTTGAATTTTATAATAACCTTTGTTCCTTAGCTCCTGAATCATCTATGAGGGAAGTCTGTGCATACTTTTGCTCCCTTCACAAGGGTCACCTTTACAAATTTGCAAAATTAACCAATTGCCAACCAATATTCATTATGCAACCTTCTCATTATATTGCAAGCTTTCTTTATTCCCCTATATACAAATTACACTGCATTTCAATATTAGTGGCAAACACATGTATTTTAATAGATCATCTTTTTATCCAGTTATAAAAGATATTTAATTTTCTACTGAATGCTTGTGCAGGTGCAACAACATATGCAGTACCTGTTATTGTGATCGGAGTTGCAGGTTATGGATACATTTGGTGGAAGGTAAGTTTGAATGTTCTTTAGGGATTGATATTTCCTATTTCGTGTTCTCTCAGTTAGTTTATATAGTTTTGGGTGTTCTATATGGTCGTTGCTAGCATCGGTGCTTTTATGTTTGGTTAGTTGCATTTGTTTCTCTCGCAGTTCAATTTCATTTCTGGTTTTGTATTCACCTAAGATTCCTCTCATTTTTCCTGTATTTTATTCCTGCAAGTTTGCTAGGTTTTGTATCCAAATTTGGCCATTTAATGCTTTGTTCAGGTGTAAGTAATAGACCAAATATTTGAAGATATACTAGAGGCATGACAAAGATGGGCATACTTGTCAGGAATTAAGGTGTACGCATTTACACTTAATGGTGGAGAGATCAGATAGATAAATCTGCTCCACTGATATTTACATACTCACAAAGTGCCATAGGTGATATATGTATAGCACCCCTAGTTATTTAAGTGGTTTAACCCTCCATCTGCCAACTATGATATCTGACTTTAAATTAGTCACATATGGAACATGTGAAGTGACATTTTTTCCCAGAGATCTCCCAGGGAAACTCAAGGGATGTTTCTCCATTTTTTTGGATGACATCCCTAGTAAACTGTTGGCTAGACTAGTGCACAGCACCCAAGGGGACTTGAACGAGGAACCTGGTGAGATAGAACTAGCCAAATTCCCAACAGCATTGGTCACAACTAGTTTAACTATTCTATTGAGCTACATATGAAGTTTGAACATAAGTACTAGTGTCTTCTAATAATGTTTTATTGACTGCTTTTGGTTTAACACCTCTGCTTAACACAAAATACCACATTTTAATAATTTTTTTCTACCTAGACTTTACCACTCCCTCTACAGAAGTTTAAAAATTTTAAACTCGAGAATTTTACAAATACAAGATGATTTAAAAATATGTTTACAAAAACATGATAAGAACTTTCAAAATTCGGATTGATAGTTGTTCTTCTCCTCCATAGACTTGGGACTCTTGTAGGTGACTCCAATAGGTTGTTATCACCCCTTGAAAGTTACAATTCCTTGATTCCTTGAATTTATGATTTCCCTTAGACAACCATTCTTGTGGAGCATGTCCATTGTCCTTCATTTAGTTCCCCATATCTTTAAAACGCAGTTACTCAAAATAAGAATTTACCATCAATTTTTGTCACCAACCGCTATAGATTATTGTCTCATCTCGATCCTCCTTGTTGGTAGTATTAGTAGTGTTTGTCATTCTACCTCCCTTTTATTTTCTTTTCTTTTGGAAAATTTTATGAATTGTGTTCAAAATGATCTTTGAAAACAAATTCAGCTACTAAATTTTCTTTCGTCATAGAAAGCCAAGTCATACTCTATTGGCTTGACTAATGAATTGTGTTCAAAATGATCTTGACTACAAATTCAACTACTAAGACATACTCTATTTGCTTGACTAAGGGCTCATGTTTTTTGTGGGAGGAAATGGTGAAACATGTTTTTTTGGGGGTGTAGGATGGATAGTTTGTTTGAGATTGGATTGGAACAAAGTTATCAATACTTCTTGCAGGTCTAGTTAAATCAAAGGGAACTGCTTGTTGTAACGATATCTCTCTTGCCTATCCCTGTGGCAGATTAAGTCAGCTTGCCACTAAGTTTGTTTGATGATTTTGGATTCACCCAGGACCCACACAAGGTGGCCTTTGCCTTGGCAAACCAAATGATGCCCTTGTGAGGGGATGGTTGGGTCATTCTCCATTTCCATTACTTGTTGGAACTATAATGGCTTAGTTTGGTCGTCTCTAGGCACCTTATAGGATGTACTTGCACCGAGAGACTTCTTTCTCACTGAGACCCATGAGAGCCTTGAGAGAGGCCCCCCTCCCATTAGATTTTATCACTGGCTGTCAGCATTTAGACAGGGGACTTGTCATTTAAGTGATGCTAGAGATTCAGTGGTGCTTTACACTTTATCAGTGACTCCCTCTAGACCATGGTTTTAGTGATTGCATCCAATAAGCATTCTAGATACATGTGGATTAAACTCTAGCGATTTCTCCTCTCCCTTGTGATACTTTTATTGCTGTATGTTACATTTTCCCTGTTTCTTCAATATTGGCATTTCAGTGATCCGAGGATCCATACCTTGACCTCTACTTTGATATTTAGCATTACTTTTCTTTGGGGGATGTTATTAATTTGGGCGACTTCAATGCTTGGTCCAAGATTTTACATTTACCTACGCAAGATAAATCCGAGGGTGTTCTCTGCCTTGAGGAAATAAACCATTACAGTATAGCTCTATAGAGGGTTTCTGCGGATGCAGCTTGTCTAATTTTGGCTTATATGTTCTCCACTAAGTCGCATGACACGGGGACATGGGACATGGAGGACACAAGAATATGAGTATCTGACACGTGACACAGTGACCCTTGGAACATGACATGGAGGACACATTATATATTATATATTAAAACATATAACAAATTAGTGAACTACAAGTAAAATATGAAATATATAAAACATTACATGATTATGATGCAAATTCAATCATACAACTAATGCATATAACCAAAATAGCAGTGAGTGCAATCTACCTCTGAAGTCTGAACGAAAAATACATAACAAAGAGGCCCTAAATGGCCTGCAGAGTCCCAAAAACGTCATGCTACAACAAATTACTAGTGCTACACTCATTAAAATCATTGCCTATGTCATCAATATCATCTTCTAAGCATTAAAATTAGATAGAAAAAGCTGAACATGTCAAATCGAGATTCGTTATTAGAGATGGGTACATTTTTACTAGGGTCATGATATAGGAGTTCAACAATCAATGTCACCAACATCTAGGTAAATAGAGGGCTTGGCCATATTAATTAAATGCTAGTTCCATATGCTCATACTTGACAGACTCCAATAGAAATGTTGCAATCCCTACAATCCTGAAATCCTGAAAGCTCTTAAAATTTGCAGGATTTTGATTGGGATTTAAAATTCTACTTTCTCCATATGAAATCCAATGAGGTCGGAACCACTCTCAAACATCCTAAGTCAATTAATGCTAATATTAAAAATTTAAGTAAAAGGATGAATTTTAAATTTTCATTCTTTTACTTCAAGAATTTAACATTTACCATTAATTGCATAGCATTAGTAAGGCCTTGACAAATCCACTTCCTAACACATGGAATCCCTTCTAACATTGCTTATTTGACCTTAGCTGCTTATTGTGTGAGAATAAGGCAATAAAATTATAAATAGATTTCATGATGCTTTTTAATTGGACACGTGTCCAAATTTCAGGACACCAATAGGGATCATGTCCAACACTAGTCAAATTCATGTACATGAGGGGCGGGGCGGGGAGTATGTGTCATGTTACTGAAGTTCTCCAACGTGGAGAATCATAAGGTTTCCTGTTCCTTAATGATCTCTCCTATACTTTCATTCTCATAACTTCACTCACTGCCCTCATAGTAGTAGCAATGAAGCACGACCCTTATAAGACCCTTCAAGACTTGCAGGTCTTGACGAGTTATATGCCAAAATGAGTCACTCTCATAGAACCTGCGCTGACTCGCGTTGACTCATTGACTCGCATACGACTCGTATCAAACTCGTACAAAGCTGTATAAGACCCGTCCCTTGCAGCAATAATTTTTGTTCGATTTTATTTTATATATATATATTTTTTTTTCTGTATTTTGCAGAGTCTTATACGGGTCGTTCCCAATTCTTATACGAGTCGCTGAGTCAGTAGCCAGACGAGTCTTATACGAGTGCAAGTCATGCAACATTGAGTAGTAGTGCTAGCCTGGTGGACTATGTCTTGGCCAACTAGGTGGTGGAAAACTTTGTTGATTTACCTTGATGAGTGTGGTTGTTAATTCTCCATTGTTGAATTACAAGGACTGGAAATTTGTCAGGAATGATGACTTCAACTTGACAGGTTTGACTGATTCATGTCGAGCTGGATGAACAAAGGATGAAAATAAACTCTTTAATAAGAATTCTCAAAGACACGAGTTCAATAGGTTGGAGTGATCCCGTGGTTGGTGAAGAATCCAGTCTGTCCTTAATTGGATGATATATTCATCAGGCCATTATTGAAGGAAAAGGTTGTAAAATTTAGGGGCAAGATTGATATGAAAGTTAACAAGTTAGTCATTAAGGTGGGGTGTGTTAGAGATGTAATGACTGTTGTTAACTTTATAAAATAAATAAGTCTAATTTAATACTAAAAGTAGAAATATAACTTAGGCTTAACATGGTTAGAGATTTAGACACACTCCTGTACATTTAAGGAATTAAATTTGTCTGAATGGTGTATTTATCAACTATTTCATAATCAAACATATTACTTATCATGCACCATTCTCTCTTATTCTCTCTTGTTTTTGTTGTTCTTATTATAATTTATCATATTTTTATTCTGCTTTATTCTACATCTTTGGAGATGCCTTCGACACTACCCTGCATCACCAGTGACCACTATGGTATGCTGTACTCTCTTGTCCCATTGAGCTATTTTTGTCATTTGTGAACATCGATATAATATCTTTCTTTCTTTCTTTCTCCACAAACTTCTCTCTGACCATGGCTCCTCTTTCCTTTGTCCTTTGTTGTCACTGCTTCTTGGCCTATTGGTTGTGTTTGCTCAGAAACCATGAAGGAGAAAATGAGTCTATAACACAAGTAGGAGAAAGGAGAATATTTCATTGATTGATGATGTCGACTTGTGTATGGGTCCTTGTGTAAAACTAGGAAATGTTGTGGTTGTAAGTTCTAACGACCAACTGACCAGGTAATTATGAGAATTATATTGGCCCTTATTGTAAACAATAAGAAAATTAATATATTTTAACACTTTGTTAACATTAATCTAGACTAACACCTAGATACTAGAGAATGATCATTAACTAGTGTTGTAGCTCGTTTTTATTTTTCTTTAACAAGGCTTATCATCAAATTTTCTGTGTGGAGCTTGTTTTGTTGCACTGTCTTTGTTATCATAGTAAAATATTTTTGGCTCTATAGGTAGAAATATTCCCTTGTTAGGTTAATTGTTAGCCTCATGATTTATTGGTGGCTGTGATGTTAATAACTTAAGTAGATAAAGGGTGGAGTTTTCCATTGATCGTTATTATGCTGAGAACACGAACATAATCATGAAAAATAGGAGTCTAAATTTATTTGCAAGTCTTTTCCATTATTACTGCTAATATTGATTTGGTAGCATTTCTCATCTATAGTAAAGTTAGTATTTCCTTTTCTATTTCACTATAACTTAGAAATATAGTTGTCAGATTAAATGCTGATGTATTGGTATTTAAAATTAAATATATGTTTTGATATTGTTTTCTTATCTATCAGGGGTGGAAGATTTCCGATATGATGTTTGCTACAAGACGTAGCCTATCAGAGGCATGTGTAAGTGTTGGCAAACAACTTGAACAAGTTTCGACATCTATCGCGGTAAGCCATCGTGGTTTTTTATCTTGTTGTCGTTTTGGGGAGACAAAGAATTCTATACCGTCGTCATTTTCTGAATAATTTCTTATTTAGGAGATTTTATAATTGGAATTACTCTCTAGTCAATGTATTAAACGACTATAGCATTACAATTGATTTTTTTTTTTTTTTTTTTAATATTCGCGGACATGACTTGTTCATGACATCCCTACATGTTTTAGACATCCCTACATGTTTTAGTTTTCTTAAGTAGCAAAAGCATTTTTGTTTCATATTGTTAACTTATATCCATGCCGTTTTATGCATGATTCTGAGGGATAGTGTACATTAAATGATATGGATTTTAATCCTTTTATCATGCTTTCACTTTCACTCTACTTCTAAGTTTGTGATTGCTAAGTAGCTGTCCATACGGAAATAATTATGGGAAATTTGAAATTTGAATAGTGCTTAACTATTTAGATGAAATTTATTCTATTAATTGATGTGATTGTCCACTTGTTGATTTCTTTTGGACGAGGAAGAGAATGCATTGTTTTATTGTTTGTACTTGGCATATGCTTGCAGGCAGCAAAACGGCACCTATCTTTGAGAATTGATCGTGTTGATAATGGTTTAGATCAGTGTGCAGAGTTAAATACTGCCACTAAAAATGAGGTACATAATTTGTGTAGAATTATTTGTTGTAAATTCCTGTTATCAACCTCATTTTTTTGGCTGACTGCAAACATTGCATGATCTGCCTTGTTTAGGTGTATGAGATTCGTGGAGACTTAAAACATATTGGCTTTGATGTTGAATCTGTTCAACGTGCTGTCCAAGGCTTGGTAAGATCTTTGACTTTATTATTCTTCAGGTTACGAACATCTTTTCTTTTTCTATTTTTTTATTATTATGCTGCAAAAGAAAGCTGTCCTTATTTTGGTTTATTAGTCTAAATTGTCTTCATCTTCCTTTAATAGGAGTTCAAAATTGGTCGGATAGAAGGAAAGCAGGTACAGTTTATTATTTTGCTAAAGAGGTGAAATTCACATTTGTTTTTAGTTAGTTGTGTGGTAAATTATAGGTAAATATGTGTAGTAACTTAAAATGGTATACTAAGAACTGGTGATTGGAAATATTCTTGCAGGATCTTACAAACCAAGGTGTATATCACTTATGTCAATTTGTGCATAAGTTGGAGGAAAGGAAACAGCCTATTCAGGTAGGAATTCCAGTTACATCTGACAAGTGAAGTATAAGAAGTTTTATTGTATGGCCTCTTGTTTTCAGATTTTTAAATTTATTGCATAACTGTTTACATTTTGTGACAATAATGCTTGTGATTTTTGTTTCTTCTATGTATATATCAGATTGAGACTCTACGTGTGCAAGTCTGGTTGTTTTTGATGCTTTTTTTTTTCCTCGAGAAAAAAGCGTAATTTTATTTCTGCAGGTGAGAACAAAATTACAATGAAGAAACACATAGATATGTGTTCAAAAGGGACAAACCCCGAAGATTGTTTACAAAAAACAGTGCCAAAGTGACACCAAGACAATGCAGACCCAGTAAAAACTGTCATATACAAAGCTGTACCTAGAAAAAACTATTCTTACAGTCCCATTGTGGACCAATAACAGATCAAAGACCCAAATAATACATTTACACCTTCAGTTTGACATAGCTCTGTCCACCAAAAGGCCTGCTGTAAGTACCCAACTATTGTGGCCCAAAAAAACTGTAATGAAACGCTCCAGTCTTCACTGAATGTCGAATTTTTTAGAAGCCCTCAGATTTAAATGAAATGCCGAAGATTATAAACAGCTCCCCAAGTGTATACGCTCCCCATAAGTAAGTAGCAAAACACAGATCATAACTATTAGAACCAATACGACCTGTAGCAGTCTAATATCGCATAAGGAGCCCAGAAGCAAACTGTCCAGCACACAAGGAACATCAGCATAAAATGTGAAGAATAAAACGCAGCCCCTGTATATGACAGTAGGTACAAAACGTCTGATCTACCAAGGAGACTCTGTAGCCATACCTTCAGAAATATAAGGTTATAAAAACCAGTGATAAAAGCCTCCAGTAGCTTACTGATCCTCCAGAAACCTACGACAGCTGAAAGCTCATAAAAAATGTGCAGCCCATAGAAAAATTCGTGTAGAGTTTGAACCAGCCCAAAGCATACGAGTCAATCAACAAGAACATCCAAGTAAAAGAGAGTGATAAAGCACACCCACCAACATCGACCTGCTGTAGATCAAATGGCAGTTTGTTGTCTGATCACAAGTAATAGATCCATCCACCCTCACCCAGCTTTTGACACAGCACATAAGGTGTAATAAACTGTTTGCAATGTAGACCAACACATAAACCAGTAGCCTGTTATTCAAATAAGGAAGGATGGAAGTATTCTGAAATTTCACCATCCAGATGTTCCCGAATCCTCCATAGACCTTCATCCAGCAAAATCCCCCTCTTAGAAGCACAGTCAGCCTTTTCATCATTTTCTCGATAGATATGCTGGCATGAGAAGGATATAAAAGATTGGAGGATCTCCCCAACAGAGCGGAACAGATTTTGAAGATGATGAACTCTGCAAATTTGGATACCTTTAACCCTGTTAATCACATTCAAGGAGTCCCCAAAAACTTTTAAATGTCGGCATCCTTTCTCCACAGCAAACAAAAGAAGGATCTTGAGGCTCAGTAGTTCGGCAAAATTATTTGTCCCTTCCCCAAGCCCAGCAGAGATCTCATACCAGTGAGATTCCGAGAGAAACAACAGAGCTCCACCACCACAGACATTTTGCTGCATCGCACCATCAAAAAAACCCCAAGGGTTCCTACTATCAATATCCAATAGAAGAATCTCCCTCTGATTGGCAGCACGGATATGTATAGGAAAGGCAGAGTGTAGACCAACAGACATAGCACCAACGATCTCCGGAGTACTGACAGAACCATAAAAAAGAAGGCGATTACGAGCCAACCAACAACCCCAAATAATGAGGAGCGGCAGAGCTTTATGATTCTGCTCACCAATAGATATCCACCACGATTCCCAAGCATGAGATACAGTATTGCCCTCCCACCTAAACTGGATACCCAATAACCTGGAACACTCTTGCTAGGTACCTTTAATAAAAGGACAGGTGAGGAAAAGATGATTAACAGATTCTACATCAGATTTGCACAAACAGCACCATCCAGGGCCCTGAAAACTTCTGTTTTGCAGCACATCCCAAGTAGGGACTTTATTTTCAAGAACACACCACATGAAAAGCCGAGTCTTAGGAGGACAATGTAGTTTCCAGAGTTTCTTCCACCACCACCGCTCCTCACCCAGGACAACCCCAACACTTAGTTTTGTGTAGCCAGCCCGGGGAGTATAGGTCCCCGAAGGATCAAAGTCCCAAGCAACCTTATCATCCCTATCCCAAAGCACAAGGTGCGCCTGTTTAATAGCACGGATATAACCAGCCAAAGCCCTCTCATCAAAATCCTCAAGCCCCAAAGAAGAGGCCTGTAGCCAAGACTGAATGCCCAACCTTCTCCGGACCGGATCCGCAAGTTGGGAGAGAAAAGTAATCCCCTTCTACCTTAAAGCATCAACCGTGCGCCCGGGAAGGAGATGTTGAAGAGCACTTCCCATCCAAGGATCTTCACCCACCCTCAGCTTCCTGCCATTTCCAACATCCCAGGCCAGACTTGTATCCAGAATGTGGAAAGATTTAACAAGAGACTTCCAAATCACCGATCCCCCTGCAAAGGATTTTCTTGGAGTCCTAATCCATTCAACAAGAGAAAAAGGAGCAATGTATTTCTGATAGATCACTTGAGTCCAAAGGCTATCAACGTTGATGAGCCTCCACCCACCCTTAGCAGCTAGAGCCTGAGCGAAAAGAAAGATATTTTTCAGGCCCCAACCTCCCATCCCTTTTGGGACAGCAATTTTCTCCCACCGAACCCAAGGGGTCACCAATGATTCTTGTTTACCACTCCACAGGAATCTAAAACAAATCCTCCTGGCAGCCTCCAAGACTCCCTTTGGGATCCAAGACAAGGACATCCAATAAACCGGAACAGCCTCCAAGACAGACTTAACTAAAGTCAACCGACCAGCTCTAGACAGCCATTTATGAGACCAAACTTTTAGGCGTTTTTCTAGCTTTTCCAGCAGCCATGTCCAATCATTTTTCCTGTAATCATTGGGTTTTAAATGGAACCCCAAGTAATTCAGACCATCGTCCAAAACAACAGAATTATAGGGAAAGAGTCGCACAAATTCACGCCTCTCCTCGTCCCGCAAGAGATGAGTAGTAATGGAAGACTTCCCAGTATTCACTTCCATTCCCGTTGCTTTGCCAAACAAAGCCAGAATCTCACCTATAGTAATAGCATCACGCACCGTCCCAGAACAAAAAATTAAGACATCATCAACAAAAAGAAGATGTGTGATGTAATAATTTTGGGCAACCTGAATGCCCTTGAGGGAACCCTGTCTCTTAGCCTCATGAAGAGCCCTGCTCAAACCCTCAGCTTTCAGTAAAAAAAGAAGGGGAGAAAGGGGGCATCCCTGGCGCAGCCCCCTTTCAGCATGGAAAAAAGGGGAAGCAGCCCCATTTAGTAGCACAACAAAAGAGACAGTTGTGACACAACTCATAATCCATCTAATGAAACCGATGCCAAAACCAAGGTGAGTCAAGAGCATACGAATATATAACCAACTTACCCGATCATATGCTTTGGAGAGGTCGATTTTCAGCACTGTCCCTTTTAGGTTCTTGGTCTTCATGCTGTGAAGAGCCTCTTGTGCAGTCCCGATTGCTTCATGTATTTGTCGTCTGTCCAGGAAACCAAATTGTTCCCCAGATATGTGAGAAGACAGAATACCTTTGAGTCTTCTCGCTACGACCTTTGCAATAACTTTATAGATACAGTTGCACAACGAGATAGGACGAAAGTCTGCCAGAGAGAGAGGGTTGTCCACCTTTGGAATAAGTGCTATGAAAGTGGAATTGAAAGAAGCAGGTATCCGTCCAGAGATCCTGGTATCCTCCACCACTTTCAGCAGATCTGTCCCCAAGATGTCATAAAGAGCCAAGAAAAACTCGATCGACCACCCATCAGGCCCAGGACTTTTGTCCTTTTGGAAGCTATGAAGAACTTCCTTTAATTCCTTCTCGGATACCTCAGCCATCAGAGATCTGTTATCCGCCTCCTCCACAAAACTCGGAAAGTGTTGCGCTACTCTTATCACTTCCACAAGTGAAGCATGAGCTGGGGCCTTAAAAAGTTCCTTAAAATGATCAACCCCCAGCTTAGCTTTAGCCTCAAAAGAAGAATGCTCATTTCCTTGACCATCTCTTAAGCTCCAGATGGTATTGGCTGCCTTCCGACCGCGGGCATAAGCATGAAAAAATTTCGTATTCTCATCCCCACAAGCCAACCAAGTGGCCCTACTCTTCAGCCTCCAAGATTCCTCTTTATCCAAAAGAAGGGAGTTCCTTCTTTTTTCAAGTAAGACAAGAGTGTCTTTATCAACTTGGGTTTGATATCCTCCACCAATCCCCTCATAAATCGAGCACATATCCTCTTCCACCTGTTTCAACTCCGCATCCTCCCTCAGTCTCTTATCAGCTGCCCAAACTTTCACAGCATCCTTAATGCGTTTAAGATTTTCTGCAAATTGAAAAGCAGCAGAAAGAGGACTATCCATACTGAAAGGAATCCATCTAGCAAGGACCAGAGCTTTGAAAGAATCGTCCCTAAGCCAGATATTGTTGAACTTTAAGGGACTAGGAGGTTGCCTAGGCCCGATCTTGAAATCAAGGAATATAGGAAAATGATCAGAAGCACCCCCACTGCCTATCCACTGCCTAATCTGAAAAGGCCTTTCCAAAAACTGCTCAGCTACCAGGAAACGATCAAGTCTCTTCGCTATCCTGCCTTCAGCACATCTATTGTTCCTCCAAGAGGGTTTCATCTTAATGGGCTCAATGTCGAGCAGGTGGCTCACCTCTAATTTTTGAGTGAAGTATCCAGTCAACGTATCAACTTGAGCATGGGGCCCCCAAACCTCAGACTGGCCCAATGTAAAATTCATATCCCCTCCCAAAATCAGCGAGTCACTCTTGAGTAAAGAATTACCCAGGAGGGAATCCCAGAATGGGATCCGGTCCTGATATGGGCCATAAATATTAAAAATGTTAAATGTTTCACCAAGCTCCAATGACAAAAAATTTAATCCCAGGACCGATTCCATGCCCCAGAGATTCTGTGATTTGATTGTTCTATCTTTCCAACCTACAGCCAGCCCACCTGACCTTCCTCTAGCATCCAATGATTCAAAAGACCAGCCTAGCAACCATCCTTCCAATCTGGCTTTTACCACTGACCCTACCCCTAAAGTCTCTTGCAGCAGAATAATATCAGGACCATCCACGGAGATAATTCTCAGGAGAGCAGCTTTCTTTTGGGGCCCTGCCAAACCCCTGCAATTAAAAGACATTATCTTCATAACACACCTGACTTCAGGGAATGGCATGCTCTAAGCGCCCTGTCAATCGATATCTGCCTCCCATCATGAACATCCAACATAGCTCGATCCTGAGCTTTTGCCAAAAAGGAAATCCTGCCCCTGCCCCGAGCAGATGGGGTTTTACTCCTCCCAAACCCGCCTGCACTTTTTTTTGCACTGGATCTCAGATTATATCCAATGACCCGGGGGGGTGCTGATTCCACAAGGGCCAACAGCTCTTCACCTTGATCTAAAGTAGTAACAGAGGCCTTCTCATGGAGAGCAGGCTTAGATATAGCAGGCTGAGAAAAATAAAGAGGATCAGCAATAGGAAGCTGACCATTGGCAACCTTCCTAACCAAAACATTAGTTGACAGCAAAGTTAAAGAGATGTTGTAGACAGGAGAGAAAGGGAATGAGCCCATGAGTGAAGATTTCAACAACGAAATCATATAATTCGACATAAACTCATCCTGCAACTGGACATCTGCTCCGTAAAGGCGGCTGTGAACCTTCACAATGGATAAAGCTCCACCCCCAACATTCTGCGAGAGTGACTCCTGCCCATAGGTTGGACCACAAACCTCACTTACCGTCCGGAGATCAACATCAGGCTGCAAGCGAGTAGCAAAAGCATCAGAATGTGTAGCACAAGAGGGAGTTGTAGTAGGCTGTGACCGCAAAATGTAAGGACCAGGATCAGCCCCCTTCAAGAAATGATCCTCTACACCTGGACTAGACCTCTGGCTTTTTGCTTTGCGCGAGGGAGAACCACATTCATATGCAGGATGTCCATAAACATGGCACCTACGACAACGAAAAGGAACCTTCTCATAGTCCAGGATCTGTTTAATGACAAACTGCCCCCACCGGAGATTCAGAGATTCTGCAAGACCACCTCTGATGTTAATCATCACAAGGATTCTAGCAACCCGCCGGAGATTAGACTTAAAGAAGGATAAATCTGCCTCTAAGAAGACCCCAGTCGTATTGCCTATACCACAGAGATGTTCCTCAGTCCAATAATGTAGAGGCAGACCCGGTAACCGGACCCACAAAGGGATCGAGTCCACCCTTTCCCTACTAGCATCAAAGAGGGGGTGCCAAGGTTTTAAGAGCATGGGAGAATGATCTACAGTCCAACTCCGATGCATCACCCACTGGATGTGATCAGAATGCAAGAAATTGAAAGCATACCATCCCTTTGAGAGGGACACCACCTCTGGGACATAACCTAGAACAGTTTTCCAATGAGCTCCAGCCCAAGAAACCACAGTTTTCAGGGCAAAAAGCCTCCCCACAACCCTGCCAACCAGAGTTCTGCTAGCCAATGTTGTAACCTGCTCCCATCTGATGTCTTCACCCAAGACATAATTATATTCCTCTTTTTTAACCTTGATCCAATTCTTTTTTCGGCCCCCCTTCTTCGACACTCCAGCCTCCTTTACAAACTTTAGGCCTGTTTGTTTTGAGTCTTCAGAAACTCTAAACCCACTCTGTTCTTCCCAACAAGTTTGGCTCGTAAAGGCATGCAATCGCTCCTTTTCACTGTAACTCTCCACCCTTCTGTACGTGAGCCCAGAAGGGTCCAGCTCTATATTACTGTCAGTAGGAGAGTCTTTGTGAAGACCGCCTGTTTCCGAAACCTTCCCTTCCACTGTCAAGCTCTGAGAGCGACCTTTCCCCTGCAGAAACTGGCCCTTTAACAAATCTGTGCCTCTACAAGCAGGCAGTCCATCTACCGCCCGCCCAAGAAAGCTGTCGTTGAATACCAAAGGCGACAGCCTACCGTCCAAAAGGATCGGGGGCTCCACCTCACCTTGAAGGCACAGACCATTCTGCAAGCCAGACCTGGACAAAAACGAATCTGTGGATCCCTGCAACAACGAAGTCTGTTCACTGGCCTGACCATCGAACACCGCATCGCATCCAACGCCATTCAAGACCGACAAAAACCTGGCCTGACCATCGAAAACCGCAGCGCCTCCATCGCCATTCAAAAATGACCTTCTCCCGCCCAGTTCCATCGCCCTCTCACCTTCTCAGGTTGTTTTTGATGCTATGCTTGGAGTTTCTGGATTTTTTTTCTTGAGTTATCCTGCACATGCACAGTTCTGTTCATGTTAAGATATAGTATCTGGTTTCCTCAATTCTTAACTTGTAATATGTATGTCAAATTTTGATTCAAAATGGATCTATATAGTTACTATATTGATTTGTTGATACTATGGACTGGGAAAGACAGAATTGGGACTTATAAATGGTACTTTGGGTCAGATATTGAAAACTGCACTAACAGTGTTAAATTTCTGAATACTAAATCTGATTTATATCTCAAGCAATTTTTATGACCCAAACATTTATTTAACCCAGTGAAATATTTTCTGAATTTGTTGAATAAAAATACACTGGTATTTTAACAATAAAAATTGACAGCAGAAGCACGAGTAGGAAATCAATCACAGAGCAGAAAATTAAACCCTCCAATTTATTTCACTTTTATTTCTCAGAATATATAAGGGCTCCCTTACAGGGAAAATGGCCCACAGATAAGATAAGGTCATTTTATTAATTTCCAATGGATGACCATAAATAGGTCAATGAGACTGAAGGATACAACCAGTACGAGTATAATGTGGGAGTGCAAACACAACTCCTAGAAAATGCCAAAGCTAAATCTAGGATAAAATGAACTAAAGAAGGATACAATAATAGGACAACCTCATAAACATGTATATAAATGTAGATGGCTAAGTGAGTAAGTCCCAAGGCTGGAGGTCGATAATGTCAAGAGTGCCCAAGTTTGATAGCCAACACCAAGGGAGGTGACAGTGGTGTGGGCTTGCTTTTGAAGTCCTCTGGATGCAATGGGTAGTCTGGCTATATGATCCTGGGTGGGGTTGTAGGAGCAACGAATACTCCTAACATTCGAGGCCAAAGTAAAGAAGCTCTAGATAAGTCTCTTGCTACTCCACTGGGGTTGGGGAGGAACATATTATATTAATTTATAACGTAACATACTGAAAGAATAAATAACATTGACTCGATTCCACAATCGTAACCTCTAACCTAAACCCCGTAACCCATAACCTGGACTGTGCGATTTTATCCCCCTAACACAGATTCATGCGATTTTATTTCGTATTTGTAATCTTCTCGCCCTATAACCTCCTCTCCCAAGGTTTTTCTTGTGCTAGTTGGTGGCCTCGAATGTAATGAACTTCCATCGAAATCCACATTACATTGACATCAAAATGCATCATACAAATTGACCTGCGAGTGCTAAACCATGCCAAAGGCCCTTGGTATGCGTTGTATTTCCAGTTTGGGGATCAAGACTATAGATTTGGGAAACAAATTTGTGTTTTTTATTTTTCTGTAGTTGCCTCTTGGCCTCGAGGCTTAGACCTAATGAACTTGAATTTTTATTTCTATGCCCCTTAACCTCAAACCTGACGAATTGAAACGAATTTTTACAAATGTTTTGAGGTTCATTGAATTTGGAACCTCAAGGTTCAGATTTGGCGAACACTGTGGCATAGCCCACAAGTGTATTATTAGAGAAAATAAGAGTCTCCCTCTATTTTGTTCACATCAAGCACTACAAGAAGTACTAGGATTTGTAAATGATAGAAAACCCCATTTTCCTTCTGTCACAAGAACTGCAAGAATAAGTGCTCTCTTTGCTACTCCAGGGTTTCTTCTAAATCCTAGCTTCCTTTGTCCTCTTAAGGTAAACCCATACCCTAGTTTTCTTCTTGATTAACCTCAAGAACCCTAGTGCTCAAGATAGAGAACAAAGTACAATGAAGAGTGCAAGCGAAGGAGACAAACTCGCTCTAGCACTCACATCTCGAATACTAGTATGTGATCGATATGATGAATGAAAAGACTCTTTTGACTTTATTTATATGAAAGCTAAGGGAGACCAACAATAATAAACTTGACTATGTCCACAACAAGCAACCTAACTAAACACTAGATAATTCACAATGCACATGTGAAGTGCTCTAGCACTAGGTGACACATATAAAGCACCAAGGTATGCACACCCACTAAGAAAGGGTCCCAAGGTGAGCCCTCCATATTAAATGTTTAATGCTCCTCCAAAGGCCTCAAATGCTCCAATGCTCCCTCCTAAGCCATGCATACCTTTGGATCCACCATATCTAAACGATCACTTCTCAACCTAGTTGTCCTTAGATCTAGCACAATTCTACATGCAAGTGACCTAGTATCCTCATGCTACCTAGGTATTATTACCGTCCTAGATGCTCAATGCTCCTCTTCCAAATGGGTCATCCTCCCAAGTAAGCAACTGACCTCCGTGTGTATGCCTCATGAAGAATGCCACCAAGCCACACAGTTCTCCAACTTGATATGAAAGTACATCACATAAGCATCGAGTCAAGGCATAGCGATCCATGAGTAAGTGATCTCCAATGTAAAATATGTCAATCACGGTATAACCAAGGGTAGTAAATACACCATGCGCCCCACATCACATGAAGCACCCCCAAGAATGGTGTAAACACTTGAGTAACCGCAAGAGTTAACAAAAATATCAATAAAAAGAAGAGTCGCAAAAAAAAGAAGAGATTTTATTATTAAAAGACTAATAGTACAAAAGTAAATTCCTCCAAACATTTTGGTGAACCTCTCTCCTTCGTGCTTATGAGGTTTGTGTGAAAATTCTACTGTAGTATCATGGTTTACTTCTTCTACTTGATTTAAATTATACAAGTTATCTTCAGAAATTAGTTTTTTGAAAATACCGAAGTAAACATAACTAACAGTCTACACATGCAGATCATTTACTGAATACTACGCTCATTCAAACAAAGTGACACATGGATTTTTGGACATAAGTCCCCGAAAAAACCCAAAGCGGGAAAATCGGTGCAGCAGATATGAGGGTTTATTTTATTAAGTAGATTTTGAGTACAACAAATCTGGGTTCCAGATCTGGAAAAGCCGACAAAGAATAAAATAAATCTGCAACTAACCTGCTGTTCCAAGACCAAATATCTGACTGATCCACACCCTCAAACGAAATTTACAAGACTCAACCCGGATTTGGCCCTAGACACCCCAGCGCTGCCCCTAAAGCCCCAGCGTCAGGCCTACTAGGCTCTGTGTGTCACTGCGCTGCCCATAGAGGAACTACGTAACCCAGAGAGGGTGACGCAGGCCTTACGCTGGCCCAGGAGACCCTCTGCGTAATTCTGAAACCCTCTGGAGCTGCAGCGCTGCCCTTTCCTTGGTCTGCGTAGCTGCTACTGCTGCTCTCTTCTCCTTTGTGCTGTCCTTGTTTGCTGCTCCTCCACCTCTTGTTGACTCTTGGCTCCGAGATCAGATCATCCCCTCAGCCAATACTACCCCTCACTGCAAAAACTCCTCCAGAAATTCTTAGCAAACATTGCCCTAGAATTCCAGATCAGTCTCTCAGTTCTGCAACTATGTGTGTCTCCAACTGACCCTCAAGCCTTTCTCTTATACTTTTTCGATGATCTCATCAATGACTGAGATTAAAATACTCATTAACGATTGAGATTAAAAGACTGCTTGATCCGTGTCTTTTAGAATATTTCATCATGTGTTAATTAATTCACTTTAATTATTTAATTTTCCTAAGTTTAGACTTAGGAAATCCATTAAAATAATTAATTATTTGAATGACTTGAACACCAACTGAAATTTCACAAAACACTTCGTTGGTTTTGGAGTTCAAGTGTGTCTTAGCCCCTACACAAAATTTCAGGGCTAGAGCACACTCGATGCTTCACCAACTACACAAAATCTCAACACTTCCTCTTAGAACGGAGTGTGCTCTAGCAATACGTCCACACCATGTACTGCAAGATCTTGATGTTGGTTTCTGTGCTGTTGATGCTTGGCCTGCTGCCCTCCATCCACTACAATGCTGCTTTCTGTACTGCAACTCCCTCTCAACTTGTTGCATCATGTTGCCCATAGCACTGCCATTGCTAACTGCTGCACTGCAACTTAGTTGCTGAGAAGTAAGTAACTGAAGGACTTCTGCCCAACTGTTTGACAGATAAGTCAAGTTGCATCTATCACTAAAGCTACCTGGTTGTTGATTTACGTTGTCCTCCTGAAGCCACTGTTATGCTGCAACACTACATTGCATGAGCACAACCTTTCTGCACTGCTAAAGTCCCACCAGCCCCTCTGCGCTGCTGCCTCCACGTTGTTGCTGCTCTCTGCATTACGCTGCTCCCTCTTCAGCTCTTTAGCTCTCCCCTCTGCTTCACTGTGACCTTCTGCAACCATCTCCCGACATATTTTGCTACTGTCTTAAGGCTCCCGTAGCTCGTATGTGATCCAAGAGTAGGGCTGACTCAAGGATCTCGCCATTTGTCTGTAGATTCTCTACAGATCCATGTCACCCCACCTCTTCTCTCGAGGCACATGAGCACTCATGGCTGCATCATCATCAGAACCATCATCCTTCGCTGCTGCAACCTTGGAATCAGAAGTTCCTTTGTCCTTCTTCTTAGGACAAGTGCTGGCGAAGTGTCCAAGTTCACCACAATTAAAGTGTCCTTATTCTTCTTCCCTTGCTGTTTTCTTTCCTTTGATGCAAGGGATGCATTATCTTCCTCTTCTTTCTTCACTGACTGTCCCACCATTGATATTCTGCTTCTTGGTGATCCTCCTGATCTCATCTTGGCGGATGATAGCCCACATGTCTACCCAGGATGGTAATGCTGCTCTGCCAGTATACTCTGGAAAAATGTTTCCCATTCCTCGGAGACTGCATTCAGGGCAATCCTCATTAAGAGCCCTTTGTCTAGAGTTGCACCCATGCCAACCAGTTGGTCTCGGATGGTCTGAAGTCGGAAAAGGAAAGGATCAATTTCCTCACCCTTCTGCATCTGGAAAAGCCTCATCTGATTCTCTAAGAGCATTTTCCGTTGGACGGAGCTTCCTTGATACATCACTTATAGAGCGACCCACATGTCATTTGCTGTGTCCTTTTTAGCAATATGTGGTACAACGCAATCCTTCACTCCGTCCGTGATCAAAGGCTTAGTCCGCGTTTGATTCTCGTTAAATTTCTTTAGAGGATCAAGATCTGTAGGCACAACTAGAACACTCATTGCATGATCCTTGATACCGTACTCATCTAGGACTGATAGGATCCTAGCCCTCCAGATGACAAAGTTGGACACATCGTCCAACTTGTCTTGGTCTCTCAACCCATGAGAAGCCATCTAGCGCTGACAAGAATAATACTCTTTTCTCCCTCTTTCTGTGGCTATAAAAACTCTGGATCTGGGTTTCTTGGTGATTAGAAACCCTCTAGTAGCTGCTTCTTCTAAAAACTCATTTCCCTCCTGGAAATCTTTCACCCAAACACAATCGGACAGGACTCTCCAATCACCCTCTTGATCGAATCTCAGATCTGTTTGGCCCAGATCTGCTGAGTAGCTGTCTTCCTCTTGCCTTTGTTGACTTAGCTAGGCACAATTCTGCACCAGCAGAATCTCCACCACACCAACACTGCTGAAGATTTGAAGCACTGCTTCCGGATCTTGGCAAGTCTTTCTGCAACAGAAGGAATACTGGACTGCTTCTCACTGACTGCCCCAACACAGCCTCAGCGCTACTCAGAAGTGGACTGCGTAAGCCTGATGGCCTTCTAAATCCGCAGTGATGTCCCTTCCTGGATTTGTGTCCTCCTGTTGTCAAGCTGCCCCTTCCAGATCTCTGCTACTATCCTGTAGAAAAAATATTCTTTAGCTGATTGCTGGAGATTCAACTTGATCTGCTATTGCTCTGATACCATGTGAAAATTCTACTGCAGTATAATGGTTTACTTCTCCTACATGATTTAAATTATACAAGTTATCTTCAGAAATTAGATTAAAAAAATACCGAAGTAAACACAACTAACAGTCTACACATGCAAATCATTTACTGAATACTACGCTCATTCAAACAAAGTGACACATGGATTTTTGGACATAAGTCCCCGGAAAAACCCAATGCGGGAAAACCGGTGTAGTAGATATGAGGGTTTATTTTATTAAGTAGATTCCGAGTCCAACGAATCTGGGTTCCAGATCTGGAAAACCCGATAGAGAATAAAAGAAATCTGTAGCTAACCTGCTGTTCCAAGACCAAATATCTGATTGATCCACACCATTGAGATTCACAAGACTCAGCCCGGATCTGGCCCTAGACACCCCAACGCTGCCCCTGAAGCCCTGCTAGGCTTTGTGTGCCACTGCACTGCACAGAGAGGGACTACGTAACCCCAAAGAGGGTGGCGCAGGCCTTACTTTGGCCTTGGAGACCCTTTGCATAATTTAGAAACCCTCTGGAGCTGCAACGCTGCCCTTTCCTTGGCCTGCATAGTACCTGCGTAGCTGCTGCTACTGTCTGCTCCTCTGTGCTGTCCTTGTTTGCTGCTCCTCTACCTCTTGCTGACTCTTGGCTTCAGGATCAGATCATCCCCTCAGCCAATACTACTCCTCACTGTAGAAAACTCCTCCGGAAATTCTTAGCAAACCATGCCCTAGAATTCCAAATCAGTCTCTCAGTTCTGCAACTGTGTGTCTCCAACTGATCTTGAAGCCTTTCTCTGATACTTTTTCGATGATCTCATCAACGGCCGAGATTAAAACACTCATCAACGGTTGAGATTAAAAGACTGTTTGATCCGTGTCTTTTAGAACATTTCAGCACGTGTTAATTAATTCACTTTAATTATTTAATTTTCCTAAGTTTAGACTTAGGACATCCATTAAAATAAATAATTATTTGAATAACTTGAACACCAACTGAAATTTCACAAAACACTTTCTGGGTTTTGGAGTTCGTGTCTTAGCCCCTCCACAAAATTTCAGGGCTAGAGCACACCCGATGCTACACCAACTACACAAAATCTCAACAGTTTGGAGCCTATATCTGAGGTAAACAGGCTAGGACTGTATAGAGAGGATTCTCATTAGAATGTTATATAAAAAAATTCCATATCATGAAAACTGGTTCTCACTCTATCATATTAGCAATGTTTTGTGTCTGCTCCCCTTTTTCTTCACTGAGTTTCAATGTGGTGACCATATTACACAGGATTCAAGCCACAACTTTATGCAGCTTGCTAATCAGGGGATTGAGAATAATTGGTATTCAAGAACCTCCTTTCCTTCAACAGTTTAATCTGGATATCAAAAGACATCCTCCAGAATTGTCTAGTGATGTTGCTTTCCTTACAAGAAAGATATCAACAGGAATATTAGAGTAGAGATTTATAAAGCCTTCTTGTGACCATCCTTGATTAAGCCAAAAGTTACATCCAACTCCAAAACTTTGTCATTCCTTCATTCTTATATGCATTTTGAAGACGGTCTCCTCTAATCCTGGTTTTGTCAGACACAGCTCCGGAGACCCTTTAGGTCAACGTCATGTTTGGTCTGACCAGTCACACATGGTGTTGTGCCATCATTTTCCAAAGGAGCATCATATCTACCAATTGTGTCTGTAAAGTTGAGTTCAAAAGACATTTTATATTCAGATGTCTTGTATGAGATCCAAAGTCATTGTCATTGTCTGTTCATAGACTCCATTGAATCCTTGGCAACTTTTATACAGTACAAGAACCACAGATCTTTAGAATTACTTTTTTTGTGGAATCTCTAGTTCTGCACAATTTTCACATCGTATTGAGGCCTAGGTTTTGAACGGATATCTTTTGGAGGGCCCATTTGTGCAGGTTTCAAGAAATGAGATCCAGCAGTAATGGTTTTTTCTTATAGGCAATCTTTTTTCAAGATTTATCTGAGATTTGCGAGAAGTTCAAAACCCTATCAACCTATTTGTAAAGACGAAACTATGAGTCTGAAATCGTGGAAAAGATGAGTAACGAATGTGGGTGGTGTAGGTGGTAGTGAGTGTGAGAGAACATAGAAAAGGTGCAAACTGCTAATGATGCAGAGTGCAGACAGTGGAAAAAAGAGGAGTCTGCAAAAATCGTGTAATGTCATAAACAATACACACAAAGGAAGTGTGCATGCCAACTGTTGTAGACATCAGATCACAATCAGATTAGTTTTGGTTTTCAGTTGCCGATTCTTACTGTTAAGTGTCAAATGTCAACAAACTTAACACTAGTGTGGAGTATAGTCATTTTTAAATTTAGAGTTAAGGATTCCCTGTTCAAACTAAAAGCTATATGACTTGTGGAAAATATTAGTCATTTAATTCAAAAAACCTTTTGGCCATTTACAGTCGTTGAGATCAAGTTAAATTCATTGGAAACAAGAAGGAAAACTAAAACGAGGGATATACTTTTCCAAGGGGTATTTTTTTTTGCACATTGGGAAATAAGGGAATAGCTGGAAATATTTACACAAGGATTACTGAAATATACTTTTGATGTTTGCACAGTTTATTGAAATCTATTGGTTGACGATAAAATAAGTGTATTCTTAGGATATTATAAGCTGCCTTTCTCTTTTCATGTTTGTTATGTGAGAATTCCACGATTGGAATCCTTCTACAGCAACTGGTTAAGTTTCTTCTATTTTGTTATATAACTGAACAAAATTATTTACTGTTTGCTACGGTAAATAACGAAACTAACACACTGCGGTCTTCACAAATAGAAAAATGCTGCGGAAACAAAATACAACGCAGAAATGAAATAACACACATTCGACACCGTTATTTTTGGACAAATGTCTCTGGAAAAACCCAATGCGGGAAAACCGGTGCAGCAGCTGAGGGTTTGTATTATTATGCTGTAGTTTCTGAATACAATCTTGGATGTCTTACTGGCTATCCAATACAGAGAATATAACTAGCAGAAAGTTAGTGAGAAAATAACCTCACACTATCACTGGTGTGTAGTCACTGCGCTGCCTCTCCATCATAACTGATAGGGACTGCGTCACTCCCTTGGCTGATCGATCCGCTGGCTGGAGCTCCAATCTCTAACCCTCCGGTCTCACACCCCGACTCCCGGCACTAGATCTAGACTCCTCTACAGATCTTCGGATCTCCTCTCAAACTTTGCACTGCCTCAACGTGGCTCTGCGCTGCCTCTCTGGATCTCTCTCTGCCTTCTCTGCGTTGTATTCACCGGATCAGACAAACTTTCACCAGTCACTATTTCTGCCCCTCACTGCAACAAATCTCCTAGATCTTCCTCCGACAACTGTTGCGTTTCTCTCTTGAGAAATCGATCTCTAGATCTCTAATTGGATGTGTCTTCCAAGTGCCCATCGAGCCTCTTCTTATAATCTTCTCGTTGAACATTCAATGGCCCAGATTAATTCCTAATGGATCAGATCATCTTGACTCGATCTCCGTTTTTTTTTAGAAGATTCACACCCAGTGTAATTAATACCCTTTAATTATTTTAATTTCCTAAGTTCAGACTTAGGAATCCATTAAAAATAATTAATTATTTTAATAAAACTGTCTCTGGGTGGAATTTCCCAAAACAATTTCTGGATATTGGAGGATGCATGTGTCCTAGCTTCCCTGCAAATTTCGAGGCTTAGAGAACATCCGATGCTACCCGAAATCAACATGTTTTATTCGTGTAACTTATAATATTTTTTTGTAGCAGTCAAAATTAATTGTAAAGACCTAAAATTGAATTTCCCTAGTTTGTTTTGTATTTTTTTCCTTCTTTTCTTTCTGAACCAAATGTTTAGAGTAATATTGTTTGGGCATTCCATCAAACTAGATATGTTATTCATATGAGAATAGAGTTGAATAAAATTTGCCATGTGTGCCAGGTATCCTCCAGCTCTAAGCCAGCTTTAGAAAATTCAAAGGCAGTGTCTAATGCTTTTTCAGGTCATCAGGTGAAGGAAACAGCATACTGATTTCATTGGAGTGACTTTTCTGCACTTCCATAAATATTTGTAGTTCTAATTCTATCTTGTACTTCAGGCATCCTCCTCTAGCTCTCCTCTAGCCATAGAGCCAGCACCATCAGCATTGGGTTCTAGTTCATCTATGAAGGTGCATTAAAGTAATGCTTTGTCTTGTTGTAGCATTTCATCTTCTTCAAAATCGGTTAATTCTTTGTAGTTTCTCATTTCAGGGGTCTTCCTCAAGTCCTAGATCTTCAGAACAGAGAGTGCCGGCAACACGCTCTGGTTCTGGTCTGAAGGTGTGCTAAGGAAGCCAGTTGCAGCTCATTGAAATGTGCAATCATTCTTTTGCTTTTGTATCAGCTGTTATTCATCTTCTTAAAATATGCATTTGTAATTTCAGGAGGTACAGGGTATATCCGAGGCAGTTGAAGCCTCTAGTCCATGCATTTATGAGAAAACAGAATGCCAGGATGAATTGAAAGGGAACTCCTCTAAGTCAAATAATTCTGGATGGAAATTTCCAGGGTTAAATGCAACATTTTTGCAGAGATCCCGTAGTGCAACATATTCTTTTAACAAGTATGTGTTGTAGAAATTAAAATTTTCTTTCTTGTATCATTAGTGGGAGCTGGGATAATTATTCCCTCATGCATACATTTGGTTTTGAGTTGAAAGTTGCTAGGACAATTTGTTCTGATATCTATTATTTTGTGTATGATGCAGGGGATTATCACCACAGCCTCGACAGGCCTAGCCTTCTGCATATTATTTTTCTGTGCATCCAATTTTGTAGATTGGTACTTAAAATTTTAGCTTATGTAAAGACTCATCATGAGTTGATGGTCCTGTCAGCTCCACACATATAACTAATGAAAATAGGACACTTCACCTAGCTTTTGATTTCAGAGAGGATCCGAATACTTGAGCAATGGAAATTCAATGTGTAATAAGTTACTGTTCTCTAAGAGCAGGAAGTAAGCATGAGAAAAAACAGCACACAGAATATGAGCTGAACTATTTTATTTCTTTTCTGTTCTGGGATAGATGATATACTGCTACGATTTATCACATTGCAATTTTGTAAACACTGGATCAAGTTCAAATATTATAGAATACTGAATTAAGTTCAGATGTTCTCTAGTTATCCATGAACATGCTGCTCATTGGCCTTGATGGTATTAGGTTAGGATTCTTGTGCCTTTTCGTTGATGGTTGTCATTGTCTGTGCAATTTCATTGGTGTGCGACTTATTGTGGCTTTGAACAATAAGCACAGTTCATATAATGAATGTTATTCTCCTGGTGTATTGTTTTCAAGATTAAGCTCAGTTTGAATATTATGGCATTATGCATGAGATAATAGTTTTGAATTTTAATTTTATAACGTAGTCTAGCTGAGAAGTAATGCCCTTTTTTTTTTGGCTTTTAAACTTCTGTGGTGATCATTTTTCAAGATGCTTTCAAGATACATGTTCTTCAACACTGTGGATAATCCGGAAAGCATCTTGAAAAAGTAATGCCCTATTTTTTCATAAAGATGTGGGAAAAGATTCTTACATATAACATTTTTTTCTTGATGTGCTTTCTTCTTGTATAGCAAGGGAACATTCCTAAAAATCTAAGACTCCATAACAGACCCAGATATAATAGTTTCGGAAGTAATTTGTTGTTGAGTTGGTTTCCACAAAGTTCTAAAATCTATAGAACCATTATGCTGAATATTTTAGCTAATAATACCAAACTCTTATGGAAAGAGTCTCCCAACACATAATATAGTTTCAAAACTACCGCTCAGGGCTAATAGACAGCCATCAATTGACCAAATTATCTAAATAAAATTTGTGGTCTCTTTTTTTTTTTAGAAAAAAAACACACACACATCCGGGGCTAAGGCTACGTGCTCGCGAGGAGGCACGAACCACAGACTAGTTTTGGGCTACTCTGCTAGAGGGAAACCAGCCGGAGGAACCATCAACTGAAAAAATCCCACGCAGGGGATCGGACTGAAATGTCTTTGACTCAAAACTAGAAACATAGACATTATATAGTTGTAACTCTGGACCATATCAAAACTGGACTGCTTTAAAGACTGAGACTGGTCATTAACAAAAATTGGACCAGAGTTGACGGAAACAACAAAACAATCCCTCAGAGAGGGTAGAGAAAAACAAAAGAGACATGTAAAGAGGTCCGAATTACTCATCCAGAGCAACCTCCTCGATCCTGCATCCGTATTCTTCGGGTTCGCCTTGAGCATGGGAGAGTTCTGCATTGACGTGGACAGCTGAGGGAGTTTCGATGACATTTTCCTGAACGCGGCCTGATTCCTCCTGCATAATCTCCCTGGTCTCGCTAGGCTGACCCCTCGAGTCTGGCTGCTCCGCTTCCAAATGTGCGCCGTCGACATGAGCCTGCTCTTCCGGCAGATTCTCAGGCAGGGGCTCCTCCAGGAAGACAACAGAGATGGCCACAGTTACTCTTGGTCTGTTAAGTGCACAATCGAACGAGAAGAAGGATGTGTGAGACTGAGCAGGCAGCGCATCACCTGAAGGCGAGTCAAGCTTGCGGCCTGAGCGGAGCAAGCGACCTCGGAAGAGGCGTGGGAGGCTGCCTGAGGGCGCGGAGGTATCTGACGTGGAAGTCGACATGGAGGGCGAGTGCCTTCTGGCCGAACGTGAAGACCCCCTCCTGCACCTCATCCTCTGCCGTAGCCTTGGCATTTTCGCAGCTGTAAAGGAGCTGGAGCTCTGAAATGATTGAGTATTGACAGGGTTCGGCGCAGGTGGAATGCCCAGAACCACCGTTGCAGACAAGCAAGAGCCTGCTAGCGAGATGTGAAGACTGTCAGCAGGCTCCAAACAACAGGTATGGCGACTGCGCTTCCCAGTGGTGGTGCGCTCTCCAGCTCTGTCCTGAACCGAATTACACCGCGAATTCATCGGCGTAGGGGCGAGCGAGGCCATTGCATTTAACAACTGGTTCCTGCAATAATTAAACCTTCGCATTGAATGTCCAGGCCTGTAAATCCTATGCGAAATGCTGTTGCGTTAGTCGAGGCTGCCTCGAACATCAATCGCTATGTTGAAAATCGTTTCCATATCAAACGCCATAAAGAGCAGGCGGGGGTATTAAACGCGATCAGATGGGCTCGATGGTGCCGTGAGGGATGGCAAGTGGCCCCCTGTCCGGTCGCCTGGCGTCCAATTGCCCCTATTAACTACACATGCAACCGCATCCGGGGGGCTACATGTGGTTGTTATTATCACTTAATTTACCAAATTGAATTTGATGTTATGATTTATCTTAAAAGTTTGGGAATTCCTTTATTCGTAAGCTTCTCTAGATTTGGACAACACAGGAAATCCATCTTCTAAGATTGTTGAAGATAATGGAGATATCTAAATAATGGACATATTTACAACATAGATTTTAGATGAATAATAAATACTTTTTAATAGAATGATGTAATAATGGAATATTTAATGTAGTCATTAATGAAGCGGTTAATAATTATGTATTTGGATGGATGAACCAATCTAGTCTTTCATTCATGTGTATTCTTGTCCGTGTAAAATTACGCATGTAAAATCTCAAATTGTATTAAAGCCATGCCAAAAATAGGAGGAGGTGGGTGAAGGAGCTGAGTCATTGTTGTTGTATGATGTATGAACCAATCTAGTCTTTCATTCATGTGTATTCATGTCCATGTAAAATTACACATGTAAAATCTCACATTGTATTAAAGCCATGCCAAAAATAGGAGGAGGTGGGTGAAGGAGCTGAGTCATTGTTGTATAAAGGCACAAAGGGGATTGCAGTCACACCAGTCTATAATTAAGTTGGAATTTGTTGGCATGCATGGAGAGGAGGTTGAAATAGACACTATATATACAATAATGAGAGATGGTGTTTTAAAATGAAGGGCTTGACATTAATATAATATAGCACGAGGCACTTTTTCTGAATAGTCATGGCTCAAGTTATGACTTATTATAATTATTATTTATTTACACAATTGCCTTTCTCTCGAGAAAATGTTGTCTTCAAAGCATAGGTGATTGAGAAAATGTTGTCTTCAAAGCATAGGTAATGAAGTGTGTTGTTGATGAAATTTTGTCTCCCAAGATACTTCTTCTAGTAGGTTCTTCCACTTAATAAAATATTCTTTAAATATTTGTGGGCGTAATTTCTTTTCCTTGGTGGGGACAATTCCTTTTGGTTATAAAGTGATCTTCCCTTCATCATCTAATGTTAGGAGTGTTGTTTGTGCTGTTCGGTGTTTACCTAGTGCCTTTTTGAGGCAAGATATATGGAAAACATTGTGAATACTAATTTTATCAAGAAGACTCAAGCTGTATGCTGCTTGGCTAATCTTTTAGTTAATTTGATATGGTGCATGGAACTTTGGTGCTAGTTTGTTTTCCCCTTGCTACTTTAGGGTAATTGTTTGTAAGGTTGAAGTTTAACAAATACCCATTCTCTAACTTCAAATTCTCTTTTTGTTTTGTATTGGTTGACTTATTGTTTTGTAAGGTTTCTTTCAATATTTATATTTTCTTTATGTTTCTTCCAACTAATGTTTTACCGTTGGAAAGTTTGTTTTGATAATGGCAAATTCCTTCCATTTAGGGGGTTCATAACCATAAAGAGCTTGAAATAGAGTCATTTTGGTTGAAGTGTTATAAGTAGAATTGTACCACCATTCAATGAGGTTTAACCATTGAAATCATTTATTTTGTTTGTTTGTTGAATAACGAGGGTAAACTTGTAAACATTCATTGACAATTTCTGTTTGACCATTTGTTTGAGGATGATAGGTTGAACTCATGTTAAGGTATGTTCCTATCTATTTGAAATTTTCCTTCCAGAAATTTAGCGTCTCTATTGTTAACAATTTTGGGAATTCATATAATTTGTAGGTATTTTTGTAAAATACTTCAACGAATTGTTTTGCAGAGTCAAATTTCTTTATTCCCATGAAGTGTACATACTTGGTGAGTATGTCAACTACTATGAGAATTTTGTCTTTTCTATTTGACACAGGTCTTTCTTCAATAAAGTCCATCGATATTTCTTCCCACTTTTGGTTTGAAATATTTAGGGGATGAATCACTCTGAGGGTCATAATCTTCCTCATTTTTATTATGTTGGCATTGTTCACATTGCGCGGCATATTTTTTAATATCGTTGTTTATCCGTTTCCAAAAGGATTGCTAACGTGCATTATATTACATTTTAAAGAAACACATACGTCTTATTGCTAGCAAATCATGGAATTCCTTAAGAAGTTTGGACTTAAATTTTGAGTTTGGGATGAATTATGAGGGTGATTATTGATTACAACGCATGTTTTTGGATCTTTGGCACACTTCAAATTTCATTGATTCATTTTTGGACGACATTCGAAATTGTAAGTGATGGTGACTGTCTTTTCGGGAGATAGTATGTGTTGTTATGTTGCTTTTTCCCTTTTTATGTAATATATCCATATCAATCCGAGGGTCACAATCTTCCTCATTTTTATTTTGTTGGCATTGTTCACATTGCGCGGCATATTTTCTAATATTGTTGTTTATCCGTTTCCGAAAGGATCGCTGACGTGCATTATAGTACATTTTAAAGAAACCCATACATCCTATTGCTAGCGAATCATGGAATTCCTTGAGAAGTTTGGACTTAAATTTTGAGTTTGGGATGAATTATGAGGGTGATTATTGATTATAACGCATGTTTTTGGATCTTTGGCACACTTCAAATTTCATTGATGCATTTTTGGACGACCTCTGAAATTGTAAGTGATGGTGACTGTCTTTTCGAGAGATAGTATCTGTTGTTATGTTGCCTTTTCCTTTTTTATGTAATATATCCATATCAAAAGTGGCAATTTTTTTGATCAATTTCCGTTCTATAGAAAGTGTTTTTTGTTGGATAATGTGTTGACTATTATAATCTCTTCATATAAAAAACCTACTTCCCAAGAGATATTGTCTCCATTTCGCTAATGTGTGCATAATGGTGAACATTTCTTTTTCGTAAGTAGATTTTAGACATTCTCTTTTATTGAGCTTCTTACTTTCAAATGTTATAAGATGGCCGATACATCACAATTGGTTACAAAAGGTTTTGAAAAGTTTGGAGTTGATAATACATGTGAAGTTGACATAATTAACTTTAGTTTGAAAACACTTTTCTGCCTTGTCATCCCATTGGAAAGAGTTCTTTAAAATGTTTATTAGGTTTTAGTTACATGAGCATAGCTTCGAATAATCCTTCGATAATATCTTGTTAAACCCAAAATTCCTCTTAATTTAGAAATACTAGTTGTCTTTGGCCACTGTGTAATTGCCGTAATCTTGTTTGGATCTACCTTCGCACCTTCTTGTGATGTCACGTCTCAGATACTCTACTTCCTTCTCAAAGATGCATTTCAACACCTTTGTGTAGAATTGGTTCGTTTCTAGAAGAGAGACAACTTGCTCTAAGTTCTTCAGATGTTCATCCCAATTTTTACTATATGTAAGAATGCCATCAAAGAAGTCTAACACAAATTTCCTTAAGTACGGTTAGAATACTTCATTAATGGTTGCTTGGAAGGTGATTGAGGCATTAGTCAATCCAAACAACATAACGTTTAGTTCGTAGTGCCCTTTATGAGTTTGGAAAGCAGTGTTGTCCATACCTTCCATTCTTACTTTAATCTGATAGTGTCCCAATTTCAAATCCAATTTAGAAAAATTCTTGGCTCCATATAGTTAATCCAACATGTCATTTATAAAGGGGATGGGATTTTTTAATTTAAATTTAAATTTATTTATTTAATTTATTATTATTATTATTATTCGTAATTAAAAAATAGCCTAAAAGATCCATCCTTCATCTGAATGAGGATCGCAGGAGTTGCATAAGGACTTCTATTGTGTAATAATACCACACTTTAGTAGGTCTTTAATTATCCTTTTGAGTTTTGTTTTTTGATGATCGGGGTACTGATAGGGTTTGATGTTGATAGGATTTGAGCTCGCTTTGACTTTGATATGTGTTCATTCTCTCTTTCAAAAGACATCTCCAATGGTAAATCTTGGAATACTTTCTTGCGTTTTTGAATTAAATCTTGAATCTCAAGTGGTTCTTGTTGAGAAATTAGGGCATTTAATTCAATTTATCTTTCATGATAATTACTTGTGATTTTGTTATGCTTCTTTCACTTACACATGACCTTTGTTAGATTATTATGTTCTTCATCAAGTTGCTTATCAAATGCACCAGAGACACAATATTTAAGATTTCCAGCCAGGGCCAAAACTTCTCCCTCTTGGAGAGGAAAACTCGATAATCATTTTTCTTATAGATCATCAATTGACGAGTACCAAGACCATGAAAAAGACGCTTGACACCAATATGCCTCCAAGACCCTTGTCACTTGCTCTTCTGGGCTCCTTATGTTGATCTTGCTTTTCTGCATCACGCTGCACCAACACTAGGAAAGCTCGGTTCCTAGCTCTACACAATGAACTCCTTCCCGCCCTTACTTGAACTGACTTCGGCCTCCTAGGGACTTATTCTCAGCCTACCTTCCTGTATCCTTAATGCCCTTAGACCAAGATTTTCTTTGCTGCTGTAGCCCTCCTTCATGTTGTATATTCCAGACTTAGGCTTCGCTGAAGTAGCCTTGGCCTTCTTGAGATATGCGAGCCAGGAATGGACCCTAAAACAAAGATAGTATACTCCTTTTCTTGACCCAAGATAGTATATCTCTATATTGGGTCTAATCTATTCCTTGCTGAGATGACTCCTGTTCCTCGCTCCTTTTCTTCGTACCAATATCACCGAACTTGAGCGAGATAGATTAGACCCAAGATAGAGATATAGGAGATCCTCTCTATCTTCACTGAACAACCTCCCTTCTTCATCCCAAACCACATATCCTACTTCACATTTCAATCTTACACTTGACCGAATTGCTTGTCTCCAAATGATGTCGTAGTCCCTCTATATATAGGGACAATCTCCCATCTTCTAGGCCAACATGTCTATCTGTAGATAGGTTGATTTGTTAAACGTGGATCTTCAACACACTTTGAGCCGACTTCTTTGGAGCTTAGTGACAATGCCTTGGAGCATATATTTACATCAACAATTTGTCCTTTACATGTGTAACATCACTTCATATACATGACTCTAAATTATATTTATGACAAGATGACAAACCCCTAAAGACATCAAGAAGAAGTCTTTGACCTAACCCATGAAGCAAGTATTACAAGAATACATTTTATTATCTTTGTCTTCTTCATTACATATATTCATAATTACAAGTCATTATGAAGACCGAACGTAGTTACACTTTCCAACAGTTCTTTGTTAACTAATTTCGAGGCCAATATTTCTATCTGATGACGTTGCACTATGTATGTTGGTGCTCCTTTTCGGACTAACTTATGTTGGAAATACTGAGAGGGGGGTGAATCAATATTTCTTTTCAATTGTTATTTAACTAATTAGATTCTTCACAATTAAAATAATAGAAATGAATAATGATAGTTTTCTTATGAAACAATAATGATTATAATCATTTTTCAAATGAATGAGTACAATGAAATGTGAGGGTACCAACCCTTCAATAATCCAAGTACCAACTTGTTTCCAAGCACCAACTTGGACTTTGATGAGGCTCCAACCTCTAGGGCTTCGACCCTATCTTCTTCAAGGCACCAACCTTGTGTTTAGGAGCTCCTACCCCAAGGACACCAATCCTTCTTCGCTTCTTCACTGGACTATCATTTCAAATATGTTCCATTGCACCAATTTGTACCATCAACTCTGCACCATACTGCACCATCTATTCTACACCACACTGCACCTATTCTTCTGCACAACACAACACCAGTGCTTTACCAATACTTATTCACCACAACTCACCAATTTTGCACCATCTATTCAGTAACAATATTCTCGCACCAATCGACACTGCTGCGCCTTTGTCCGAGCTAGTGTCTGCACCTTAGTTCGAGCTAGTGTCTGCACCTTAGTTCGAGCTACTATCAACACCTCTGTCTGAGCTATTGTGCATACATAGTCCAAGCTACAGGAGGAAGTTCTGATCACAGTTTGCAGCAAATGATTACAAGGTCCGAGGATCTTGCTTACAGTCTAAGCCATAGTTTCATATAACCCAATCTGAACTGGAGTTTTTATCACTGCCGAGTGTAGTCACATCACCAATCCAAGCATTGAGCCATTGTAGCTGCAGTCAGAGGTCAAGAAATACAACAAGAGTATACTTCTGTATGAGCATAGTTAGTTCATAAGATTTTTAATGCTTTCCTGAGGGTGCTGTCCTAACCCTCCCTTTTTTTTTTTCAATTATGTGCCTTATCTTCCTTCTTCACGAGCTGTGAATTGAGGCTCATATTCTGTCTTACCTTTTGAAAAAATGATCACCGAAATTGCATGATTGAAATGAGGACGAAATTGTGTATCTATAGTGTTTTCCGCTCGTCAAAGTAAAGGGACACGTCTCTGGAGTAGGCCGGCATGAGTAGGCTAGCATAGGTCGGCTCAAGGACAAATTTATTTCCTTAACTTGAAAAATTCATATCTCCCAAACCACTTGGAGTTTCGGGCCAAGTAATAGCTCATTGGAAAGGAAAAAATATTCTCTAAAAGATCATATAGGTATCAAATTGAGAGGCTGCCTCTAAGAGAGCAATTTTTTTTTAAAATGTGACTGGTCATTAATTAGTGCATAATTTGAGGTAGGGCAGATATGCTTCTCTTGTTAGGCTTCTACATGGTTTTGGATTCTTCATTGTTTAACACCTTCATCATAGGATCATGGTAGGACATCATTAATGAGTGTATTACATAGTGGCACAATGATATGTTATAGGCAGTATCATTAGGAAGGTCTCTTTCGATCATCAATCATGTCATCACTAGTCTTCCAATCTTCATCAAACACCATCATTGTGCATAGGAGTGATGGACATAGAGCCTTAATTTTAGAGAGGGATGAAGAGTAGCTTGAACAATGATCTCCTCAAGTGAATATGGATAACTTCATCAAGTATTTATACTTTCATAAATGATATTTCCATCAATGCCAATTATTGACCAACAATCTCCCACTTTGTCATTGATAGAAATATTCCAACATTTTCTCCCCCTTTGACATCAATGGAAAATGGGGTTCCCAAGTACTCCCCCTGTCAAACTTCTCCCCTTGTCATGATGCTTCTTCTTGATTTCTTAATGTGATGCAAGAGAAATGACCCCCATCTTTTGGCGAAGATGTTCAAATTCTTCTCATGGAAGGGGTTTTCTAAAGATATCTGCAATTTGTTCCTTTGTATTGACGTATTCCAACTTGATATTTTATTCAACCACTTGTTCACAGAGAAAGTGATACTTGATTGGAATATGTTTTGTCTTTTAGTGCATTGCCAGATTCTTGGAGAGACTAATGGCACTAGTGTTGTCACAATAGATGGTGACTGGTTGTTTAGTTTCTATGTTGACAATCTCCCAAGAAGAATGCATTTCCACTAGTACTTTTTCGATCGTCCACGCTTCTAGCCCAATTAACATCAATGTAAGCTGTCACAATAAGAGTTGAGCTCTTAGGATACCAAATATCGAAATCAGAAGTTCCTTTCAAATATCTGAGTATTCTCTTCACAACTACTAGATGGGATTGTTTAGGAGCTGACTGAAATATTGCCACCATTCCTACTACTTGCATAATATCTGGCCTTGTAGCTGTTAAGTATAGGAGAGCTCCAATTATTGACATGTAAAGAGTTGCATCTATGTGAGGGGAATCATCATCTTTGTTTAATTTGCAATCTGTGGTCATTGGTATACTCATAAGTGCACAATATTACATCCCATATCTTTTAAGCACGTCTTTAAGATATTTTGCTTGAGATATGAACATGCTTGCAATGGTTTGAGATACTTGTAGCCTAAGAAATTAGGATAACTCACCAATCATTGACATTTCGAACCTTTTTGAAATATTTAGAGCAAATTCATGGCTCATCTTGTCATCATTGTTGGCAAAGATTAGATCATCAATGTATACAAGAGTGATTAGTAATTTATCCTTGTCTATTTTCATGTAGAGATTACTTCTTGCCACTCCCTTTTTGAAACTTTTTTGTTGTAGAGAGTGATCCAATTTTGCATGCGAGGCTCTAGGAGCTTGTTTTAATCCATGCAAAGCCTTTTTCAACTTGCATACAAATTCCTTTCCTTTTGCTAGGTCGAATCCTTTCGGCTGCTCCATGTAAACTTCTTCTTTGAGTTCCCCATTCAGAAATGCTGATTTTACATCCATTTGATGGACCTTAAATACTTTCGAGCAAGTAAATGCCAAAAACATCGTTATGGCTTCCAATTGGGATACTGGTGCAAAGGTTTTTTCAAAGTCAATTCCTTCAATTTGTGAGTATCCCTTGCAAACAAGTCTTTCTTTATTTCTGATTATTTGTCTATCTTCATTCATCTTGTTTTTGAATACCCATGTGGTTCTAATTATATTTTCATCTTCTGGAGAAGGTACCAGCTCCCATTTTTCATTCTTCTCGATTTGAGACATTTCTTCTTCCATGGCCTTTATCTAATGATGATCCTTGCTTCAGTAAAAATTTCTGGTTCTATCATAGATAAGAGATCAACATCATCTTTCCTTGGTGTACTTGTCATCCTTCTTCGAGTTTGTATTCACTCATCTACATTCACTTTGAAGATGAAGACTTTACCTTCACTTATCAAGTAAATATGTTTCATTCCATAATCAAATTTGGTTAAATGAATTTGTTTTTGCAGGGAGATCTATAAGCTAGTTAGGTTACCAAGATTCCTTGCATGAGGAGAATAGTCACAGTTCTTGAAGAAAGTAAGGTTATGTCACTTAGACCAGATTTACACAAAATTGAGGTATCAAAGAATGAAGGGATTTATTCATAAGATCTCAACTATGAGATATGGAAAAAGTGATAAGATGGACAACATAAAAAATAGACAAAATTACCTCACTCAACTTGTGGTTTCCATGCTATATGGAAAAAGACAATCAAGAGAAAAAATGTTGAAGGATAAAAGAATCAAACATTTGCAGAAGGAAAAAGAAATTTTAGGAAAAGTGGAAGACTAATGGACATTACAAGAAAGTTGGTCCTAAAGGGACAATCTCAATAGGAGAAAGAAAAGAAGATTCAAGGAAAATTACACAAACTTATGAATAAGGAATTGAATTCTGTTGGAAGCAATGTAGCATCCTGATCTAAGCATGGTAGAAGCTCCTGGTGAATTAGCTCTGGGAAAAACCTTTTTGAAAAACTTTAATAAAGTAGTCATCAAGAGCAAGGGTCATCATAGAAACATACTTTTGGGATGTGATGACATATTGATGAAACAAGCCAAGGGAATGAAGCTATTCATTCCTAAAAATTGCTATAGGATGACTCAAGGGAAAAAGGTATGAGGTATGTATATATTTATATGCTGACATTGGATGATGTGATGTCATGCTATATGGTTGCAGGTAATTAACTTCTGTATTTAAAAGTATGATCTATGGAGTGCACAGACATATGAAATCAACATAATATGTCCTCATGGAATATGAGGTGGTTGTATATGAACTAGAAACCAAAAATGTTATAAGTTCCTAGGAATAAAGAATGTGCAAAAAGGAAGAGATCATGACATGCAACCATGTCAAAAAGGCTGCTATCATCCGAAAGACAAAAATATGTGACTAGGAGATCCCCTGGGAGGATATGTAGATTCTGACAGAAGTCTGGTAAATAAGAAGACTCTTGACAAAACCATATCCTTAGGAGATGTGTCAATCTGTATGAAGGATGTCAATACCTATAGGAAGATTTCATGGCGAAAGATCATCACTTAGGTAACTTTTGTTCTAAAAGTTCATATGTATATGTTTATCTAGATAAGTTTGTGCAAGGCTGCCAATCATGAGAAATGATGTATTATCCTTGGAAATGATTCGAAGGAAAGCAGCATGGCATAACATGGACCATATAAAGGAAGTATGATGAATCACTCTCTGATAGCTGACATGACCCAGGATGAAAGTGATGGATGATCTGTGCCCTATGAAGCTAAAAGTTGGAGATTCCTCAATATCGAAATCCATGACATCGAGAATATGAATTCTTCATGAGCAGCTAGGTGTCTCACCATTGCTGCTGGAGGTCCCTGGTTAAGAGGGAGCCTGATGGTAATTTTCTTACTTGGAAGAAACTTGGTAATTCCTAAGGATGAGCTTAGGTACATTTTGTATAAGAATGAGTACGTTCCCTTGTGGAATAAGGTCCTCCCTGGTTGAGAGGGAGAGATAAACACATCATTCTGATCTTGGGAAGACAAAATGGAGGATTGGGTAATCATCTGGCATTCGATACTCTTTGAGAATGTGTTAGGGAATTCAATATAAGAGTAGTCGGGGACCGATATTCTTTGAGGGCTAGCTACCCAAGAGAAGAATAATCCAGGAAGGTCATACTTTGGGAACACCTGGGTGGAGTATGTACCTTGGAGAGACAATGACGAAGGTGTCTATAATTCATGTGTCTCGCTAGCATTGAAGCCCATTATTTCGTTGAAGAGATGGGGCTGTTAGTCAAGGCCTTGCACTAGAACAATGATGGTTGATATGATGCTATACAAATGCGATTACCAATCCGATTTTTCTTATGGGATTCTTTAGTTTAAAAGTAACCATGTACCTGTATGAATACCTCCCTAGTTAAGAGGGAGTGTTGAAAAGTATAACTAGGTCGGTCTTCATGTTGACTATGTAATTATATTCTTATGTAAAGAGGATGTAAAAAATAATAAGATGTATTTAAGAGTCATGTTCATGAAGGATCTAGTCAACAATATACTCCAAGATCTTGGCAAAATACCATGAAGAGATGACTACCAAAATATGCACTAAGATAATATTATAAACGCTGAATTATCTATTCTTCATGTCGGCCTATAATTAACCATGAAAGTCGACTCCTTATTATGTTGACTGGTCGGCCTAAAAGACATTTAGACTGTCTATATAAATAACCTCTCTGCGACACATTTTAGGAGCAAGTTTTTTGGTGATCTAGTTGACTGTCTGTGAATTTGAGATCGGAAGAGTAGATTGGTTTAAGGAATTGCGGATGTCTCTGAGAACATTCTAGCGTAATGAAGTTTGGTATAAATACAAAGCAAAGCAGCGTTAAAGAACGTTAAGTTGCAGATATGTTTGGAGAAGTGATTGCGGACTTGTATGAAGTTGTACAACGGTTAAGAGGAATGCGAATTCACTTGAAACAGAAGCAATTGAAGGTTATAATTGTAGAAGGAACTTAAGGTATAAAAACATAAAGGTATAGGCTGCGGAAGTAATTGAAGTCTACAGATTACAAAAAAAAAATAAGAGTATAGACTGCGGGTCGATGAAGCCAGTTTGAGAAGAATACAATGCGGATACTTACAAGGTTGCAATGCAGATATTACAAGGATTGTAATGAATTTTGAAGTGTAATGAAAGGAAGGTAAATCTATGATTTACCTTCCTACAATAAAAGTATTACTTCTGCGTAAAAACACTTGTGTCATGTACATTTTGGTAATTGACTTGATGAAAGATTAACTAGGAAGAATACATAAGCAAACAAGCTCACAAGTAATTATCAAGAAGATAATTTATAACCCCTCCAAATTCTCAACACAAATTTCATTTACTCGATAAGGGCCGACATGGTTTTGAAAAGTGCAACATAACGTCTTAGTTAATCTTTTATAATTTACATAAAAACATAAATATAATTTATTTTGAAAACCTAACCTAGTTACCTTTTTCAACACTCCCTCTTAACTAGGGAGGTATTCATAATGGTACTTGTTCATTCTCAATCTTAAGAGATCTCATAAGAGAAATCGGATTGGTAATCGCATCTGTATAACATCATATCAACCAGCATTGTCCTAGTGCAAGGCCTTGACTAACGACCCCATCTCTTCAACGAGACAATGCGCTTCAATGCTGGCGAGACACATGACTTATAGACACCTTCATCATTGTCTCTCCAAGGTACATACTCCACCCGGGTGTTCCCAAAGTATGACCTTCTTGGACTATTCTTCTCTTGGGTAGCTAGCCCTCAAAGAATATCGGTCCCCGACTACTCTTATCTTGAATTCCCTAAGACATTCTCAAAGAGTATCGAATGGCAGATGATTACCCAATCTTCCATTCTGTCTTCCCAAGACCAGAATGATGTGTCTATCTCTCCCTCTCAACTAGGGAGGACCTTATTCCACAAGGGAATGTACTCATTCCTATACAAGGAATGTACCTAAGCTCATTCTTAAGAACCACCAAGTTTCTTCCAAGTAATAAACTTATCATCACGCTCCCTCTTAACCAGGGACCTCCAACAGCAATGGTGAGACACCCAGATGCTCATGAATAATTCCTGTCCTTGGTGTCATGGATTTCGATATTGAGGAATCTCCAACTTTTAGCTTCATAGGTCACATATCATCCATCACTTTCATCCTAAGTCATGTGAACTATCAGAAAGTTATTCATCATATTTCCTTATCTGGTCCACTATTATGCCATGCTGCTTTCTTTTGAATCATGTCCAAGGATCATACATCCTTTCTCATGATTAGTAGCCCTGCACAATTTCTTCCAGATAAACATATTCATATGAACCTTTTAGAACAAAAGTTACCTTAGTGACGATTTTTCACCATGAATTCTTCTTGTAGGCATCGACATCCTTCATACAGATTGACACATCTCCTAATGATATACTTTTTGCCAAAGGTCTTCTTCTTTACCAGACTTCTGTCAAAGTCTACATATATTTCTAGGAGATTTATTAGTCACATCTTTTTGGCTTCCGGATGGTAACTTCCTCTTGACATGGTTGCATTTCATGATCTCTTCCTCTCTGCAAATTCTTTATTCCTAGGAACTTACAATCTTTCTAGTTTCTTGTTCATATACAATATTCCATGAGGACATATTATGTTGATTTCATCTATTCGTGCACTAAGAGATACTCCTCCATAGATCATACTTCCAAATATAGAAGTTCATTACCTGCAACCATATGACATGACTTCACAAAATCTAATGTTTAGCATATAAATATATACATATCTCATACCCTTTTGACCCTTGAGTCATCTTCAAGAATGAAGAGCTTCATTCTCTTGGCATGCTCCATCAATATCCCAGAAATCTGTTTCCATGATGACCCTTTGCTTTTGATGACTGCTTTATATTTGTAATGTTATCAGATAGGTTTTCCCGAAGTTGATTCACCAAGAGTTCCTACCATGCTTTCATCAGGATGCTACACTGCTTCCTATCATATAACCAACCCTGTCAGTCTTCACTTAATATTCATTGTAGTCTCCACGTTACGTCATCAATGACAACCTTGATATTTTCACATGAAGGTGTCTCTGCAAAATGTCTTCAATAGAATCTCCAAGGTCAGTTAAGGCTACTTAACAAGAAGGCTCCAATCCGGGATCTTCTTCAATATCACTTCTCAAAGACTCCAAACAAGGTCTTCAAAAGTTCTTCAAAAGTGTCTTTAATAACCCTTGCCTAAAATATCTCTCCCCGAGGATGCTTCAAAAACTCCACTGTCAAATATTTGGCTTCACAATGCTTGCCCAACAAGGTATCTTCACTTGTCCTTTCACTTAGAATTTGCTGCAATCAAGGTGGTAATACTGTATCACAGTCACAGGAAGATCAAAATCTTCAAGCCACTGTTATTATATTTTTTGCACTATACTCCACCATTGTTCGAGATCAAAAAGGTGAATCCTAGTTACTATTTAGGATCACAGTAAGTGATGCATCTGGCCTACTGTCCAATTGACACTACAGTCCAATATTCACAGTTCCAAGAAAGAGATGATGCTACAATCTGAGTGACGAGATAGCCTTGTAATAAATATTGTGGTGATAAGACTGGTCAATGTAATGAATGGCGAGTTTGCAGAGGCAGTCCAAGAAAGTTCTGTACCACTGTTTCAATTATCCTGAGCCACAATCTGAAGTTAAAGGATCTACTACACAGGAATTCGAGTTTCAACACATCAGCAATGGATCCGAGCTAACAGGAGCGTATACCACTGATTTACATCATACATAACCGAGCTTCCTGTTTTAGGCACTGTGCTACCATAGTTCATAGTCTGAAATACTGCCCAGTCTACAAGAGGCACCGAGCTCACAGTCTAAAGAATCCAAACTGCTGAGTTTTCACGAGTTGTGAACAGATGTTCATGTTCTCTTCTTGATGGTTGAAGTGATTAGTCCGAGACTACATATGGTGATCCGAACTGTGTTCTGTGTCTTTTGTCTGTTTTGTGGGTGTCTCTTTGAATTTATCTTCAACTCCCATGATAGATTGTCTTCACAATGATGCTTTACTTTTGTTTAAAATCATCCGGGTTCTCGAGGCAGCTTACTTGATGGCCCAGTCCTTTGACGGAAAACATCTTACGATTGGATGCTCCTTCTGTTCAATATGGCATTTACGGGTGTGGCTTTCTGTCTTTGAGCGCTGCTAGTGACAACTCCATTTCTCGCCCTTGCAATATACCTATATTGTGGGCTGCCATTTCTCTGATTTTCCAGCCTTTCTATTCTTTCTATTCAGTGGCTTCTTAAGAAAATTTATTTTAATATGAATGACAGGCTCCGCAATCTGGTATAGCTAAATCACTTCGGATTTAGCTATCTTCAAGTCAGCTTGCAACTCATCTTTGACTTGGATTCAACTTGCCCCCGATCGTTTGTGTCTCACTCTTAAGAGAAACAAAAATCGTCTATCTGCTTGTGTGTGGGTAATATTTCTCTTTCACTTGCTTCCCCACTTCTTACCATAGCTCTGATACCATGTTGTAAAATCAGCATGGCGACGTTTGATTAAACTTCCTTTTTAAAAATTGTTGGCATTATTGTCTTCCACACCTTAGCTGTAGGTTCCACACTGTCTCGTATATATTTATATATGTTGTCTTCAGCGCCTTCTGCACGGTCTTGTATATATATGTATATATTTGTGTTGTTTGTATATATATATATATATATATATATATATATATATATATACGCTGTCTTATTCGATCAGTCTTCGTATATTCGCACTTAGATTCCGGTATCCGCACTAGACTGAAGACATTGTATCGTCACTTATATTTCGGTATAGTAAGAATTGTGGACTAGACTGAAATATACCACACGAATAAATTGATTCTTAGATTCTTTGTATATACGCTGTAGATTCCGAAATCCATACTTAGATTCGTAATTGCGATCTTAATTAGCTCCGTAAGGTATTTCCTGCAATAATGGTTTTCTCTGTAATCTCTATTCGATCGATGATGCTTGAATCTTCCCACGTGAACCCATATATAAAGGTTGACCCCTTTCATTTAAGCCGATAGGTATATTTCAAAAGTCAAATTTCCTTTACTCGATGAGGGCCGACATGGTTTTGACAAGTGCAACATAACGTCTTAGTTAACCTTTTATAACTTACATAAAATCATAAATATATATAAAGGTTGACCCCTTTCATTTAAGCCGATAGGTATATTTCAAAAGTCAAATTTCATTTACTCGATGAGAGACGACATGGTTTTGACAAGTGCAACATAACGTCTTAGTTAACCTTTTATAACTTACATAAAATCATAAATATAAGTTATTATGAAAACCTAACCTAGTTACCTTTTTCAACAGGTCTCCCTTTCCATAATTCGTATGGAGTCTTATCATTATTTGGTCTTAGTTGTGTTCGATTAAGGGTATAAATTGTTGTCCCGACTGTTTCTTTCCAAAATTTGGGCTGTAAGTTAGTTGCTAGTAACATTGTCCTTGCCATTTCTTGAACAATTCAATTTATTCTTTCAGTTACTCCATTTTGTTTGGGAGTTCTAGAAACAGAGAGTTCTCTCTTGATTCCACAAAATTTACATAACTCATCAAATTATTTTGAAGTAAATTCTCCTCCTCTATCTGTTGTAAGACATTTAATGTTTGAATCTTTCTCATTTTCTACAAGAGCTTTAAAATTCTAGAAGCATTCAAATGCTTCGGATTTGAACTTTATAAAGTATACCCACATCATTCTAGTGTAGTCATCAATAAATAAAGCAAAATACCTTTCACCTTGTAGAGCTGGAGTTCTAGTTGGTCTACATAAATCTGCATGTATGATCTCCAAAGGTTTTGATGTTAAAAAATCATTAGTCTTGAAACTGGTCATTAGGGGAATTTTGAGGTCTAAATTAGTCATCCTAAGGAAATTATAAAATAATAGTGGAAATAATAATATAATATTAGACTACATCATCAAATTTTAGAAGGAAAAAGGGAAAACAAAATTTTCAACTCTTATTTTCAACTTATCTCCCTATGGGTTTACTCAAATTTCGAGCTACAACACTCGTTGGATGCATAATTTGATTCTTCATCCAAGGAATACCAATTTTGCATACTTTCGATGAACCTTGCTACATGAAAAATGAGAAATACATGAAAAACATGATTGCAATCATGTTTTTTCATGTATTTCTCATTTTCGTGGAGAAGGGTCCATCAAAAGTATGCAACATGGGCACTCTTTAGATGATGAATTAAATTTTGCATCCAACGAGTACTCCCGCTAGAAATTTGAGAAAAATATTAGGGAGGTAAGTTGAAAAAGTAGTTTTGTTATTTTATTATTTTTTTACTCGAAGAATGGTGAATAATCCCCCATGGTTGACATCACCATCTTGAATCCTATTGGTTCTTATAAATTTTATTTTGGTCGTACATTTTTCTTAGGAGGCCCATTTTAGACCTCAAAATTCCCCTAATGTCTAGTTTGATTTCCATGTTGACATGGGCCACGTACTACTTGATCTGGCTTGATTGTTTTTGGAATGTCCCTTACTGCATTAATTTTACTGATATTAATCAAGTTATCAAAACTTGCATGCCGCAATCGCTTATGCCATAACCGGGGAAATTTTTAAGGATATAAGTTTATCTTAAAGTTTAGAAACCTTGGCGAATCTTATTAGTCCATAATATGAAAATTAGAAAATGTTTGGTGATATTTTTGCATAAATAATTATATTTAGAACTATTTATATTAGTATATATAAAATATTGGCGATTTTTTAGATTTAAAAAAAAACTGTACTATAAAATTTAGGCGAATAATTTTTAGAAAAAAATGTAAATTGGCAAATTTGATTTTTGGAAAAAGCATGGAAAATTAGCCCCCCTGCGAATATTAGCCCCTAAAAGTTTCCTTGGACATAACCAACTTTCATCTGTTCGACTCATGTAACATTCATATTCTTGAATTTTGTTCAAAGTGTATACATTGTCAAGAGTTCTTACGCCTTTTACTACAAGTTCACCCGAGGAAGAATTCCTTATCTCACAATTTTTTGTACTAAAGACAATTGTGTCCTTGGTCACAAATTTGGCTTACACTCAAGAGATTATGTTTGAGTCCTTTCACCAATAGTGCATTTTGAGCTTTTCCTTTCCCATTAATGAGAGAAGAGTTCCTTTTCCAACAATCTTGGCAAATCCATTTCCAAAATACACATTTCCATCCTTCTTGTTTAATGAGACAAACTTCTTTTGATCACCTGTCATGTGTCTTGAGCATCCACTATCCACAAACCATTTATTTTCGTCACTACAAGCACATGGAGCTAGGCCACATTTATCCATATTGGGATTCACCCTTTTTTCTTCCTCTCTTTTGAGCGTGCAATTTTGTTCATTATGACCATAATCATTACATAATGAGCAAGTCGGATCAAACTTAGCAAAGGATCAAAAGAATTGTAAGTATTGATTTTTCCTTGCTCTTTGGGACCAAATAGTTTGTTTGTTTGATATTTCAATCTTGGTGCTTCATTCTTATGAGCCATGCAATGCTTAGCTTGATGACCAAAGTTTTTATAATAGTAACAATACCCAAGAAAGATAGTTTGGTACCTGTTGTAATAACCATAACTTGAATCAAAATGCTTCATTGGAGTTGCTCTTCCTTCATTCCTTGGATTTGAGATGGGCCTTTGTTCTTGGCGAGATGACTTCTCTTCTTTTGGATGACTAGAGAGTATGTCAGCATAACTTCTTGCATTATCCTTAGTACTTGATGATTCTCCTTTGAAACCAATCCCATATTTTTCATATTGAGGTTTTTGAGTATTAAGGATGTTATCAAGTGCTTGAGAGCTTTTCCAACTCCTTTTGACTTGCTCCAATTTCTTTCTTAGAGATACTATCTCAACTTCACATTTTTCATAGATTTCTGCTTTTTCTTTTAGCTTATTGTTCAAGAAGTCTTCCCTTATTTTTGCTTCCTCCTTTTCTACTTTGAGAGAAATGATATTCTTTTGTAATTTCTCATTTTCTTCAATGGCACTTATTAGTAATTCATCGACATTTCCTTCGCCTTTTATTCATGAATAATCATCATTTGTGAAAAACACGAATAATACTTCTTTGCTTCCAACATAGTCATTTTATTCATCTGATTCATCATCATATTTTTATTTGATTTCTTATTGATGACTACAAATTCATCTTCATCAGAATCATCTTGTTTGGAGAATAAGTTCTTCTTATTAAACCCTTTCTTTTTGTACACCACCCTTTTAGAATCCTCCTCATCATTACTATCATGTTTATGAGGAAATTTTGGAGCATAATGACCTATTATTCCACATTTGAAACAAATAAGAGGGTACTTACCTTTTAGCTTGGATCCCTTCTTTAGTATTCATACAAATTGTGCTAATTCGGTTTCAGCATCGGAGTCATCACTGCTGGTATTCCATCCTTTCCCCCTTTTTGTTAATTTTGAGGCTTTGAATGTTGCTTCTTTGGAATTTTGGGTTCCTTTACTCATCTCATAGGAAATGAGAATTCCATGAAGTTCATCCATCTTAAGGGTATCTAGGTCCTTCATTTATTCTATAGCACTTATTTTTGAGTCAAATCTGCCAGGAAGAGATATCATTTTTTTTTGAAAAACTGTGCTTTCTTCAACATTTTCTCCTTTAAACCCTTTAAGAGAGTTGGAAACTTCAGCCACTCGGAGAAAGTATGATGCAATATATTCTTCGTCATCCATAAATACTTTCAAATTTTATTCTATGAGTTTGAAGCTTTTCTTTCTTAACATTGGAATTCCCATCATATAAGGCAATCAACTTATCCCATACTTCTTTGGCCGAGTCACAATTCATGAATTTTGTGAATTCAAAATCAATGATTCCACTAATAATGGAATTTAGAGCTTTGGCATTTGCAATGTAAGCTTTCTTTTCCTTTGGATAAGTTGGAAGAGTGGAAGGGGTATTGTGCCCATTCAAAATAGAATGCCAAACTTCGGGTCCAAGGGACATTAATAGTAGGACATCCTCTTCTTCTAGAAACCAAAGATTGTACCATCGAACAAGGGAAGTTGCTCCTGTCACTTCTTGATTCTTCATTGTAAATAAGAATCCTTCTTCCAGCTGTTAGGATGACTATGAAGAAGCTGGATCTGATTCCATTTTTTGGAAATACTCAGAGAGGGGTGAATCAATATTTATTTTCAATTTTTATTTAACCAGTTAGATTCTTCACAATTAAAATCATAGAAATGAAAAATGATAATTTTATTATGAAACAAGAAGGATTATAATCCTTTTTCAAATGAATGAGTACAATGAAATGTGAAGGTACCAACCCTTCAATAATCCAGGCACCAACGTGTTCCCAAGCACCAACTTGGAATTTGATGAGGCTCTGACCTCCAGGGCTTCGAAACTATCTTCTTCAAGGAACCAACCTGGTGTTTAGGAGCTCCTACCCCAAGGACACCAATCCTTCTTCGCTTATTCACTGGATTATCAGGTCAAAGATGCTCCATTGCACCAATCTATACCATACTGCACCATCTATTATGTACCACACTGCACCTATTCTTCTGCACCACACTGAACCATTGCTTTACCAACACTTCTTCACTAGAACTCACCAATTCCACACCATCTGTTCAATAAAAATATTCTTACACCAATAAACATTGTTGCACCTTTGTCTGAGCCACTGTCTGCACCTTAGTCCGAGCTACTATCTGCACCTTAGTCTGAGCTACTATCAACACCCTTTTCTGAGCTACAGGAGGAGGTACTGATCACATTTTGCAGAAAATGATTACAAGGTCTGAGGATCTTTCTTACAGTCTAAGCCATAGTTTCATATAATCCAATCCAAACTAGAGTTTTTACCACTGTTGAGTGTAGTCACATCACCAATCCAAGCACTGAGCCACTGTAGCCGTAGTTCGAGGCTAAGAAATACAACAAGGGTATACTTATGTTCGAGCACATTTAGTTCATAAGAATTTCAATGTTGTCCTAAAGGTTCTGTCTTAACCCTTGCTTATTTTCTTCAATTATGTGCCTTATCTTCGTTGTTCACAAGCTATGAACTGAGGCTCATATTTTTTCTTACCTTCTGAAAAAATGATCATCGAAATTCCATGACTGAAATGAGGAAAAACTGTGTATTTATAGTGTTTTCCTCTCGTCAAAGTGAAGGGACATGTCTCTAGAGTAGGCGGGCATGATTAGGCTAGCACATGTCGGATCAAGTACAAATTTATTTCCTTAACTTGAAAAATTCATATCTCCCAAACCACTTGGAGTTTCGGGCCAAGTAATAGCTCATTAGAAAGGAAAACTTATGATATAAAAGATGACATATGTGTCAAATTGAGAGGCTGTATCTAAGATAGTAAAAAAACATTTTTTAATATGACTGGTCATTAATTAGTGAAAAATTTGAGGTAGGGTGGATGGGCTTCTCTTGGTAGGCTTCTTCATTGTTTAACACCTTCATCATAGGATCATGGTAGGACATCAGTAATGACTGTATTATATAGTGGCACAATGATATGTTATATGTAGTATCATTAGGAAGGTCTCTTTCAATCATCAATCACATCGTCACTAGTCTTCCAATATTCATCAAACACCATAATTTTGCATAAGAGTGATGGACAGAAAGCCTTCATTTTAGAGAGGGTTGAAGAGTAGCCTGAACAATGAGCTCCTTAAGTGAATATGGATAGCTTCATCAAGTATTTATACTTTCATCGATGATATTTCCATCAATGCCAATTATTGACAGACAACTTCACCATCTAATGGAATGATACAATTTGATTTGAGGTGGTTGAAAACCATATAACTTATATTTCCATCCTTCCTATCTAAGTGCTTTTTATGGTTGGTGAAATAAATTCCTAAGGTTTGTAGTCATTTGAAAACTAGAACCACATCCACTCCTCCAAGCAGTACAATGTAAAATAGGTATTCTAAATTTTAGTCTTGAATATGCAATTTAACCTTATGACATTTTCCTATTATATTTTCTTTCCATTTGATACCATCACTTTCATATTAGACACTGGATATGTGAAATGACTCAACCTTTCTGCAATATTTGTGTTTGAAAAATTGTGAGTACTTCCTGTAACTATTAGAATTATTACATTATTATTTTTGATATGCCCTTTTAACTTTTATGTCTGGGGCCAAGCTATTCCTATCTAATGCCTTATAAAGATACTTGTAGAACATTTTTTTTGTCTGAGTTTGGCGAAAATTGTTGAGAATCTTCAACTTCTTCTATGTCTAATTCTTCACCATCTAAGCCATTTGTTGCTTCACATTTATATAAGTTCTTGGTATTATTTCCCTTAAAACATTTGTGTCTGCAGTCCCATTTCGCCACAATGTTTATATTTTTCTTTTATTCTATGCACCTCTAAATTAGATTTTCTTCCTTTTCTAACATGTGGTGAGATATTTTGTATTCTCCATGTCAATATTGTGGGGAATCCTTCATCTTGAATATGCTCTTTCAACTTTCAGCAACGATATTCTTTCATATATCTTTTTTGGGACTTTCATTTTACTTCATCCATAGTTGTAATGTCATGAAGCTTAAGTTCTTTTTGGAGATATGGTGTAAGTCCAATGATGTATGATTGAATTAAGTGTTTTTTTGATAATTTGGTTATTCGTGTAGTTAGCGTTTCCTATTCTCTAGCATACTTTTCCACTCTTCTTTTTTGTTGTAGTCTAGCGAGTTCTGTGAACAACTCTTCTTTGATACCTTAGAATCGTTTAAAGGAATCATCTTTGAATTTATTCCAATTGGTTGCATATGTTGAATTCTTCCACCACATTTACCATTTATATGCATCACCTACAAGCTACATGGAGACATGTTTAGTTTTTTCATGATCATTATCAATACTGTCAATTTCAAAATACTCCTCTACCTGGTTGAACCTTGCTACATCACACTTTTCATTAACGTCAAATTTCAATAATTCGAGCTTTGCTCTTTGTTGGTATGTGGCAAATAGTTGATTATATGGTTGAATTTGGTTTGGAATAATCATATTATGAAAATTTAGTATACTGATTTGTGGATTTGGTATGGTAGATGAATGCAAAGACTCAATAATGTGATGTGGGCTTGATGGATTTGATGTATTTGAAGAGTCTTTTTGTTGGGTGGTTGCACTATTATTTGATTGAATGCTTTGACTAAACACACTAATCTCTTGATTATGATTCTGATTAAGCAAGTTCCGTAGGTTTTCTTGGTCCCTCTAAATGGTGTTATAATCTTGCTTGTGTTGATTCTCTAAATTATTTAGTTTCTCTTGTAGCCACTCACATCTTTCATTATTCTGGGTAAGTTTTTTTCAAATTCGTCCAATTTCTTATTGAATTCGTTCTTCATCATAGTTTGGGTGACTAACTATGTTTTTCTATCTATCTTGATTTTACTTCTTCGAGATTATACAACTATATTGTCTAAAATATATATTAAGTCCAATAATATATATATATATATATATATATATATATATATATATATATATATTATTCTATGATAAATAAATGTTATGACTGATGGTTCTTTACAATGAAGGGATCAACTTTAAATATAGCCCAAGGCACCTCTTCTAAATAGTCATGAATTATTATGACTAATTATTAATTATTATATTTAAATTATTATTCATTTACATCAGAAGATAAAACATGGAATTTTTGATATTAAGAGACAATAGAACAAGCACTAGACTGTGATAAGTGAAGAGTTTTCATAGTGAGGAATCAATCCATTGGGGTTGAGGTAAGAGATGATTAAAGAGTGTTGTCAAGCGAATTAGACTATGATCCATCATTATGTGAAGAAGTTGCATTAGGATTTCTTGTAAAGTGAGATCACCATCAAGCCATTCAATATCTATTAAGGATTTATGATATGAAGCTCCTTGACGTAGAGTCAGTTGTTGGGTCTATGTGAAAGCTATTTTTTCGTGGTCAATCCCCTGTTAGATAATTTTCATTTCCCATCACAAGGTCTGTGTCAGATCAAAACTATGGATGAGGTGTATAAAGGAATTGTTATTAGAAGGGACCATTGTGGAAAAGCCACATTATAAGGGTTTGAGAAAACAACATTATGATGGACACTATATGATTAGGTAAGTTAAAGTCTATTTCCATTTTTGATTGGAGGTCAAACCAACAAATGAACAAAAGTGTGTATCTAGTCACTAAATAGGATGAGTAATTTGAAGTTGCCATAATGGTAAGTGAAGGGATTCGATAATGTAATGTAAGGGATTATTTTCATTAGGGGAATTTTGAGGTCTAAAATGGGTCTCCTAAAGAAAATATAAAATCAAAATTCACTTTATGAGAACCAATCGCATTTTAGGGGATGACATCATCCTTAATGGTTGAAGTGGCATTGCTTGAGTTAAAGATACTTACTTGTCACATTCTCAATGGTGTATAAAAACTCATGGTTAACCATGGTAGTGCTCTAAGTACTTTTAATGTCATAAAGTAAAGTACTCATAATAAATGTCATCTCACACTTTTTTAATAAAATATTATTTTGTCATTTCATATTTTTTTTAAAGAAACAATGCATATCCTCACACAATCTTCATGTATTTACACATTTTTCAATAAATATTATATTTGTATATTTTCATATATATATATATATATATATATATATATATATATATATATATATATATATATATATATATATAAATATATATATATATATCTCATTTTATTTAATATTGCAATTTCAAATTAGTTATAAGTTAATATCTATACATATAAAATCAAAATATGTAAAAATGTAACCTTGTACTTTTAGGATAAATGAAATCTATAAATAATATCATTATTATATTAATAACAATACAAACATATTATCATTAAAGAAAAACTACATTTTAGTTTTGTAAAATGAAAAATGGTATATTAATTTTGTATGTCAAAAAAAGATATATTAGGTTCAACATAGTTTGATGCAAAAAAACACTAAATTTTAATGTATATAAATCTTATATTATACTTATAAATATAAATTAAATTTATTTCAATACTTTTTTTTTTCTTTAATTTTAAATAAAACTCAATTCATTTCATTATGATTATATTAACATATATAATATTATGAAAAATAATCTAAATGTTATAGAATATATATTATATTCATTTTTATATTATATATTATTTCATCTTAGGTTATAAATCAAATCAATTCAATATGTAATATAAAATTCATACATAAAAGAATATATTATATTATATTATATTTATATAGTATATTAATTGCATGTTATCATATAATTTAAATAATATAAATTTTAATTAATAATATATTTTATAATTAATAATTTATGAATATATGTTTATATTTTATTTTAGGTACAAAGGACAAATGCTTTAGTTGTGTAATGATAATGATTTTTTCTTGAAAAACTCATTCTTATTTATAGTCACATTAATACAATTTTTTTATTAATTTTAATTTAGTACAACTTTTGAATTGAATTTAACTATGGTTACATGGATTTTGGTGAGAAATGTGAATTGAAAATTCATAAATAATATTTTATTGGTTTAGCTATTATTTTATTATTTTCTTAGGAGCTCATTTTAAACCTCAAAATTCCCCTATGGTTGGGTCCATGGTGGATTGTGAAAAACATTGTTTTTGGTCGGGTCTGTGAGAAATAAGAGTTGCTAAAGAAAATAATTATATCGTGATAGTGCCATACAATTGCATAAATAAAAATAACCACTTGGTACATGTTATACATAGATCCAAAAAGATAATTAGATTTATTTGAATAAGAATTGAGGCTTTTTCCCTTGAGGATCCTATGCATCACATGTAGTCACACTTGTGTGGGTTCATTCATAATTGCACTTGGTTTTGTTTAGCAACCAGGATAAGAGATCTCGTTGCAAATCATTCCTCTAATCCATACTAAATGGTATGACTTAGATATTATTCCTAGCTCATGAAACATCTTGCTAGGAATGGGGTTGTAGGTTCAAATGATTCATCGATGAAGAAGGGGATGGAAAAACTCTAAGGGAACATGGGACATTGGGTTTTGTAGTATATTTAGTGTTAATTCCAAGTTTGTTTAATTTTGATATTTCTAGTTGGTTTATATGTCTCAAGTGTCCTATATTTTGGCTTATTTGAACAATATCAATCCTTGGCAAGAAAACTCCAACAATAGCTAGATGAAATTTTATCTATCCAGCCATGGGATCTCTATCTAGTTTTCCTATCTGGGTGGGTGACCTTAAACCTAGCTATTTCCCCTTCATTCCAGTGTCTATGTCTTGTCATTACCTCTCTCTACAACCCACTTTTCATAGCAACTATCATTCATGCTTAGGCCATGATGTTAAACTTTAGCAATCAACTTGGATCCATATTAACTCCGGATCTATCAAGCGCAAAGAGGGATCAAATCTATCAAGGTGAAAACCTCTTTTTTGAGTGAAAAACTTGAGGAAAGGTTTTCACTTCAAGAGATTTTATCCCTCTTGACACTTGATAGATCTAAGTTAAAATGTATATATATATACATATATATATATATATATATATATATATATATATATATATATATATATATATATATAAATAAAAGATATTTTCTTCTTGAAACCATTTTATTTCGGTGATCATTCATGGCTCAAAGGAAAATTACAAAGGAGTCTTCACACCTTTAAATAGGGTATATTACATAAAAATACCATTGGCAAAACCATGGGTTTTCAAAACCTTGAGCCCAAAAATCACCAAGGTAAATTGACTTTATGACCTTAATTTTACCTGTAACAATATTTATAAGCATTATTTTGTTATATTTTTCTTTTAAATAATTTGACCTCTCCAATTTTTAATTTTATTTAATTTTTGGTCGAGTTAAAATTTTTACACAACACAAGAAGACATTACAACATCTCTTACATACTAGGTTGGAGAGTGACTCTTGGCACAATGAACTATTGTTGAAATCCATCAAAGGTAGGCTAAAAATGGGGACAAAGATACAATCCTAAAGAGTGAAGTGTATATCCACAAGAACCATTGAAGTACTGCGTGTATAATTGTAGAAGGTGTGTACGAATTTCATAATTGAGAAACAATCAGTGGCCAGGAACAAAAATAACCCAACAACCTTAATGGAAAATACTAGATAGAAGTTCAACATATAATTATAAATTTTAGTAAAACAATTGCAACAACTAATTCCTATGGGATATTAATATCAACACTAAGAGAATACTTCGATGGTGGGATCCTTTTGACCACTAGTATTCATGCAATAGTAAAGGAATTTTAATTTTTGAGTAATAGCTATAAAAAGTATGATCTAAAATTCCTATGCCAATTCCATGATCCATAAACCATGATTTTCATACCAACATACAAGGGGATTGACTAGTTGAAAGGATTCATAGTGTGTATTTGTAATTTGACATCCTATTGATTTATCTCACAATAAGATGTTGGATAGCCATGAACACATATACTAAGAGTTAAAAGGTCCAAGTAATATAGCATAGTAACCAACAAATTAGGCCACACGGAAATGTTAAAGCACACAATACATAACAATTTAACATAATGGATGAATAAATTTTACCTTAGAAACCTAATTGGGAAAACCAACTTCGAATGTTTGCTCAATTCTCATTTTTGGTAATATTTGGTACAATGCAACCCTTGGATTTATTTATGCATCTAGAAAAAATACCCTTTAAGAGTGAAAGGATATCAAGAAATAGGGAGAGCTTGGGCAACGAGAAGGTACAATAGGCATGCCCTTTCACTTCCCATTCCTCTCTCTCACACACACATATTGTAATTGGTCGAATCAACAATTAGCTTGGGATCATACTTGCGTGACAATGGATCAATTCTAACCACTACCACTATAATCTCTAGGTGTATTCATGTGACCCCACACATGGTACATGGGGTAGTTAAGGTTTGAATCAATGGTGTTGTAAGGAGTTTCTTAAAAAATCACTCTATTTCCAATTGATCTCTATTCTAGTGGCTCTCACATATTCTATTCTATTCTATTCTATTTATTTATTATTTTTAAATAATTCAATGTTTTTCTTTTTCATTTTGTTTTCTTTCACTTTTACATTTGCATTGTTTTTATAGTCTACCTATCCATCATTAATTATCGAATTACCTTGTAGTTTCTGTTGAAATGGAACCCCAAGGGGGCTTCTTATTTAATTTTCCCTTAATTAAATTAGAAGAGAATTGTAATTTTATCTCATGGCAACTTGTATTAGTTAACTAAGTTAGAATGATTGAGTTAGATTACGAAATTCGAGTTGAGGGTCAGAGAGGAGGCATGTATAGTTATCCCATGATTTAAGGGGGCTCGGTTACAGTTATTTGTGAGTTGTAACTAGTTAACTCAATTAATTGAGTTAAAATCAATTCAACTATTTATAACTGACATATGAGCTAGTGAGAGGTCCAGCGAATTAAATCTGATTTAGTTCACAAGTAGTGATCAATCAGTTAACTAATAATTAACTATAAATAGTTGTTACATGTCAGTTCTAAGGAAGGACCAATTGAGAATGAGGTTAAAGGGATGATACCTATCAATTGTATAATTAGAAAATTGTACAGGTCAATTATAGAGTAACGTGGAGGTAAAAAATGCATTGCACAATCAATTCAAGGGAATTTATTTTTTAATAGGGCGAAAATTTCTCCAAGAATGCGTGAGTAAGGCAGGCTGAGCAGAGGATGAGAATTGGTTAATTATTTGGCTGATTTTTCCTAGATCAGAGTGAGAGAGTTGGCAGAGTATAAGAGTTTCTCTGAGAGAAAAAAAAAACATTGTATTGTTTCATGATCTTGAATTTATACAATATGTAGATAAGGGGGTTTTAGGGAGTGTGTTTTCCTTAGATACATCTTGTGTTGTGTGATTGATTGTCTCTTTCTCTTACTTGTTATGTGATTGTGAGATTGTGTTTTGTTTTAGAAGGATTCAGTATCTTGTTTTAGTACATTACAAGATCAATTTGAATCCCGTTGTTAGATTTTCTACATGGTATCAGAGCACCAGAAATCATAATAAGAAGAGAGGAACAAAGTTTTTTTTTGATCAAGTTCGAATTTGCAGATTTATTCTTCCAGATCTAACAACAAATCAAGATGTATTTCAATGGCTTGAGACTCGAATATGCACTCGAGGGAAATTTGAATTACACTGTGTGGAAGGAAATGATGGAGGCAGCGCTCGAGGATAAAAAACTGAAGGCTTTAATAGATACTGATGTCCTGGAGCGTGCAACAAAAAATGCTCAATTTCTTGATGCATGGAAGAAGAATGTAGCAAAGGCGAGAAGGATATTGTTAGAGGGAGTTCGAGATCATATTGTATCGAGTATCCATGCGAAGGTGAATCCATATGTTATGTTGAAGGCCTTGATAGATATTTATTAGAATAGAAGCGACCACAGGAAGCTGGCGCTGAAAGAAAATCTCAGGAAGATAAAAATGGAGAAGGGCGACACGGTCCAAAAATTCTTGATGAAGTTCACTCAGTGTCGAGATGAGATTGGAAGTGTTGGGATAAATGTTGCCTCAGATGATTTGGTGAGCCTATATTTTCTAGGCCTTCCCAAGAGCTGGCATAGCTACCGTGAATCTATTAATGGGAGGCAGAAGCTGTTGGATTGGGAGTGACTATGGTTCAATATGACACAAGAAAAAATTTGATGGAGCACCAGAGATGGATCCTCATCAAAGGATGATGATGAGGAGAAGTGTGCCTTGGCTAGAAAGGTGAAGCAAGGAAAAGGGAAGGCATCCCATTCCAAATAAGAGTCCAAAAAGGCAGGAGAGAAGTGATATGTGTCAAAGGTAAAATGTTTCAACTGTCATGAGAATGGACACTATGCACAAATTTTACACAAAATAAGAACAAGAAGAAGGCCTCAAGAGGAGAAAAAAGTGAAGCATTGGCTTCATAGTTCGAGTTGGAATTCACCCTAATCGCATGCATGGTGTCATTGGTGATGGGATTTGTGTGGTACTTGGAGGGTGGAGCTTCATTCCATATGACTAACAAAAAATAATTCTTCAGTAGCTTGGAGGAGAAGGATCTACAGATACACATCAAAATGGGCAACGACGAGAGGTATAACGCTACCTGTGTAGGTACATTTACGTCTTAGAGGGAGTCAGGTAATCCACTCACATTAAAATATGTCATGTATGTTCTAGGTTTAAAGAAGAATTTGGTTTCTGTTGCTATGTTGGAATATCGTGGCTATGATGTGATCTTCAGTGAAGGAAAGGCGTTCCTTTGTCACAAAGCCACGAGACAAGTGAAAAATATTGGGATTTGAGTAAATAATCTATACAAAATGGATATGGATGACTGCACAACACTGAGCACTAAAGCAGAGAAGGTGGAAAACCTAGATGTCAGTGAGTTATGGAATAGGAGGTTGGGTCATCTACACCACAACGCTTTGAAGATCATGTAGCAGATTTCTAAAGGACTTCCAAAGGGTTCACTTACGCAGAGAGATAAATGTAAAGTGTGTACATTGGGAAAGTATACCAAATCCACCTTTCATGATAAGGAAAGCCGAGCCAAGGCGATCCTTGAGAGAGTTGACTTAGACGTGTGTGGACCGTTCTCGAAAACTTCCACAACAAAGCACAAGTATTATGTGATTTTTGTTGATGACTTTTCAAGAAAGTGTTGGATTTTCTTCATGCAGTAGAAATATCAGACGTTCTCCAAGTTTTATGAGTTCAAGGAAATTGTCGAGAAAGATACAAGGAAGAAGGTGAAGGCTCCAAGGATAAACAATGGTGGAGAATACATCTCTAATCAATTCAAGAACTTTTGTGCCTCAGAAATAATTCAAAGAGAAGTGATTGCACCTCATAACCCACAACAAAATGGGGTTGCAGAAAGGAAGAACATAACTATTATGGGATAAGCACAAGCTATGTTGCATGATTGGGGCCTATTATTTCATTTGTGGGCGGAAGCATACAATACAACAGTATTTGTGCAAAGTAGAAGTCCTTATCAGATACTTGGGATGAATTCACCATAGGAGGATTTCTCAGGTAAGAGACCAGATGTGTCGTATTTTAAAATTTTTGGTTCATCTATTTATTTCCATGTAACCAAAGATGCCAAGAAGAAGCTAGAGCCAACAATAGAGTTGGGGATATTTTTGGGGTGCATTGATACAACTCACAACTATCAAGTGTACTTGCCAGCACACTGGATGAAAGTTGTCAGAAGAGATGTGAAATTTGATGAAGAAAAAGCCATGCGATTTTCCCTTGAGAGGGAGCTCGAGTTGCATGAGGAGCTCTTGGCTTCAAAGGATGAACCTTAATATGTGGAGCAGCCACAAGAAGAGGAACATAGAGTGGTATAAACCACTCATGCAGAGGCATATACCAGAGATGGAAGGAAGCGCACTAGAGAGGCTGACATATTATTGCTGGATACGAGAGATAATGTGGTAGCACCCACATCACATCACAGTCAGAGAAGGTCCCCAGAGAAGTACAATATATACATGGATCTTATGAGAAAATGTATTGAGATAGAACCATCCTCTTTTTAAGAAGCAATGCAACAACCAGTGTGGATTGATGCCATGGTTGAGGAGTATGACTCCATTATTAGAAACAATGCATGGGAAGTTGTCCCAAGACCAGTGGGGAAGTCAATTGTAGGATCCAGGTGGGTCTACAAGGTGAAGCATGCAACATATGGGAGTGTGGAGAAGCACAACGCTATATTTGTGGCCAGAGGGTTCTCTCAGGTGGAGGGGATTGACTAGGATGATAATTTTGCACCATTCACAAGGTACTTATCTATTAGATCCATACTTTCACTCTCAGTGAAGATGGGATGGAAGGTACATCAGATGGATGTAAAGACAACCTTTCTCAATTGATTTATTGAGGAAGAAGTGTACATTGAGAAACTGGAAGGTTTTGAGACCTTAGACATGGAATCACATGTGTGCAAACTTAAGAGAGAACTGAATGGGCTAAAGCAAGCACCTCGTGTTTGCTACACCAGGATTGACAACTATTTCACCGGGTTGGGCATCACCAAAAGTGAAGCAAATGTGAACCGATATCATATTGTGGCTGACGGTAAGATTTTGATTATTGTACTTTATGTTGATGATCTGATACTGACAGGTGATGAGAAACTCATAAAGTATTGCAAAGAGGATCTTGCAAGATAATTTGAGATGAAGGACATGGGGCTCTTGCACTATTTCCTTGGATTGGAAATATGACAAAAATATGGGGAGCTATTTGTGTCTCAGGGAAAGTATTCCAAGGAGATTCTGAGGAAGTTCTACATGGAGGGAAACAAACCCATGGAGACTCCTCTAGCAGAAACTGGAGGAAGGAGGATGCTACTTCGGGTGAAGTAGTGGATGCTACTACTTACAGGTAGCTTGTGGGTTCACTCATGTATTTGGTGAACACACGACCCAACATATACTACGCAGTTAACCAACTAAGCCAAGCTATGGTTAAGCCTACCAAGCTCTTTTGGAAGGCAGGAAAGAATGTGTTGAGATATCTTAGAGGCACTATATAGTATGGATTATGGTATAGATAGAGAGAGGGAGTGAAGCTTCAAGGATTCACCAATGCAGATTGGGCAGGGAGTCCATTCGACAGGAAGAGCACATAAGGAGGTATCTTCAACATAGGATCAACAACAATTTCTTGGTATAACAGGAAACAAAGATCAGTTGCACCCAGTTTAGTAGAGGTAGATTACATGGAAGCCAGTTAGGAAACACATGAGGCCATCTGGATGAGGAAGATACTTGTTGTTTTTTTTGGTCAACAGATGGATTCAACAGTGATACATTGTGATAACCAGAGTTGCATCAAACTCTCGGTTTATCTAGTATTCCGTGACATGTCCAAGCTTATTGATATCTAGTATCACCATCTTAGAGATTGTGTTCAGATATCCCATGTAGGATCAGGATGCATACATCTTGATGAAGGCGTTGGCAAGAAGAAAATTTGAATTCCACAGAGACAAGATCGGGATAGCAGATAATCCCTTTCTTGTTGAGAGGGAGTGATCAAATGACACCAATAAATGACACATGAAGGGGGCTTTTGATTTAATTTTCCCTTAATTAAATTGGAAGAGAAATTGTAATTTCATATCATGACAACTTGTATAGTTAACTAAGTCAGAATGGCCGAGCTAGCGTAGGAAATTCAAGTTGAGGGTAAGAGAGGAGGCATGTAGAGTTATCCCATGATTTAAGGGGGTCTAATTACATTTATTTGTGAGTTGTAATTAGTTAAATCAATTAACTGATTTAAAACCAATTTCACTAGTTCTAATTGAGAGAACTATGTAATCTCCAAATTTGAAATCTATAATTAGAATTTATTCACTTCTCTCTGTATCACCCTCCTCCCACATTTACCCAATCTAACCAGTCCATTGGGGTAAACATGTGACGAGAGGCTACTATTATGTAATTCGAATCCCTGTGTATATTTAAGGAAGTAGAACTGACATAACGAAAAAAAAATCTCCTTCTACACATGATACAGAACCTTCAGGAGCCAACCAACCCTTCTAGGTGACAAACCCCTGAGACAGCTTGACATTTTACTGATCTGGACCCTCAGCCGCTTCCATGAAAATCCCTTCACGTGACTGAGGTCTTTTAGTCGCTCCTAGCATAGCAGGGCATGCCAACGAATGTGGAATTTTTCAGGAAGTTATTTTTGGCATTAATGTCAACAAATTCTTGGTGTTTCTAGTCACATGCATGAGTGATGAGTGTGTGTTGATGTGTTTGGTTGATGGTATTATTAGTTGGCATTGATGTCAACATCCTTATGACTAGAAATAATGGTTGTTGAGAAGATGGATTCCAGACATGATGTGTTGTTTAGAGATGTTACTGCTGCAGGAGGTTGGAGTGATGCTCTAGATGTTGCATATGTTTCTACATGTCTTGGAGACATTAGATTGCTACTACATGTGATCAGTTGTGGCTAGTTGTGTTGGAGGTGCTTCTAACAATGTTGGTGCTTCTACTAGTGTTGGAGACAATTGGATGTCTTGATGTTGCTACTGTAGGTGTTGAGGTTTATGCTTGAGGAGTTGTAGGTGTTGGTCTTGGTCCTAAGGTTGGAAAAATGGTTCTGGCATGTCATAAAATTATTCTATGCCTATTCATCAGTTGCAGACTTGACATAGAGGCTTGGAGGAGTCCTCAGAGGTGAATGGAGAGTTTTTGTGGCAAATACTAGAGTATTTGGAGATTGCTTTATCCTATTGTTGTTGGAGATTTTGATTCAGAATGATGGTGTTGCTGTAGTGCTGATGTTGAGCAATTTTTTAGAGTTCAACTTGAAAATAGATAAAAAGAGGCTCACATAGAGGTAGTGAATACGTGGAGACTTTTCATATACAATGATTGGAAGATTCAATAGATGGTAGAGATTTATCCATCCAATAATGGTTGGATAGTTTGATAGAAACTGGGTGATGCTCATTGGTCATGGTGGTGACCCGCATGTAGGAGTCTGAAGAGTCGTTTGTTTAGTTCAAGATTAACCATGTGAGGATCATTGATTGTGGTGGATTTTAGCAGATGGTAGTTCGTATATCCAAGAGAGAAACAATTTCTTGTCTAATAGTGCTGGCATACTGCGAAAGAATTCAATTTTTCAAGGCTCATGGGAGTGAGATGATCCATGTATAATTAGCTTAACAAATTAATAAAAGAATTTAGTAGCGCAACAACAGTAGGGTGGTTTTTTTCCCGAGATGGGTTTTCCACCAGAAACACTTTTGTACATTGTGTGATTTATTTTTATGTTTACATGTTTATTTGTGATGCTCTAATATTTGATGATGTGTTTCAGTTTATGCATGTTAAAGATTAAATAATTGGAGAAAAATTGTATAAGTGCCACACTACTGATTCACCCCACCTCCCAATAGTGATATAGTTTCCAAAAATTGGTATCAGAGCAGGGCTCTCTATTGCAACTTTATAGCTAGAGAGTGGATCTTGGAGATTTTGGCAGAATTTTGCAAATTTTTTGAAATGGATAAGCAAGGTATTCTAATATTTCAACAAGATAAATTTGCAACTTGGAGAATGAATTTGGATTCATATTATATATCTCTTGATGAAAATATTTTTCTATCATTTGAGTATGGAGTTAGAGATGAATTTGATGATATGACTAAAATGGTTATTTTGCATAGTATTTTGAAATCTGATAGCATGCATGTGAGACATTGTGAAACTGCCAAATAAATGTTGGATAAGTTACATAACTTGTATCTTGGAGGAAAGGATTGTACTTTTATTGCAGCAACTAATCAATCCTCCTCACAAGAAGATGATGACACAAGTGATTGTTGTGAGATATCAAACATCAATATTGAAGAGAAATCAAAGTTAATTGAAATTGAAGCAGAGATTGAGAGGCTCATGGCTGAAAACAAGGAGTTGGAGGATAAATGCCAGGAATTGAAGGGTGAATCAATTTCTGCTAGAGAGGAGATAGAGAGGCTCAAAACTAGTGCTCAAGCATCCACAAGCAAATCTAAAATTGTTGGAGCACCTAGTTGCAACAAAAATATTGAGATTCATGGGCCATGCAAGAAGCAACAAAAGAAGAGAAGGAAGCCAAAGAAGAAAAATAGATTTGGCAAGTGGAGTTCGTGGTCACATAGCAACAATGTGCAGTAATAGAGAGATCAAATCCTCTCATGAAAAGGAGAAACCAAAGGAGAAGCAACATCAAGCATGCATGAAAAGGAAATCTCCATCCACAAGGAGATCCAACCAGAGAGAGGAGTATATACAAGACCAACCCCATAGAAAGAAGAAGGATCAATAGATAAAAGTTTGGAGGAGAAAAGAGTAGCAAGGTACTCCCATAAAAAATTGATGCCTGCATGATCTCAGGGGGAGCATATGGTTGCATTATGAGTTACATGCAAATTATTATTTATGCAGCCATATTGGATAGTGTTCAAGGGGAGTATATGACACTGAAGTGTATTTTTATGTCTAATCTATATTCTTTCAGTTTATTTATCAGTTGGATCATGTATGTTGTTTCTAACAATTCTGGAGCAGTTGCATGTTATGGTGTGATGGATGATTACATATTCAGGGGGAGCATTGTTGCTTCCTAATAGATCAACAAAGTGTTGGCATTGTGTTCCTATGCAATGCATATATATTTTACATTGATTTGATGCTAGGAAGAAGTTTAATGTTGCTGACATATAGTAGTAAATATCATATGTTTGGCATGATATAGTTGATGTTTAAGTCATATGTTGTCATGCATATGTAGCTGCTATGGAGATCAGTTGACGTGTTGTCATATTATCGTTTATATCTTCTATTTAGAGATGCGTCATGTTGTTCATGTATTTGGATGGATGAGTTATAATGATTGCTTCTCATTTGTGGAGAATATATGTTTTTGTTGCTCACTGATTTATTTATTATACCTCATTGATGATATGTTTCTCACATATGATATGGATAAGCCACTTGTTGTTGCTTATGATATTTTGGTATGATGGATGTTGCTATTTGGTTTTTTCTCTCATGGGGAGAGAGAGCATGATGCTGCCCATGATGTGGATATGGATTTTCCGATCATATGTTGTTTCTACACATGGATATTATTTTTTTGCATTTGGAGAGATTATGTCATAGCTCATAGAGGCCATGTGTTTGATGGATATGCCATGTATTGCATTTCTGCTCTCATATGGAGCATATGTTGATGCTCATTGATATCATGTACTCATGTTATTTAGTGTATTGGGCATGCATGGATGAGAGGACCATTGTGTGCAGATATAAAAGCCATGTATTGTCATTGTTTCATATTTTGGGCACATTGCTCATGGAGCGACCCATGGTCTCTAGCATGTATTGTCATTTACTATGTATGGGTAAATGGAGTCCAAGTCATGTTTCATGATGTATATCTTTGATGTAGCACCACATCATTGGGTGCATGATGTAAACTTGGGTCCACAGAGTCATGATTGGTGACATGTGTAAAGGAGTCATATGTCGATCCTATGTACTTGTCACAACAATTCACTTGATCCATGAAGCATATTGTATTGTATACAATGTCCAAAGTCAATAGGAGTCATGGTCATATGGAGAAGTATTTTTCACTTAGCAAGGAGGCTTATTGAAACAAGAAGATGTGTTGCTTCAACATGCATAGAGTATGTATTTTCAGCTCCATTACATGCTTAGGGGGAGCATGTTCAATTTTCAAAGTTGGCAGTGCATATATATTTGACATTGATTTGATGTATGGAAGAGTTTTTGATGTTGCTAACATCTAGTAGCAAAGATCATATGTTTGGCATGATATAGTTGATGTTTATGTCATATGTTGTAATGCATATGTAATTTCTATGGGGATCAGTTGATGTGTTGGCATATTATTGTTTATATCTTCTATTTCTAGATGCATCATGTTGCTGCTCATGTATTCGAGTGGATGAGTTATGATGATTGCTGCTCATGTGTGGATATATATGTTTTTGTTTCTCACTGATTTATTTCTCATGCCTCATTGATGATATGTTTCACGCCTATGATGGGGATATGTTTTTGTTGCTTATGATGGTTGTTGTTGTTTGGTTTTGTTCTCATGAGGAGAAAGAGCATGATGCTGCCCATGATGTGGAAATGGATTTGGTGACCCTATGTTGTTGCTACACATGGATATTATATTGTTGCATTTGGAGAGCTTATGTCATAACTCATGGAGGCCATGTGTTTGATGGATATGCCATGTATTTTATTTCTAATGCCATATGGAACACATGTTGATGCTCATTGATGCCATGTACTCATGTTATTTAATGTATTGGGAATGTATTGATGAGGGCACCAATGTGTGCAGATGTAAAACCATGTATTGTCATTGTTTCATCTTTTGGGAACATTTCTCATGGAGTGACCCATGGTGTCTAGCATGTATTGTCATTTACTATGTACGGGTCAATGGAGTCCAAGTCATGTTTCATGATGTATATATTTGATGTAGCACCACTTCATTAGGTGCATGATGTAAACTTGGGTCCATAGAGTCATGGTTCATTATAGGTGTAAAGGAGTCATATGTTGGTCCTATGTACTTGTCACAACAATGTACTTGCTCCATGAAGCATATTGTATTGTAATGTATTGTATATCATGTACAAAGTCAGTAGGAGTCATTTTCATGTGGAGTAGTCTCTTGCACTTAGCCAGGAGGCTTATTGCATCATGCAGATGTGTTGATTCAACATGCAAAGAGTATGTATTTTCAACTCCATTACATGCTTAGGGCCATCATGTTCAGTTTTTAGAGTTAGCATGGAATTGATAGTAGAGTTGGAAGCCAATTTTCTTGGTCTTCATGCTTATATTGCATGAGACACTTCTATGGGTTGCATCATTATGGTGTTGTGCATGACAAGGGAAGCACTCTTCTCTTCCAATACATTATTGGCATTGTACTCCAAATTTGCTAGCCCTTTTCCATTGGTGTCATTGTACTTAAGGTTTGATGGCCCTTTTCCATTGATGTCAAAGGGGGAGAGATTTTGGATTGATGAGTCAACCTCACATGTTGTATTGAGGTTGACATCAATGCCAAAGGGGGAGTTTGTTGGAATTGTAGTGTTGGAATTGATGTCAACAAGCTCTTGGTGCTGCTAGTCATATGCATGAGTGATAAATGAATGGTGATATGTGTTTGGTTAATGGTATTGTTAGTCGACATTGATATCAACATCCTTATGACTAGACCTAATAATTAGGTGAATTTTGAGGTCTGAAATGGGCCTCCTAAGGAAATAATAAAATAATAGCTAAAAAAATAAAATAATATTTATGAATTTGCAATTCACTTTTTGCACCAAAATCCATGTAACCATGGCTAAATTCAATTCAAAACTTGTACCAAAATGAAATTAATAAAAAATTGTATTGATGTGACTATAAATAAGAATGATATTTTCAAGAAAAATTCATTATCATTACACAACTAATGCAATTGTCCTTTGTACTTAAATAACTTAAAATGAAATATAAATATAAATTCATAAATTCTTAATTATAGAATATACTATTAATTAAAATTTATATTATTTAAATTATACAATAACATGTAATTAATATATTATATGAAAATAATATAATATAATATATGTAATATATTTTTTTATGTATGAATTTTATATCACATATTGAATTGATATGATTTATAATATTGAAATGACAATAATAATATTTTAGTCAAAAAGTGTGAAATGACATTTATTATGAGTACTTTACTTTATGACTTTAAAAGTACTTAAAGCATTACCATGGTTAACCATGAGTTTTTATCCACCATTGAGAATGTGACAAGTAAGTACCTTTAACTCAAAAATGCCACCTCAACCATTAGGGATGATGTCATACCCTAAAATGTGATTGGTTCTCATAAAGTGAATTTTGATTGTATATTTTCCTTAGGAGGTCCATTTTAGACCTCAAAACTCCCCTAATGGGCGCTGAGGAGATGGATTCAAAACATGATGTGTTGGTTGGAGATGCTGATGTTGTAGGAGGTTAGAGTGTTGATCTAGATGTTGCATATGTTTCTACATGCCTTGAAACATAGTTACTGATCAAACGAGAAAATTACCGATTACTCATTTTTTTGAGGTAGAAAAAAAACACCCGATTTTGAAAAGTAGTGGTGCAGAATCACCTTTTTTTTTGGAGCATATTTTTGGCACTTTAATTTTTCTTTGAATTTTTGTTTTTTAAATGTCATTGATTTTCATGTCAATTTTGAAAAGTGGTGATGTAGAATCACCTATTTTTTTGGCGTATATTTTTGGCACTTTAATTAAATTTTTTTTTTTAAATTTCATTGATTTTCATGTTGATTTTGAAAAGTGCGATGTAGAATCAACCCCTTTTTTTAGAGGGTTGATTTTTCACACTTTTAATTTTTTAATTTATCAAGTATGAACATTTGTTTTACAATGTTGTGATTTTCATGTTAATTTTGAAAAGTGTTGATGTAACATCAACCCTTTTTGTTTAGAGTGGTGATTTTCATGTTGGTTATAAATCATAAAAATAAAATAAAAAGAACATGACAAAAAGAGAAAGAAATATATAAAAAAGGAAAAAAACAAATAAAAATGTAAAAAGAAAAAAAAAAATTGTAAAAAACAAAATTTAAACAAAAATGAAGAAAAATAAAATAATAAAATAAATAAAATAATAGAAAAAATTAAAAAACACGCATAATTTAAAGAAAAAAATAAAATTAACAAAAAAAAAACATCATTTTTTAAGTTCAAAAAAAATCGCATAGTTAAAAAATGATAAAATAAAAATTTAAAATAATTAAAAAAAATTAAAATACTTAAAATAATTAAAATACAAAAAATTAAAATAATTAAAATTTAAAAAGAAAATATAACTAATTTTTTATTTTTATTATTATTTTTTAAATTTAAATAATTAAAATTTAAATAAAAAATAAATAAATCATATAAATTAAAAAAAAAAAAAAATTAAAAAAAAAAAATTAAATTAGAAAAAACAATAAAAAAATGCTCGCCCCTTGGTGGCTGCGGGGCCTAGCTGCTGGGTAGGCGGGGATTCGACAACTCCTCGCTTGTCTGACAGCCAGGCTCTGCGACCACCAAGGGGCGAGAAGGTCGATTCCCAGAATTGACTTCTCGCTGCTTGTTGGTCGTGGGGCTGACAACTCCCCGTCCGCGTGGCAACCAGGCCCTGTAGCCATCAAGCGGCGGGTGGTCGATTCCCGAAATTGACCCCCTGCCTCTTGGTGGCTGCAGGGATTGACCGCTGGGTTGGCAACTCCCTGCCCACCCGACGATCACCAAGCGACGGGAGGTTGATTCCTAGAATCAACCTCCCTGCTCCTTGGTGGCCGCAGGCCCGACGACCAATAAGGGGCAAACATTTTTTTTTAATAAATATTATTTATTATTATTATTATTATTGTTTTTAATATTTTAAATTTATTTATTTTAATTAAATTGTTTTTAATAAATTATGATTTTTTTTTTGTTTTTTAAATAGTTTCTTCTTTTTTCTAAAACTTTTTTCTTTTTTCTTTTTAATTATTATTTTTAATAGATTTAATGCTGTTTTTTTTAATATATATTTTTATTTTTATTAAATTTGTTTTTTTGGTTATTTAATAAAACAAAACGTACTAATGTTTTTATTTTTATTTATTTTCAATGTTTTTAATTATTATTTTCAATATTTTTAATTATTTTAATATTTTTTTTAAACAATTTTATTTTGTTTTGTACATATTTTTATAGTTTTTTTAAAGTTATTTTTTTTAAAATGTTATTTTTTGAATTATATATATATATATGTTTATTTTTATTCATTTTTTAAATTGCTTTTTTGTGTTTTTATTTATTTATTTTAATGTGTGTGTGTGTGTTTTGTAATTTTGATCTTTAATAAGTTAGTTTTGTGTTTTTATATTTTTTGTGTTTTTTTGCTAGTCTTGTTTATATATTTTTTCTATTGTATTTTTTTGGGTCATGTTTTTCTTTTTCTTTTTATGTTAAAATATATAATTTTATTTACTTGTTATTATCTTTTTAAATTTTTTTGTGTTTATTTTGTTTTTTCAATGTTTTCATATTCTCAATATATATGACTCGATATATATGTCAAAATAAAAATATATGTAGAAGTAATAAGTCTATGAGAATAATTTTTTGTTAATGGTGTACTTTTGTGACACCCATGGATACTTCACAATTACTGTTGATGTTTTAACTTTTACCTTCACTTTTCTCTTACTATTTCGTTAATGAACATAATTAAGAGGAAACTTGGAATATTAAAAGAAGTAATTAAGTGATCATAGAAAAGAAAACCCTCTCGAAATAGTTAGTCGGGGGTGAGAGGAGAAGTAACGAGGAAAACACTTAGCACAAGACATTGTGCAAGTGAGTAGAACACTGTAGAATACTTGAGGAGTTCTTGAGCTGGGCAAGTGCCAAGGGAACTCTTAACTTAGTGGAATATGCTCTAAACTGGACTTGGTGGTCTTGAGGTTTAGGAAAGCTAACTAACCAGGGGACTATACCTACACTGTCTAGACAAGAGGAAGCCCGACGGGAGACTTGGACATAATTTCCAGTCTCATTGGAAGGGAGGAGAGCCATTCTCAACTGAAGTTCTTAAGTTCACATTTCATATAAGTATTATGAGTACATTTTAATAAGTTTTAATCATTATAATAATAGATTGTGTTACAGGGTAACATATGAATTTTTTTTTGGTAAAGGAAAGGGTTTATGTGGCTATTATCTTTACGGAATGTGAATGAAAAACTGAAATGTGACTGTGTAAAAGTGTAGACAATCATAGTATTTGTTACTGTGCAAAAGTGTAGACAATGCTAAATATATAATGAAATCTTGCTGTATATTCAAGAAAAATAATAGACAGGAAATAAAAGGTGTCTGTTAAGCCTAGTTAGGCAAGAACTGTTCAATGATACAGGACAAGAGAAATAAACAAAATGTCTATTCAACTATTGATATGTAGTAAAATAAACAACCATCTGTATTCGAAATTAATTTCATAGAATTCCTAGATATAAATTGTGAACAGAGTGACACTAAGACTGGTGTAATATAGTAGCATTAATGACTCCAAGGTCTTGAACCTGGGTCGCATTATTGTGACTTAACCTGAACAAGAGACGATAAAACCCTAATTAGGGGAAACTTGCCAGATAATTAACAAGTTATCAAAGAAAAAAGAAGTGCTCAAAATTGAATTTTCCTTTCCGAGGTTAGCCCCTAGGCAGGGCCGAAGGAGGCCACCTGGGGACAATCCTGGGAGGAAAAAATGTAGCATCAGTTTAATGACATATGCTAGGAAATTGTAGGGCAAACAATACACACACATATATGAAAATTGTGTTAAACATAATTATGTATCAACAAAAGGGAAAGAAAAACCTCTGAATACCTTTAATAACAACCTGTACATTGAAATAAAATACGACTATACCTTAAGGGTCAAACCCTCAAAATAGGGTTGATAGACAATAATTGAATTCAAGCTGAAGAGTACATGAGGAGATATATTTAACATTTAACCGTTTGTCTATCCATAAAAAATAGAGTATTACTGTAAGATGCCCAGTTCCTGTAGTTCTTAGAGGAAAAAAAAATAACATTTATACAATGAGTAAGGGAACTAAGGTTCCAATCCTTAAACTTGAACTTTACAACTCCAAGGTGTTAATGAGCGTATAGAGTGATTCTATAAGAATCCGTCCTGAGCCAGAGAGTAAATACATTAACCAATTTCAAAACAAGCTATCCTATAAATTATCAGTCTTACAACAAGTTAACCAACCTAAGAGTGCAACTGTGGCTCGGTCGGGAGGGATACTCTAGAACCATCGGACGAAAGAAGTAAGAGCCATTCCCAAAATCTCTTGTACAACACAAAAAGAAAAGAATTAACTATGGAAAACTTAGGAACATTCTAGAAAAACACAATATGAATGGAGAAGAGAATGTTACTATACTTGGGGACTTAATGCCCAAAACATTTGGAATACTCTGTAGGAATTTAGCTTTGAAACAACTAAAGGTGTAGTAGAATTTTTCCCCTTCAGAAACTATGGGAGTTTGTATTCCATATGTATTATCACCGTCGAGGAAGCCGCATTAGGGGAATTTTGAGGTCTAAAATGGGCCTCCTAAGGAAAATGTACAATCAAAATTCACTTTATGAGAACCAATCACATTTTAAGGGATGACATCATCCCTAATGGTTAAGGTGGCATTGTTTGAGTTAAAGGTACTTACTTGTCACATTCTCAATGGTGGATAAAAACTCATGGTTAACCATGGTAGTGCTCTAATTACTTTTAAAGTCAAAGTAAAGTACTCATAATAAATGTCATTTCACACTTTTTGAATAAAAATATATTATTGTCATTTCATATTTCTCGGTAAAAGAAAAATGCATATCCCTATACATTTATTATATTATATTATTTTTATATAGTATATTAATTACATGTTATTATACAATTTAAATAATATAAATTTTAATTAATAGTATATACTATTAATATTAAGAATTTATAAATTTATATTTATATTTTATTTTAAGTTATTTAAGTACAAAGGACAAATGCATTAGTTGTTCAATAATAATGATTTTTTCTTGAAAATCTCATTCTTATTTATAGTCACATCAATACAATTTTTTTATTAATTTTATTTTGGTACAAATTTTGAATTAAATTTAACTATGGTTACATGGATTGTGGTGCAAAAAGTGAATTGAAAATTCATAAATATTATTTTATTGGTTTAGCTATTATTTTATTATTTCTTTAGAAGGCCCATTTTAGACCTCAAAATTCCCCTAATGAGGGAAGCCAAACACTCTTGAACTGAACCGAAAACACACTACAAGGAAAAGACCCTCTAGCAAAGGTTATAAAGGAGGTTTTTAGTGTTATAAAATTGGCCAAAATTGTCAGAAAGACATTTTCTACAACATTCGTTTTTAGTAACGAAGGTTTTGATTGAGATGCTAACGTGACTTCAACACAACTAAAAAAAACTCGGCAACCGAAGGTTTTTACGGATGTTTTTATTATCGATGCGTGTGTCATGTGTGAACACACTGGTGCGTTTTAAATGGTATGCACCGGTGCAGTAAACATACTGAGCACCAGGAAGGAAAACAAATTTCTGAAGCCCCGAGGCATTTACATACGCATCACCCCGGTGCGTGTCAACAACAAATACACACAAGGCCGATAGAAGGTGCATGCACCAGTGTTATTCATATTCAACGTACCAGTGCATTGTTACCTATAGTGCACCAGGTGGTTAGACAATATCCAAGCACCGGTGCATTTATATTACCTTTCTAGCCCGGTGCGTTTTGCGAAAGGTACAACCCCGGGTGGTTACAAAACAGATAAGCCCCTGGGCGTTATAGTTGTAAAGCACTGAGGCATTTAATGCAAACAACGCTGGTGCGTTAAAAATACGAATACATCTGTAAGTTGAGTCCAATTAACATTGGTACATGCACCTTCTATCCTCCCGATGTGTATTTGTTGTGTACACGCCCTAGGGTGTTTAGGTGTAAAAACGCACCAGCGCATTAAAGGAAAACCATACCGGTGCATGCAACGCCTATCTGCCCGGGTCATAGTTGTCGATAAAGCACATCGAGTGTTCTAATTGGTATTGGTATTTGGTGTGGTGCTCATAGGTCATAGAAACGCACCGATGCACAATATCACACACACACCGATGTTCATTTTCTATTTTTTAGAAACATCGACTTGTGACAGTGCAGTTATTGTGATTTTTAAAAATTCATTATTCATCAAAAGTCAACACATCTTATAACAATCTTATAACAATATTCATATCAATTATATTTTTATTAGTGAATTTGAATGTGATGTTTGGATGAATTTGTTATATCATCAGATTTCACATCTTTACATTATAATATTTAATCAGTGGTGTAACATTTCACAACGACAATGGAGAACACAATAGAATAAATTAAAACGTATTTTATTATATATAAATAAAAGACTCTTTGTCATACAAAATGAGACAGTTATTGGTAACCCTTTGTCTTTCAATTGGGACACTATGTCCATTAAATTAAAGAAAATGTTTGATTTTCACATACAAATATTTCAAAAAATACAACGGCTTGCATTGATATACAAACATATTGATCATCATTATTCGCTGGAACTGCTATCACTGCTCAATCTACTTCAGTGACTTGGGTTATTTGGAGGAATGATTTGTTCATTGTGTTGATTGTTTTCTTCTTCTTCAAGTTCCATCTACAGACATAAAAATAAAGTGTAATTGGTGTATCTACATTGGCGAGAATAATGAAAATTGCAATGTTAAATAATATACATCAATATAAATCGAAAAGAAATGTACCATAGTAAGAATTGACTCGTGAACTATACACATTCTTTCAAAACCAAATTTCATGCCTTCTTTCAACAATTATTTTGTTGCACAGTTCCATACTTTGTTTCTGGAAAGTTTTATACCCCATAAAAAATCATATATTTAATACAATTTCTTTTGTTCAATTAATTACAGACGGAGCTAATTAAAACAAGATAAATACTTACAAATTCCACAATTAATTTCTGACATGCCAACATATACTAACAACCCATATTTAACCCAATGCCAATCAATTCTTCTGATGGTTCTTCTTTTTATGTTAGCACGTGTTTGAAGACATTCAACGATGGTGTAATATTCCAAATTTTCCATAAGCTAATTGGAATATTAGAGTTTTTACATTTCTTATTTAGTTAAGTAAATAAAAGGGTGGAGGGGCCCATAAACCCAGTAGATGAATAAAATTCACTTCTATAGTGTGAATGCGGGTTAATTGAGTAGCGGAGTAGCATTATGGAGTAGTGGAGTAGCATAATAATGAAGAAAGAGTCTGAGGTCACAGAGAATTAATGAGGAAGATGATGGAGATAATGGAGAAGAAATTGTAGAGATGATGGAGGAAGTGGTGCATTAAATGCACACATGATGGAGGAAGTGGAGAGTAATTGCATCAGTGATGGAGATTATGGAGGACAACGTAGTCTTTATGGAGGCTAGTGGCCACATGTGCAACACTGTTAGCTTGAGCTATTTAGCTAAGTTTGCTATGCTTTTTAGCACTGGGTGTTCCCAAGCGGGAATCCTACCCTTACCCATGAGGGACTTCGAGTGCTTACTCTGGGAAGGTTTTCTGGGGCAACATACATCATCTGAAAATCAATGCCACTCTCAACCACTCTCATCTGCACTTCCAACTACAGGAATTACACATTCCTGAACTTGGGTTTGATAGTTGGAAGGTTGTTCTCAGTACTTCAGCTGAGAAACCTGTGGAGGAATCAACTCTTCACAATGTGGATCCATTGCAGTCTTCCTTGAGTTTCATTGTCATATCTGGCATCAGGCCTTCCATTTATTCTCCTATAGAGCAACATTTCCTGCAGGAATTGCGTAATTTTGCAGTGAGGGTTTGAGGAGAAGAGGAAGTTCCAAGAAAATCAGCTTGGAATCCTGTGAGGGATTAATCCTTCACTCCGGGGATCACTTCAACAGCCTGAGATTAGCATTGTATTATCTATCAGTAGGCTACATCATCAACCCTCCTAGACAGTGCAGTATTTCCCAGCAGTTGTGCATGTAGCAACTGCATATTCAGTGGAGGAGCTAGAACTCAAGTTTTGAGCATGGGAATCGAGAGAAGGGACCAACCCTTCCATTAGTGAGCTGAGTGGGTGCTAGTGTAGCCAATAGACCATTATTTTAGCCCCAAGTTAGAATTTGTCTCCAGGGAGTGCGTAACTCAACCAACAGGGGTGCAATGTGCAACCCAAAAAGGGCTTAATCACCATTATTTGATCACACTGTGGATAATCCAGAGATATCTTCATTAAACGACAACCACAGAAGCTTGAAAACCATTATTCCATAGATTTATAGAACCAGAGGCTACTGATGCATGAGATGTCATATTCTTTTTGCGAAAAATAGATATTGGCCATTATGCATGCATTGGTCAAATTCCAACAATTTTTGATTGGCATTAGATTTCAGGTGAAGACCAACCACCATAGTCTCCGACATCTTTTTGAGGAGGAGAAACAACTGCAGAAGAGGAAAAAATGGTGGATTAGTACAATGCAGGACTATGAGTTCAACATTGTGTATGGATAGAGCCATGAGACAACAGATGCACCATCATGGAGATCGGCACCGCTGTCACTGAGGAGTAGTGATTATTTGAGGGCCCAATTATTATTTGAGAATTTCGATGACCGCTTCACTTATGAAGAATTGGAGGGGAAGATGGTAGATGGTAGACATCATGTAATGGATAACATCTTCCATTATCAGGACATAACCTTCTTGATGAGCACCTCACAGCTCAAAGAGAAGTTTCTGCATGCAGCATATTCAGGGCCTCATAGGTTCTACCAGGCCATCGGTGAGAGGTTCTCATGGAGATACCTCAAGGAGGATGCACTTTGACATATCATGGAGTGCAAATATTGTCATCAGATTGTGGAGGATGGTATTTTCAACATTGATCCCCTGTCGAGGTATTCACATTGCTTCGACATTTTCACACAGTACATCTCTTCACTTTTGACCGGATTATCTTTCCGGGATGTCTTCATGCTTCATGGTCTTCCCTAGGCCATAGATAGTGATGATGATAGTCACTGTATGAGCGGTTTACGACGAGAGCTTCTCCATTGGGTAGATACTAAGTTGGTGTATGATATGAGTCATCACCCACAATTGTATGGATGGATGGAGATGATGAGAAAGTGGCCGAAAAACTACTAGCAGATTTATGACATGGGGCAGCAGGAAGCATGGCTGCACTGGCTGCTCTTGGGTGAGTATGGCTACCACCCAACATTTCAGACTGGTATGTTCCATGCCTTGCACAATACTGAGGTGATGTAGCAACATGATGCATGGATGCACTAGCTACTCTTGAGAGAGTATGGCCAAGACATTGCATTTTATATGTCCATTGACATATCACTGTTTCCTACCTTGAACAGTATTGATGAGATGCATCAGCTGGAGGCATGGCTGCGCTAGTTACTCTTGGGAGAGTATGGCCACCATATGACATTCCACATGTCAATTGGGATGCCACTACTTTATACTTGGCATGATGATGTGTTGTGGTAGCAGGAGGCCTTGCTGTGTTGGCTTCTCTTGAAAGAGTATGGCTACCATACTTGGTATGATGATGATGTGGTATGGTAGCAAGAGGCATTACTGCGGTGGCTGGTATTGGGAGAGTATGGATCGACATTCCACATGTCAATCCATATGTCTCTATTTCATTCTTTGCACAGTGTTGAGATGATGCTTAGAGTAAGCAAGGCCACCAAGGCCAAGGAATGGAGCATGAAGAGACACAACCTACTCCATGTAGCATGGGTTGGAGAGATAGTTTATCAGTTGGGACTTTCCACTTGGGGAAAGAACCACTACATTTCACATATCTCATGCAGAGAAGAGGCTCTTGGAAAACAAATGGTTGCCACTTGGAGACTCGTTGATGAGGAGATGCATCTAGCTACACAAATGGAGGCCATTATAGACATTCTAGAGAGGCAGCTATGGAGCTAGGTATTCATAACACATTGGAGAAGTTGGGGAAACCTTCCATATGAGGATGCCACTTGGGAGGTAGATGGATTTCTACAACATCCACTTTTTCAGTTGCTTGAGAACAAGCAACATTTTGGCGAGGAGGACTGTAATATTCCAAATTTTCCATTAACTAATTGGAATATTAGAATTCTTACTTTTCTTATTTAGTTAAGTAAATAAAAGGGTGGAGGGATCCATAAACTCAGTAGATGAATAAAATCCACTTCTATATGTGAATGTGGGTTAATTGAGTAGTGGAGTAGCATTATGGAGTAGTGGAGCAACATAATAATGAAGAAAGAGTGGAGGTCATAGATCATTAATGAGGAAGATGATGGAGATAGTGAAGGAATATTAAATGCAATATGATGGAGACAGTGTAGAAGAAATTGCATAGATAATGAAGGAAGTGGTGCATTCAATGCACACATGATGGAGGAAGTGGAGAGTAATTGCAACAATGATGGAGATCATGGAGGACAACACAGTCTTTATGGAGGCTAGTGGCCACATGTGCAACGTAGTTATGAGGTGGGCCAAGACTAAGGAATGCTCACAACCATAAAATGAAGATGAGTTAAACAAAGGAGGGGAGTCTGGATTTTTATTGTTGAGTGTCGTAAGACATTTCTTTGCACGCTTCAGTTGTTTAGCTAAGTCTGCTATGTTGTTTAGTACCGTGTGTTCCCGAGTGGAAATCCCACCCTTACCCACGGGGGACGTCGAGTCCTTACTCTGGGAAGGATTTCTGGGGCACCATTCATCATTCGACAATCAGTGCCACTTTCAACCACTCTCATCTGCACTTCCAACTACAGGAATTACACATTCTTGAACTTGGGTTTGAGAGTTGGAAGGTTGTTCTCAGTACTTCAGCTGAGAAACCTGTGGATCCATTGCAATCTTCTAGGAGTTTCATTGTCATATCCAGCATCATTCCATCCATCTATTCTCCTATGCAATAGCATTTACTGCAGGAATTGCGTAATTCTGCAGTGAGAGTTTGAGGAGAAGAGGAAGTTCCAAGCAAATCAGCTTGGAATCCCATGAGAGATTAATCCTTCACTCCGGGGATCACTTCAGTAACCTAGGATCAAAATTGTATTATCTATCAGCAGGATACATCATCATTCCTCCTAGACAACACAATATTTCCCAGTAGTTGTGAATGCAATAGTTGCATATTCAGTGGAAGAGCTAGAACTCAAGTTTTGAGCTTGGGAATTGGGAGAAGGGACTAGCCCTTCAGTTAGTGAGATGAGTGGGTGCTATTGCAGTAGATAAATCATTATTTCAGCCCTATATTAGCAGCTGTCCCCAGGGAGTGCATAACTCAGCCAGCAGGGGTGCAGTGTGCAACCCAAAAAGGGCCGAAATTCCAAACTCAAAATATGGCTAAACCATTTCTAGGTTTTTCTGAGTTTGTTGAGCAGAGTCCGTGGATAAAATCCCATAGATTTCTGAGCACTCCAACAACCTATCACACATAGATATTCTTCCCAGTAGGAATAGTTTCCAGCAACAAAAATTTATACTTTCCAGTGCAAGGTTTCAATAGTGTATTTCAACCATCCTGTGGCTTGGGTGCATTCCTTTAGGAGCACTGTGTAATTTCCAGTATTTTATAGTTTTGTGCTTACATTCTGGTTATTTCCTTGATTGAAATGTTATAAATGTTATATATTCCCCTCTTTCCAATTTTTGGATATTACACTGGTATCAGAGCATGATATTTGGCTCAGCTTGTGGGAATTTCATGACATCAAAAGAATAGAAGAAGAAGAAGAAAAAGAAGAAGTCTTCAATGGAAAAAGGATTTATTTTTGCCACACTTATCTTCAGATCTATGCAGGATCTCACCATGGAGATCAAAGAAATGAGAAGGGATAGGCAAAATGAAACCTCAAAAGGGTTTCATAATGGAGAAGGTCTGAGCACTTCCTATCAGCAGTATAAGCAACAGATGGTGCATAAAGTTCCACAACGCCCTACTATGCCCACTTTCCTTGCAGAAGGAAATGAATGACATGGAGATGGAGAATATTTGGAGCATGAGACTCTGAGTGATTATCTTGCAGAGTACAAATCTCAATCTATAACATTCAAATAGAATCTGAATTTCCAAAATATTTTCCAGATTAAAGAGAACCGAAGACCTTATAGCAATAATAGAAGAAGAGGGCATATGGAGAATAGGTTCTTTCTGCCTAGATTCAATGGGTCATTCAAAAGAACGACAAAGGCTTGGATGGAGAAGTTAGATGATTTCTTCCAGCTACACCCAGTAGTGGAAAAGGAAGCCATTGAGATTATAGCGCTGCACCTTGAGGGTGAAGAAAATTATTGGTGGTTCGGAAAATTAAAACAAGCAAGAGTGACTATGTATGCAGAGTTCACTCAAATGTTGGTAAATAGGTTTGACAGAAGAAAACCAGAGGAACTTTCCATTGAGACAGTTTACGACATTGGTGAGGAAGTATATGGGGAGAAAAAGGAAGATGTCAGCGCTGATACTCCGGGCGAAGAACAACTACCACCATCACTAGCTGTAGTAGAGTTACTTGCATCAGTGGGAGGAGCACTTACATTTTGGAAAGATGTTCCAAAGAATTCGACATTGAGAGTCCAAGACATGATTCGGGAGATGCATGAGAAAGAGGAAGCAGATACCAGCGCTGGTGCAGTAGTAGAGGAGCAACCATCACCATCACCATCAGTTGGAGAAGAAATTGCATCAGTTGGAGGAACTCTTGTAGCTTTGCAAGATGTTCCCAATAATAAACTGATCCAAGGCATGAAAAATTTTCTACCCCATATTATTTCAACACATCAGATTGAGATTTTTGGGGTCATGCCATCAGGGAAATTTCATGACCAAGGGTTAGAGCACATCCCTGATTTGGAGCAGCAGACTATCACTACGCAGAGGACCCTTAACTGGTTCAAGGAGAATATGTATAGCTATCCCAGTTTGACATTGTTGAGATGCACACAACACTTTGTGTTGGAGTGTGGAGTTTCTGAGGATGGGATTAACACAGTCCTAATGCAGGGAAGCTATTCCATAGCTTTCGAGAACCGGAGGCTACTATCGCATGAGTTGTCGTATTCTATTTAATACAAAGAGATATTGGCCATTATGCATGCATTGGTCAAATTCCGACAGTTTTTTATTAGTAGTAGATTTCAGGGGAAGACAAACCACCATATTCTCCGACATATTTTTGAGGAGGAGAAACAACTACAAAAGAGGCAACAACGGTGGATCAGTACAATGCAGGACTATGAGTTCAACATTGTGTATGGAGAGGGCCATGAGACAACAACTGCAATATCATGGAGATCAACAATGTTGTCACTGAGGAGTAGTGATGATTTGAGGGCCCAATTATTATTTGAGCATTCCAATGACCACTTAACTTATGAAGCATTGGATGGGAAAATGGTATATGGTAGACATCATGCAATGGATAACATATTCCATTATCAAGACATCGATTTCTTGATGAGCACCTCACAACTCAAAGAGAAGTTTCTGCATGCCACATATTTAGAACCTCATAGGTTATACCAGGCAATTGGTGAGAGGTTCTCATGGAGATACCTCAAGGAGGATGCACTTCGACATATCATGGAGTGCAAAGATTATCATCAGATTGTGGAGGATGGTATTGTCGACATTGATCTACTGTTGAGGTATGCACATTTCTTCAAAATTTTCACACATTACATCTCTTCACCCATGACCGGATTATCTTTCCAGAATGTCTTCATGCTTCATGGTCTTCCCAAGGCCATATATAATGATGAAAACAATTATTGTATGAGCGGTTTTGGCGGGAGCTTCTCCATTGGGTGGATACCAAGATGGTGTATGATATGAGTCATCACCCACAATTGGATGGATGGATGAAGATGATGAGAAAGTGGCCAAAAATCTACTTGCGTATCTATGACACGAGGCAACAGGAAGCATGGCTGCGCTGGCTGCTCTTGGGTGGGTATGGTTACCACCCGACACTTCAGATTGGCATGTTCCATGCCTTGCACAATACTGAGGTGATGAAAAAATAGGAGGCATGGATGCGCTGGCTACTCTTGGGAGAGTATGGCCAAGACATTGCATTTTATATGTCCATTGGCATATCACTATTTCCTACCTTGCACAGTAGTGATGAGATGCAACAACTGGAGGCATGGTTGCGCTGGTTACTCTTGGGAGAGTATGGCCACCATATGACATTCCACATGTCAATTGGAATGTCACTGATTTATACTTGGCATGATGATGTGTTGTTGTAGAAGGAGGCCTTGCTGCGTTGGCTTCTCTTGAGGGAGTATGGATACCATACTTGGTATGATGATGATGTGTTATGGAAGCAAGAGGCATTACTGTGGTGGCTAATTTTGGGAGAGTATGGTTCGACATTTCACATGGCAATCCATATGTCTCTATTTCCTACTTTTCACAGTGTTGAGATGATGCTTAGAGCAAGCAAGGCCACCAAGGCCACCAAGGCCAAGGATAAGAGCATGGAGAGACACAACCTATTCTATGTAGCATGGGTTAGAGAGATAATTTATGAGTTGGGACTTTCCACTTGGGTAAAGAACCACAACACTTCACATATCTCATGCATAGAAGAGGCTCTTGGACAACAAATGGTTGCCACTTGGAGACTCATTGATGAGGAGAGGCATCTAGCTACACAGCTGGAGGCCATTATAGACATTCTAGAGAGGAAAATATGGAGTTGGTCATTCATAACACATTGGATCAGTTGGGGAAACCTTTCATATGAGGATGCCACTTGGGAGGGAGATGGATTTCTACAACATCCACTTTTGCAAAGCAACATTTTGGCGGGGAGGACTGTAATATTCCAGATTTTCCATCAGCTAATTGGAATATTAGAGTTCTTACTTTTCTTATTCAGTTAAGTAAATAAAAGGGTGGAGGGACCCATAAACCCAATATATGAATAAAATCCACTTCTACAGTGTGAATGTGGGTTAATTGAGTAGTGGAGTAGCATTATGGAGTAGTGGAGCAACATAATAATGAAGAAAGAGTGGAGGTCATAGAGAATTAATGAGGAATATGATGGAGATAGTGGAGGAATAAATACAATATGATGGATATAGTGGAGAAGCAATTGCAAATATGATGGAAGAAGTGGTGCATTAAATGCACACATGATGGAGGAAGTGGAGTAATTGCAACAGTGATGGAGATCATGGAGGACAACGTAGTATTTATGGATGCTAGTGGCCACATGTGCAATGCAGTTATGAGGTGGGCCAAAGCTAGGGAAGGTTCACAACCATAAAAGGAAGATGAGGGCAACAAAAGAGGGGAGTCTGATTTTTATTGTTGAGTGTCGTAAGACATTTTTTTGCACGCTTCAGTTGTTTAGCTAAGTTAGCTATGTTGTTTAGCACTGGGTGTTCTCGAGCGTGAATCCCACCCTTACCCACGGGGGACTTCGAGTTCTTACGCTGGAAAGGTTTTCTAGGGCAGAATTCATCATCCGGCAATCAATGCCACTTTCAGCCACTCTCATATGCACTTCCAACTAGAATAATTACACATTCCAAAACTTGGGCTTGAGAGTTGGAAGGTTGTGATCAGTACTTCAGCTGAGAAACCTATGGAAGGATAAACCCTTCACACAGTGGATCCATTGCATTCTTCCGGGAGTTTCGTTGTCATATCCGGCATCAGGCCATCCATCTATTCTCCTATGCAGCGACATTTCCTGTAGGAATTGCGTAATTCTGCAATGAGGGTTTGAGGAGAAGAGGAAGTTCCAAGAAACTCAGCTTGTAATCCTATGAAGGATTAATCCTTCACTCCGGGGATCACTTCAGCAGCCTGGGATCAACATTGTATTATCTATCAACATGATACATCATCATCCCTCCTAGATAGCGCAATATTTCCTAGCAGTTATGCATGCAACAACTGGATATTTAGTGGAGGAGATAGAACTCAAGTTTTGAGCTTGGGAATTGGGAGAAGGGACTAGACCTTCAGTTAATGATCTGATTGGGTGCTATTACAGCAAATAGATCATTCTTTTAACCCCATTTTAGCAGTTGTCTCCAGGGAGTGTGTAACTCAACGAGCAGGGGTGCATTGTGCATCCTAAAAAGGGTCGAAATTCCAAACTCAAAATATAGCCAAACCATTTCGGGGTTTTTCGAGTGGAGTCCATGGTTAAAATCCCAGATCTTTCTGAGCACTCCGGAAGCCTCTCGCACATAGATGTTCTTCCCAACAACAAAATTTTTCAGCAATAGCAGTTTATACTTTCCAGTGTTAGGTTTCAGTAGTGTATTTCAACCATCTCGTGGCTTGGGTGCATTCCTTTTGGAGCACTGTGTAATTACATTGATGTTGATACATAATGATATGGCTCAGTTGTTTCCGCTAATGTTTTAATGTCTTAATGTTATATTCCGACATTTCCAGTATTTTACATTTTTGTGCTTACATTCTGGTTATTTCCTTGATGTTATAAATGTTCTATATTCCCGTCTTTCCCATTTTGGGATATTACAGATGGTTGCTGTAAAACAAATTAAAATATACAAAAATGAAATCTAGTTAAGTTGTTATAAGGAAGTAACAATTACTTACAAAGTTTGATATCAACCCTTTTCTTCCTTGTCGTCCTGTTTTATGTGCTCAATGAGTTCCATTTTCTTTTCTTTTGTGCAAGAAAATACTTGAAAATTAATATTTAATGCCATATTATTTATTTATTTTTTCTAATCGAAAAATTAAATGATTACATATTACATTTGAAACACGTTTTTGTTGATATGGCTCCTCGTGTGACGCAATTATGTCCATTTCTTTGACCATCTCCTTGTACACCTTTTTGGACATTCCTACTGGCATATTTCTGATATTAGCTCATTCATCCTTTGAGATTTTCATAATCTTCCTGAAAAATTAACATAAAAATAAAGTATTTAATTTTTATATTGATATATGAAAACTAAATATAACAAAAGTGATATTTATAAATGATTTCTTTGTAGTAATATATACATATAATTCTAGAAAAACTTTTTGAATGGTTATTTTTTGTTGTTGTATGTTTTTGCTTTTAAAGTCTGACATGTTTCATTGACCAATTCTTTGGAAACTCTTCCTGTAGTTTAAATAAAATTTGGTTCTTGGAAACATTGGATTGATTTTTGTATAGTAAGTGGAAAGAATGTTTATACATTCGTTCCACTAGATCCCTCAAAATTTGCAAAATTTTTTCCCCCTTTTGTTAACCTCCATCGCCACTCTAGATGAGCTAAGGAGCAATTCATTTTCATTTGGATGTTCTATTTTTTGTTTTGTTTTCTTAGAAAAACATTTCCTTCTTTCGATGTTGGTCCCTATAGAACATTAAACATATATGAATTAATATATTGTTTGAAATATGTTATATAATATTTTAAATATACTATTAATGAAAATTCAAACAAGAAACTCATATTGGATTGATATTATTTTTTCATTCATTTGATTCATCGTTCTGCAATTTTTCCGTCAAGATTTTACGCTCATCTGGTCTTAGATCATAAATAATCTTATCGATATTCGTCATTTTTTGGCTCTGCATGACACACACTAAACAATACATATTATTTAAACTTACATATAGTTCAAAAATATTAATTTTTGTAAAGAATTTATAAAGAACTTGCCTTTTTTGCTTTTCTGGATGTGTTATCAGTATTTTTGTTACTTGAACTCTTATCAGCCATTTTTTTTTATAAACATAAAACCCGTACCATTCATTAATGTATTTTATAAATAAATCACATACTTTTCATCTAAAAAAAAAAACAAGAAAATGGTGCATCTATCTAAATTCAACTCTCGATGCGTTTATCATATTAACCACACCTGTGCGGTTCACATTTTAGCACCGACAATAGGAAACAAAATTTAAACGATAATGATGCTATATGTTATTATATATGCACCACCACTACAATAGAAACACTTTACGGTGCTCTTTGTCAATAGGAGACCCGACGCGTTATATTAATATGAGAGCACTGATTCACATACGCGATTATTTTGAAAAATAAACATATAAATGAATGGACACTGTTTTTTATGAAACAATTCTCTTTGTCAATACGCGCCTCGGCGCATTATACTAAAAGAGTGCAAGGGTGCGCTATATTAAACATGGTGCACCGATTAACAAAAGCCTTTTTTTAAAAAATTGTGAAAGGGCCGACATGGTTTGGGATTCGACTCTGCAAGTGGTCCCCTGGGATAGATGTCACACACACACACACACACACACACATAATAATAAAAATCCTATAAATATAAAATGAAAAGCCCTAATTGTGAATATTTGCAGTCACATAAACGAGAAGAAGTAAGGGTTTAAGGTAAGAATGAATTTTTTTGTTTGTTTGTTTGTTTTTTTCTGTTTTGTTTTATGTTTTATGTTTTGTTTTGTTTCTAAATTTTAATTAAATGTAAATAGGAATAGAGATTGTAAATGATTTTATTAGTGACATGAACAGTACAATTTAATTTTTTTACTATGCATGTATTAAATCTAACAAAAACTGTAAAAATAACAATTATTACAGTAAAATTTAACATTTTTACTACACTACAGGATTTTTGCATGAAGCACCAGATGTTTCAAATTCTGATTCTCTGAATAGTGCTGTTGTTCGAAAGTATTTTTCTGCTCCATAGTGCTCTCTTGCTCCAAGTATGTCTCTCTTGCAAATCCCTCCCCTGAAAATTTTGGCAAAAATAATGAAATAATGAATAATTTTTACTATTTAAAGAACTTGTTATGAAATTATATTTCTGAAAATCATTTTTCGCTCATTTTTCAATTTATTGCCATTTTTTTTCACTTCACAAAAATAAAGTCGCGTTTTTTTCTCTTCTCGATATTCAGTGCGTTTGTTAACTAACTGCACCAGTGTGTCAGTTAAGAAAACCGCACCAGTGCGTTTAACAATACATTAGCACATATAACAATAACTTCTTTTTTAACGCACCGAAATTACTTTTAGGTATGTACACCAAAATTTATTGTTGATTTTGATCAAATGTAGGGAGAAAAACTCATAATTATATCAAATGGACAATTCTTCAAAATCCAGCTCATTCCATAATATTTCTCAAAGTCCATCACAGAGTTCTCCCTATCCATCTCCAAACGTAATTACTTCATTTTTTATTTATATTTTAATTATCTAATTGAATTTATTTATTTTATTCATGTCAATCTAAATAAAATTAATGTATACAAATTTGCAGGTTCATGAAGATAATCATAATCGAGTTCAGATGCACAAAATATTCAAACAGTTCCAAAACGCCGGAAGCTCTTATGAGGAGCAGCATACCGCAAGGCGCGATTGGTAGATGAAAATAGATAGCCACTTCACCCCGCCAATTGTAACATGTCATATTCTAACCACAATCCTGGGACAATGATGGTAATAAGTGTTTGGTATAATGTAATTATTTCGACGTCAAACCAATTAATCATGCATTGATGTGCTTACTAATTGATATCATCGATATTGTACTAATCATGTTCAAATATATTTTTTGAAATGATTAGGATTCTAGTGATGATGAGCAACCTACCTACCATCATCCGTTGCACCCCATGACAATGTCAAATCGAGAGAAGGCTGAATTAAGAGAAAAAATAAAGAGGAACGATACCAATAATGGTTGAATCAACAACCTATTCAATTCCCATTATGTCCAAATTCACCAATTAGGAATGAATATAGCAATAGTAGTTATTCACAAGCTAGCAATGGAAGCAATCAAATATAGGTTGGTATGTATGATTACTTAAAGGATACAACTGCTATGGAGACAATGTTGTTAGATGCATTACAGAACGATGATAAACTAGGGGATCATATCGTTGATACCTTTTTTGAAAGCCTTAAATCTGATTCCACCACCCCTCTCTTTGGACTTGGAGGTCAATCAAAGTCTACCCATTTGGGGACAACAATGTTACTGTACAACTTGAAAGCAAAGTTTGGCTTGTCGAATGCATGTTTCTCGGAATTTTTGAGGTAATTGACCATCAAGTCCCTTATATTTTGAGAAATATTGTGATACAATCAACATCACAAATGGTCAATTTTATGAAGTTCGTTAATAATTATTGGCATTGTACATTTAATATTATCCACCAACTACAGGTTATTCAAATATAAGGTTCTTCCAAGTGATAATGTCTTTCTCGGTAGTCGCGAAGAGGCAAAGCAATTGTTGAAAATGTTCGGTGTTGAGTACATGTCATATCATGCATATCCAAATGATTGTATTATATATAGAGGATAATATGCAAATAAAGAGATATGTACAAAATGTGGGCATGACAGGTACGATAAATAAAAAAATAAGGGTAAATCACGTGGTCCTCCTTTTAAGATATTGAGGCACATGCCTATAATCCCAAGGATTCAAATGCTCTTTCGTTGCAAATAATTAGCTATGTTGCAGGGATGGCATGCCTCACACAAAATTTATTTGGGAGTTATGCGAATCCCAATAGATTCAATAGCCATGAAGCATAAATAATACATTGCCCAAAAAATTCAAGGATGGAGTACGAAGTCTATGAATCAACACATTGATGGGTGGCGTCAACCCATATTCCCTCCTGAAAACCAACTATTCTGTTTGGCCTGTAGTAGTGATCAATAAAAATACCCCCACATGGTTTTCCATGAAGAATGAGCATCTTATGTTGGCTCTCATAGTCCCTAGTAGAAGACAAGTGAAGAAAATGGATGTCTACTTACAACCATTGGTAGATGAATTGAATGAATTATGGGATGGGATAAGTGTATGCGATGTATCAAGACCCATCGTAGCAAAGAGGAGTTTTACATTGTATGGTATATGTGATTACACCACACATTATTATCTAGGCTTAGGAGTTTGCTCTAGTAAATTACATGTTTATTCATTTGTTTATATACGTAACAATATTCTTTCGCATATTAATTTAATTCGTTGTAATTGTTCTGATCTTCATGATATTCTTTAACGTGCCATGCATATTGTATACAATAATTTCATAGGTCTTGTATCAAAAGGGTATTATGGATGTAAATATTGTGGACATTCTCTGAAATCTAGATGGTCCAACGACCTACGAAATCCAGTGTAGGACTGTTCCAGGGTATTCCTCCCATAATAACACCCTTACAGAAGAGAAACATTTTCTTTCAATGGTAAACGATAAAGAACCCAAAGGCCCACAATAATGACACTGACTGAATGACTTAGAGCATATGAAGGAGAGAAGGAGAAGGAATTCATAGAAATGATTGATTCAAATGGGGAGCCTATGTTCGATGATCCAGAATTCTTCGACACTTATGTTGAGAAATTTCCCATTGGGATGAAAAGGAAATCTATCTTTTATAACCTCCCATATTTGGAGCATCTTAATATTACCCACTTACTATCTCCAATGCATATATTTAAAAATGTTTCATCTTATTTATGGAGACACATATCATCGAAAAAAAGTGACACGTTGGCTGTTAGGAAAAATATTATTACTTTAAAAACTAAAAAGAAACATTGGCAAAGACAAGAAAGTATAGGAGAGGCTGGTCCCTCTAATTAGTCTTTAAAATAAGGTGATGTCCCATGGATTTTAAGAAAATATGATCTTTGTTTGGCAAAGGAAGTTATAATGGGTGTGAGGGTTCCATATTCATATGGGTCTTCACTACGATGCTACTTCACCATGGAAGACCATTTTTCAGGGTTGAAATCGCGTGACCATTTGAATCTTCTAAGAGTATGTATAATGTCAAAAGCATGATTTTATTATTTGTTATATTAATAATTTTTATCCGATGGGATCATAAAACATAACTAATTTTGTATGTGTTTATAACTTTGCAGTGCCATTATCCTTTGTTCGTGCGTGGGTGTGTGAAACATGAATTCCCCCAAGAACTAAGATGTGCCATATCTAAATTATCTGCATTTATACATTGGATCATGTCAAAGGAGATTCATGTGGCTAGCATTCCATGGTGGCGTCAAGAGATAGCTGAGATTGTTTGTATGTTTGAGAATGAACTTCCGACGAGTTTCATGGACTTGAAGATTCATCTTCTAATCCACCTAGTAGATGAGGTTGAATTAGTTGGGGTGGTTTCTTATCGTTGGATGTTCTTCTTAGAGATGTACATGAAGAAATTGAAAGGTTTTGTTTGACAAAGGGAAAAACCCGAGAGGTCTATGGCAGAGGGGTACATATCGTATGATTCTTTCTATTATGCCAGTGAGTACCTCAAGCATATCGATAACAAACCAGGTGTGGTGATTTGGGAAAATGAAAGGGATGAAGACAAAAGAGAATAGGAGCTTCTCCAAACGAATGGAAAAAGACGCTTGATAAAGAGTACGCGAATTATAATTTGTCAAATTTACACAAAGTAAATATCCACGTTGAAATTCGATATAATGTATATTTTGATTTTATATGTACTATATGTAAGTTTGATTTCATCAACGAATGCAAAAATTGAAGCAATCAATAAATTCGTTCTTTACAATTGTGAAGTGACACAAGCGTGAGTCGCATTGTACGAATAAAAGAGGATGAAATGGGATAGTGACAAGAAAGAATTCAGACAATTGAATGGTAGAAGCATGCCTTATCCTGATCATTTAAAAGAAAATATGCCAATTATATGCCCCAATAGTTGGGTCTCTGACCAAGTCAGAGAGAAATACAGTGCAACCGGTCATTACCCGCGTTTTCTTGAGGATGAGCTAAACGTAGGGATTGGGTGAAAAAACTTGGCAATAATCTATTTATGTACATTTTAAACTTAATAATTCACCTTTGAAATGTAACATATATATTTTATATTTTAATAGTTGGGTTGTTAGACACACGACACTAAGATTTTTTAACTTTTTATAGGTGCATTTGTTCCCTTCTATGTGGGCATATGGACACCATTTTCGCACATAAAATGTCTATGATGGACACATGACACAAGATTGTGGAGTGGAAGTCGAGTTTGATCAATCTAGTTGAGCTAGTTGTTAGTCTCTCTCATAAAAAATGATAAATCCAAAGTTAATTAAATTAATTAAATATTGAAAATTAGGGTTTTATGCCTAATTTTCTAGATTATATTAGTTCCTCTTAATTTGGAGTTAGTTTAGGCCTACTTAAATTAGCTCCTATATTAGTGTGTGGTTGAGCTATTTGATCAACCAAGTTGTCCAAGATAGATGCACTATCTTGAAACAACTTCGTCATCTATTTATTTGTATTATAACATTATTTGAATAATGAAGAATATGTGAGAAATGCCATAAGGCTCTCAGGCCTTTTCCGCCAATGTTTTGTCTCAAGTATTTTTATGAGTCTTTTATGATATATTTAATTTTATACATGTGGTATCAGAGCACACATTTTTTCTCTTTGGGATTGATAGACTCTGTGTATTGAAGCTCTGCCTGCATGAGGCATTGAGCATTGTTGGACCATGTAGGATCTGCGTTTTGGAAGTATGTGTGGGAGGAGCAACATATAGAGATTTTTCTTTATGTGCTTGAAGAGAGCTAGATTGGAGGATTCAATACATTGAGCTAGCTTGGAGGGAAATCTGCACTTGCAATTTCAAATTGAAAATTGCTCTTCGCACCAAAGGAAAATGATTGGAATATCTGCATTGTGATATGGTGAAGTGAATGATATTTTTAAAAATTTTTAAATTCAAGAAAAATCCTTTTTTTTTGCAATATTTTGGAGTGCAAGTGAACCAGCATCGAGCAGCGTGGAACCATAAACATGAGCTTGCCGTTTTGGAAATAGAACTTCATTTCTGCGAATTTTGGGGTTTTGAATTCGACGTTGTAAGAAGAGAGAGTCGTATGTAAATACCAATGAAAAATTATGGAGGAAATCGAAATACCGATTCAATTATCGTGTGCAATTAACAGTGGAAAAATGTTCGAGGAAATGGCATGTGAATTGGCCTGGCTATAGAGCCTCACTAATCTAACCACTGGATCAAAAGATCCATGGGACAAATGTTTGATTATGTCAAGAATGTGATAATTATTGGACCTCCTTGCTCATTAAAATAATTTCAAGTAATCCCTTCAATTTTCCTATATCCGTCCAAGCTTCGAAGTCATAACGGGAAACAAGAACGCTAATCTTCTTCATCCATGAAATATGCGGAACACAAAGAGCGGGCATGGAGATTTGAAAACATCAATTTCATCGTTATGCATACAATTTGTTTTTTATCATAACACTAAAACAAGGAGAATCTCCAACGCAAAGGAATTACATAAATTAGATCCACGTCAATTAGTGAATGGGAGTCACACCCTGGTTCTAGTTTTGACCATTGCGTGGAGCTGAAACACCATTGTTTCATAGTTTTTTGAAGCCGCTTACCCCAAGTTTACTGGGTTGTGTGTTGCCACAGAATTTAGGCACTGATAATTATTTGGCATTTGGATTATGTGGAATGTTGATTTTTATGGAAATTTTTAATTGGTAATTTGATTATGAAATTCCGATTGTTAGCTACTGTCAAATCAGCCTCAAGAACTGCAATGTGCGAAATTTCTGCGGCGCCACCTGATGAAAAAATAGAGAAGACGATGTGAATGGAGCCGCATTGGAAGAAGGGTGCAAGGCTTGTGTTATTGTGGATCTGGGCAGAGGATTCTTGAAAATTTCTATTGATATTTTAAAGCTTCTGTGCTTTAAGGGAAGTCATGATCTCTAACGCTTGATTTCCAGTGGAACCTGGTTGCGTGAGGCATGCGTAAAGGATGTCGTATTTCATGAAGTATTGTTGCAAGTTGTGAGCATGGTTCAAAGACACTTATGCTATGTTTTTTTTAGGGACGCATACCGTGGAAAGTAGACTGAAAAGACACTTATGGTATGTTTTTTTTGGGTAAGCATAAAGGGAATGGTACATATACCCTTACCTACATAAGCTTTAAAGTTTAAAAGGAACATGACTTCAAGTGAAATCATAAATTTCTAATAAATATTTTAATGGGAAGTATGAAAAGACACTTTTTAAAGAGTGATCATAAAGTATTTTAATGGAGGGATAAGATGTGGTTTTAATTTGTAAAACTTTTTAAAGGGATAAGTGGTGGATAATTTTGGGAGATATAAGGAGTGGATAGAATATTATTTTTTATAAGGAGTTTATTTTAATGTGATCATTAAGAAAATGGAGGGATAAGGTGTAATAGTTTTTAAGTAAAGGTTTTTTTTATGGAGGTGTAATAATGTGTGGTATATTGTATGAGACAAGTCCTAAGTTTAGGAATGGAGTTGAAATTTATAAAAATGAAAATGAAAATTTTTAATATTTTTTGGAGAGATAAGGAGTATTGTAATGTTTTTTGAGTGATAAAGTAAATGTTTTTGGAAGTTTGGAGTAATAAAGGATTTGTAATATTTGTGGAGAAATAAGGTGCATATTTTGTAAATTTGGAGTGATATGTAGAATTTTTTAGAGAAATTCATTGTTGTAATTCAAAGTATTGTTGTACTTTGAGAGAGATTGTGTGAGTGTCCATTCAATTTTTGAATTAGAGTTGCTTCAAAGGGTTTGAACAAGAAAAATATTGTAATTGGAAAAGTTTCTCTTGGGTGTAAGAGCTCATTGTAGCTTGAATAATAAACATATTGGTTATTGGTGATTGTGTCCTAGATCCACCCGAAATTGAATAAGGGGATCTTAGGTACACCGTGTGTAGTGAATGCATGTGCATGAATTGTGCCCAATTTTTTTTGACACTCTCTTTGTAATATGGTACACAAAAAACTACGCAACTGCATGCACATAAGCAAGCTTAAGTAATCAATGTAATCAATCTTAAGTACAAAAACACAAACAATCACATGCATTTGTGCAACACATCATTAAGTTGATAAAGAGGTATTCTACAACCATATTCCACAGCCTGCAAATCAAAATAATCAAGTAAAGGATGCCACAAAATAAATCATTCCAAGACAAGACGACATCAACAACACTTTTTGTATCACTTTCAGATTATTTTTTTGGTAACCAAGTTGAATTATTCGAGTGAATTCTCAATTGAAACCGACACCTCACTTTGCATTGATAAGGTGGTCAAAATGAGACAATTAAGTGAAGTAAGTCTTCAATTGAATCATATTATTTGAATTTGTCATTTGTCTTTTGAGTGCATTTTCGACAGTGTTCGACACCCTTTGCCAATAGTCACAATCCAGTCAGTACAAAGTTCACAACATCAAGCGAGCCAACGTAAAGTTCATTGAAACAACAATCAAAGCAAGCGATCGAGTTCAACTATAATTCAAGTAAATGTAATATTCAAACAACAATCAAGCAAGTTGAAATCTACATGAAGCGAGCATGAGTTCCAGTGAGCATGAAACAAGCAAAACAAGTTTCACCAAGTAAGAGATCAAGCAAATTCCAAAGCAAGCGAGCGTGTCATTCAAATCAAATGTGTGAATTCAATCCAAAAATTTCAAGTGAGAAAGTTCAAGACAAGCGAGCCTGAATTCAAGCGAGCGAGTTCACATGGTGAAACACATCTAGTTGTTACAAGTTCTTCACAATTTTATCCTATCAAGTGTTGAAGACTTGGTGCAAATCATCAAAGCAACTTTTGTTGATATTTCAAGGCATCTACAATAGACAAATGAAACGATTGAGTTCCTTCCACTGAAGTCGCAACTACAAAGAAATGAGTTGAAATAGAAGATTTATGCTTCAGAGTCTTTGAACCATATGGATAAAGATGATAAGCCATTCATTGAAACAACTTCAAGTGTCGAAGTTGTTCACGTTCAACTTTCTTCCAAATCAATCATCAAGCCAGGTGAAGAAATCCAAAGTAACAAAAATTGACGAAGATTATGATATGCCAAAGATGATGAAAACTTACATATCCCATATTATTCAAAGCCCATCAAGTTCGTTAGTAAAGGTTTTCTTGAAAAAATCACATCAACAACTTTTGCGAAAGTTGCAGACAAACCGACATGCATGCAAACCGAAGTTGCATTCAAACCAAAATACTCACATTGCCAAAAAAAAATTCATATGGAAAATCATTGTTTTGATCTCCATCCTTGTCGCCATTGTTGTAAACCGAATCATTCATTAGAGAAATGCTACAACCAAAACCAACCATCCAGATTGAAGATCAATTATGAATGGATTGATCCTTGGGAATGGTCATCAACAGTCAAAAGATTTTCTAAGTTTTACAACCCAATTCAATCACACCTATTACAGCCGACAGTCAAAAGAAAATGGTACTCTCGTGCAGATGAACAGGGGGAGTACACCAGTGAAACTCTTCTACACCTGAAGGGGAGGAGTTCAGAAATAATTTCTAGATGATTGTCTCTCCTTGCTGCTGACAAAGGGGGTAAAATGATACTGAAATTGAAGGTGGTTGTCAGACTAAAATTTTCGACAACATTAGCAAAAGCAGACAGTGGGCATCTTCAGTAGATAGTGGGTGTTCAAACATCCAAGAAACCAGTGGGAATCAACAATGATCAGTTTCTAACAGCATCAACAAAATCAATAGTGAGTTGTTTTCTGACATCATCAACATCATCAGCGAGTGGGCTATCATCATTAGCAAATTCGCTAGTGGGTGTCTTCAAAATTTTGTCAGTGGACAAGAAAATTTGCCAGTGGGCGTCATCAAATTTTTTGTCAGTGGATAAAGGATGCTCATTGTAGACAAATGACAGATGGATCCTTTTGTAGCTTGGCACATGATGAAGTTGCCAAGCGAAATTCAGAGATGAATCAGACGTGCAGCTGACTCAAGCTCTCTTTAGATTGCAGTTTTTTCAACATCCATCTTTGGCGGTTTTTGAAGCAATGTTTTTGAGGATCAACATGAGAACTTGGAAGATGGTTCCTCGTTCTTATTTTGTATTTATCATTGAGGGGGGGAATATTAGCCTCTCTCTCATAAAAAAATATAAATCCAAAGTTAATTAAATTAATTAAATATGAAAATTAAGGTTTATGCCTAATTTTCTAGATTATGTTAGTTCCTCTTAATTTGGAGTTAGTTTAGGCCTACCTAAATTAGCTCCTAGATTAGTGTGTGTTTAAACTATTTGCTCAACCAAGTTTTCCAAGATAGACACACTATATTGAGACAACTTCCTCATCTATTTATTTGTATTTTAACATTATTTAAATAATGAAGTATATGTGAGGAATGTCGTAAGGCTCTCAGGCCTTTTCCGCCAATGTTTTGTTTCAGGTATTTTTATGAGTGTTTTATGATTTATTTAATTTTATACACTAGCCATCGCATTCAAAACCTAGTACGGGGGACGTTAAATTACGTCAGAAAGATACAAGAGATCATTGAAGTCGACTCCTCTTCTTTTCAATGTGTTATTTTTAGGTGCAAGTGGTGGGACGCCTTTGATCGAAATAATGTAAAAGAAGATCACGATAGTAGGATGATATGTATCAACTCTAGAAAGATGTGGGATGAAGCTAAGAAGCCTTATGTTTTCCCCAAACACTGCAACTAGGTGTTTTTTTACCTAGATGTGTTGGATAGGGGTTGGTGGTTCGTATTGAGACATGACCCTAGATCAAAAACCTATTTTTGGGAACAATAGTGTTATCATGCCAAGCAAGGAAGATAATAAAGGCGATGAGAACAAAGAGTGATATGATACATGTATTATTTCGTCATTTATACTATTTAAGATGAGTTTTTATAAAGAAGAGGACTTAACCTTATAACTAAGACTCTTCTTTTCCAAACATTATAATATGTATTTTGAATTAATTGGTTTGCATTGTGTTAATTTTAAAATCGTTTCACTTGATAATTTGTAATTATGTTCATCTCGAAAGCAATGCACTATATCAAGTTCTTTTTTGTTATCCCAATTCCTAAAATAATACAACTACTTGATTCAATTTTACGATAGTTATGGTTTAAATTTGAAAATTTGACAATTTTTCAAATTCACAAAATTTACATTTTTAATAAAATTGAATCATCACGATACATACAATTGCAATTACAAATTTATAAATTTACAATTTTATAATTATGGTAATTTAACAATATGTACGGTATAAATTTTACAATTTTACGATAGTTATGGTTAAATTTTGACAATTTGACAATTTTTCAAATTTACAAAATTTACAATTTTAATCAGATTGTCCCTGCTCAGGGAGTGCTGCCTTATCATCTCCACGAGGTGAAGGAGGAGGAGGTGGAGTACTAGAATGATCACTCCCCTCATAATAATCATCTGAGATACTATGTGGCGCATCTCCATGGTCCCTATCCCTCCTCACTGCCAGTACCCTGGAAGCTCCAACGATGTGACACATAAGGCTCATCATATTGCGCGACATGTCCCTCCAGAGATCCGTGAGCGCACGATCCGCCCGGATGTCTCTAATTATTGCAGGGTAGAATCCCTAATCAACCAAGAGTATACATATTTGGTCGCCCAACTCCATCCTGAGTCGTATGTCAACCCTATGCCGCATGCCCACGAGTATCTGCACCTGAGGAGGTCTCTCACCCTCTGCAGCCTCTGCAATCTCCTAATAATCTACATGATCATCCAGTGGGAGTGGAGGCATGTCCCCAAAAAACGTGCCAATATCTACAAAATATATAGTACACAACAATAATTAGACAATTTCATTAAACAATTTAATAAAACAAGTTAAAGAACATCTTAGAATAGATTTTATTCTAAATAATTAAGGCAATAAAATGAAACTATATTAAAAGAAAACACTAATATTACCTCTATCATTTGGTGGCTCATCCTGTGTGAAGAGGATGTTGGGACACCCTCGCCAATCCAACCTTGCGTAAGGACACAACAATTATCACAACATGGGAACTCTCCTAGATAGCCAAGCAGGGGGTCAAGGCCTGTAATGGTTGAAAGCACAATGTAACCTATATAGAAAGCCTGTCGGTGGGCATCCTATATGTAGATCAAATGTACCAATAATCCACTGTGCCCCTTCAGAGTTGTAGCCTCCTCATAGAACTTAAGGAGGCCTACATCTCTCAAGAGAAACTAGGTGGGTGGCATAATAGAGCGAGGGTACAAAAGTCTCTCCCTCTCCCTTGCCTTCCAATGTTGTATCATGTTGTAATGGTCATTCATCTGCTCATGTTGTTGTCTCTCCTGTCCCCGTTGATGTCGCTGAATGATTCACATATTAAATACATCAACCTCCCTCATACATAAAACATAATTTTTTTTATTAAATGACAAATATATATAACTTTTATTGAAAAAACAAAAAAAAAGAATTTGGTGTGCCACAAAAAACAGCCATGCACTGGCAATAGTGTGTACATATATATCACACACCATCAACAGTGCGCATAAAAAACAATCACGCACAGCGACAACAAAAAATATTAATTAAATAAATAAGCGGTGCATTGTCAAACCATATCCGCCCTGGGGCGTTTATTATAGCTCAACGCACGGCCCATTTGAAATGTTTTACTACTGGCGGTGGTGTATCCAAACACAAAATACCTCGGGGCGGTAGGATTGACCGACACAGCGTACCAAAATAATAATATTTTTCAATGGTGAGTTATCCAACAGCGCAATTCATTTACATAATTGAAATGCACGAAGGGTTTTGTTTTATCAACATTGCACTGGTGCGTATCGATGCCTTTCAGTAAACCCATGCACCGCGTCACACAAAAAAATATTAAAAAAAAAAATATTTGAAATTTCTTTAACTAAAGGTCCTTCCAATTTTTTAATAATAGTCAGTGCGATAAGTAAAACATAGTGCACCGGTTCACCCTGTTAGAATGACGAACCACCAAACTAATCGTCACGTCCTGGTGCATTTATAGAACGCGCCGTGTGAACAAAATATTAATGCTTCAAATGGTCTTTTGATGCGGTGCATTCCCGTAATATAAACACACCATGAAGTTATTTTTTATTTTACATAATGCCTCGGTGCATTCCAGTAAACCAAAGCACCGCCGAATATAAAATAAATTATTGTTTTTAAAAATTATAAATTGTTAGTGTGGCTGGAAATCGACACGCAACACAAAAAAATTATTTTTATTGCAGTGTGCTTTTTTTGGTAGCGCACCAGGATGTCACCTTAACCGCCCGGTGCAGTTTCCATTAACACGATTCGCAGCTCGGCCTGTAAATTGACAGGGAGCGTCGGGAATGGTGCGAGCTGAACGGCTCGAACACACCGTGTAGGAATTTTTTTTTCAAAAAAATAATAAATTCTAAGTCAATTTTAAAAATTAATCCGGCAAAATCTTATGTTGGTGAGAAAAATATACATTACTAGCACATTTTCACGCTGAGGAGGCATATTTCAAATAGAGTACTAAAAACCAAATTTGCCCACCGTTTCACAAAATTTGAAGTTCACGCACTGAGCAACGGATGAAAGCAATGAGGGAAATGGGAGCACCGATGGTAGGGAACATCACAGACACAAAGGTCACACTGGTGCTTGAGATCTATACAAGACTGTAAATAGTAAAAATAATTTTTATGACCAGTTTTTTTTTATTTAAATAAACCCTTTTTCGGTGCGCTCCTGTATGAGACGCACTGGGCGGTTGTATCAATTGTGCATTGCATGTCTTTAAATTAAAAAAGATATGGGTCAGTGCATTAGGGAACATTAACTGCCCCCGGGCTTCGTCGTTAGAGTATACCCCTGAACTTGGTGGAAATAATATTTTTAACTTCACCCTTTTACAGTGTGTTGGATTACTGAGACACACCGGGCTGGTTTGTATGGAGATCACCATGCTTCCTTTGAATAAAAAACCTATGCCGGTGTGTCATTGTACCTAAACCGCATCAGGCCGTCATTGTTAGTGTATAGCACCGAAATGGTGAAAATATTTTTTTGAATAAAACCCTTGTGTGGTGCTCTCAATTTATGAAACACACCGGGTTCACGATATACAACCAACATCGGGAATGTTATATAAAAAACACCATATATTTTCATTAAATAAACACCATAACCACACCGGGGCGTCATACCACCATAACCACACCGGGGCGTCGTTGTTAGAGTATAACACCGCAAAGGTGAAAATATTTTTTTTGATTAACCAATTGGTCAGTGTGCTTGATTAATTTGAGGCACCAGGAAGGTTATATAGTGAGTGTCTCGGTGTGCCATTTGATCGTACACACAAATGCACTTTATATAAAGCACACCGTCATTTTTTTGAAAACTCTGTCGTGATGCCCATAAAATTGTACGCACGGGTGTGTTTTAAGGGAGGAACCGCTTATTATACGCCCCTATGCATCGTATGTATGAAGTGCACCATTGTTTTCGTAGTACTTAAAAATAACTTTGCAATGGTGCTTTAACCTCTACCATGTACCAGTGCACCAGATATATATTAAGCGCACCGATGCATGTTATCATTATAAACACACTATGAAAAACATCCGCAAAAACATCCACTTGCCAACCTCCTCCAGTGACCTTCGCTACAAACAGATATCTGGGCCATTTTTATAAGGGCTTCCACAAAAACATCCGCTAGAGGGTATTTTCCTTGTAGGGGCAACAATATCCCAGCGGAAGTAAGATGGGCATATAAAACCCTTCATTAGAATAGTTCTAATGGTGGACTGGTGGCATAATTACAAAACTATAAGAAGCTCACACAAAATGAGAAAAATCCACTGTGAGAGCCCTCCTATGCGCTAGAAACTAGTGAATAGGTCGCAGAGCTAGTATAACACTAATGACATCGGGGTCAAGGATGGGGGGGGTAGGGTTTGTTACCTTGGGATCAACTCGCCCTTGACCGTCAGATCTAGGCGGAGGAATCCAACAACTCGTATTCTCCCAAGTGGTTTAGTTGCGGAAAAACACTCCCGATGTTACTTTCAATGGGCAGTAAATAAACACCGATCTCCAATACATGCGAGAGGACTAAGGTCGATAGACCCGTGGCCAGAATAAATAAGTGGAGTACACCTAGCGCTAGACAAAGAGTCTGGTGAAATTTTTTCCTACCGCCAGAAATATAACTTGTCAAATGTATAACCTCATTACATTGCCAACCTCGGTGAATTGAAAATATGGCATATAACCTTGATGTGATGGGTTTTCAATTATGTGTAAATTTATATAGTACATCTGAACCATTTGATGTGTTGTGTGTGTTAGAAGAAATTGTTATTTACATGTACATACTTCACAAACTGACATGTGTGCATGTCATAAATATATCACATGAATAAGTTGTAATGTTAATCGCCAAGCGGTCATGTAGCAGTAAGTTATATGAAAGGTAAATTTTGTTTATTAATCATGTTTTATTTTATTTCCTTAAGTAAATGGTTGTGTACATATTACAAGTTGTATCAGAGCCAAGTTTTCAGCACTGGGACCTATGAACCTGACTACGATTAGGAAGACCATCTCTCAGAGTGAATAGGACTCTATAGAAGAAATTTTCCATAAGTAAACAAGAATTAATTTCGTTAACTAATGAAGGTATTGTTGGCATGCCCTTACCTATAAGAGGTGTTATGTTAGGCACTTAGGTGAACCAACAACTGTGTGGAAAATTTATTTACACATTTTATTTAGCTAGCCAAAGAATCATAAGAACTTCATGATTGGAATGATAAGAAAGTAGCTCTATGACCAAATTAGGAAATAAACATATGTGCAAAGGAAATAACTATCAAGTCCCATGTTTTAAAAATTATGATATAGGTGGGTATGTTAAAAGAAATGGGAGTATATCCCATATGAGATCTCCTTGAGAAGTTAAGGATTATTAGTGTAATGATTATAAGACCTGGACATGAGTCTTTTGTTACAAAATGCGGAGCCCCTGTATCTGTGGACGTGTGAATAACAAGACAAGAGCTAAATAGATAAATTTCCTTGAGAATTATTAGTACTGCATTGTTCTACTTTCTCATGAACTTGTGTCTGGAAAACTATATATATGTATACTCTGTTACAAAACAATATCCAAAATTATCCCTTTAAAATTCTGGAATGCTATCTTGTTTTGTCTCAAGAAATCTCACGCCAAATCCTTGAGAATCGAAATTTTGTCCTGCTACAACTATGTGCATGAGTTTACAGGAATGGATATTACTATGAATTTCTAGATTATTTATTATAGTACAATCAAGTATTTGAGATCTATGAAATTTTTTCTCTAAAGTTGAGTCATGATGTCACTTAGAGGTCTTGGAAATGTGACATTTTCCAATCAGTTTGAAATACTTAGGGTTGCAACGACATTTGAGTTTTCTCTACTCATTGTTTGCATGTTTAACAATATTAGTCATTTTTTTTTACAGACTTAGTAATCAATGAGTTCGATGCATAATAAAAATGCTAGGATCTGTTCTGCATTTTTGTAATTTCCATCAAGGAATTCCTTAAATGGATGTCACATATTATTGTGTTGACTTCTTGGATAGATAGTGATTGGGGGACCTAATATTCGGTGTAGATTCACCGTCATAATGCAATATGCATTCATAGTGTGAAGAAACTCTTGAAACCACCCAACATGTTGGTAAAATCATTCAGGCATAGATGCATTCCTCTGGCTTGGCTTGTGTATGTTGTATTTTCTTTTACCAGCCGAATTTGAGTAGGAAATTATCAAAAGGATGAATAAAAAATACTCTTTGGGTGTGAAACTAATCTATATGTTTCATATTGAACATGCCATATCTTCTCATTATACAAATCACTACATGGGCAAGCTACATATGATTTGTATGGAAAATTACAACTCATGATGGTTACACCGTGAAAATGGTATTGACCTCAAGGGAATATTTTTCTTAATACTATAAATTAATTTATAATCAACATTATTATGAATAATTGATTTATAATCAACATTAGTTTAATTATTATTCTTAGTAGTATTGATTAATAAATTTTTTAATTATTAGTAATATTTAATATGATTCATTTTAGATATTAATATTAATTTTTGTTTGGAAATATATATTAACTATTAAGAGAAAAGCAAAATCATATATTAATTAAATAAACATTTTTAAATAATAATAATTATTTTTATTACTATTAAAATAAATTTCTAATAATAAATTTGTAAAACTTATTAATATAAGATATTAATAATTATTATTATTACATTATAAGCATTATTAATAATCATTTATATATAAATATTAATAATGTAGAAGTTTAATCAATTAATTAAAAATATATATAAATAATATTATATGAAAAATAAAATCGACTCTCTTAGTCTAATTAGTTTTTTCACTATTTATCTCTGGTTTGTTCTTCTCTCAAGCTCTCATTCACAATTTTTCATTAAGATGGATCCCCATTTGTTGGGGCCCTTGTTTTGAAAATGAAATGGTTTTGAGTTGCGGAAAAAAGGTGGCGGAGCGCAATCATGGTAGACAGGGAGCTGTCACGATTGCAGAGAGCTGGAGAACAGGTGGCGCAGCAGTTGCGGAAAACCAACACAGATGGAAGGAATGAGCGATAAGAACAGGGAGCGGAACTTCCAGTGATCGGGAAGAAGCGGCAAACAACAAAGTAGGAAAGGAGGAAAAACTGACAGTCACGTTGGCAAAGGAACAAATAGGTAATCAGCCAGCGTAGACAGAGGGAGGGCAGTAGAGAGCTAAGGAAGAGAGCCACAGGGGAGCTCTGTTCTGTTCTGTTATGTTCTGTAACTGTTGTAATCTTTCCCTGTGTAATCAACTCTAAGGAGTATTGTAACCGTCTGTTATTGATAATGAAACATACTGCTGCATGTGTTTGATGTTATGAGTTCCGTGTTAAGCATTTGGTTATGCTGAATGTATTGGCCGCTTTTAAATTTTAATTTTGCATCCTAAATATTGTTCATGAGTAGTATCTTACGCAAGGTAGTTAGATCTGTTTGCGATTCCCAATGATTTTTGTTTTGCTCTATAGCTGTGATCGGTCAATATTTGATCTGCTCCTAACCTTACTAAGGTCACGACAGGCCTCATGTGAGACTCTTTGCTCTTCAGAGTAGGGTGAAAATGTCGACATTGTGCTAGAATACTGCGGAAACCTTGTTGGCCTCTCTCCTGAACCTGTGTCTTACTCAGAGACATTCTTTCTTGCCAACAAATGGTTCCGTTGCCGGGACCTGAAATTTCATTTAGGAGCTAGATCATTTTATCATGGATCTTTGAGAGAGAACTACGAAGTTGGTGGGATAACCACTTAGATCAATTCATATTGCAGCAAGCTGAGTTGAGATAGCAGAGGGAGAAAATTTTTAAGGATTGGGTTCTGTTCTCTGAATCTGCGAGTGACCTCTATGAAATTTTATGGGGAAAGTTTCCAGAGGAACTCTATAATTGGTTGCGGAGACTACAAGTCAAGACATTCCAAAGAAGGTCGCATAAGATCTGTCGCAAGTGGTTACACGTGGATTTGGTAGCACTCCATCGGTTAGATACCGATTTGACCCGAGCTATAGATTTTTTAGTACAATCTACCTTGGAAGGACATATAGTGGAATTTGCGGCTGAGTGTTACTAGTCCTTCTCAAAATCAGAGGACGTATTCAGATCCAGATTGCGGGGAGAGTTGTTGAAGGAAATTCCCTTGTGGATCAAAGCTTTAATGGTAGAAGAGGGATTGATGGAATTTGAAAAATCTGAGATGGAGACTTAAAACCTCCAGTACTGGGGGAAGGAGTTGAGGGAGAGATGCTACAAGTAAGTTGGAAGGTTGAATAGGGATATGGATGCTGATACCTCCAGTGGGTTGAGAGAGCGACGAGCACATCGGAGGGCGCAGATTGCTGAGAAGTGGCGGGCAAGGGTAATGAAGGAGTTAGAGAAGAAGGAAAGTAGTCGACAAGACAAGGAGAAGGTGCCGCATATGACAAAGGAGATGGAAGGTCAAATGGTATCCCAAGAAATAGGAGGGACCATCAAGGAAGTCAGGCAAGTGTATAGGAGCCCAACCCAAAGAGAAAAGGGAGAAAAGTCCAACGTGGAGGATGCGCGCCCCGAGGAGATGTCCGATGTGGAGTTGCATGTTGCGATGGAGCAACTATTCTGAGAGGGGCCGACACCCGTAACTCAAGGTCACTCTATTCCCCAAAGTTCAAGTAGCTCTAGTTCCGACCTTCCCCTGGTACTTTATCAGCCACTAGGTAAAATTTTTGTTAAGTTATGAGATTTTAGTAAGTTGAATAGTGTTCAGTCTATAACAACAATACATACTAGCAATAGCACTAGTAATACAATTTCACAGCTAGGGAATAGAGGTTTTATTCCAGTACCATCCACAAAAAGAAGTATGGCGGGATCATTTACCCGATACCCAGAGTTCTCTGGGAGGGGCAATGATGATGTGGAGTAGCACTAGTATCTCTGCGAAGCCATATGGAGGGCTCGGCAGACACCAGAGGCGGTTAAGTTGATCGGATTTCAAACTACTCTAAGAGAGAGAGCTCTTCGCTAGTTTATTAAATGGCTTGAAGCTCATCCAACCCCAGCGATAGACGATGTAAAGAAAGAATTTGTCAAGGAATTTAAGTTACCTCAGATAGATCAGCAGGGTTTATTAGAGATGTGGGAGATTAAACATCGAGAAGGTGAAACAACATGGGATTTGATGAGAAGGTTCAAGGATGCGATTGGAAAACTTAGTTACCCAATCGCTCCAAATCATTAGAGAGATTGCTTTATCAAGGCTCTTCTTCCGTTGATGAGAACTCCCCTAACGCAACAAAATATTGATATATTACACGATGCATTGGAGCAAGCTATGAAGATAGAGGCTATGGCGGGGTATCCGCAGGAATTTAAAGGAGGAGCAATACTTCAAGACCCTTCCATATTGGGGTTACAACATCAGATAGCTATTCTAACGGAAAAGTTGAAGGACATTCAGCCGATACGACCTGCAAGACCCAATGTGTGGTGCATGCATTGTCTGATGGAGGGACACGTGGTCACCGAATGCCCAAGGTTGTGGGGATAGAATACGGGGGCTTCAGCAGTGGGGACACAAGGGATTCCACCAATAGGAGGAGTTGCGTAGATAAACACTCAACGGCTATACCCGCCGCAACCCCACTTCCCAGGGTTCCCTGCGCAACAGAATCAGACCGCAATTGAATACTACGAAATGTGCAAAAGCATTGGTCATCCACCACGCTTATGCCAAATTTTGTAGAAATACTCCAACGTTCCAAACAATGTATACTGTGAGTTTTGTGCTTCCCCAACACATAATACAGAGCAGTGCAGAGCCCTGGATGCATTAGCAGAACGATTGGAAAGGCCATTGTATAGAGTGAATGAGCCTCCCAGGGGACAAGGAGGAGGAATGAGAGGAGGCAGAGTTAGAGGAAGAGGACCCATAAGATGTTACAATTGTGACTAAGAAGGCCATGTAGTCAGAGAATGTCCACTTCCAAGAAGACCATGGTGCTCTCAGTGTCGAGTCAATACACACACAACTGAAGACTGCCCAGATTTAATTAAGAGATGGGAGGAAAGAGCCAGACAGAGAGGATAAAATCTTGTAAACGCAGAACCAAGAATAGTAGAGGCTCAGAGTATGCAAAAAATAGCCATAGTAACACGGGGAGGAAAGAGAACAAGGGAAGATGCACCGAATATAGACCCGATAAAGCTGATAAAGCCAACATCTCCAAGGCCAGTTTTTAGGCCAAATAGACAGAAGCAATACTTTAAAGAGGCAGTGGAAAATTTTTCACAACTTTGGGGGAGCAAAGGCATTGAGTTACAGCAGCCAACTATAGAAAAAGAGAAGCAGACCAATACAAGTACAATGATTGAAGAATGGTTCCGACTATTTTTGAAGATTGTAACTAATGCACCGATGCTGGAACAACTAAAACAAAATCTGGAGATGGTGGTGCAAGAAACTGCAGAACTAGAGGAGTCAAATGACTCAACCCAGAAATATATACGGAGAATCAAAAGAAATAAGAGAAGAACAGGAAAGGAATTCCGCGTAAATACTCAAGTCGTGGGATTCCAAATCAAAGACACCATGCTTGAGTCAGATGTTAACATTCTGCCAAGGAAGACATGGGAAGCATTGGGGAGACCAAAGCTGACATACTCACCAATCTAGATCCACATGGAAAACCAGTACTGCATTGTGCCTATAGGCAAGTTGGAAGAAGTCAAACCGATGTTGCGAGGGTAAAGGCATACACAGAATTTGAGGTGATAGACATTATGGGCGATAAGGATCCCTATCCAGCATTATTGGGGATAGATTGGTATTTTGAGAACTATGTAGTAATCGATTTTAAAAAGGAACTGATGATATTTAAAGACGGGGAAGTCAGGGTCACTCATCCACTGGACCCATATCAAGGACCCCGATATACAGAAACTGTTGACGACAAAGAGGATGCTCAACTTCTTAATCATCTCTATTAGATGACAACAGGAAAAAGAGAAGACTACATCAACCCAATAGCGGGGGGGACTGTAAGCTGGAGAAGTGTTCACAGCTCAGACTTGGGCTCAAAAATAGCCTGGGATGATTGGCAGTAGGGAGGATATGAGACCAACACAAGAAGATGCGCTAACATACGAAGAGTCAACTGGATTGGAACTGAGGTAAGAGGATATCCAACTTTATCAAATATGAATGCTGTAAATACATTTATTGCAAGAATAGAGGATACAGTACCAATAGAACATAGAGTCCTGCTCATGGGTGTGGCTCTACAATCCATGTCAGCAAGGTGGTGGAGCAACCATCGCAACTCTCTGCTGCAAAGGGAGGATGTTAGGGCAGCGTTAAAAGCCAGATTCAAAGAAGATGAAGGACCAAAATTCAATGAAAAATACCAAGGGGATTACAATCTCATTAAACATTTAGAGCATTGTGAGTACCATTGGGAGAAAGCAAGGTACCCAGAATGTTTGTGGATGCACAATTTTGTACATTCACTAGAGTCAATTCCACAAGCTTGGTACTTAACTGAAGAGAAGAAAAGAGGAACTAGTACCTGGAAAGAAGTTGCAGATAAGTTTACGCAATGCTTTTCCTTTGAAGGAGGAACAAAACCAGTCACACAGGCGCTACGGGCCATCAAAAGAGTATTATTCTTCCTAGAAATTCAGGAAGATGAAGACCAACCGCTCTCGAAACAGAGTATCAAACAGTCAGTGGGCTGCAAAAAGATAGACAGTGAAATGGACGATGATGATCTAGAAGATCTTAGACACTTATGTTTTGAAGAAAATGAAGGAGAGTGGGATATACAAGAAGAACCTACAATAGAGGGAATCCATCTGCTACCACTGAAGACCAAGAAACTGAACATCAGAACACCAGAATAACTGAAAATTGCATCAATTGGCGACTACTGGGATGCAGAAACGACTAAGGAGATATTTAATCTTCTACAGGAATATGAAGACTTATTCCCATCCTTAGTGGTGGAGCTAAAAGGAATAAAAGGAGACATGGGGGAAATGCGTATAATCTTGAAGCCCGACACAAGACCAGTGAAGCACAGACCTTACCATCTGAATCCAAGAGTAAAAGAGAAATTCAAGGCAGAGATAGATAAAATGCTGAAAGCAGGGTTAATTTTTCTAGTGGAAGAATCAGAGTGGGTAAGTCCTATAGTCATACAAAGTAAAAAGGAAAAGTCTGAGATTCGAGTATGTGTTGACCACAGGAGCCTCAACAATGCATGCATACATGATCCGTTCCCCACTCCATTAAGTGATGAGGTGCTCGACAATGTGGCAGGGATTGAAGCTTATTCATTTACAGATGGATTTTCAGGATACCATCAAGTGAGGATAGCTGACGAAGACAAAAGGAAAACAACTTTCACAACTAAATGGGGCTTATTTGCATATCATGTAATGCCCTTTGCGCTGAAAAATGCACTGGCAGTGTTTTCACGAATCATCATAGCAGCATTTCGGGAATATATCCACAAATTCCTTGAGGTCTATATGGATTATTGGAAATTTTACAGCCTGTTGAAGAATCATGCAACTTTATTAAGGATAATGTTCGACAGATGCAGACAACTCCAAATTTCACTCAATCTTAAGAAGTGCATCTATGCAGTACCTTTTGGGACATTGTTAGGACATGTTGTTTGTAAGCAAGGTGTCTGCGTGGATCCAACAAAAGTGGCAGTTATAAATAACATCGAAGCACCAGAAACAATGAAACAATTGAGATCGCTGCTAGGCCATACTGGGTACTACAGAAGATTCATCTGCAACTATGCAAGGATAACAACCCCATTGGAAAAGCTGTTGTGGAAATCTGAGCAATTCATTTGGATAAACGAGTGTACTACTGCCCTCAATACACTGAACGAAAAATTGGCAAGTGCACCCATATTAGTTCATCCTAATTGGGACAAGTAATTTCACGTCCATATTGATGCATCCAACATTAGATTAGGAGCAGTTCTGGCTTAGGCAGAGGAAACTTTAGTCGTTCACCCAGTCTACTTTGCAAGCAGGAAGTTATCGATATCTGAAAGGAACTACACAACAACAGAATGGGAAGCTTTATCAATGGTGTATTCCCTTCAGAAGTTTCGCCATTACCTATTAGGAGGTACGTTCAAATTCTTCACGAACCATTCAGCGTTTAAGTACCTAGTTACAAACCGATCCTTGAAGGAAGGATCTATAGATGGCTTGTACTGTTTCAGGAGTTCACCTTTGAGGTGATAGTGAAACCAAGAAGACTGAACATGGGTCGCGACCATTTATCAAGGTTGGAAAATGGGGAAAATGGAGGGTCCCTGGATGATCAACTGCCAGATGCTAATATCTTTAGAGTAGAAGCCATCGCGGACTACTTAGATTAGATAGCAATCTATCTGGAAATAGGATAGTGCCTGACTGAATATACAGCGACTCAAAGAAGAAATCTTGTCGTAAAGGCAGCCGAATATCAGTTAATTGCAAGACAACTATATAAGATGGGATTAGATAAGGTCTTTCGGAGATGTGTCATGGACCATGAAAGGGAGGATATACTGTGGGAGTACCATTGCAGAGTTGCGGGAGGGCACGTCGGCGCAAAACCCACTGCAAGAAAGATATTACAAGCAGGGTTATGGTGGCCCACAGTGCACAAAGACAGTAAAGCATTTGTAAAGAAATGTGACGTCTGCCAAAGAATGGCACGTCCATCACACAGAGATGAGCTACCACTTCAACCTGTATGAGCACTGCAACCATTTGAGAAGTGGGATGTTGATTTTATAGGACCAATCGCACATGTCGCAAGACATTCATAGGCAAGGTACATAATTACCGCAACAGACTATCTTACCAGATGGGCATAAGTCGTACCAGTGAAAGATTGCACGACAGAAACAACAGTTAGGTTCATTTTTGAAAATATCATTAGCAGATTTGGCTGCCCCAGAAATCTAAATAGCGATCAAGGTACATACTTTATCAATGCAACAATCAAATATTTGTTAGAAAATTGTATGGTACAACATCATAAGAGCACTCGGTACCATCCTCAGGCAAATGGAACAATTGAAGCATTTAATAAGATTCTCGAAAAGGGACTATTAAATTTGGACAACTAGGTCCAAACTCCATCTTGTGATGCTCAGATGAAGATTCCAATATTTGTATTGGATTCCTCTTTCAGAGGCGTAAAATCGATATAAAATTGATTTTAATCTGATGAGCAGAACATTTATTTTGAATTTATTATTTATAATAAATTTAAGTGCAAGTCAGCCTTAAGGTTTTACACCCCCATCAGATGTGTCACACACCTCAATGATGGATATAAATACAGTCAACATTGGAGAGAATTTCACTCGCTCAACATCACACATCTTCTCCTCTGATTATATACGAGCATCTGAGAAGCAGTTTCATCTCCCACGTGAGAAGAAGGACGAAATCTACTGCAGCAAAAAGGATGAAATTTACTGCAGCAAATTTTCTGCAGTTAGGGTTTCTAGGCAAGTTTGACTAGCGTTGACTTTGGTCAACGCATGGTTCGAATTGGCTAAAATTTGGTGGAGAGTTCGATTTTTGAAGGCCGTACTCATTGGCACAAAAATCGAGATCAAAAGGTTGACTGAAGTTGGAGCTGCGTTGACTTTATTGTTGCTGCCCTGCATTGACTTTTTTTTTGAGGACTCCGCGTTGGTTTTTCTCTGCATCTTTGAGTTGACTGCGGATCGACGAGCATCACAGACACACTGGTTGGCCGACCAAGAAGACTTTAATGGTTGAAGCATCCTGCTGACCGCCGTAACGCACCAACACATTCTCCTGTTTCTAGTTTGTCTTCTATAGATCCACTGGTATGTTCTATCAACATTTTTACTTAACTGTTTATGTGATTGTTGTTATAAAAGTAAAGTTGCATCAAGCATAGAACATCTACAAAAATTTACATGGTATCAGAGCTGAGGTGAAGACAAGCCCTAACTTATAGCAATCACCAAAAGAGAAAAATGGGTTCCACAAGTTATGGCTTCAAGGAGGATGACAAGCTGACTGGAAGAGATGACTTCCATGCTTGGAAGATGATATTAGATCTCAAATTAGAAGACCATGATCTCATGGACTATGTACTGGGTAAGATACAAGAACCTCCATCCACTACTACTGCTATTGCTAAAACCAAGTATAAGAAGGGGGAGATCAAAGCAAAGCTAATGATCAGGGAATCCATACATAAAAGTTTGGTTGCCTACATATCAAGCTAGGCACATCCAAAGAGATGTATGATAAGCTGATACAAATTTTCAAAGTAAACAATGCAAACCAAGTGCTATTCTTCAAGAATCAATTGAAGAATCTGAAGAAAGGCAGGGATGAATCTGTCCAAACATACTTTCTGAAACTGACCGAGATCAGGAACAATTTGCTGGCTATTGGGGAGACAATAGCTGATCATGAGATGGTACTCACCGCACTTGGAGGGCTCCCATATGAATGGAAAGTATTCAACACTACCATTCTCAATAATAATACAATTCCTAACTTTGACGAGCTACTGTCAAGATGCATGCAAGAAGAGGACAAGAATGAAGGAATACGAAAATGACAGAAATGTTGCCTACGCTGCTCATTCTAGAAAGAAGAACTCTGGTGGTCCAAAGAACAAAGGAAGAGCAGGGGCCCAAGGAAAGAAGGGCAAGTGTTTCACTTGTCATAGGCCAGGTCATCATGCTAGAGAATTTCCTTTCAAGAAGGATTCTCCCGATAGTGATGACAACAACAACAACCGGAGGAATGGAAATCAAAGAAACAACAGGTCCAAAGGAAAGAGGAAGGCTCCCTCTAGCGGAAACAATCAACCTTTCAAAAGGTCTAGAAACTCTAGGTATGAGGAGTCAAATGTTGTTGATAAAAGAAATGAATACATTCTTGTATCTGCCCTCTCTGCTGCATCCCCGCCCGACACTATGGATGTTTGGCTGATAGATAGTGGTGCCTCAAGACACATCACTGGGTTCAAGGAAGCACTCTCTGACATGGTTGAGAAGGACACCAATCTGGAAATTATCCTTGGAGATAATGCCACATATCCCGTGAAAGGGACAGGGACTGTGACCCTCCACTTGTCTCAAGGACAAGTCCTACATTTGCAGGATGTACTCCATGTACCAAAATTGAAGAAGAACCTTGTGTCTATATCAGCCATGGAAGACAAAGGTTTCAATGTGGCATTCACTGATGGAAAGGTGCACATGTGGAAGAAGAATCTCAAGGAAGCTATCATGATTGGTTTTAGAGTTGGAACACTCTACCAGGTTGAAGGAAGTCCACTGGGAGCTATGACATGTGATACTATCCGACAAACTGAACTATGGCACCGGAGGTTTGGACACCTTCATTACAAGGCCCTTCCCAAAGCAAGGAAGGTGGTGACAGGGATGCCCGATTTTGGAAATAATCATGAAGGTGTATGTAAGGGTTGTGCCGAAGGAAAGCATACAAGGGGACCTTTCCCCTCAAGTATCACAAAGACATCTGATATTTTGCAACTGGTCCATTCTGATCTATCTAGTATGCTACCCGTGACATCCCTGGGAGGATGTTCTTACTATATGACATTCACTAATGACTTCTCCTGCAAAACCTGGATATACTTCTTGAAGAAGAAGGATGAGGCTTTCATGTGGTTTCGTACCTTCAAAGCCTTGGTGGAAAATATGACAGGGAAGAAGATCAAGATTTTGAGGACCGATAATGGCACTGAATATGAGTCAAATGAGTTCAAGGACTTTTGCAGAGAAGCTGGCATTAAGAGGGAGACTACTACTGCCTATACTCCTGAGCAGAATGGTGTTGCTGAACACAAGAACAGGACTATTGTGGAAGCTTCCCGTGCCATGCTATGTGACCAGGGTCTACCGAAGTTTCTGTGGGGAGAAGCTGCAAATACTGCTGTGTATATTCAAAACCGATGCCCTCATTCCGCTCTGGACTCCAAAACTCCCGAAGAGGTTTTCACTGGTAAGAAACCTGATGTCTCACATTTTAGAATTTTTGGATGTCCCGTTTATTTTCATGTGCCGAAAGAAAAGAGAAGTAAGCTGGATGCTTCTGGGAAGAAAGGAATGTTTGTGGGCTACAGTGAGACTTCTAAGGCCTATAGAGTCTATGTACCTGGTCAAAGGGAAGTAGAGATATGCCATGATGTCACTTTTGATGAAGATGCTTCCCTGAAGAAAGTAGTAGATCTTCCGAGATCTGAGGAAAATCATGAAGCAAGGCTTGGAAATCAAGAAGAACCGCAGGATGAGACAATGCTTGATGTTGAAGGACCAATGGACCCAATCGATCCATCTCCTTCACTGAGAAAGAGACCATCATGGCTCAGGGACACTCTCGAAGATGCTGAGGGACATGCTGCCCCGAGGGGGACATTTCGAGAAAGCAAGAAGCCATGTAGATACCAAGGGTATCTGGCTGCCATGAGTACTAATTTACAATCTGAACCTGGATCTTTTGAGGAAGCCGTAAAGCATCAAGTATGGAAGGATGCTATGCACGAAGAATATGAGTCCATAATGAAGAATGATGTCTGGGATGTGGTTCCAAGACCGAAGGACAAATCAGTTGTCACCACGAAATGGCTCTACAAGATCAAGCATGGATCTGATGGAAGTGCTGAAAAGTTCAAGGCAAGATTTGTTGCCCGTGGCTTCTCTCAAAAGGAAGGAATAGACTATGATGACATATTTGCACCTGTGGCACGATATACCACCATTCGATCAATTATAGCCCTTGCTACGCAAGGATGGAGTCTTCATCAGATGGATGTCAAGACTGCTTTTCTGCATGGTGCAATAAAAGAAGAGGTGTATGTAGAACAACCTTTGGGGTTTGAAGTCCAGGATCGGGACACTCATGTTTGCAAGTTGAAGAAAGCCCTCTATGGGTTGAAGCAAGCACCCAGAGCTTGGTACGAGAGGATAGATAGCTACTTGATGAAGCTGGGCTTCACTCGAAGTAATGTTGATCCGAACCTTTACTTCAAGGTTGTCCAGGGGAAGCCTCTCATTCTGGTGTTGTATGTGGACGACCTCTTTCTGACAGGTGCTGACCCTCTCATTCATCAATGCAAGAGGGAGCTCGCTGCTGAGTTCGAGATGAAGGACCTAGGACTGATGCACTACTTCCTAGGCCTGGAGGTCTGGCAAAGACCTGGAGAGATTTTCCTTTCTCAAGGAAAATACATTGTGAAACTTTTGGAAAGATTTGGTATGGTGGACTGCAAGTCCGTGTCAACACCAATGGAACTCAACTTCAAGAAGTTGAGTGGCAGCGCTGCTGGGCCCGTATTGGAAAATCCTACTGAGTATCGTCAACTCGTAGGGGCCCTGATGTTCTTAGTGAACACCCGTCCAGATATATGTTTTGCAGTGAACACTTTGAGTCAACAGATGGTTGAACCTCATCACTTTCACTGGGTTGGTGCTAGGAATCTTCTGAGATACCTTCGGGGCATGATAAACCATGGGCTGAGATACACTGCCGGGAGCGTGACACTCCGTGGATATACTGATGCCGATTGGGCTGGCAGTGTGGTGGATCGTAAGAGCACATCGGGATGCTGCTTCAATCTTGGTTCTGCTTCAATTTCATGGATGAGCAGGAAGCAGAAGTCGGTGGCTTTGAGCACCGTAGAGGCCGAATACATTGCAGCAAGTATGGCCTGTTGTGAAGTAGTTTGGTTGCAAAAGCTCTTTAGTGAGCTATTTGGACATGTGCTAGATACCACCGTGATACTCTGTGATAACCAGAGTGGGATTCGCTTGACCGAGAATCTTCTGTTCCACGACAGATCCAAGCATATTGATATCAGGTACCATTTCATCCGGGATATGGTACAGCGAGGCGCCGTAAGGCTCGATCATATAGGAACTGATGAGCAGGTCGCGGATATTCTCACTAAGCCCCTGGGGAAGGTCAAGTTCCTAACCTTCCGTGAGAATCTTGGTATCATGGAACGACCCTATGATGTGGGTCTCGTTGGACGATGAGCTCTGGGAGCTCTGGGGGGCTTTGGGGATAGCTTCTCGGAGCTATAAGCACTCACGGGGCTAGGCTTGCCGAACCTTGTGGTGCTTCTGCCCCACCGTTGTGATTATTGAGTTGGTTCACCTCTCATTATCTGTGCCCCGTATGCATCCTACCCATTGAGTTCAGGGCTCATGGGAAGTACCTCTCATTTGGCCAATGAGGTGGGAAAAGCTAGAGACTAGTAGCAAATACTGATGGATGCATCAGAGATTGTCGTACTCTCTATCTAGGATGGCACGGTCCAACCACTTGATCTGGGATCAAGTTTAGTGAGGTCTGGGACCTCTGCCTGACTTCGGGTTAGATGAACCAACTTTGGGTTGGTTGGATACTCTTCATGAGTTTGATAGAGGTTTTGAACCTCTGGACTGATTATGTCAGTCGGGGGATGATGTCTTTGTGATTGACCCACTTCTGTTCTGAAATAAAGAGGCCAGCAAAGCAAGTTACGGCGGGATGACGCACGATGTTTGATTGCACTGGTGGATGGAGTTCTCCCTAGTTGAGAGGGAGTGTTAAATTTGGACAACTAGGTCCAAACTCCATCTTGTGATGCTCAGATGAAGATTCCAATATTTATATTGGATTCCTCTTTCGGAGAGGTGTAAAATCGATATAAAATTGATTTTAATCTGATGAGCAGAACATTTATTTTGAATTTATTATTTATATAAATTTAAGTGCAAGTCGGCCTTAAGGTTTTACACCCCCAGCAGATGTGTCACACACCTCAATGATGGATATAAATACAGTCAACGTTGGAGAGCATTTCACTCACTCAACATCACACATCTTCTCCTCTGATTATATACGAGCATCTGAGAAGCAGTTTCATCTCCCACGTGAGAAGAAGGACGAAATCTACTGTAGCAAAAAGGACGAAATTTTCTGCAGTTAGGGTTTCTGGGCAAGTTTGACAAGCGTTGACTTTGGTCAACGCATGCTCCGAATTAGCTGAAATTTGGTGGAGAGTTCGATTTTTGAAGGCCGTACTCATTGGCACAGAAATCGAGATCAAAAGGTTGACTGAAGTTGGAGCTTCGTTGACTTTATTGTTGCTGCCCTGCGTTGACTTTTCTGGGGTTGACTTTCAGTTGACTGGGTGACTAATTTGAGGACTGTTGTGACAGATTCTGGGTTGGCCGACCAAGAAGACTTTGCTGGTTGAAGCATCCTGCTAACCGCCGTAACGCACCAACACATTCCCCTGTTTCTGGTTTGTCTTCTATAGATCCACTGGTATGTTCTATCAGCGTTTTTACTTAACTGTTTATGTGATTGCTATTATAAAAGTAAAGTTGCATCAAGCATAGAACATCTACAAAAATTTACAAGGACTAACAAATATTTGCAATGCTAATCGAGATCACTGGGATGAGTGCATACCAACAACATTATGGGCATACAGGACAACTGTGAAAAGACTGAACAACCAAACTCTTTTCCAGCTAGTGTATGGGAGGGAAGCGGTGGTACCTGCTGAATTTATCATACCAAGCCTGGTAATCACTTCAACACTACATTTAACAGAGGAAGACTCATTGAAGGAGCGGCTACATGAACTACAAGAACTTGAAGAGGATAGGTTTCTAGCGGAATTCCATCAGACAGTTCAAAAATATAGACAGAAAGCTTGGCATGACTGTCTTATCAAACATGATACGTTTACGGTCAGAGGAAAATTCTTACTGTACAACAGTAGGTTCCAAAAGTTCCCAGGAAAGCTCAGAATGCATTGACTGAGACCGTACCATGTGATTTAAATCCGAGATTCAGGAGCAGTTCGATTAGCACAACTGGACGGCCAAGTGTTACCAGGATGGGTGAATGGCGCACGCCTGAAGCCTTATCATGAGTAAGTTTCATTATTTCCTTTTCAAATAACTCTCGCAACCGAGAGGAGTCAGTAGGGTAGAATAGAGATAGATTGATTCAATAACTCTCTCACACCCTAGAAGAGAATAGATAGGAAACCCAATAAATCACAAACTGCAATAACAAAGATAACTCACAATTGCGATGCGGAGACCGCATCACAACCGATTGTGGTCGGGGGGAGGGTAGTGTCCAGCGTGTCATCCGTGTCAGAAAGCCAAACGTGTCAAAAATCATTCCGTTATCATGACCCGTTATACCCATGTCAGTCCGTAGGATTACCCGGATTTGAGAATTAACTGCCATAATTAGTAACATACATACCATAATAAATTTTCCATATTAGGCCATAATCATTACCCATCACGTCTGCCCAAATCTCGAAGTCACAGCCAGCCATGTCAAAAAACACCTCATCGTGGTAACTAATCACACGATTATAGCCGCGGGGGAGGCATAAAAAATTAATTAGTTATGGGGTCTTATCAACCTCATTCGTTCCGGTTACATTACTTAACCCGCATGAAAGAAGAAAGCACGAGAATGCCAAAGAATTCCGAGTTAGAACAAGAAACAACAGCAGCAAGCGAAATCTCATCAGAAGAAGTCCAAAGAGAGAATCCAGTGGCATGAATTTACAGAGAAAGAGTAGAGGTAGCAATGCAAGTGTATAAAAGAAAATCAAAGATGACCAAGGTAGCACCAGCAGCCGTGGAGCCTGAGCTCGACGAGAGAATTAAGAGGATGGAATTTCTAGTGGGAAAATATGACAATGCGTCATTGATCGACACAGACTTTACGAATTCCTACCAGTTTCCGGCGATGAAGAGGCAGGTTTACATAGAAAATTACGTTACGGAAGGAGGAGAGGAAGCAGTGAGATTGAACCCAGAGTTCAAAGGTATCCAGCAGTGGAACATACTGAACCTTAGGAACCTCCCAATGTTTGGAACCACAGGAGCAGCAATGCAGTGTACGAAATTCCTGTTGATAAGACTCTAGAACGGGTCACTATGACTAGGGAGGGAGATACCGATACATGCAAAAGATATTCACAAGATGACAAGATTATTAGCAGAAGGAAGGGATGTATCCACGGCGTTCCAGACTGTCTCTAAGAGAGCAAAGAAGGCAGGAGATTGCGAATATTATAAGAAATATGACACTAAAAGAGGAGGGAAGGGGGCGAAGATAGACCTCATAAACAACCCAACAGTTAAATTTTCCTGTTACCTGATTGCAGGCAAGACCATGAGGCACTATACGAAGGGTGAATGCACCCTCGACACCATTTTAGTTGCAGAACACTGCCTCCAGGGAACCCAGCTGAATTGGTGTACTTTTCTGCTAAATGAATTGTTCGAAGCCTGCGAAGATAACTACAAAAGAGCCACTGGTTTCATCTATGGGTACCTCATCATGGCGTTTGCAATGTGGAAATGGACTCACCCAGGGGTGAGACAGCTCGCGGAATCACAAATGGTCAACCGATGGCAATGAAGTTTACGCCCTGGAAGCGGGAAACCCCAGTACCAAGGAGGTAAATGAAGAGGCGTTCACATTCTGGTACAGGCAGATGGTGGACATAATGGCGAGGCAACAAAGGGTCCCGAGGAGTTTTTTGGACAGTTATTCTTCTCAGATATGGTTCGGGGTCACTCACAAGTAGACCTACATCTGGCCCACCTACGTGGATGAAACAACGTTTAAAATGAGACCATTAAAGTTTCAGGTTGACAAAAAGGCATTTCATACTGAAGTTTTCTCCTCGCCGGGGGTGGGAATGGAGATCAGAAGTGGAATCCATCACTACTCGTTCGAGGGCATGCTCCCAAGAATAAGGCACCTAAACCACCCGTAGCTACTCATAAGGCCAAGAAAGCAAGATTCATAGTGCCTAGACAAATAGTTTATCTCACTAAGGAAGATCAAACGCAGCCTATGGATATGGGAGCATCAATTCAAGAGGAGCCAGAGGTGGCCCCCTCAGGTAACCTCTGAGCTACCTGTTTTCAATCCATTCTTAGTTTTGAATGTTCAACTTCATCTCCGCCCCACACTCATACCTCTTCGCCTCGCACTCAACATTCATCGCCTCACACGTCATTCACTTCCAAAGACCATTCCACCCGCACTCCATCCACATTAGCAACCATTTCAGACTCAGTCAAGACAAAAATCAAGAAAAATGGAGATAACGAGGCAGAATTTAACTTGAGTACAACTATGGTACCCGAGGTTAACCAACCTCTGGTGGGACAAAGCACTTTTCTAGACCTATTAGTTAGCGGGGGATCTTTCACCGCAGACACAACGCCCTCGCCCAAGGAGCTGAACCCTTTTCAGCAAGCAAATTTGATACTACAACAGGTTCAACCAACCACAAGCATGAACGACCTAGGGAGTTAGCTACCGCAATAGGACCAACCTGCATCACCACCTAAGCACTCAGCGAGATCAATAGCTAGTGGTCAATCACTCAGAGAGAGACCGCCAAACACTGATATGTTTGGGGCTGAGAGTATGTAGACCTGAGGCACAAAACAACTGTACAATTTCATCTAGCTTGCGGCACAACAGGCAGAAGGACTACACAACGACCTCCAGTAGAGCTTCAAACAACAACAACTGCAAATCAATGTGCTTACTGAAGAGCGCAACCAGTTAAAGGGAGAAAAGGACAGTCTGCAGGAACAACTGGAGAAGGTGACAGATATTTTCAAGGATCGCTGGCCAACAGTAATGGCTCAGGATGACAAGACACCGGGGGACATATCGGCTTGCAACATAGTCGAACGGTCCATCCGCATGAAGAAAACATGTGCGAATCTCAACAGGGAAAATCAAGATCTAAAGGAAGCGCTAGCGACCAGACCGACGTTACCAGATCCTACTATCATATATGCCGAGAAGGTCACAAAAAAGCAGAAACAAGCAACCGGGATGCAGGAAACCCTGGGGACCACGGTGAAAGAGGCTTACAATATTTTGAAGTGTTCAACCTCGTTAACTATGAAGGCCCAACCAATGTCGACACAACTACAACAGCTTTCACAAGAAATAAAGGAGGCCACAGATCCCGTTGGTATAAACCAGTTATACGATCAAGCAGAGGCACTGGAGACCACCATACATAAGATCGAAGAGCATTCTGCTGCCACCAAACAAGTCCTCCGAGAACTTAGACAACCAGTAAAGAATTCTACAAAAGCAATACAACAAATGGTCGCTGAGGCCAAAATCAAAATTAAAGAAGTACTCAACAAGCTGCCGGCCGTTGCAGGAGAAACGGAAGCTGAACGAATTGCCACAGAAACGGACCAGCTCATGAAGGAATAGAAACAGGCCATTAACGACTTCGCTGAACTCAAATATGCAGCGTTGGAAAAGGTTCCCAAGTTGAGGCCATTGTTTGGACAGGGAAAGGAAACAGAGAAGACAAGGCCAGCCACAGAGGCAAGTAGACCAATGAAGACCGAGGTAGCAGAAAAGGATTGACTCGGGATGAGTTGATAGCATGTGTTCAAGACCTGTTGGGGCCCTTATTTTGAAAATGAAACGGTTTTGAGTTGCAGAAAATAGGTGGCAAAGTGCAATCATGGTAGACAGGGAGTTGTCACGGTTGCAGAAAGCTGGAGAACAAGTGGTGCGATAGTTGTGAAAAAACAACACAAATGGAAGGAGTGAGCGACAAGGACAAGAAAAAGAACTTCCAGTGGATTAGGAAGAAGCGACAAACAACAAAGCAGAAAAGGAGGAAAAACTGACAGTCACGTTGGCAAAGGAACAAATAGGCAATCAACCAACGTAGACAGGGGGAGGGAAGTAGAGGGCTAAGGAAAAGAGCCGCAGGAGAGCTCTGTTCTGTAACTGTTTTAATCTGTCCCTCTGTAATCAACTTTGAGGAGTATTGTAACTGTCTGTTATTGATAATGAAACATACTGCTACATGTGTTTGATGTTCTGAGTTCCATGTTAAGCATTTGGTTATAATGGTGAATGTATTGGACGCTTTTAAATTTTAATTTTGCATCCTGAATATGTTTCATGAGTGGTATCTTACGCAAGGTAGTTAGATCTGTTTGCAATTCCCAGTGCCTTTTGTTTTTCTCTATAGCTGTGATCGGTCGATATCTGATCTGCTCCTAACCTTACTAAAGTCACGACACGCTTCGGGTGAGACTATCTGCTCATCGAAGTAGGGTGAAAATGTCGACTTTGTGTTAGACTATTGCGAAAACCTTGTTGGCCTCTCCCCTGAACCTGGGTCTTACTCAGAGACCTTCTTTCTCACCAACACCATTGCGATTCGAAACGTCGACCAAGTTTTGTTGATACTGTGGATAATCCAAATTGCGTTTCTACAATATTTTTCTTTCTATTCTTCATTTTAAATGTTTCTGTTGGCATACTTGCGTGTATGAATCCTTGTTTGTAGGGATTCCATACCTGATTTTGGTTTGAATGTCACTATTGTGGGAAGAATTGAAGTCGTAGCACTTTCCTCTTCCATGGATAAGTATGGTTGTAGAGCAATGAACTATTTGTACTCGGTGGGAAAATTGAGTTGTGAAACACATGAATACCCAAATTACTATTATTGAGTACATTTGATCGTGTAGGTTGACATGAATTAGAATATAATATTAACACACTATGTGATTTCTTCCTCTAGATATAAAATATATATATATATAAGAGAGGAATAAAACCTTTGAGTAGATGTAAAACAAGTTCCACTGGAATTTTAATGGTGGCTTAGTCACCTTGTGGATAATTATTTTGAACAAGTGGTTATATTACAAGAAGTATTTTAAAAATTGGAATAAATATATTTTCTTGTTTGGATGAGAAAATATGTATGGATAGAGTAAATAATACACTTTTCACACATTCTCGACATGAGGCATGGGGAGGATTGTTCGCAAAAAGCTATGTCCTTCTTTGAAAGAAATAAATCTTATTCAAAACCAACAACATTAGAACTGGGAAGTATGCGCTCAGAATTTGAAATTGATGATTGATGGCTGCACTTCAAATAATAGAATTTTGATTGTGTAAGGAAACCTCAGAAGCTAATAAAAATTGTTAATGGTAGCAACTTATATCCAAGACCAAGGATGATAATCCTTGAAATTTGTATCTTTATTGTTGTCCCAGGGAAGCATAAATATTTTGATCTTATTTGACCTTTTAAGTTCTTGTTGGAAAACAAGAATGTACATTTCAGGTATCAATGAATGAGAAATGAACAAGAAATAGTTCACTCTCTTGGTGGATAATGTTGTTGATTGTACAATGAAATGATTTGATGGCATTGCATGCAGAGTGAGAATGTTGGCTTGTATTTGGTATTTGAATTCTGGATAATGAGTTATCATCACTAGTTGTGTCCTTGTAGGAAAAATATCGAGTTAGATGAGAATCATGTTCTTGTTTGTATCTAGGTATATATATATACACAATCAACTATTGTTTAGTGTTGATGATGTAACAAGAAGTCTCTGACTTGAATAGTTATCTAGTTAATTCTAGTGTCTAACCAGAGCACTCAGTGATGATTACCTTGGGCATATATATATTTGGGTTAATTGGCAGGGCTCAGAATATGAATGAAGATTTCAGATGTTCCCATCATAATAGGAAGGCAAGGCTAATAATGCACCATGGCTTGCAAGTCCACATGAAAGTCTTGTGTATTAATTAGGTCCTTGGCACTAAATATATGTGGAAATCTACAAAAATATGTGAGTTGTAAAGGGGAACACAAATCCAACAAAGGGTTAGATCAACCATTAGAGGTGATCGATAATGAACCAAATATATATGATATTATGGGCATGGATATTACCATACAGAATGGAGTCCCTGTTGGTGTATGCAATTATTTTTCTGTGTGATTTTTTTAGCGTCCTAGGGCATGCATGTATAGAAAAATTAGTCTATTTTGTCTTGTGGTGGTTCCCATCCACCTACCCACAGGCTTTGTCCATGTGCATGACTTACAAATTTATTATATGTTGTTTCTATAAAGCATCCAAAATGATTCTATTGATTAGTTCCATCCTACTAGAAGATTAAGAAAATAAATAAAGTTGGATTTGAGCTCCTGGATATTATTTGAGAGATGCATCCTCGATGTATTTCCACCGTTAAGATTAAATCAATATACTTATTCATGACTCATTGGATATCATAATTCCATCATAGTGACCAATTTTCTAATGCTGCATCTGGTGAGTTGAATTTGAAGGTAAAATGTATATTCATGAATTTGTAGTTGCATGATGTTTAGATTGGTTTGTGGAAGATGTATGAATTTTGGGACATATGATGTTTTAAGACGAGTTACTAGACAATTATTTGGAACTGTCAATAAATCGTGTAAATGATATTTCTGTTGTAGTATTGGTGTATTTCAAATAGAGTCAGATTACGGTCGTAACCCACTGACCCAATACAATGAGTATCATGTTAAAGAAATATTATAAGTGTGATAATAAATCCATGAATATTCAAAATTTGTCCATTACATGCAATGCGACAAAGCAAATAGCCAAACACTGAAAAGTGGGTTGTGGAGTGGACTTTGTGTTGCAATGGATTCCAAATAAATTTATTACTAGATAAGAAGGGGGGCAATCCATGATGACATAATTAAGCCACTTGGTCGAGAAGACATCATTATACTAATGGCAAGGAAAAGAATCCATCCTAAACTTTGCTGGTATAAAACTAGTATGCATAACAAGTGAATAGGGATAAAGGTATATTAGTGCTAATTGATACGATCTTTCATGTGATAAAAGAATGATTGAACTATGAATATATCATTATTATTGATAAAAAAGTAGTGCAAACAAAGTTGATGCCATGGTGGATTGAAAATTGCAATACTTGGAGCGGTCTTTATCGATCGGTGAAATCGTTGGGTAAATAAAAGAATTTATAATGTTGTAGTTATGATGATGCTACAACCTCAAATAGAGTGCAAGTTATTAACCCTTGATGGGTTATTATGTATGCTAACGATTTCTATTTAGATAGCAACTGATAGTGTAATAAGGAAGATTGAAACATTATGTGTGTATACGATCTTAAATAATTATTGATGAAAAACTAATGACCACAAGCATGCTGAATATAGGTCAACTAGAAAGGACGATGATGATTAAATTTATACATGTTCTCATTGGGAGGATATGCAAGAAAACCAGTCGGAGAACCCTTGGTAGAACCTCTATGCATTCTTGAGCAGAGAGAAACAACGCTACGGAGGCAAGCTACCACCCAGGTTAAAAGTGCAATGGAAGCACTTCAGCTCAGATAAGGCCACCTGGGAAGACAAAAGATTTATCCAACAAACCTATGCAGATTTGATTAAACAATTTGAGTTGAACACTGAGGATGGTGTTTCACTCGAGGGGGGGAAGATGTGACACCAATGGGTACTTCAACGTTTTAACTTTTACTTTCACTTTTATTGTTATTGTTTTATTAATGAACATAATTAATAGGAAACTTGGAATATTAAAAGAAGTAATTAAGTGATAAAATAAAATAAAAACCTCTCCAGATAGTTAGGGCAGTTGGGGAAAGACCCTCTCATATTCCTTAAAAGGAAAAACCCCAAGTAAGGCAATTCCTTCAGTTATTTTAGTTATATATATATTTTTTCCGAACTCTAGGAGAGGGAAAAAGGAATAAGAAATGAAGGTAGCCGAGGGCAAGAGGAGAGTTACCAAGGAAAACACTTGGCATAGGACACTGTGCAGGTGAGAAGAACACTGCAAAATACTTAAGGATTTCTTGATCTGGACAGGTGCTACTGGAACCCTTAACCCATTGGAATATTCTCTAAACTGGACCTCGTGGTCTTGAGGTTTAAGAAAGATAACTGACCAGGGGAATGTACCTACATTGTCTGGACTAGAGGAAGCTCGAGGGGAGACCTGGACATAGTTTCCAGCCTCATTGGAAGGGAGGAGAGCCATTCTCAATTGAAGTTCCTAAGTTCACATTTCAGATAAGTATTATGAGTACATTTTGATAATTTTTAACCATCAAAATAGTAGATTGTGTTACAAGGTAACAAATGAATTTTATTTTGGTAAAGGAAAGGATTTATGTAGCTGTTATATTTATGGAATGTGAATGAAAAACTTGAGTGTAACTATGTAAAAGTGTAGACAATCATAGTATTTTTTACTGTGCAAAAGTGTAGACAATGCTAAATATATAATGAAATCTTGTTGTATATTCAAGAAAAATAATAGACCTGAAATAAAAGGTGTCTGTTAAGCCTAGTTAGGCAGGAACGTTCAATGATATATGACAAGAGAAACCACCATTATGTCTATTCAAATATTGATATGTAGTAAAATAAACAACCACGTGTATTTGAAATTAATTTCATAGAATTCCTAGATATAAATTGTGAATAGAGTAACACTAATACTGGTGTAATATAGTAGCATTAATGACTCTAAGGTCTTGAACCTGGGTTGCATTACCGTGACTTAACCTGAACAAGGGACGAAAAAACCCTAATTAGGGCAAACTTGCCAGACAATTAAAAAGTTTTCAAGGAAAAAATAAGTTCTCAAAATTGAATCTGTCTTTCCGTGGTTAGCCCCTAGGTAGCGATGAAAAGGCCACCTAGGAACAACCCTCGGAGGAAAAAATGTAACATCAGTTTAATGACATATGCTAGGAAATCGTAGGGAAAACAATATATATATATATATATATATGGAAACTGTGTTAAACATAATTATGTATCAAAAAGAGGGGAAGAAAAACCTCCGAATAAATTTAATAAACAACATGTACATTGAAATAAACGACGACTATACATTGAGGGTCAAACCCTCAAACGAGGGTTGATAGACAAAAATTGCATTCAAGCCGAAAAGGAAATATATTAAGCATTTAACCGTTTGTCTATCCATAAAATATAAAGTGTTACTGTAAGATGTCGAGTTCCCGTAGTTCTTAGAGCAAAAAAAAAAAAAATAACAGTTATACAATGAGTAAGGAACCGAGGTTCCAGTCCTTAAACTTGAACTTTAAAACTCCAAGATGTTAAGGAGCATAAAGAGCAATTCTATAAGAATCCGGCCTGAGCCAAAGAGTAAATTCCTGAACCAATTTTAAAACAAGCTATTCTCTGAATTATCAGTCTTGCAACGGGTTAACCAACCTAAGAGTGCAACTGTGGCTCGGTCGGGAGGGGTACTGTAGAATCCTCGTACGAAAGAAATAATAGCCAGTCCCCAAATCTCCTATACAACAAAAAAAGAAAATCATTAACTATGGAAAACTCAGGAACATTATGGAAAAACACAATATGAATGGAGAAGAGTCTCTTACCATACTTGGGGACTTAATGTCCAGAACATTTGGAATACTCTGTAGGAATTTAACGATGAAACAAATGGAGGTGTAGTAAACCCTTTCCCCTTCGGAAACTATGGGAGTTTGCAACTCCAGATGTGTTATCGTTGCCGAGGAAGCCGAGAGAAGTCAAACACTCTTGAATTGAACCCAAAAAAACAATATCCCAGTGGAAGTAAGCTGCGCATATAAAACCCAGCATTAGAATAGTTCTAAAGGTGCACTGGTGGCATAATTAAAAAACTATAAGAAGCTTACCTTAAATGAGAAGAAGTCAATGTGAGAGCCCTCCTATGCGCCAGAAACCAGTGAACAGGTCGCAGAGCCAGCATAACGCTAACTCATGCAGTAGAATGCTTTCTTTCGGGCTCAAGGATGGGGGGTAGGGTTTGTTACCTGCTCAAGATCAACTCACCCTCGACTGTCAGATCTGGATGGAGGAATCCAACGTCTTGGATTCTCCCATGTGCACTGCTGCGGCAGAACGCTCCTGTTAATGGGAAGTAAATAAACACTGATCTCCAGTATAAGTAAGAGGACTGATGTCGACAAACTCGTGGCTGGAAGGCTGTTTTCATTCTTTAATGATTATATTAAATTGCTGCCGCACACTTGCATGTATGCAAGGCTGGGGTAACTTATTATTTTGTGGGTTTCCCTAGGGTCTGCTAAAATCCAGAAATGATTAGGGCGCCAAGGTAAACCAGTGAACTAAACTAGTGAATTAGTGGAATTACAAAACCCAGTCCTTTGGTAGCCATTATTGATCAAGTCCCTTGTAGAATGATGGGCACTGATGTATTCCAAGAAACCGAACCCCTATAATGGAAGTGAGTAGGTCCATTGCCAAACACAATTATCTTGTACTGCACGTGGCCGATATATTAAAGAAGCATTCTTCATCGATGCACCTTGGGGCCTGTCCCTGTTCTCGTCGAAAGGATGTCCACTTCTGTATCTAACAAATATGTGTTTTAAAGGTATTTTGAAATGCTATTCAAGTTCTTGAAGTCAAGGCTTCTCATTAAATGTTGGGCTATCCTACTAGGTATTAGGTATTCATGCATGTCATTGTATTCTGGAATGCCATGTCTGTAAGATCTTTCAGGGACAGAAACAACAAACCCAGGGAAATAAAAATCAAAATTTTGAAGTTTGAAAGCTATAGAGGGCATATTATTCTTGATTTCTAAGTTAAACCATGTATTTGTTTGCGGATAAATTGAAAACCCTCCTAATCTGATACCCGATTGACGCTTTCTCTGAATGGAGGTTCTCATTTGAAAATTCAGAACAACTTTAGTTTTTCTTCGTGTTTAGTGTTGATCCACGTCTGTTTTGGTGATTAGGCTTAAGGTGCAGAGTGCCTAATATTTATCAATTTTCTACAAAGTATACAGAGTTAACCCTCAAAGTTATATATATTTGTATAAATGGGGTATTCTATACAGAGTGAACATCTTCAATAACTACTCACAATTACAATGCTAATATTTTATTTACACTGGGTTAAAATTTAGAGGAAAAAAATATAATTTATATAAAAATGGAAAAAAATATTATTTAATATCGGTAACTGGTGAGAGTTGCCTGAGCAAGGCCTGGGTTCAAATCCAACTGGCTGCCACTATAAACCTAGGCTAGGTGCAACAGCTTGCAAGCCGCACACAATAGCAATTAACTTATGCCTCAACAAGAGCCGAGTCGTCCACTATGTGGTCGCCTACTCTTCTAGCCAAGACACAACAGGCGTATGTCTCCACGGGGGTTTGATCCTGGGTGGATCCGCTGAAAGTCAAGTGCTTTCACCATTTGCCCCCGCTTCACGGACTCTAACATTAGATGTTACATGTTACATTTTTTCATGACTAGAGCAGTTTTCAGAGGTATATGATCCTTCACTGGGATTGGATCATGAAACTTGTGGGGACCAAACCTCTCCACCTAACCTAATGGTTGGACCACATCCTCGGGACTAAAATGTTACATGTCATTGGAATTAGGACAGATTTTCTCCACATGTTACATGCCATTGGAATTAGGACAGATTCTCTTCATGATCCGTGATTCAAAATGTTTCCTATGAACAAAGACTTCATTTTTTATGGGAGAGACGCTCTACAAACCAGACTTCATTTTTTAATGTTACATGTCATTGGAATTATGACAGATTCTCTTCACAAGTTACATGTCATTGGAATTAGGACAGATTCTCTTCATGATCCCCGATTCAAAATGTTTCCTATGAACAAAGACTTCATTTTTTATGGTAGAGACGCTCTACAAACCGGACTTCATTTTTTATGGGAGAGGCCCTCTACAAACCAATGTAGTGTAAGGGAGATGTGTGAACACAATGTAATGTAATAAAGATGTGTAATGTAAGTGAGTAGCGTAATGTAAGTTTGTCAACATTTTTTAATGTAGACTCTATTAGAAGTAAAAGTAAATGTATTTAATGTCGACTCTATTACAAATGTATAAATACAAAATATACATTATACAATTTCATAGTAATATATAATAATAATTATTAATAATTATATAAATTTCACATCTCTATATATCAAATTATTCTCATTTTTTATTTTATCAAATTGTGATATAATATGTATGGAATATAACTAAATATTTTTAATAGTATTGAGGACATAGAGTTTATATAGCATGTGGTATTGATAAGCTATGGTATGCATAATTACCAGTTAATAATATACATGGTAAAGTGACGGTAAATATGCATGGTTAAATATTTTTTTTATGATAGGCAACATTTAAATGTTTACACACATTTACAAACACTACAATATCTCCCCCATAAACATACGTGAAACAATACATTAAATAGTCCATATTCTTTTTTTGTTGGTTTGACCAATTAATGATTTGAACATTGAATCTCATGGTTTACATTACTTTATAACATGGCAATTGTCAATTAAATTGTCCCCCATACATATTAAATAGTCCATAATAATATTTTATATAAATTTTATTTTTCCACATCTTTAATTTTATTTTATTTTGAATTTTAATTACTCAAATTTATAATTTTACCATCATATAATTTTATTATTACCATTCTCATTAATCTTCTTATATTAATATCTTATATGTTAATTATTAATATTAATCATTCTATAATAATTTATGATACAATTTAATAATAATATTCACATCATTGTTACACTGATATTATAAATTATTAATATCTGAATTTTTTTTTATTCTCTTTGTCCTAACTAAATAGTTAATACTTTTAATTTATTAACAACCAACCTAGATCCATCTTAACTCCAGATCTACCAAGTGCCTAGAGGGATCAAATATATTTTTAATCTAAAATATGTTTGCATCTCACGGATATTTTATCCCTCTCAATGCTTGATAGATCTAGAGTTACAATGGATCTAGGTTGGTTACATTTAAAATTCTAGTTAAACCATAGCAACTTATGTAGCATATCCAAAAATTCTCTATTAAGAAGCAAAAAGAGAAATACATCAAAGACTAGAGAGAGACTAGATTCCATAACAAACATTATCTTCTTCAAAAATGTCCCGCAAATGTTGATTCGAAAGCATGTTCATGTCATGTCATTAACCAAGGGACCTCCACGATTTCAACATCTTTTGTTGGCATTATGATTATTGTGTTGTCCTTGATGAAAACCTACATGATAAAGATGTCAACATGATGATTATGTAGATATTATAGGTGACAGACAAAGGAATATCAGTTTGGAGACAGAATAATGGTAAAGATAAAGTATGAGAAAGTATACGCATGTCCTATGTAGAAAGGTCGCGTACATATGCAGGTATGGTGAATAAAAGTCACATACAGTATATGCACCTTGGTATCCTCAATACCATGGATCTTTACCTTGGTATTGACCCATAATAATGAGGGCGACAACGGATATTTGATCTCGTCAAAGAATATCATCGACATTATTACGAGATTGGCCTAAGGTATTGGCTAAAGCCTAAAGCTATATAAGAAGATGGAGATCAAAGTGTTAGGTGTGCAAGTCATGGGTTATTGATGAATAATTTGATCTGAAATAGGTGTGCACCAAGGAGCATGAATAATTTTTAGACGTGACAGATTTGAAAGCATAATGGAGATGAATGAACATGCTTGCTTGATCTTTTATGATTAAGACTAGCAATGATAGATCTGTAATGGTAATGATATTCTGACATGAACATGTGACAGTAAGGGTTGCAAAGTATGTTTTGTGGTTGTAGTGAAGGTTCAATGATTACATATCTATACATTCCACGAATTTTCAGAATCTATACGCAGGTGCCAAACATGAGAAGCACATACATACATATAAGTGCTTTATTAGAGTCATGTACATCTACTAAGATTTTTCAGTATGAACTTTTAATGATGTTTGATCAGTTTTGTTATGTTTGTTGTTGTTTTTCAATGATGTCTCTCTCATGATAATTTGTGTTTGACAATACTGGTTGGGTTGAACTGATTGTAGAATGAAATGTTGACTTGTGATGATATTTTTGTATGGTGATATGTATTTGGTTCAGTGATCAGTGATGAGTTCAATGTATGATTCAGTGATCAGTGATTTTGTTTCAAGTATCATCATTTTTTAGAAATGTATGCAGCAGGTCCTCTAATAAGGAGAAATGCGTACATACGTGGCTGTGATTCAGAATAGTAGCATACCCAATCTGATGTATGATTGATCAAGGTTTGCAGTGGCAGTAGTTGGTTTATGTGATGTGTAACGGTGTTTGGCTTGGTATGATATGTTTTGGTTAAGTTTGATCGAGTTGGATTGGTTGCAATAGTTGATTGAGATTCAATGATTAATTTGATGTTTCAGTTGGTTTAGTATTTGGGTAATTTGCTTCAAAATTATTGGTAGTGGATCCAGTATGAAACATTCTGACAAGTGATCCATAAAGGGCTAAGGATAGTAGTCGTCAGAAAGAGGGTTGTAGCTCCCCTCCAGTAGGAGCTGGATGTAACACCCTCTTCCCACATCTACCCAAGTAACTGTCCAACCAGGGTAAACATGCGGCGAAAGGCTACTAATATGAGATTTAACCTCCTAGATGACCTTAAGGAAGGGGAAACAACAGAAACCTAACAAACAGATCTTACACAACATCAACAACACCTCTAAGAGGTAACCTAACCTCCTAGACCCATGAATCCTAAGGGGGAATTGTTTTTTGATCCTTTTGAGTCGTGGCCATGTAAGGGCAAGGGAGAAACTAGAAGAATATATTCGCGGCCATGCCAAGGTAAGGCCAAGGCCCCAAAAAGTCAGTTTTGTGCTTGTAACTTCGAGATTTGTGCCACCTTTTTAGCCCCATAGCCCAGGTTACTACCCAGAACTTCATGAAACTTTAGGAAAGGATAAATAACATTAAAAAAAATGTATGGAAGCAATCACATCATTAGGAACTCATCTGGACCCCTCCCAGCCATGATATACATTTCGTCAAACATGTCACAAACATTGCATCTACAGGTGTAAACAACAGATTTAAACATATGGGTCTCATAATTATCTGAGAACCACTAAGAAGCATTGCTCCCTTACATAATTAGCTGCAACACAATCTATTTGACCATAGATATATTGTGCATTCATTTACAAGTAAAATCATAGATAAATCCATACATCATCATTGATAAAATACATGCTTATAACCAACATAATAACAACATAAATACCATGGATACAAAAATAATGAAATCCACATAATAACCAATAAATTTGCATACCAAATACCAAAGAAATGAGCTTCTCATTAATGAGTGTAAAACCATCTAGAGATGGGACTTCCATGTTCCACCCGACCATAGATTGGATGAGCCAAATCTTTCTTTATCCAATCACCCCTGTGTCATATTCCAAGCATTAATGTGGGACTTAAACCGAAAGAACCAATCAGGGCATCCCGAGGCTAAACCACCTCACCCTCATTAAATAGAAATTAGGCTTTACTGTGATTTACACCCGATCACTAAGCCAAAACAAGCATGGACATCACCGGATTATCTCTGCCTAAACCGTAAGGAATTTTCCTATCTCCTAGTCTCTCAGGCTTTACCGCAACCCACAGTCTGAACCAGGGGTCACTAGGCCCTAAACCAAGACATACTCTCCAATATTTACCGCAATCCCAAACCCGAGATTCCTAGGCTTGAAATGGAGAGAAAACCACCACCTCTCGGGCTTTACCGCAATCCAAACCCGGATTACTATGACCAAAACTGAGGCAACACGAAAACCAGTTCTATAATCATTCGGAGATCCACCTCACTCAGCTTTGAATCCATTTGGTAATATAGCTAAACCAAAACATGAGAAATCCACAACACCATGGCTATCTAGAAATAACAATGCTAGGATGAATACACTGTCACACCTATCAAAACCCATGCCAAGACAGCAAAGAACCACGTGCAACACCATGGATGTCAAATATAGCAAGGAAATCATACATGAAAATCAATACAAGCAAAGAATCCTGTTGTAGTTGCTTGATTTATACTCCTCCTTTCCTATTTCCTCCTTCTCCCTGCTTTAATTGTATTTCTTGCTCCAATGCCAAAGTGCTCCAAAAACTCTAAGTGTCCAAGGGTGAGAGAGAGAAAAAGATAGAGAGAGAGATAATAATGAGAGAGCTCCAAAAAATTCACTAACAAAATGTTCCAGCTGATCTTCATAAGCCTTTTTAAAGAAGAGTCCTCTATTTTCTTCATTTTCCATTATTTTCTTTCATTTCCCTTCTCACATGCAACCTGTGACCTTTCATCTCCCCTTTCTCCTAATTTCCATTATTTTCAGAAATAAATGTGTCAAAAATGTCATTTTGCCTATCCAAAGCCTTTTCCTTTGCCTTTTCCAATTACCTTAGCCATAATAAACCAAATGAACACCCCCTATGATGTTTTGCCCAACATTCAACTTGGAATAAGTGTCCCATCAACCGTAGTTATTATTTTTTAAATTTTATTACATGGAATTTTCACCAGGGCTATTACAGAACCCTCCCCCTTGGGGGACACCATCCTCGGTGTTCAACCACACATATACCTCAGCAAAACCTCTGAAAATCAACCATACTGCCCATGTAGCTTTATAACATAGCTCGATGCAGTATTTACAATGATCACCTTGCTGAAAAGAAAACCAACATGATAAATATAATGACATGACACCATATCGCTTATTGGATATTTATCCAATCACCAAAAATACCAAAAATCTCTCTTTATCCAATCACCAAAACATCACCAAATCATATGCTAAACAAAACCAACATCACACCAAAATTACTAGTGCCTCAACCATAAAATAGAAATTATACATGGTCTGCATTTGATCTGGCATCTCCCATGTAGATTTATCGAGCCCAAAGTGCTTCCATTTCACTTTAACTTGCTCTATTGATCGATTCTGGAGCATGAACACCTTTTCTTGCAATATACATTTAGGCTCCGACTGGAATTATCCACCGGGTTCTACTTGCAATACAGACCATTCAATCACATGATCAACATCTTTAACATACGTCTTAAGCAACAATATATGAAAAACATCATGGACTTTCATTGTAGAAGGCAGTGCAAGTTGATAGGCCACTCGTCTGATCCTCTCAATGATCCTGAAGGGTCCTCAAAACCATGGTGTCAACTTGGCACATGATCCAATCCGCAAAGAGCTCTTCTTGGGCTTGATACGCAAGTGCAAGTCGTTTCGCAAAAAATCGACATCGTATGCTCCCGGAATGTGTTCTGTTCGTTTTCCCAAACAGATTTTTTTTTCAAAAAAATGACCGCTGACTGTTTATTTTTGGCCAGTGGCAAGTTGCCACGTGGCCTCTTCTGGTTGGCCAAAATTAATTTTTTTTAGGCCAATTAGGCCTTGCCACTTGTCTGAATCTGATTGGTTTTGTGTGGGCGAATTTTCATTGGGTGGTTGATGGCTAACCACATGCTGCCACATGGCCCAATCGAAGGTCGCCACGTGGAAACACGGGGGCCACCAAAATTTGGGTTAATGCCAAACTGCAACTCCAGCGAGTCTGAACACTAAACATATCTCCAAACAACGCACTGCCCAATCGTTGGGCCACGACACTCCTTATTAAACCATAGCGATGAATCTTTATTTAAATTATACGTTGGTGGAGTTCGGGGGTAAGGGGCCAGGGCTAAGCCCTGCCTCACCCCAACCCCCCCCCCCCCCCCCATACTGTATATGTCATACAACCTTTGCATTAGAACCAAGGGCTAGGTTCTATCTTCCCGCCCAAATCTCCACCACTACCCATATGACACTGTTACCCACTAACCGTTGACGGTTAGGATAACCGCATGAACTTTTAATTAAAAAAAAAAAATTGTTGCCATAACATTATTGTTTAAAATGTTGATTTATGGCATTATTGGGCAAATTTTGTGTCTGAAAATTTCACTAGAAATCACACAAAAATGTTGGTCGGTTATCTGAAATCAGGGAAAAATTGTAGGATGGGTCCGAAGCTTTGGGAATTTGTGGCGTGGTTAGTAGCAAAATTAGGGAGGCTCATAAATTCTTCATTTTTTGGCTAATTTTGGAGCAGAAAGATGCTAGACAGGAATTTTTTGGTGTTCTAAAGCTGATGGAATAGGTTTTGAAGCCACTTGAGCACTGAAAATTTATGTAATCACCATTTTGAGCATAATGAAAGAGGTTCAAGCCATTGGAAGCTAGATCAAGGAGACGTAGCCCAAGAGGGGTGAAATCCTTCATCACTTGTTGTGTTGTGATTATTTTTATGGTGTATTTTTATGTTGTTTCTGCTATTTGTAGAGTTAATTTAATGCTTTATTTGTTTAAAAACTTAACATAAAGGCTCATAAAATTTAGTTTTTAACACTTGCAATTTACAAACCCTCAAGCACATTTTTATTAAGATCTCATACAGATTAAATTTGGTATCAGAGCTTTGGTTTTCTTGTTGTTGTGAGGATTTAATTGTGTGCGAGTGTATGTGATTCTTAGAAGGTTGAATCTCAAGAGAGGAGAAGGAAATCTTGTGGTTGTAAGTCCTCAAGTCAAGTCAAGGAAAAGGAGAGCAAGTTTGCCACAATCTCCACCACAAAGTCTTCCTCAAACTGCAGTTGAAGCTTCAACAAGTATGTCACATGAAGGAGAGCCTGACAATATGTCAGAGGAGGAAAAATCTTTCAGGAAATCATTCTTTGATATGATAAGAATGGTGAAATTTCTCTATGAGGAGAGAAGCACAAGGATGCAAGGTGAGAGCTCCAATGTTCCAAAGGGAGATAAGTCTTCAAAAGGAGAAGAAGGAGATGGAGACAAGCCTCTAAAATGTAATGGTAATGGTGAAAAACCACCTTTGACACCACCATTCTTCTCACCACCATATTCACCATCATCTTCTTCCACAAAAAGCCCTTCACAAACACCTCCACATTCTCCAAAAGGTCATGGTAAAACTCCAATTTTGAAGCTTGACATTAAGTTTGATTTGCCTATGTATGATGGAGAGGTAGATGTTGAAATATTAGACAATTGGGTATGTCAGCATGAAGTGTATTGCATGATACAAAGAATCAAGGATGATGACACCGAGATTTAGCTTGCTTCACTAAGATTGGAAAGTGCAGCTCTTATTTGGTGGGAAGAAAAAACTCAAGAGGAAATGAAGAAACATGGTAAGGTATTAACCTCTTAGAATTATTTTGTTGTTGCCTTAAAGAGACAATTTTATCCATTAGCATACATGCAAAAGGCTATAATGGACTGGAAAAACTTTTGGCAAGGTAAAGAACAAAGTGTGCAAAGCTATACTTAAGAGTTTAGGAGAAGAGCACTAATTTTGGGTGTAGATTTTACAACTCAAGAAACCTTTTTAAATTACATTGGAGGTTTGCATAGTTACCTAATACATACTATTCTCATGTTTAATCCTTCAAATTTAGATGAAGTATGTGTACAGACCATACATCTATAGGCAAGAGGGAAAAATGTTTCAGAGGAGACAAGTGAGGATACATTTGAGTCTAAAGAGAAAGGAAAGGGTAAATTCGAGGGTAAGGGTAAGAAGAATGATTCCATAAAGATGGGGAAAGAAAAACTCACATGCAAACATTTTTCCAAAGATGGGCATGATGAAGATCATCGCTGGAAACTTCATCCAGAGATGAGACCCAACAAGCTTTAAAAAAGTAGAAGGAGAAGACAAATTCAACAATAACACATGATTTAGGTTCTGATTCCGAAGATGAAACAAATATCATCAAAATGGGTTTGAAAGGTAAGGACATTGCAAGTACTAGTTCTTAAAGTTGTCTCAATAGTACTCAAGATGATGAAACGAGAATTAAAAGTTTCCATGTTAGAGTTATTTCAAAGCATACCAAGATTGACACCCTATTTGATAGTGGTTCACAATAAAACCTTCTTTCTCAAGGCTTAGTCAAGAAGTTGAATTTAGAAACCATTCCTCATCCAATACCTTATCCTTTAGGTTGGATATGTAAGAATAAAAATTTGCAGGTGATTAGGAAGTGCATACTTAGATTTGAAATTATTGCAAACTTTTTTGATGAAGTTGAACTTGATGTTGTTCCGCTTGATATTTCTGGTATTGTTTTGGGTAGCCCATATCTTTAGGATAGGAGAGAAATCTTTCATCGCCATGAGAATAAGTATCACTTGTTCAAGAATGGGATTGAGTACATTGTTAAAGCGCATAGTAAGAAGATGAGTTTGTCTCTTGTGCATGCTGGATAAATGAAGAGAATTATGAATGATAGTCAAAAAATTTCTTTGTTAATGTTCAAGCATCAAGGTGTTGTGGGCCTTTTAAGGAGATGCATCGAATGGAAATTTTGATTTCATTGAGGTTTCTAATGTTTGTGATAATATGTTTCAGGATTATAACATGTTGCCTCCAAAAAGAGGTCAACAAGATGTGGTAAAATTGGAGAAGCATGCATCATTGTTGAGTAGTGATGTGAACAAGATGTCAATGCAAGAGGGTGCAAAGATCAAAGACCAAGCATCAAAGAAATTTGACAAAGAAGGCATTGGGTTCAAAATTTCTTCTTGTGGGTTTAACAAAGTATTGTCTTTGAAACGAGATGTTGCATGGTGATGGCGATCACATTTGGTCAAGAGTCGAGTCAAGCACAAGGCGAGACATGCTAAGCATCGTCATGTCAATAGTGTTCGAGGTGAGAAGAATTTCAAGTTGTTTAAGTTTCCTTTGATGGAAAACAAAGGAGGGAACATGTTTGCTTCTTCAAGGACAGTTTGTTGTTCTGCAAATTTTGGGAAATTGAAACAAAATGGTATCTACAACAGCAAGATAGGGTCTCCAGAATCAAGGAAAAATATCATTTTTCATGAAAAACTAAAATTGTTGAATTTAGGAAAATTCCAGTGGATTGAGACTGGAAGGGTGAGGGGTTTGTACCCTCATCCAAATGTTCAGTAATAAAATAGTTTTTCGCGTACAAAATATTCCAGTGGGGAGGTGTCATTAGGTGCTCAAAAATATGCTAAAATGAAAATTTTCGGAATGCTGTGAACCTAACTACCACGTAGATATCATCGTTTTGAATTGGACACAACTCGTTCCACGGAAAACCAACACCGTATGCTCCCAGAAACGTGTTTTGTTCCTTTTCCCAAACAGGCAAAATTTCAAAAAAAATGATAGCTGACTGTGTATTTTGGTCCAGTGGCAGGCTGCCATGTGGCCTCTTCTGGTTGGTTGAAGTTTATTTTTTTAGGCCAATCAGACCTCGCCACTTTTATGAATCTGATTGGTTCTGTGTGGGCAAATTTTCATTGGGTGGTTGAAGCCCAACCACATGTTGCCACATGGCCCAACTGGAGGCCGCCACGTGGCAGCATGGGGGCCACCAAAATTTGGGTTAATGCCAAACTGCAACTCCAATGAGTTTGAACACCATACCTATCTCCAAATAGCACACTGCCCAACTGTTTGCCCATGGCATTCCTTATTAAACCATAGCCATGAATCTTTATTTAAACTATACGTTGGTAGAGTTCAGGGGTAAGGGGCCAGGGTTAAGCCTCGCCCCCCTCCCATATTGTATATGTTGTACAACCTTTGCATCGAAACCAAGGGCTATGCTCTAACTGCCCGCCCAAACCGCCATCGTTACCCATATGACACTATTACCCACTTACCGCTGACGATTATGATAATTGCCCGAACTTTTAATTAAAAAATAAGTAAATGGTGCCATATCATTATGGCATAAAATGCGGATTTATGGTGTTATTGAGAAAATTAAGTGTCCGACAATTTCGCCTGAAATTGCGCAAAAATGTTGACCAGTTAGCTGAAATTAGGGTGAAATTGTAGGACGAGTCTAGATTTTGGGGATTTTTTGGTGCAATTAGTAGCAAAACTAGGGAGACCCATAACTTCTTCATTTTTTGACCAATTTTGGAGCATAAAGAGGATAGACCGACATTTTTGGGTGATCTGAAGCTGATGGAATGAGTTTTGAATCCATTTGAGTAATTTAATGTATGCAATCACCATTTTGAGCATAATGAAAGAGGGCCAAACTATTGGAAGCTGGACCAATGAGACATAGCCTAGGAAGGGTGAGCTCCTTCATCACTTGCTATGTTGTGATTATTTTTATGGTGTATTTTTCTGTTGTTTATGCTATTTCAGAGTTAATTTCATGCTTTATGTGTTTAAAAATTTAACATAAAGGTTCATAAAACTCAGTTTTTAACACTTGCAATTTACAAACCCTCAAGCACATTTTCATTAAGATCTCATACAGATCACTGATGATATCACGATCTTCAGTCGATCTTAGAGATAAAACAAATCATCAATCCTTGGTAATGGGTACATGTTCTTGATAGTCACTTTGTTCAGCTGCCTGTAGTCAATGCATAGTCTAAGAGTGTCATCCTTCTTCTTCATGAACAATATTGTTGCACCCCATGGTGATACACTTGTTCTAATGTAACCCTTATCCAACATTTCCTTAAACTGCAATTTTAACTCTACTAACTATGGTGTACTCATCCTGTAAGGTGCTTTTGATTTTGGAGCTGCCCCTACCACCAACTCAATAGAAAAGTATACTTCCCTATGCAATGGCAACTATGAAATCTTTGTTGGAAATACATCCTAAAATTGTTGGAAAACTGGATACCTGTTCAACACATCTGCATCCTCAACTTCCTTACTTTTGTCACTAGAGATATGAACTAAAAATAGCGCACACCCTTTCCTACGATTGCACTTGGCCTGCATGGATTTCACCATCCTAACTCATGTGGCTTTCTTCATTCCTTGTAGGACTCTTGGTTCCCCATTGTCATCTAATAATTTAATAGATTTGTCATACAAATCTACCTTGGTCATGTGAATATATAACCAATCCATACTCAATAGATTATTTTAGGAATCCAGTGGCAATATTTTCAAGTGCGTTGTTGTAGGAATACCATTTAACTCGAATGTACAAGCTCTTATCCAATGGTGAACTCTTCTCTTCATACTTGTGTCCAACTACACTAACCAAGATTTTACATGAATTTCCTTACTCAAACCACACTTATCCACCAAATTAGGACTAACATAGCTATAATTAGATCTAGGATCAATCAAAATAGAAATAACTTGATCAAAAAGCTTATCGTCCATCTCAATGATAGAAGCCTGGTGATTCACCTATTTGTTGTCTACTGCTGCATAAATATAAGGAATTCTTTGTCCAATATCCCCAATAGTTTGTGCCTCATGTGCATTGTATATCTTAGGTCTTCCTCCTTGATTCTGTGGAGAATCTCTCTTAAGATGCTCTTAACTGCATGTCCAACACTCCATCCATCTCATACCATTACCTTCATGTTGCTACTGTGACCTATGTTCCTTTATAGCTGCATTAAAATTCTTTTGTGGTGCCACATTTTGTTTTTCATCTGCACTCTGAGGCCTTGCGCTCTTAGGCTACCTTTTACCTTTACCTTTTTCCTTCCCTTACCATCCTTGCTGAGACTCATTTTTGTGCTTTGATTGTTCATAGAAGTGCTTCAACTTCCCAATGACTTCCTCAAGTGACCGAGGCTCATCATACTCAATATGATCTCTGAATTTTATTGACAACCCACTGACAAATCACTGAACCTTAGCCTTCTCATCATCAAGATATGGTACATACCTCAGTAGCTCCAAGAAATTTGTCATCTACTCCTCATCTGTCATTGATCCCATCTTTAGCTCATAAAATTCTTTGGTCTTGTTGTCATAGTACCTATCTGACAAATATTTCTTCGTGAAAAGTATTTTGAACTCGTGCCAACTCAAGTCATCTGTCCTGATGTGTCTAAATTTCTTCACATCTTCCCACCATATGTTTGCCTTACCTCTCAAATTGAATACATAAATATTGGCCTTCATGTTATCTGAGTACTCATGCAACTCAAAGAACTTCTTCATTCCAAGTATCTAAGCTTCTGCCTCTTTTGGTTTCTTCAAGTCCCCATCGAAATTAGGTGGATTTTCCTTCTTAAATTCATCCAACATGTATCGCCTGTCACCCCTACTATAAGGGTGATATCGATGATGATCATGGTGTCTATATGAACCAGAACTATTATGGTGCATGTTCTCATCACCCGCCTATCTAGAGTGTCCAACAACCTGCCATCTCTCACTGTAGCTTCTCTATCTAACTTGTGTCTACTAGGAGACCCACTGCCATATTCCCCATTAGTTTTGTCCTCATTTCCATAACTGATCCTTAATGGCCCTTGTTTCTACAGATCTGAAAAGATCTAAAGAAGTAATTCATTCACCTCTACTTGTTTCTCTTGTGCTTGTATGAGCTTTTCATTGTCTACCTTAAAATTCCTTATCTCTTCCTTTAAGCTTCTCAATGTTTCTGCCAAATTAGAAGAATTCCCACCATGTTGCTCATATGACTCACGGGGGGAGTTATTGTAGTCTACCATCGTTCTATCCATGTTGATATTTCTCCTGCAAGGTATAATATGTCAACTAAATCAACTAACAATAAACTAATGTACCTTAGTGTAATTTGGGGAGGATACTTCTTGCAAGATCAATCAATCAATGTACTACATGTATAGATATAATCATTTCAGCGAATAAACATATAATTTCTAGGCATATAACATATAAATGTCATTCTAGTTGGAGTCTAGTCATCCATGCATGACCATACCAAATGCACACCAATGCAAGCCTGACCACACACACAACCATAAGCATGAACCATACATGAGTATAAACAACATGTAACCCAACATGACCGACCAATGCATATTCAGTGTAAAACATCACTCAAGAAAACATGGAAAACCAATACACAAGCATGACCCAAATGTGACCTAGCATAACCAATCAATGCATCTACACCATGTAACAATATGTAAGAAAGAGTGCACACATAATACATAAACAAGACCAACACACAATTAGTCATACATTCATGACGACATGTCGACAACAACATCATCATAACTTCCATGGCGACATGACTTCCACCATGGGCAACACAACGTGGATGCAACAACCACATACAACATAGGTATGAAAAAAATTAGCAATCAACATAAATCATGATCAACACACTACTCATCGAGTCTGAGAGTTGAACCATGCTCCGATACCACTCTGTAACACCCTATTCCCACATCTACCCAAGTAACCGGCCAGTCGAGGTAAACATGCGATGAGAGGATACTAATATGATATTCAACCTCCTAGATGACCTTAAGGAAGTGAAACCAATGAAAACCTGACAAACAAACCTTCCACAACATCAACAACACCTCCAGGAGGTAACCCAACCTCTCGAACCCCTGAACCTTGAGGGGGAGTTGATTTTTGACCCTTTTGAGCCTTAGCCACGGGTATGTAAGGGAAAGGGAGCAGCTAGAAGCATATAGCTGTGGGCATGCCAAGGCAAGGTCGTGACTAGGGCCCAAAAAAGTCAGTTCTGTGCCTGCAATTCTAATATTTGTGCCACCTTTTTAGCCCTAGAGTCCAGGTCACTTCCCAAAACTTCACGAAACTTTAGGAGAGGATAAATAACATTAAAACAAAGGTATGGAAGAAATAACTTCATCATGAACTCATTTGGAACCCTCCCATCCATGACAGGTATTTCGTCAAACATGTCACAAACATTGCATCTACAAGTGTAAACAACATATTTAAACATAGGGGTCTCATATTTATCCGAGAATCGTTAAGAAGCCTTGCTCCCTTACATCATTAGCTGCAATACAATATATTTTACCATATATACATTGTGAATTCATTTACAAGTAAAAACATAGATATAAAAATACATCATCATTGATAAAATGCATGCTTATAACTAACATTATAACAATAGAAATACCATGGATACAACAACAATGAAATCCGCATAATAACTAGTACATTTGCATACAAAATACCAAAGGAATGAGCTTCTCATTAAGGATTGTAAAACCAATCGAAGATGAGACTTCCATGTTCCAACCGACCATGGATTGGTTGAGCCAAATATCTCTTTAGCCAATCACCCTCGTGCCATATTCCAAGCATGAATGTGGGGCTTAAAGCGAAAGAACCAACCAGGGAATCCCTAGGCTAAACCACCTCACCCTCATCAAATAGAAATAAGGATTTACCATGATCTACACTCGATCACTAGGCCAACACAAGCATTGATATCACTAGGCCCTAAACCGAGACATACTCTCCAGACTTTACCGCAATCCCAAACCTTGGATTCCTAGGCCTGAAATGGAGAGGAAACCACCACCTCTCAATATTTACCACAAACCAAACTAGGATTACTAGGCCCTAAACTGAGGAAAGCGAACTGGTATTATAATCATTCAAAGATCCACCTCACTCAGCTTTGAATCCATCTGGTAATCCAGCTAAATCAAAACATGAGAACTCCACAACATCATGGCTATCCAGAAATGGAAAGGTTAGGTTGAATACATTGTCACACTTGATAAGACCCATGGCAAGACATCAAAGAACCACATGCAATACCATGCATGTACAATATAGCAAGGAAATCATACATGAAATTCAATACCTGCAAAGAATCTTGTTGTAGTTGCTTGATTCCTGCTCCTCCTTACTTGCTTCCTCTTTCTTCATGATTTATTTCCTTTCTTTCTCCGATGCCAAAGTGCTCCAAAAACTCAATGTCCAAGAGAGAGAGAGAGAGAGAGCTCCAAAAAATGCACCGACAAAAGTACCAACTGATCCTCGGAAGCCATGTTATAGAAGAGGCATCTATTTTCTTCATTTTCCATTATTTTCCTTCATTTAACTCCTCACATGTGACTTTTGACCTTTCATCTCCCTTTCATCCTAATTTCCATTATTTTCATAAATAAATGTGTCAAAAATGTCATTTTGCCTCTCCAAAGCCTTTTCCTTTGCCTTTGCCAATTTTCTTAGCCATAATAAACCAAGTGAACACCCCCTAGGATGTTTTGCCCAACATTCAACTTGGAATAAGTGTCTCATCAACTGTGGTTATTATTTTTTAACTTTTATTACATGGAATTTTCACCAGGGTTGTTACAATGGAAAACACAAGAAGGTTGTAGCCTTATGCAGATAAGAGCCTTCGTACTGGTTAGAGTCCACGTCAATACAATATTATAAGAATATTATTTTTAATCAAAGCAGAAGAAAAACACCACAACATCGATGGTTTTCTCCCACATTGGGTTTCCACTTAAAAATCCTGGTCTTCATATGGTTTTGTGTGTTGATGTTCTATCTACTTCTTAATTTCTCATAATTATTGTTTAATTGATGAATAATGGAATAATGATGCAATGATTAATATTACACATATGATGAGAGTAATAATCAAATAAGCTATCTAGATATACACAGGTTTCTGTAGTAACAGTCGCGTACATACGCTAGTTTCCTTTAACCCTCCTCCCCACTTTCAATATTTTTCCTAACGATTGGTATCAGAGCAAGTCCTTCAGAAGAAGCTTGATCGCTTGAAGGAAAATTCATCAAGATCAGCAATTAAGAGGGAGTATCATCTATCTGACCACCATTTTTTAATGGAACAAACTTGGTTTTATGAAAAGTTAGAATGATAACATATTTGCAGTCACTTGGTGCTGATTTTTGGGCAATCTTTGAAGGAGTCTATCAGTATCCATCATCCATTCCCATAGATGAAGCAGGAAAGAAGCAATATGAGACTAATGCAAAAGTTTTTGACCCTCTTTTGGGAAGCTTGGAAGAATCAGAATTGTGAATTTCATGTAGATGAATACCACAAAACCTATGTGGGACAAGATCATCCAAAGTTATGAAGGTGACACTAAGGTAAAGAGGACCAAACTTCAAACATTTAGAATTCAATATGAAACTAACATTTAGAATTCAATATGAAACTCTCAGAATGCATAATGATGAAATTATTGTAAGTTTCTTTCTTAGGGTAGATGATATCGTTAACTTAATGAAAAATCTTGGTGATGAAGTAAAATATTCAATGTTTGTTGAGAAAATCCTAAGATCTCTAACTCCAAAATTCGATTCAAAAGTCTCTGCCATTGAAGAAATGCAGGATATGAAGAATCTTACTATTGAACAACTTCATGGGATCTTAACAGCTTATAAAATGAGAAAAGGGGGTCCCTCAAATATCATAGAGACAACATTTAAAGCTACTTATAAAGGAAAAGAAAAGGAGGAGCTCAAGGAATCAGGCTATGTATCAGATGAAGAAGAGGCGAACTTCGTAGAGAAACTCCAAGTAGGAACTGGAAGATTTATAGGTAAGCTTCCCTTCAAATGTTTTTCTTGTGGAAGAGTTGTTCATTATGTTGCTAAATGGCCTTATAAATAAAACCATGAGAAAGGGAATAATTCTGCAAAAGTGAATGTTATAGGAAAGTTTGAAAACAAGAAAAGTTTCTACACACACGAAGATAGTGATGGTATTTCAAATGGTGAAGAAGGTGAATCTGATCAAGAATATCAATTACTTATGGAATTTGAAAATAAATGTGTTGATAAGTCCAATGATGTCTTTATGGACGCCCTAGAAGAAAAGGATAATCTCATTGAAGAAATAACTCAGCTTAAAATTAGTCTAAAAGAAGCCAAATTAGCTGAAGAAGTCTTGAAGAAAAGAATTATAGAAAAAGAGAGGGACAATGAAATTTAGAACTAGAAATAGTAAGTCTAAGAAAGGAGCTTAAGAAAACAAAGGGTATAAATCTTAGATTTTCTAAAGGATATGAGACCTTAGAAGAAATCATCAAAGTACAATTCTCTCCTTTAATAAAGACAGGTCTTGGATATAATGGAGAAACATCAAAGTCTTTTGAAACATGAGAATAAGTTATCTTAATGCAACAAAGGGAAACAATCATCAAAATTCTAGCTCTCAACAAAGGAACGAGGGATCAAATGTCTCTCAACTAAAACATCCTTACCACAGTCAAAAGGAAAGCTGCTCAAAAAGGTACTATACTCCTAGGAACTTCTATTTCAATGGCCAATGCTTCACTTGTCATAATTTTTGTCATAAGGATGTTCAATGTGTTGCTTATAAAACCATTATGACTGGAGAAGCAAGAAAAGAAAATAATGAGATTGGGTCAAAGAAATACTCCTAAAATGCTTTCTCACCTCTCCAAGATGAAACAAAATGTTCCTTTTGCAATAAATTTGGGCATGAAGAAGTTGAATGAAGAATAAAAATAAGACCAATCTTGCAACACTAATAAAAGGAAACATCCAAGGTATTGAAAAAGAAAACCACAGAATCTAGAAATTGTGGTTTATCTTTGTATGCAGAAGATCAAGAAAATATGTGGTACATTGACAATGGTTGTTCAAAGCACATGACAGGTGACAAAGACAAGTTTATGTGCTTTAATGAAATAAAGAAAGAAAAGAATGTAACCTTTGGAAATAACTCACCTATTGTTATCAAAGGGAAAGGATATTTTTTGCTAAAGAATAAGGTTAAAGTTGGAAATGTTTTGTTTGTTTATGTATTAAGACATAAATTATTGAGTGTTATTCAAATGTGTGACCAAGGGCATGAGGTTGTTTTCATATCAAAGAATTGTGTGGTATGAAATCTCGATATAGGTAAGTTCATAATAAGGGGAACAAGAACTCCAGGTAATGTATATGTCTTGGAAGGCGGCCAAGAGCATTGTTACTTGAGAAAATCAACATAAAATTGGCTTTGGCACAAAATATTGGGACACCTAAGCTTCACTAATTTACACAATTCACGAAGAATGGAAGTAGTACGTGACTTGCCTAACATCTCTCTACCAGAGAACAACATATGCAAATCATGTCAATTCGGTAAGCAAACCCGAATTCAGTTTAATGCAAAAGAAAGTACTTCAAGTAAGCCACTTGAACTTATTCATACTAATTTGTGTGGTCCTTTGAGAAATAAGTATCATCTGGGTGAACAATACTTCATATTGTTCATTGATGATTTTACAAGACTGTGTTGGATTGGCTTATTGAAACATAAAGATGAAGCATTTGATAAATTTAAAATTTTCAAAGCTCTAGTAGAAAATGGGTTAGATTTGAAAATCAAATGTCGTAGATCTGATAGAGGAGGCAAGTTTATATCAGATGAGTTTTTCGAAATTTCTGAGAAGCATGGCATCAAAAGGAAATTCTCTATAGCTAAAACTCCACAATAGAACAAAGTGGCAGAAAGAATGAACATAAAAATTCAGCAAATGGCACATGCCATGCTTGATGAATATGGAGCGCCTCATACCCTATGAGGGGGAAGTAGCCCATACAAATGTTCATATCCTTAACAAAGCTCATTTTTTGGGTAAACAATAATAAATCTCCTTATGAACTATGGTTTGGTAAACCTCCAACTATCAAACATTTTAAGAGTTTTTGGAAGCAAATGTTACTTAAATAATAACTATTATTAGCTTGGAAAGTTTGAAGCTATAACTGATGAAGGAATCATCCCTGGATACTCCTCTATAAGCAAAGGATATTAATGATATAATAAAATACTTCAAAATATTGTTGAATGCATAGATGTTGTGATTGATGAAGCATCTATAGGTACCAAAAGGGAAGCACTAGCAGAAGACGAACTTGTTCCTACTACAAGTCAAAAGGTTGTAGGAGAAGAAATTAGTGAAACATCAGAAGAAGGAAATGAAAACACATAAACATCATAAAAGACTCTTTCATGGTATGTTTAGACAAATCACTTGGAATCTCAAATTCTAGGTGAAAAGGAAGCTGGAGTACAAACTAGAAGAACCCATGTTGGAACTTATAGCTACCTAGCCCTACTATCCACAATTGAACCTCAAAATGTAAATCAAGTAAGCAAAGATGAGTGTTGGATTAAGACAATGAATTAAGAACTTGATCAAATATAAAATAAACATACATGGGAGTTAGTTCCAAGACCTCATGATAAAAATGTTATTGGAACAAAATGAGTGTTAAAAAAAAAACTAAATGAAAATGGAGAAGTAATTAGAAATAAAGCAAGACTTGTATGAAAAGGTTATGCTCAACATGAAGGAATACACTTTTAAGAAACATTTTAACCGATAGCTAGACTTGAAGCCATAAGAATGTTTCTTGCATTTTCAAGTTTTCATAACTTCAATGTATTTCAAATGGATGTTAAATCTGTATTTCTAAATGGGGATCTAGAAGAAGAAGCTTATATTGAACAACCTGAATGTTTCATTCTAGGAAATGATAAAAATATTGTTTGAAAACTTAAGAAGGCTCTATATGTATTAAACAAGTTCCTTGTGTAGGGTATTATCGTCTTGGTAGGTATCTTCAAGCACAAGGCTTCACAAAAGGGTCTGCGAATAGAAACCTATATATCAAATATGATAAAGACAAACTTTTGATAGTTGTTGTTTATGTAGATGACATCATATTTGGAAGTAATGTATAATCTATGAGTCAATAATTTGTTTTTGTTATGCAACAAGAATTTGAGATTTCTCTACTTGGTGAACTAACATACTTTCTTGGTCTTCAAGTTGAACAAACAAAGAATGATATCTTTCTCTCACAAACCAAGTACCTCGAGAAGATTTTGAAGAAATATGGAATGGAAGATTGCATACTAGTATGCACACCAATGGTAACAAGATGTAATCTTAGTCAAAATGACGATTCTCCTTCAATTAATCATCCATAATACAATTCCATGATCAGAACCTTACTCTACCTTACAGGCACACGACTAGATATTATGCATGCAGTTGGGATTGTTGGATGATTTCAATCTAATCCTAAAGAAACTTGTCCCCAAGCAGTTAAGAGAATATTCAAGTACCTACAAGGAAATCAAGACCTTGATCTATGGTATCCTAAAAATGAAAACTTTACACTACATGCTTACACAGATGCATATTGGGCTGGAAATATTGATGATAGAAAGAGTATTAGTGGAGGAGAATTTTATTTTGGACCTCGCTTGGTATCATGGTTCAACAATAAATAAAGCTCCGTCGCTTTATCTACTGCCGAGGCATAATATGTTGTCGTTGCATCTTTTTGTACTCAACTTCTATGGATGATGCAAACATTGCAAGACTTTCAAATCACTTTTCCACAACTTGTACCTATTCTTTTTTACAATAGTAGTGTCATAAGTATTTCTAAAAATTCTGTCATGCACTCAAAAACCAAGCATATTCCAATGAATATAAATTTTTGAGAGAACAAGTTCTTGAAAAAAAGGTCAAACTGGAATATGTTCCCTCAAAGGAACAAGTTGCGGATATATTTAAAAATCCACTTCCACATGATTCCTTTGAATATCTTAGATAGAAACTGGGAGTGATCTCTACTCCATCACTTTGTTAATTATTCTAACATATATTTCATGTTCAGGGGGAGCTGAGACTGTAAACTATTACAGTTTACTTTCAGTATGCAGATCTCATGAAGGAAAATCACGTATATATGTGAGTTTTGATCTAGACAATCACATATGCTTCTCTAAGATGAATAAATGGTGGGAAAGACTCGGGGAGATGTTCTGGGATGTTTTAGTTGTTCTATGATCTTCTGGTTCTAATGTTGATTGATTACAATCTATTGATATTCAAATGCTACTTAGAAAGCTTATAATGGTTTATGAACTGTTGCAATATGAAATTACTGATTTGGTTTCTTATGATGGCTGTACTACTTGCTAAGCTGGATATGATTAGGCCTAACAAGAGAATAGTTGGCATAGGTTCACGGGGTGCATCTGTTATGATTCTAATGGCACATACATGCTTTAGCACTACTTTCTAAATGATGATATTTTTCATTTCCTACTGACATTAATGAAGTCAAGAGGATGTTTATAGATATGATGTTGCTATAACCACTTGGTGATGCTTGAAAGAATTACATATTTGGTCACATACCGATGTTGTTATGTTTCCCTATCTCACTTCATGATGATGATATACATGTTGTAGTATCATATGTCGTGTATGATGGTTGCTAATGACTGTCATGGCCATATTACATCATTATTGAGGTCTTTGATTTTTGTCATAAATTTCATAACTATCTCTTGATGTAAAGGTCATGCAAATACCCATGATGTACTAATTGTAATATTCAATCATGTTTGGACTTTTGGAGTCATGTCATTTATGTATATAATCCCATTATTTTGGGCACTTGATCTAATGTTGAGTCAAATATGTAACCCCAATGTGTTGGGTGATTAATGTAAACATAAGTCCTTGGTGATCGGAAATGCCATATTTGGTCGAGTCATAAAGTCATGTATTTCTTTGGATATCTTCCACATGATTCAACAGATGCTCAAGGGGAGAATGATCAGTATACATTGTTCATATCTAACATCTTAGATCTATATTTCCCATCTCTTCACAAATAGAAAGAAGCCCTCATTCAACACTGGTCAACCCTTTTCCCTTGATGTCAAAGAAGGAAAGTAGCTTGGTGTTTGGTGAAGATTCACATGGTAGTTAGCTTGGTGTCTTTATAGATGTGTTTGAATATGTTTACAAGTGGTGGTGACCAAACACCAAAGTGGTTGCCAGCAAGTCCAAAGGGGGATATTGTTGGCATTATTATTAATGTGTTGTCCTTGATGGAAATCTACTTGATAAAGACGTCAACATGAAGATTATGCATATACTGCAATGATATAGATAAAGGAATATCAGTTTGGAGACAGAAGAATGGTAAAGATAAAGTATGAGAAAGTATATGTGGGTCCTATGTAGAAAGGTTGTATACATACATCGGTATGGTGAAGAAAAGTCACGTACAGTTTCGACACCTTGGTATCCTCAATACCAAGGATCTTTACCATGGTATTGACCCATAGTAATGAGCACGAAAATAGATATTTGATCTCGTCAAAGAATACCATCAACATTACTACGAGATTGGTCTAAGGTATTGGCTAAAGCATAAATCTATATAAGGAGATGGAGATCAAATTGTTAAATGTGCAAGTCATGGGTTATTGATGAATAATTTGATCTTAAACAGGTGTGCACCAAGGAGCATGGAGAATTTTTAGATTTGATAGATCTGAAAGCATAATGGAGACGAGTGAACATGCTTGCTTGGTATTTTATGACTATGACTAACAATGATGATTCTATAATGGTAATGATAATTAGACATGAACATGTGATAGTAAGGGTTCCGAAGTATGTTTTGTGGTTGTAGAGAAGGTTCAGTGATTACATATTTGTACACAAGTTTTCTTCATAAAGGTCATGTATATACGAGATATTATTTGAGGAGTCACTTATACATTCTGTGAAAGTTCATAATCTATACACAAGTGTCCAACATGAGAAGCGCATACATATGCATAAATGTTTTATAAGAGTCACGTACACCTGCTAGGGTTTTGTAGTATGAAATGTTAATGATGTTTGACCAGTTTTGTTATGTTTGATACTGTTTATTAATGATGTCTCTCTCATGATAATATGTGTTTGACAGTACTGGTTAGGTTGAACTAATTATAGAATGAAATGTTGACTTGTGATGATATTTTTGTATGGTGATTTGTATTTGGTTCAGTAATCTGTGATGGGTTCATTGTATGATTTAGTGATTGATTCAGTGTGACATGGAATCAATTTTGGGTATCATTATTTTTGAGATCTGTACGCAGGTCCTTTTAAGGAGAAGCATATACATACACGAGTATGATTCATAAGAGTAGTGTACACAATTTTATGTATGATTTATTAGGGTTTGTAGTGGCAACAGTTAGTTTTCGTGATGCGTAACAATGCTTGGCTTGGTATGATATGTTTTGGTTTAGTTTGATATAGTTGTACTGGTTGCAATATTTGATTGAGATTCAATGATTAATTTCATGTTTCAATATTTGGGTCATTGACTTTAGAATTTTTGGTAGTGAATATAGTATGAAAGTTTCTGAAAAGTGATCCATAGAGCTGAGGATAGTAGTCATAAGAAAGGGGGCTGTAGCTCCCTTCTAGTAGGAGTTGGAAAATAAGAGAAGGTTTTAGCCTTTTGCAGGTAGAAGCCAACGTACTTTTTAGAGTCTATGCCAGTACAATATTGTAAGAAGATTCTTTTTAATAAAAGAAGAAGACAAAGATGACAACAACGGTGGTTTTCTCTCACATTGGGTTTCCACCTAAAAATATCGGTGTTCATATGGTTTTGTGTGTTGATGTTCTATCTCCTTCTTAACTACTCATAATTATTGTTTAATTGATGAATAATGGAATGATTATGCACTGATTAATGTCACACATGATGAAAGCAATGATTAGATAAGTTATTTGGATATACACGGGTTTATGTAGTAATAATCGCGTACATACGCTAGTTTCCTTTACAACAGTTGCGTATAAAAATCAGAATAAGAAATTGAAATTATTGTGAGTAAAATATTGATTAACCGCACCTCCCCTCCCACCCCCTGCCCCCCTCCTCAGTATTTTTCCTAACATCTTTCCTACCTACATGATTATGATTGGAGTGAAGTATTGTGTAAAAATTAATCTTCTGTTATTTCTTATCATATAAAAAGCTCACTTCAACATTTATTTCTATATAGGGCACATGAACCAACATGACAATGGAGCCCTAAAAAATACATAGAGAGGGCACCCAAAATTTAAGATCCGCATAGTTTTTCACAATGAGATATTCAATTCTTGATGTGAGTTTGGAGCTCATTATGAGTTCCAACAAGGGCTCATTTCCATCCATAATAAAATGGAGAATCCAAAAATTTCAAGAGGGTTATGTTGCCTCTCCCAGCCAATCCAAGATAAATTCAGAACAACGAATACAACAAAAACAGACAAACAAAAAACAACAGATTGCCATGGAGGGGCCTAGAAATATATCATAATGCAAAAACCCAAATGATAGCATAATATGATAAACGGGGTTACCTATGAATCATTATTCCCATAGCAGAGAAATAGAAACATCTGATCTTGTGGAGGCTAAGACCAATCCTTTAATATATTCCCCCCTCAACCAACGATGATTCTCCATCAACCACCATTGTTAGGTGTGGAGCCTGATTATCTTCTTTATGTATCGGTGTGTTGGATCCATGTCCTTAATGGGGTGACAATGTCGCCCGTCGTTTAATTGTCGTCAGAGGGGTCCAGGGGGGCGATGGAGATTTTATGAGCCCTCCCCTGGTGAGGCATTTTGGGGGTAGCGCCCTCAAAGAAAAAATTAGATGTAAAATTTCCTTATAAAATATTGTAATTTCGTAGTCAATCTAGGTTGTTCATTCGACTACTTTTTTACAGCTAATATTGGGAAATGATGCATCCACACTATTTAATCAATAATATCGATTTGATTTTTCACCTTGTCCTAAGGATGAACAACATTAGTTGGTTCAAAATGTCGGCCAAATCCTAATGATATGATTAATCCGAAAATACATTTATCTATTTTATGGATCACAAAAGTCTCAGATCTAACACATAGGACATTCACTTTCAATTTCCCCCCCATTATTGCTAACGAATACCTCTTTATTTTTTATAGCTAAAATGAAGAGGATAACATATGCTGAGTGTATAATTTCAATCTTCGAATGAATCCATCCTAGTAATTTTAACAAGCCCTAGGAATGTGAACTCGCTCTCATCATGGTGACAAGTATTTTTCCGTTTGATTTTTAACAAGTTTGATGGAAGGATAAGTCAGTGTATTTTTCATGTTTTAAAAAGTTTGAAAAAGAAACGGAAAAGAAAACTCCATCATGTCCCTTTTTGTAAATCATCCCTCGAATCCGAAAAGGTAGAAAACAATATCCGAGAGAACATCTTGACCATGTTCGATCAAGGTATTCATTTTTCGTAAATAGTAAATCCCATCCCAAAAAAGGGGTAAATGTATATTGAGACCACGACAATTCATTTACTTTAACGAGTTCAAAATGAAAATTACTCGACAATCTTTTCATGTTTCGAGAGTTAGAAAAATACCTGAAAGGTGACTCCAGGGGGGTTCCTTTTTTGTTTATTTTTTATCGAGTCTGAGAAAGAGATAAAATAAAACTTGTTTGCATTAGAAATAATCACCGTTAGTTTAAAGATCCTGTTACTGCACAAAAAATGACCAACATCACTGGTATCGAGGAAAAGTAATAAAATAATGGCGAAAATATTTTCAAAACTCTATAAATAGACAAAAAGTATATTCATTTTTACCATTCTATTTTCAGTAAATTGTGAAAGTGCATTTGACTCCTTTTCCTTTCAAACTTCAGATCAGTGGTGTGGTCGATCTAGGACACCATTCAAAAATCCATCAAATATAGGTAAGAGCTCTAACTCTCCTCTTCATTTCAATTCCATTTTTAATTATTTTATCTTAGAAATTTTGTGATTTGGGGGAGGGGGTTGGGGGGGATTTCAAAATTTTATTTTTCGCTGCGACCAACACGGATCCGATCTTCCAATGTTGTTTAAAATTTCACAGTGGGGCTGATTGCGGGGAAGAAATTAAAATAAGGAATTGCCTAATTTTTAATGGTTTATTTCCAAAACGACTCCGATGAAAGTCCTTAAAATGTCAATTGAACATGTTTTGCAAGTGATTTAAGAGAAGATGGTCATTGAATGGAAATAAAGAGGCCATGAGGTGGAAGATCACCGAGCACTTCAAGACCCAAATTGTGTAAACACATTGCGGAATTGTGGACTATTGAAATTCTTCCAAACATCAGGGTTAAGAGCTCAATTGGAGCTACTTGAGTATGTGATTGGGATCTAGGATGTGGATCACCAAATATTCATAATTGGAGAGCAGGAACTTAAGTTGGATGTCATGGAAATCTATTTCATTACAGGGTTATCCAAGAGAGGGGAGAGAATCCAACTCTTTGGAGCTCGTGTTGGAGGTGAGACTACCAGTATGCTCATCCAGAGACATTTTCGCATGGCTAAAAAGACTCAAAGCGGGAAGGTAGAGATATCATCTATCATAAATATTCCCTTAAACACAATATTACATTGCATGGCTCGAGTGGCCGGAGCCTAGACATTGCATGATGCAACGAAGTCTCATTTCTAGTACGCAGTGGACTATCTCACTCCTACCACATTTAACTAGTGCGAGGGGTTATTGGCTAATATGAAAATCCAATTCACCAAGTGAAAAATAGCTCGGTTGAAACAGTTTGGGTATGGGTCCATCTTGGTTTCCTTCTTTCTAGAGAGGGTTCCTCTGTTTCAGTATCAGCGGTTGGAGATCCATGATCTAGCCCCGAGGGACCTGAGGCTATTGATATGGTGTGAAATCATGCCCCATCAGGGAGGGGGCCAACAGATGCATTTCCCGACCACGTTCTTCAGTTGGTTGCACCATCAGAAGATCGTGGTTGAGGACTACACATATGTAGGCATTGACTTCAAGGGAGACCCAAATCTACCTCTTCCGCCAAGAAAAAAGTGATCCGATGCAGGTAAAAAGTATTTTTTGGATTTTTTTTACTTTTAAATGGTTTTTTTGTGTATTCTGAGACCTAAAATTATGATGTTTTTATAGATGTTAGGCCTGAGAGACAACCTAGTATGTCCTCGATCACGAGGAGAGTAACTCGCCAAATTGAGGATGCTCCCTACGAGGAGGGGGAAAACCCACTAGCGGAGGTGGAGCATAACTTGGCAGGCCTAACCAGAGGCATACCAGAGTACACAAAATTTGACGACATCCCCATGCGCTAGAAGAGGCATACCGTGGGAGTCCTAGGCTGAGTGCGCCATTTACTCTAGAGAGTTATTTGAGTAGTCACATGCTATCACGAGCACCATGTAGGCGAATAACAACTTTTAGTTTACATTTTGTACTGATGTAGGCTCACAGAGCCATTTGTGTCACAGAACACAATATTTTTTGAGATTTTGATGTAACACACACACACACACACACAGATATATATGCATGTTTCTACGGCTAGTAGGTGTTCATGTATCATGTTGATGTGCTGGTTCTTTACATGTTACACATATGTCTATCTAATACATATTTTTCTAATGCATCTATCAATGTATTCAAATTCTTGGAATGTGTCGATATGTAATGTAATCAAAATGTCTTTCAAATAATCGAACACATAAATACATACTCAAAATACTGGGGTTTCTAACTGAATAATGACCATTTAACTATAACACAATGAGTTGTGAGTCTAAATTGACAACCAAATATATTATACCGAGATCGATTGCATCCGATAATAGTTCGATGACTGCACTATATCCGACGATATTATTATTTGTTCGACCCGAACAAATACCTTGTAAATTGATCAACTCACCATCAATGGAAAAAAGTGCCCATGTCGGGGAAGATAAGCTCTATGTACTACGACTGGTACCATTAATGAAACTGGTATAATGGTTCGACGAAATCTGCAAACCAAGTGGAACACTAGGTAAGCAGGGGAAACATGTCTCCGAAGGAAACAATCACACCAAAAATATAGAAAGCACACTAATGTACAAGGTACCATACTTGTGATCAAGCATAATACTTTTTCAGATAGAGTTCAACAATGAACTCAGATGACTGATTTCCATCATGTTTAACAAAAATAAACCCACGGTTCTACCGTTGATATTGTTTGTGAGCATTATCTCAGCCAATTTTGTGATAAAATTCACAGCAGTGACAAATTTCCCATGCCCCCTGGCTGATTAAGGGTTACGAAGCATGGAAATAATGCCCCTGTGGAAAAATGACCAAATGGTAAGAACAGGGTCGAAGGGAGTGGGTGGGTCATGCTTTTGAAAGAAAGCATTATAAGTCTTGAGCTCATCGGGAGAAAAAAAAAACCTGGAAATAGACATTCTTGACAAGCCCTGATGATCTAAGGCTCAAGTTTTAGCTAAAAATTGAAAGTGCTCAAAATTTCTTTGAACCTAAACGGCCGGATATAGTTTGTCGCTAGGATTTCGGCGCAACTCGTTTCATCAAAATTCGAGTTCGTATGACTGAGTTATCGTCTACTGTTCGCTTTCCAAAACAGGAAAAAAAAGAGAGAGCAGAACATGTACATGGATGATGTGGCAGGTATAGTCAGCATTACATGAAATATTCTCCATATTGCAGCCAGTGGAACTGTGACAAGTGTCATCTCCAGATTCGCCAGATGGGTTTGTGAAGGGAGAAATTTCCCAATGACCTCCAATATTCTTCCTAAGTTTGAATTTGATTTTTTTTTAGGTTGGAGCACAACCCAACCAGAGGGCGCCACATGTCCTCTCTGGTGGGCCCTCTCCAACCCTTGGGCCGAATTATTATTTCACCGTAAGGTTGGACATTAGGGTTAATATGGTGGAATTATACATACATATATATATATATATATATATATATATATATATATATATATATATATATATATATATATATATATATATATATATATATATATATATATATAACCTATAGTTTAAAACCCAATCTCGGCAGAATTAACCAAGTATGGAGGAGCCATTAACTAAACTGACGGAGGTTTAAATTTGGATGGTCCCCAAGTTTGGCGGAGGTTTTATTTTCAAATTTGTGTAAAATTTTTGGTTGAATCAAGGCTCAAACCCCTGACCTCACGCCTATTGCCCGTGCCTTACACCAAATCTCCTACCACGTGATTCTTAACCATTATGTTCTCCGCATAATCTTAAGGCTTGTTAACCCGATAGTTGGGGGTTGGAGGGGGCCAGCCCCTTCCCATGAGACCGTGCGATGAAGACTGAGTGCCAAGAGCTATGGCAGTGTTTGTAAAGTCGAGATTAATTAATGACTAAGCATAGATTAAAACATGCTTATCCACCGGTTTAGCACTATTCGCACTTAAACCTTAAAATATACTTATCCACCCACCTAATACATGATTAACACTTATTAAACTCCGATTTAAATTGGCAGAGGTTTAGGGAGCGTGCCATTTATGGCGGAGTTTCCAAATTTTAGAAATCTAACTGGCAATCTCTCCAAGTTTAGTGGAGAAATTGGGGGAAAAGTAGTTTTGTTCATAACACATCCAATTTTCGCCCAAACAGATCTCAGGAAGAGGAATTATAGGCTAATTGGCATGTTGGGAACTCAATGAAGTAGTTTGCAGAGGCATAAAAGGTCATCTATAGGTGTTTTAGTGCATTTGAAGATTTTTGAAGGCTAGGGGCACCAGGTGTTGGGATCATTTCCAGAGCATCCAGAGTCCAAATTCAACAAAAAAATAGTCAATGTTTGGAGATTATGATGTTTTAAACTCATTGGAACATGTTTCAGGAGGTTTTGAATCTTGTAACAACAATTTGAGCACACTTGAAGCTAATACAAAGGCCCACACTATGAAGTTGGACCAAGGAGATGTAGCCTAGGAGGGGTGAACTCTTTTATCAAAATTATGTGTGTTAATCTCTATTATGTGTGTTTATTGTGTTTAATATTACTTCTGTTCAGTCATTTTAAATTATGCTTTCTAAGCTTATGACAAACTCATAATTTCACCAAGTACACTGATTTGACAATCACGTGCTCATAAACAAACCTATAAAGGATAAATAAAACTAAGAAAAGAAAAGTTTATATCTGAAATGATACTAGCACAGCTTTAACTAGCAATAATTTTCAGATCAAGTTGCTATTAGAGCAAAAGTTTGCTTGCTTTTTTTACTTGAAGGGTTTTAATAATTTCAAATTTTCTGATGCTTACAAGGTTGAGATTGCAGAGAGGAGAAGGGAAGCTACTGATAGCTAGTCCTCAAGTTAGGACAAGAAGGAAGAAGGCTGAGAAGGCATCATCCTCACCCAAAGGACCACTCAAGTCAACACTTGAAGCACCTCAAATTCCACCTTCATCTATTGAGATAGAAGAGGAAATAATTGCACAAGAGACTGAAGTGATTGAAGATATATAAGTTGCAGAGATTGAGCTTGAATCTACAATGAAAATGTCAGGCTATGAAGGAAATCATGAACATTCTGAAGAAGAGGATGTCAAGAGGGAATTCAAAGAAATGCAAAGGATGGTTAAAGTTATGTATGACGCTTTCATGGAAAAGGAAACTGGAGAAGGTTCAAAACATACTCATAGAGAAGGATATTCAAACAATAAAAAAGAGGAAGAGAGGAGATAAAAAGGTAGTGGAGGAAAACCACCTCCCTCTTCACCATCATCATCTTCATCATCCTCATCAGCATCTTCATCTTCCACATCCACTACAAAAACTCATACCCATACTCATTCCAATATCCCAAAAGGAAATACTTTGTTACTCAAGTTGGACATCAAATCTGAACTTCCCACATACAATGGACAAGTTAATGCTGAGAGACTAGACAATTGGATTCATCAATTGGAAGTTTACTGCAGAATTCAAAATATACAAGAAGATGATATCAAAATCCAGTTGCCTTCATTAAGGTTAGAAGGAGAAACACTAATTTGGTGGGAGGCAAAGACATAAGAGGAAATGTGAATCCATGGTAAGATTTCCATTTCTTGGGCCGAATTCATTTCTTCCATTAAAAGACAGTTTTATCCATTAGCCTATAATGCAGAAATAAATAATGAGTTGGCAAAACTTTAGACACCTCAAAGGTCAAAGTGTGCAAGAGTATACACAAGAGTTTAGGAAGAGGGATTTATTACTTGGAGTAGACTTAAATTCACAAGATACACTCTTGAAATATAAAGGAGGTCTAAATTCCTACTTAAAAAACACTATCCTTATGTTTAACCCAAATAATTTAGATGAAGTATGTGTGCAAGCCACACATCTTGAAGCAAGGGGTAAAAACATTTTTTAAGAAGGTAATAAGAAGAAGCAATTCAAGGGTAAGGGAAAAGAGAAGGGAGGAAAATGGAAGGGAAAGAAAAATGCAAGTGTTAAAAAATAAGGGGACAAAATTACATGCAAAAAATGTTCCAAAGAGGGGCATGATGAAGCTCAGTGTAGGAAACTACATCTCGAATTAAGGCCAAAGAAACCAAATAACAAAGGGAAACAAAATACGACTTCCACCACACAAAAATATCTTGGATCTGATTCAGGAGATGAAGCCAAGATATTTTCCATGGTTAACAAAGGAAAGGAAGTTATATAAAGTTCTAGTTCCATGTTAGATTAATTTCTAATCATACAAATATTGATGCATTGTTTGATACAAGGTCACAAGCAAACTTTATTTCAGAAGAATTAGTCAAAAATAAGCCATGCCCTTTGGTTTGGATAGTTAACAATGCCAATTTACACGTGAAAAGGAAATGTATTTTCAGATTTTCTATTTCTGCAAAATTTGTCGATGAAGTTGAGTTAGATGTGGTTCCACTTGACATTTTAGGGATTATCTTGGGTATTCCATATTTGTATGATAGGAAAGTGGTATTTTACCATCATGAGAACAAATACTATTTTATCAAAGATGTAGTGGAGTATATTTTGAGAGCTCATCCCAAGAAACTGAATATCTCTTTAGTTAATGCAGGGCAAATGAAGAGGCTAGTAAATGCAAGTAAAATTTTTGTGCTTCTAATAATCAAGAAAAAGGAAGATGTTGACTATGAATCTTTTGATGGATGTGATGACAAATTAAAATTTGATTTGTTTGATGTGGTAAGTCAGCATGGCGAGATGTTTCAAGAACCAAAGGGGTTACCACTCAAGAGGGGAATTCAACATGAGATTCAACTACAGCAAGATGTTCCACTTCCCAATATTGTTATGTATCGCATGTCAATCATGGAGAGTTTAGAAATCAAGAAGAAAATCCAAGAGTTTTTGAATAAAGGTATTATACGCCCATCTACTTCACAATGTTGTTCACCAATAGTTTTGGTTCCAAAGAAGGACGGGACTTGGCGCATGTGTATCGAGTTCCGTGCACTGAACAAAATCACGACAAAGAATCCCTACCCACTCCCATGTATTGATGATTTGCTTGATCAGTTAAAGCATGCAAATTATGTCACTAAGTTATATTTGAGAAGTGGCTATCATCAAGTTAGGATAGCTGAAGAAGACATTTGGAAAACTGCTTTCAAAACTAGACAAGGATTATATGAGTGGTTAGTTATGCCATTTGGCTTAACAAATTCACCAACTACTTTCATGAGAGTAATGAATGATGTACTTAGACCATTTATAGATGAATTTTCCATTGTTTACTTAGATGACATACTCATATTCAGAAAATCAAGAGAAGAACATGTCATGCATGTGAACAAGGTACTTGATGTTTTGAGAAAAGAGAAATTGTTTCTTAAGATGTCAAAGTGTGAATTTGGTAAGACTTCATTGGTATATTTGGGACACATTGTTGGAGGAGGTGAGTTGAATATTTATCCTTCCAAAGTTGAGGTCATCTTGAATTGGCCCAATCCCAACACAGTTACCGAGGTAAAAAGCTTTTTAGGGGCGAAAGAAATAATCAATCACACAACACAAAATGTATCTGGGGAAAGCAACTGATCAAAAACCCGCTACCTGTATATTGCATAAAATCAAGACCATGAAACAATACAATGATATTTCCTCTGCACTTTGTTGATTGTCTCACTCTAATATAGGAAAAATTGGTCCAATTATTAGCCTCTGTCTAACTAGCCTTTCTTACACATTCTTGAAGGAATTATGCCCCTCTTAATAAGGAAATTCACAAGAATTGATTGCGCAATTCCTTCAAGGCATTATGATGACCTCATGCATGACCTATACAATTTTCTAATTATACAAATTATAGTTATCTTCCCTTAACCTCAATCTCAACTAGGCATTCTTCATAATTGAAATGCAACATATATTTATAGCGAATTATTATTTAACTCATTGATCACTACCTGTGAATTAAATCAGATTTAATTCACTGGACATATCACTATCTCATCTCCTAGTTAGAACTAGTAAATTGATTTTAACTAAATTAATTGAGTTAACTAATTGTAACTCATAAGTAACTGTAATTGGACCCCCTAAAATCTAGGAAGAACTCTACATGCCTCCTCTATGACCTCCAACTCGAATTATCTGAGCTAACTTGAATTATCTGAGCTAACTAAGTCTTCCTGACTCAGTTACACTTACAAGCTGTTGTGAGATGAAATTACAATTTCTCTTCCAATTTAAGTAAGGGAAAATTAAATCAGAAGCCACCTTCGGTGCCAATTCTTGGTGCCATTTCAACACTCCCTCTCAACAAGAAAGGGATTACCTACTACCCCGATCCTCTCTCTGTGGAATTCGAATTTTCTTCTTGCCAGTGCTTTCGTCAATATGTCTTCATCCTACTTCTCCATGGGAATGTACTCTAATGACATAATACACCTCTGCACACAATATATGAGATGGTTATATCAGATATCAATATGCTTGGACCTGTCATGAAAAACTGGATTAACCAATCGTTTGATGCAACACTAGTTATTACAATATATCATCGTCAGATCCCTTTGTTGACCCAAAAAACCAACAAGTATCTTCCTCATCTAGATGGCCTCACATGCTGCCATGTACTCTGCCTCCACTGAACTGAGTGCAACTGATCTTTGTTTCATGTTGTACCAGGAAAATACTACTGATCTTATGCTGAAGATTCCCCCTGATGTGATCTTCATGTTGGATGGACTCCCTACCCAATCTACATCGGTGAAGCCTTGAAGATGCACTCCCTCTGTCTGTATGTACCATAGCCCATACTCTACAGTGCCTATGTGTTACACAGTAATTTGTCACCTTGATCACTTCCCGTCCCTGATCTTGAAGTTCCCTGTGACAGGTCCTGTGTAGTATATCCACTTGGGAAAAATACACAAAGATATCCTCTGAAGAATAAAATAAATCTACCTTGGAAGATCACTGAAGAGACTTGGTCAGAAACCTAAATTTTTGGGTCATTCTGCTTCTCTAGTGGCCTACTTGAGCTGATGGAAGGTTCAAAATTCTAGCCTAGCGTTGTTAGCACCCCTTTTTCTGGGGAAACCACGTTGATCCCTTTCTGGAAGTGTTTCCTCAAAATGGAGGAGAAGCTTTGCCCTCTAGAAGCTACAGGGTGACGAGTTGGTTGCTATTCAGTGGTGATAGGGTAGAGCTATTTGATTTTAAAGCTTTGATCTTATCAATGGGGGTTTATCCTTTAGAAAGTGGACCTTCCTCCATTCATGGGCTCCCAACCTCTTCTCCCTTCCTATAAATTGATCCCCACCCCTCCACTACTGGTTGGTCATTGTTGGGCTGGTAAGATAATTCATTCCCTTTACACTCATTTATTGTAATAACGCCTGATCTATTCAAGAGAAGGAACGATTTATAGCTTCGGTGAAGGACTCAGACATCACCAAAGGGAGGCCTTCAATATCAAGGCCTGAGTTGTAGGCTCTTTCTTTTATATTCATTAATAAAACATTTGATGTTTTCTTTTTATATTTGTCTAATAATTTGCACAAATAGTATAATGTTCCTTGATCTGTTAGATATCTGATGTTCATGAATACTATATATTGGATTACGTTTTTTGTTGCCTCTTGATGTATTTCAGGTAATCATACGCCACTAGTAGCGAGGAACGAGCTTGAGGGATCGTGGATCAAGGCCACCATGAAAGTGTTCAAGCATAACTTCAGGAAAAGGTAACCCTATCTCTTTTCTTGTCTTATTTTGAATATTAGCTAAGGAATCTTGCATTAGAAAGTCTCACAATTTTCTAGACCCACTCTAAGGCTAGAGAGATCGCCTTTATCCGCAGAGGGGATTTATCTTCACAAGAAAACTGGCGACTCTGTTGGGGAGCTTTAGCCTCTTGGCTTTCCTTTCTTGAGTTGATCTCTGATCAATTTGACCAATCATTGAGATCTAAGTTTCCTTAGGTATGTATAGGTTTCCACAAGGTTTGACAATTAATCCACTATTCGAGGTCTGGTTTTGTGTGATTTTTTTTTTAATTATTTTTAGCGCTTAGCGCGTTTTATGTTCTTACAGTAGCGCTGACAACGTTTTTTTATACAAAATATTCATGTTGAACTACCTTTCAACACCCTTCTGCTCACCACATAAGTGATCATCTCAGAGCTAGGAAAAGTTATGGTTGTTGGGTATGTGTTATATTCTTTCCACGACTAGTCCCACGCGCTGTACGTTGCGCCGGGCGCAGCAGGGGGGTCACAAGGGGGGAGGCAACCCCCACTGTTGGGGTCTGGGGCAGCGCCCCGACGAAAATTTGTTTGGTGTGCGGACCCACTCATAGGCGGACCCACCCATGTTTTGTGCATGATTTTGCACATGGTTTTGGGGTATGATGGTTTTCAGCCCCTGGTATTTTGTAGATCCGGTCAAGGGAACTATGGTTATGTTCTAATCTAGGGTTAATGGATTGGGCTTTATGTATGCTTCGGCATGTATATATATGTGTTGTAACACTAGAAGGAATATAATGGAAAATCAAGTTGGTCATCCTGATTTGGGATCCAAGGGAAAATCTCTGTGTTTATCTGTTTTATGTTTTATGCTCTCGCTATTGTTTATTTTCTGTTATAAGATTCGTGTGTAGATAATTTTTGTTCAGGGTTAAAACCTACATTTGCACGAGCCGTTTCTCAACTTCAAGGGGGACGCCTTGCCGGCCGAGGTTTTTTTTTTTTTTCGGGCCCGAGGTAGACCCCGTTCAGAGGGGGAGATCTCAAGGGATCGATTCTTATGTGAAAGAAGATGGCGATGGCGGAAAGATAGAGATCAAGAAATTTAATGGTTAGAGTTTTGAGTTATGGAAGCTCAAGATGGAGGATCTGTTGGTGGATAAATATCAGTGGATCGCAGTAGATCCAGGTACTAAACCAACAGCAATGTCAGATGAAGACTGGAAGAAACCCGATCAGAAGGTTAAGAGCACAATACAGTTGTGTGTCTCAGATTCAGTATTGTTGAATGTATATGGGGAAGCTATGGCGAAGAATTTGTGGGAAAAACTTGGACTTTGTACCAATCTAAGTCTCTAGTGAATAAGTTTTTCCTGTGGAAAAATCTGTATAACCTAGGGAGGAAGGATGAAGACTTTGACGAGCATCTCGAACGCCTTCAATACTGTGGTAAGTCAGCTTTCATATGTTGATATTAAAATCTTAGATGAAGATAAGTGCATCAGTTTGTTGTGTTCTCTACCAGACTTGTGGGACAGTCTAGTTATTGCAATAGGGAGCAATACAACTACCTTTAATTTTGATGACATTGTCTCAGCCTTGTTGTCGGAGGAAATGAGACAGAGAAATATGGAGGGCTAGAATGGAGATGCCTTATCTGTACGAGGAAGGTCCCAAAGTAGAAACAAGAATAAGGTTTCGAGTGGGAGATCCAAATCTAGAGGGAGATCTAAATCTCCTAGAAAGTTTGTAAAGGTATGTTGGAAATGTGGAAAGGGAAGGGCACTACAAAAAGGACTGCAGATCTAAAGCTCCTGAGAAAGGAAAGGGATCTGATGATGCTCCTTCTGCAGAGGCAAAAACCACCTCGTATGAAGGTGGGGATGTGTATTTGGATTCTTCTTCAAATACACATGTAGATCATGAGTCATGGTTGATTGACTCAGGTGCATCCTTTCACTTCACTCCCCATAGGGAGTGGTTCTGCGAGTATGAGAAATATGATGGTGATGTCTTCCTAGGGGATGATAGGAAGGCCAAAATCGTCGGACGTGGAAAGGTCAAGTTGAAGCTACAAGGTGGAAGGATTAGAACACTTCCTGGTGTTCTGCATATTCCTGCATTGGCCAGAAATCTGATTTCTGTAAGCAAGATGGATGATGCAGGCGTAAAAACAGTGTTCAAGAAAGATGCCTGCAAGATGGTTCGGGGAGCACTAGTATTAATGTGGGGAGTTCAGACTGGAACTCTATACAAGCTACAAGGTAGCACTATTATTGATGGGTGTAACAGTTATGTGGTTCCTAAAAGTGGAGCGGAAAGCCTAGCTGTCTCTGGAGAAAAGACCATGCTATGGCATCAAAGGCTTGGACATATTGGAGAGAAGGGCCTTCGGATACTGCATAGAAATGGTATGGTAGAAGGTATGTCTAATTTCTCTCCGGATTTCGATTTCTGTGAACATTGTGTATATGGGAAGCAGAATCGGGTGAGTTTTCCTTCTGGTGCTAAGAGGGCGAACAAGATATTAGAACTTGTGCACAGTGATGTGTTTGGACCTGTGTCAGTTCCATCACTGGGAAAGTCTGTGTACTATGTTTCATTCATAGATGACTTCTCAAGGAATACATGGATATATTTCTTGAGGAAGAAATCAGAAGTCTTTGACAAATTTAAAGAATTTAAGGCTCTGGTGGAAAACCAGACAGAGAAGAAGATAAAGGCGTTGAGGACAGATAATGGTGGGGAGTTCTGCAAGAAGGAATTTTAAGAGTTCTGTAAGAAGTGTGGTATAGCACGGCAGAAGACTAATCCATACACACCTCAGCAAAATGGAGTTGCAGAAAGAATGAATAGAACACTGATGGAGAAGGCAAGAAGCATGCTCAGTGGTACCGGGTTAGGACAAGAATTCTGGGCAGAGGCAGTGGAGACTGCATGTTACTTAGTTAACAGATCACCTTCATCAGCGTTGGAGGATAAGACTCCACATGAGGTATGGACCGGTAAGAAACCCTCTCTTTCACATCTAAGGGTATTTGGATGTGATGCATATGTACATGTTCCAAAGGAGAAAAGGACCAAGTTGGATAATAAATCTGAAAGGTGCATCTTTATTGGGTATAAGGATGGTTTAAAGGGTTACAAGCTTTGGAACCCATAAACAAGGAAGGTTGTGTACAACCAAGATGTGGTGTTTAGAGAGGTGAAAGATGTTGTTAAACATGAAATCATACCAAAGGAACCTGAGAAGATAGAGTTTGAGCTAAAGGAGGATGAATCAGACTCTACAGCAGAAGAAGATTCAGAAGAGGAAGAGCCACAAAATCCAGCTTTGAGAAGATCAGTTCGAGAAAGAAGGCAACCAAAAAGGTATAGTCCATATGCTTTCTGTTCAGGTTTTGCCTTAACTATAACTGATGATGATCCCAGAACTATCAGGGAGGCAGTAGATTTCGAGGATGGAAAACTCTAGAAGGAGGCCATGGTTGATGAAATGGCATCCTTGCACAAAATGAGGCATGGGATTTGGTGGAGTTGTCGGCTGGAAGGAAGCCCATTGGGATCAAATGGGTGTTTAAGAAGAAGATGAATGTAGAAGGCAAGGTGGAGAAATACAAAGCTTGGTTGGTAGCAAAAGGTTATTCCCAAGTGCCGAGAATTGATTTTGGTGATATTTTTTCTCCTGTTGCCAAAGTTACTTCTATTAGATTACTTTTATCTGTTGCTGCTGCATTTGATTTTGAGATAGAACAGATGGATGTGAAGACAACATTTCTTCACTGGGATCTAGAAGAGGAGATCTACATGAAGAAACCTGAAGGCTTTATGGTGAAGGGTAAGAAAGAACTAGTATGTAGGTTGAAGAAGTCTCTGTATGGGTTAAAACAGTCACCAAGGATGTGGTATCAGAAATTTGATACCTATATATGGGGACTTGGCTTCACCAGAAGCAAGGAGGATCACTGTGTTTATTTTAAATTAATTAGTGACCGTGTTATTTATTTGGTCTTATATGTGGATGATATGTTGTTGATTGGAAATGACAAAGAAATTATCCAAGATTTGAAGACCCAACTGTTCTCCAAATTCGACATGAAGGATCTTGGTGCTGCAAACTATATTTTGGGTATGGAAATTAAGAGAGATTGGGCAAAGAGGAAGCTCTGGTGAAACCAGAGGAAGTATGTCGAGACTATATTGCAGAGGTTCAATATGTAGGATAGTAAACCGGTGAGTGTTCCTATTCCTGTAGGTGCAAAGCTGTCTGCTGAACAGTGTCTCAAGACACAAGAAGAAGAGGAGGATATGTCCCGTGTTCCATATGCAAGTGCAGTGGGTAGCCTGATGTATGCAATGGTCTGTACTAGACCAGACATTGCACATGCAGTGGGAGTATTGAGCAGGTTTATGTCAAACCCAGGGAAGGAGCATTGGACAGCAGTGAAGCGGGTTTTCAGATATTTACGTGGCACTAGTGATTATGGCTTTTGCTACCAGGGAAGACCAGGATTGGAAAGAATGTTGGACATTCGTGGTTTTTTTGATGCAGACCAGCTAGAGATCTACTCAAAGAAGACTTGCCAACTGGTATGGGTTTAACTTATTTGGAGGCATACCTACGGATGATTAAAAGACAACAGTAGTGGCTCTTTTCCAACTACGTAGGTGCATTACATTGTACCACTCATGCAAGCAAGGAAGCAGTTTGGTTGTAGAGATTGTGTTCAAGTATGGGGTTGGTACAACAAGCTATAAGGATAGACTGTGATAGCCAAAGTGCAATTTTCTTGGCTAAGAACCCTACTTACCATTCAAAGACAAAGCACATTGATGTTCAATATCACTTTTTTAGAGATATGATTGAGGTTAAAAGGGTGTCGCTGGTAAAGGTGGACACTTTGAAGAATGTTGCAGATGCATTGACGAAGTCTGTGAGCACTCAGAAGTTCTCTTGGTGTAGAGAAACAATGGGTGTTGAAGAATTGGCCCAATGACTAAGCTCTCCTGTGGCCTTCTGTGGAAAGAAAACAAGTGGGAGAATGTTGGGTATGTGTTATATTCTTTCCACAACTAGTTCCACGCGTTGTATGTTGCGTCGGGCGCAGCAGGGGGGTCACAAGGGGGGAGGAAGCCCCCACTGTTGGGGTCCGGGGTAGCACCCTGGTGAAAATTTGTTTGGTGTGCGGACCCACTCATAGGCGGACCCACCCATGTTTTGTGCATGATTTTGCACATGGTTTTGGGGTATGATGGTTTTTGGCCCCTGGTATTTTGTAGATCCGGTCAAGGGAACTACGGTTATGTTCTAATCCAGGGTTAATGGATTGGGGTTTATGTATGCTTCGGCATGTATATATATGTGTTGTAACACTAAAAGGAATATAATGAAAAATCAAGCTGGTCGTCCCAATTTGGGATCCAGGGGAAAATCTCTGTGTTTATCTGTTTTATGTTTTATGCTCTCACTATTGTTTATTTTCTGTTATAAGATTCGTGTGTAGATAATTTCTGTTCAGGGTTAAAACCTACAATGGTTTCCCCTTCCCTTTCGAGTGTGTCGTGACCCTTGAAGAACATCTCTCAAGTCTGAATGACCTCCTTCCTTCATGATTAGCTTGTTTTTGTGGTAGTTTTTTTTATTTGACTTTCTTGTGAGTTAGAGTGAAGTTTAGTTGCTTTCTAGGTATTCTAGGTTAATTACCCTTCATTTTTCACTTGTGCTTGTTGTCAAAGAATTGATAGGATTTGCTTCAGGATTTTATTCCAATCAGTTGAAACTCCTTTGTGCATCGCTTCTCTCTTTCTTTTGAAGTTTCTTTCCGTTGCACTATTTATCGTTGCACTTAGAAATCACCTTCGATTTAATGTCAAACATAAGATCACAATTTCTTTGATTTTCAAGTTTAGGAGAATGTGTCTTCTTTAGTTCCCAAATTCAAAAAGTAAATTGAAAGTGATTTTCATCTTGAAGTTTGGGTTTGGTTTGTTTGCTTTGAAAAAAGAGGGAAAGTGATTTTCATTTGTGCATTTTTTGAAGCGATCTTGTTTTCTATTCGATAGAAAGAAAAGATAAAATCATTATTTTGCCTTTCTTTGATCGTTTGGTTGATTTTACTTCAGTTCACTGAATGCATTTTTATTTTGAGATTTCAAAGTAAAATAAAAACAAAAATTTCTTATGCATATTAGTGGAAAGATAAGCAATTTAATTTTTCAATAAAATTTCATTTTGGGGAAGGGTGAAAGTGAATTCGATCTTTAAAAGCAATATTTCAGTAGTTTTTAACTAGTTGGGGGGCATAATTGTTTGTTGCAATACTTTCACTCTTGTTTGTGTTTCTTCACTCGTTTGTTTAGAATTCATTGAAATGGAAAGAATCTATTTTAGCATTTAGTTACATTATAGGGTTCAAGTGACATCGGTATTGAGCCTTAAACTGAGACTTAACTGAAGATCAAATTCAATTTATCCAATTAACCTTAAGGAGCATTTGGAATTAACAAAAATAGTTATAGGTCTAGGCTAGAGACATGTTCTGGCATCATTAAACATATAAGTTGTCGCTAACAGTTTGTGTTACATTCCGGAGGTGAAACCCCGTCCCACGTATGGAAATATATAGGACTATGCTCCCCGTATGAAAAGTATAAGGGGACACTCTCATCACACGGTTACACATTAGACAACACTACTATGGACTGGACTCCCATGTACCGTCGAGTATATATGGGGAGACACCACTAGGCAAGTCTGCCATAGGTAACCAAATTGACCGCCTTGTAGACGTGATACACCAAACACAACATTCGGGGAGATTAGTTGTAATACGTTAAGTCCTCGGTAATTTTTTATATCATTTATCATGAAGGTGTATATTACAGTTCACGGATACTTGGTAATCCTTTATGCCTAGTTCACCCTCTTTTATTTTTATTTTATTTAATTTATAAAATCAACTGCATGCGATAACATCTTACCTGTGTAGTTCTCAGGCCTCATCTTTGCCTGGTTAATTGTAAATTTTAAATTACTCAAAATTGATTCACCTTTTTTGTTGTGAAACCAGCTCCAAAAATAGAAGAAAAGAGATATCAACGCCTTAGAAATAAGCCACTTAGAGGGGGAAACCCCCAATACATTACATGAATGAACAATTCTTGGATGATACAAATTGCAAAACCCCCTTTCTATATATAGGAGTCCATGGGGCCACAATGTAATCATAGTCGACCTAACAATAATAATTTAAGGGCACAATAATAAAAATATGGGGGTTACAAGGGTACAATAATAACAATAAGGGGGTTACACTAACAACAATAAGGGACTATACTAGTAATATAGGGAACTAACATGCCCCTCTCCTTCAAAAAAGTGTTGTTCTCAACGCTTGAGTAGCTCTGGGTGCTTCTGTATAAAATTCTCATCCTCCCATGTAGAATCTTCAGTGGGTAAGTTCTTTCACTTGATTAGATACTCTGAAATTGATCGATTCCATAGCTGTCGAGTTCTTGTTTTTGTGACGGCTTCAAGTTCCAATATGATTTTTCCTTCCTCATCAAGTTTTGGCAATATTGTTTGAATTGGAAGATTTTCACCTATAACCTTCTTTAAGCATGAAACATGGAAAATTGGATGCACTCGTGAAGAAGCAGGAAGCTCCAATTTGTATGCCATAGTACCAAGATTTTGCAACACCTTGTAAGGACCATAGTACTTTGGCGATAATTTATTATCCTTCTTAGCTTGCTTGAGGGACATTTGTTTGTATGGTTGTAGCCGTAAAAATACCCAATCTCCTACATCAAAACTTCTCTCGCTGTGATGTTGATCTTCCTGTTGCTTCATTCGATTTTGTGCCAAATTCAGGTTATCCTTTAAGAGTTGGAGAACTTCTTGTTGATGCTCGATGTGATCTTCCACTGCTTGAACCTTCGAATTTTTTCTTAAAGATGATGTGATGGATGGTGGATGATATCCATAAAGTGCCATAAATGGGGTAATTTTTGCTGCAGTATGGAAGGAAGTGTTATACCACCATTCAGCAAGAGGTAACCACTTGACCCATTGTGTTTGTTTATCATATACAAAACAATGAAGATATCCTCCCAAACATTTATTTACTATCTCAGTTTGACCATCAGATTGAGGATGATAAGATGAGCTATGAGCTAATTGAGTACCCAAACAAGAAAATAACTCCGTCCAAAAATTTCCAGTAAAAATGGGATTTCTGTCGCTCACAATAACCCTTGGGCTTCCATGTAGCTTTTGAATTGTGTCCATAAACGTAGTAGCAACTGTACTTGCTTTAAATGGATGAGATAATGCACAAAAGTGTGCATACTTGGTAAGTCTATCAACTACCACCATGATGACACTCTTTCCTTCGGACTTAGGTAAACCTGTGATAAAATCCATTGAAATCTCCTCCCAACATTGACTTGGAATGGATAAAGATTGTAGAAGACTCGAGGTCTTAATTGTCTCAACTTTATTCTGCTGGAAAACCAAAATTCTGCCACAAACTTTTGAATATTAGATTTAATGCCATCCCAAAAAAATTCTTTCTTCACCCTATGGTAAGTTTTTAAAAATCCTGAGTGTCCTCCTAAAGTAGAAGTGTGCAATTCCAAAAGAATCTTTTGTTTTAGCTGGGAATTCTTACAAATATATAAGCGATATTTGTACCATAAGGAATCATTTAACCAAATGTATCGTATACACTAGGATCTGGTTGCAACTTTTGAATGAGTGTCCACACTTCTTCATCCTTCTTCCATTCATCTCTTGCTTCAGTTATCCAATCTGGTTAGATAATAGAAATGGCACAAAGAAATGCTTCCACCTCTTGATTCTTTCTTGAGAGCGCAAATGTCGTGATGACATGTTTAGATTAAATTCAAGAGCCTGCAAAAAGCCCTAACTTCCACAGATCATATCTATGAAAATATTGCGAACCAAGCTCTGAAATTTTGCGACGATGTTCCTCGGGATTTAGGCTTCACACTCTAAAAATTTTAGCTTCTGAACCTTTGGAAAAAAAAAAATTGTAGTGAAAATTCCACGATGACAAGTTTGGAGTAGCGAAAACCCTAGAATCCAAAGCTTTGATACCAAATGTTGTGAAACTAGCTCCAAAAATAGAAGAAAAGAGATATCAACGCCTTAGAAATAAGCCACTTCTTTAGTGGGGCAACTCAATACATTACATGTAACGAACAATTGGACGATACAAATTACAAAACCTCTTTCTATACATAGAGTCACTTTGGGAGACAATGGACCTCAGGTGGGGCTATTGTAATGTAATCCTAGCCAACCCAACAATAATAATGCAGGCACAATAATAAATAATAAGTAATATATGGCACAATAATAATAATATGGGTTACACTAACAACAATAAGGGACCGTACTAGTAATATTTAGACTCGTTAAATTTTTCTTCTTGATCTTGTCTTTCAAGGTGATCAATAATCGCTTTATATGTTATCCCATCCTTCCGCGATCTCAAGACCCTCCTCCTAAGGTCCCCCAATTTCCAGTTAGATCCCTTGAAGCTGCAAGGCGCTAAACTTGGGATTGTCATAAGTGTACAACCTATTTCGTCACGTCCACCACCTAATTATTTTCTTTCATCGTCATCTGAGGATCCTGAGCCAGAAAATCCCAAACCGTCTGCACAGTTTATGGTCTTTCTTGCAAATCCGCTCTTCAATCCGATAGTGGTCTCGCCACAAAAAGCTTATATTCCTTTTGACGCACCCATTTTTCCCCTTGCTGTTTCTCCAGTAGCATCTTGCACTACTTCTCGTCAGTTGTTTCCTCTTGAAATGGAATCTAACAGTGATTATATTCCATTCGTGAGTGCCCCTTAGAGCACTTTACAGGAAACCACTGCAACTCATATTCCAAAAGACATTTAATCCATGTTGTAGAAATTATATAACTGATATGTTATAAATCCGAGATTCTCCTGATCACACACTATTTGAATTCATGCACAATACAGAATCTCTTCTACCATTGATCATTAATTGCGGAAATTAAATCAATTGCATGCACACATTAAAACCATAAAAAATTCACACATATGAACACAGTAATTTATGGGAAAGCTTAAAGATGAAAACCCCCAACTATCTGTATATTATATGTCATAGAGATCATGTAACAATCATCATACAAAGTTCCTCACAAGCTCTCAGAACAATCTCCAATTTCTACACACTAATCAGGCCTGATCTTGAAAATCCCATGCACCGATCTTTGCCAGCCTTTAGTCCATTTACCGCACAATCCTCACAAGAAATAGCTCGGGATGAGTTCGACTTCTCACCTTTCATACTTTTAAAGGCATCTTTACTGAGTGTTGATGACAATACGTGCATCACTATAGTCACAATCGATAGTCACACCGCTTCTTCACCTACTCTTCACCGGTCTCCACCGAAATCGTCTATGCATCAGAGTAATCGATGTATTATTTAGTTGATTAATGAGTTAATAATTAATTAATAACCACTCTCACTAGTGTATCAACTGCCAGACTAGATACAACTAGCTCAACTGTGTTTAACTGTAAATGAATACACCCATCAACTACCTCAATAACTCCACCCAAACTCACATGAGTTATAACCGAAATATCCATGAAATAGCTCCACTTAACCCTCAGAATAGCGTAATTCCTTCGTCACCCGTGCTACATCTGTGCACTTAACTGAAGTGCTCCAAGAGAATAAGATAATGTTTATAGTCCAAATATTATTAAGAGATAATAATATTCGACATATCTATTTTTAGACTAGCAATCTAAAAATAGATTCTGCCCAATATGTCTAAAAATAGAAATCCATCTATTTTTCCAACTTGACCAACCATCCACAAATAGCATCTCGCAACTCATAGAATATGATCGACATGTCTAAAAATAGACTTTCCGACAAAAATCACCTGTGTGGGCCCCACCTAGTTTAGGTGATCACTTTCCAACTAGGATCAGGAATGATGTTTCAGGATGCCTCCTTCACTATTTCTTTTTGCAATATTCAACACTCCCTATCAACAAGAAAGGACTGTCTTTTCATGCGACATGCAACTCCATGCATTCGCCCTGCAACCTTTACAAGCACCATGCAACTCCATGCATCTGCTCTGCAACTCTTCCAAAATTGAAAGGCTCGAAACAACTCAATCAGTCTTAATGCATCTATCATCAAAGTCTTCGACTTCTACTTAGCTACTGCACATGTCTTCAGGAACCACTACGCTATTGAACTCTGCACCCATGCACTCTGCACTTGCTGTCAACTTTGAACCGCGCTCCAATATCTGACACTGTCACTTTGATCTGCCTACATCAATCCAACTGATCATGCTACTGCTACTCTGTGGGCTCCTCATAGCCAGGTTCAATTCATGAGATCCACACCATCTCAATGAATCCTGCCCAGAAATCTCCTCTTGGGATTATCCATGCATGTCACCCCACCTCTCACCTGGTGGTATAGCTGCATGCACTCCCTCTGCCCATCTGGCATGAAATTTCTCTGCATGAGTGGTTTCTCCAACTCCATGATCCTCATCTTGTGGCTGCTCCACATCCCGAGGTTCACTCTTACCTGCATGCAAATCCATCTCCCTCTCAAGCTTCAATTGCATGGCTTTCTCACACTTCCCAACAGTAGGAAGCTCCGTAGAAATTCCATCTACTTCAAATCTATAAAGATTCTTTTGCATCTCTAGTTGTGGTTGCTCCACAACTTTATGAGACTGCTTCTCACGCTGCATGTTGAGAGGCTCCCTCTCAACCACCAAGTCACTAACCTCTGCTTTGCTCCTAAAAGCTTTGCATGCATCTTGTACCTCAGTGCATGTCGATTCTTGGCTCGCGCACATTGCAATTGTCCCGTCGTTGCAAAATTTTCTAACAAAAGCGCTGATTTTAAATCGATGATATCTCCCTCATCCGAGCTCCGATTCAACCGATTTTTTTTTTCAATTTGGGTTTTTTTTCACAAGGAATCCAAATATACTATTTTTTTTCGGAAAATATTTTACCAAAAATTTCATATATTCTCTGCAAACTCGTGTGCCCAAAAATTCCTGCTCTCATTCCATGTAGAAAATCTATAACACTGCTCAGATACCATGTAGAAATTATATACAGTATGCATGTATATATTCTAACTCTCCTGATCTCACAATATTTATCTTCTTGCACAATACAGAATATCTTCTACCATTGATCATTAATTGTGGAAATTAAATCAATTGCATGCACACATTAAAACCATAAAAAAATCACACATATGAACACAGTAATTTATGGGAAATATTAAAGCTGAAAACCCCCAACTATATGTATATTATATGTCATAGAGATCATGTAAAAATCATCATACAAAGGTCCTCACAAGCTCTCAGTACAATCTCCAATTGCTACACACTAATCAGGCCCGATCTTGCAAATCCCATGCACCGATCTTTGCCAGCCTTTAGCCTGCCTCTACTACGCAATCCCTGTTGAAGAATAGCTCTAGATGAGTTCAAATTTCCTTAGCCTTGCTCACGCAGTCTTTAAAGGCATCTCTACTGAGTGTTGGATGCAAACCATGCATCACTATAGTCACAACTGATAGTCACAACTGATAGTCACACTGCTCTTTCACCTACCTCTTCACTGGTCTCCACTGAAACTGTCCATACACTGTAGTTAACTGATGTATTTTTTAGTTGATTAATGAGTTAATAATTAGTGAATTGATTTATAATTAATTCACACCACTCTCACTAGTGTATCAATCAGTTAGACTAGATACAACTAGCTCAACTATGTTTAACTCAGTTAAACTGAACACAACTCCATCAACTACCTCAATGACTCCACCAAACTCTGTCACATGAGTTCTAACTGAAATATCCATGCAATAGCTCCACTCAACCCTCAGAAATAGCGTAATTCCTTCTGTCAACTCCTGTGCCACATCTGTGCACTTAACTAAAGTGCTCTAAGAGAATAAGATAATGTTTATAGTCCAAATATTATTAAGAGCTAATAATATTCGACATATCTATTTTTAGACTGACGATCTAAGAACAGATTCTGCCCAATATGTCTAAAAATAGAAATCCATCTATATTTCCAACTTGACCAACCATCCACAAATAGCATCCCGCAACTCATAGAATATGATCGACATGTCTAAAAATAGACTTTGCGACAAAAATCACCTGTGTGGGCCCCACCTAGTTTAGGTGATCACTTTCCAACTAGGATCAGGAATGATGTTTTAGGATGCCTCCTTCACTGTTTCTTGTTGCAATATTCAACACATGTTTCCTCCTAAAGGCTATCCTTACGTCACCACTCCTCAAGATACAGGAATTAGGACGGGAATACCCTCTATTCAAGTCGTATCTTCACTTCCGCATGGGTATAATTCTCTTGAAAGCCTTGGTTTAGGAGCTTCTGGAGCTACATATTTATTTTGAGATCCCGTTTGGTCAATGTAAATTCCCCCATCTTTAGGCCCATTCATTTCGAATATGGCTACCATATCTCAATTTGTCGTTCGACCTACAGTGACTATAGGTAAAATGACCATTTCAATAGGATCTTCTACCCCCTATCGTTATCTGTGATTAATGCCATTCCACGATTGAGTGGAAAATATACGGTTTCGTCTGTGCCTAAGTGGCATTCCAATCCTCTTTATGCATCGCCCCTTTCGAATGGGGGCATCTAAACTTTGGACCCTTTTCAAGGGCGTGACAACCTATTCTAGTCTAGGTGGAACATTGCTTTCAGAGCCGACAACCACTGTCGTAGGAACTGCTCCATTGAGTGGTCAACCGACTTCAACAGAGTTTTTTGATCAACATCCCCCCCTTAGTACCAACAGACCCAACCGAGACCCCAAGATGGACCTCATGTTCAGCAAGGACCTCAGGTTGGACCCTATGTTCAACAAGGACCATAGTTTCAAACCCAGAAAGGGCCTTATCAACAGCCCCAACAGGGTCCCTATGTTCAACAACAGCTGCAACAAGGTCCTTACCAACCATGGGGGTAGTATGCATATCCAGGTTAAAATCCACCCTATTGGGGGAAGAATATATATCAACCAGGTTGGAACCCTTAGATGGGTAACTCCCAACGACTATTCTCTCCTCACCATCCTCCCTTGCCATTTTTGGCTATGTTGGAACTGTCAGATGTGTCTAAACCCACAAATGACCCCATCCAACATATGTTGTATTGGTTGCTAATTCCAACCAAGATTCCGGGAGATTGCCCAAATTTTTAAGGTGAGTCTAGGAAAGACCCCCAAGCCCATTTCATGACGTACCACTTATGGTGCTCTTCCAATTCTTGGGTTAACGATTCAATTTGTCTACGTCTTTTCCAGCGCACTCTCACAGGTATCATGGCTAATTGGGATATTTAACTCCCTCAAGGTGTCTTATTCGATTTTAACACCTTAGCCATAGCCTTCCTCACTCACTTCTAGTTACATGTCCGGTATGAAACCGACACCCACCTTCTCACATCATTTAAATAGTCAACTGAAACCCATATTCCAGATCATATCCACGAATGGAGGTGCAAACGTTGTCTCATCAAATTTGAGATCCCTGATCAATTTTTGATTGAATGGTTCATGAAATATTTTGTTCCAAAAATCACAAAATATCTCACCATGGGTGGTTCTGTGATGGAAGAGGAAGTCATCGCCCACACTCAATATCTAGATTTGGTTTATTCCCAATATGGAACCCTGTATGAAATCCTACCTGACGCACCACGACCTGCAAACAAACCGACATCATCTCAACCTCCTGCTACGCCTCTTGTTGATGGCGTTATGTGGTCAGTGGCCCATGTTGATGGTAGTGTACCCAAGGCGTCTTCAAAGTCTAATTCCATTGCTGCCACTACACCCTCCAAACCTTCAAATAACCAAAAGAATCCTGGTAAAAATATGAGGTAAATGTTGTCCAATCTACTGTAGTAGAAAAATCCTCAAAAGGTAAGAACAAAGACAAAGGAAAATCCAAATCCGATAACCCTAAACAACATTCAAATAAGACATTTGTTGACGACACTTCCAAACGAAACCCTAAATATCCTTGTTTGATATGTGATGACGACCATTACACCAAGGATTGTCCTTGGTGTGCCAAAGTTTCCCGTCTCTTGAAGGGCAGACCCGAGACTTTAGCTATCTTGAAATAACCATACCCATCCCAACAAATGTAAATGGTAGATCAACCCCAATCATCCAGAAGCTCCCAAGTTCTTATGGCTGGCACAGAACCAATTTATGTTGCCACGCGGTCGAAGATTACTTGAATCCATCAAAAAATCCTATGGAACAGGATGCCACAGATAATCCTTCCTCTTCCATACCTCCTAGTTATATTCCTCTCCTGATTGAAATACCTAGTAGTAATTCCATAATATGACCACCTCCAAAGGGTGTTCTTCGGAAATCGTCTTATAATCTGAACGATCGAGCTGCAAAACACTATAACATTGTAGAGGATTTAGTTCAGTCGCCTTCGATGATGTCATCTTTGGAAGTCCATTCGTGTCCATCACAACAGAAGGCACTATTATCTGCCATTGGAGGCATTGATCTGGTGGATTCTAAACTTATCACTTTCTATCTTGAGAATTTTGTTCCTCGCCTCCCATCTCAGGTAACCTTCCTAATTCAAGTTACCGTGATGGCGAAAACCACTCATTAAATTATTGTTGATGAAAGCGCTTTGACCTGCATCATGTCTATCGCTTGTTGGAAAGTGATTGGATCTCCTCTATTGAGTCAGTTCCCAAACACTTTGGAAGCTTTTGACGGAAGAGGTTCTCGGTTGTAAAGTATTCTCAAAGCCCTACCCATCCTCTTGGAGGAAAAGACAATGAACTTGGAAGTGGAGGTGGTGGATGCCAACGTAAGTTATAACCTCCTTCTTGGACGCAGTTGGACCTATGAAATGCTTTGTGTGGTCTCCACCATCTTCCGTGTTCTTCCCTTTCCTCATCAAGGGAAGATTGTTACCGTTAATCATTTCACTTTCTTCTCCTCTGATTTTTCAACATGAAAGATTCCATATGTTGAGAATACCTCTACTCCCTATGAGAACGTTGGGCCAAGCCTTTTCAACGACTCGTCCCTTATGGGAATTTTTCCACCCCCACCTTCTAATGTTGCCACTATCAACATGATATCATCTGGTCACGATCCATGGACTGTTCCTAGTCCCAACTAACTTGAAATATTTGTTGAGGTTATGCCTCTCAGTACTGAAAAACAAATGTATCAGAGCATTCTTCTGGCTTCTGAGGCTCTTTCTGAAACTAACGAAAAATTGGCTTCATCTCTTGACACTTATGCATAGGCTCCTTGGTTTGGTTCTTGGGATTCAAATGATCCCTTGAAAGAGACATTCTCCACTTACGAGAGTATCGTGGCGGTTATGTCTCTCGAAGAAACTCCATGGGACGACAGTCATCATCGTTCCTCGTTTCTCCCAAGCCTCGGTGAGATCTCCACCTGTCTTTAATCCTGTGTTTCATCTAAATTGAACAGCCTGCTTCAGAATCCCATCTTGATTCATGAAGTTATGCCTGAAGGAAACATGGGGAATATCTCCACCACCATTCCAATTGACATCTCTATTAAATCAGGTGACCTGAAAATTATTGCTAGTTAACGTTGTGCTAGTATCATTTCATGTATAAAATTTTCTTTTCTTAGTTTTACTTATCCTTCATAGGTTTGTTTATGAGCATGTGATTGTTAAATCAATTTACTTGGTGAAATTATGAGTTTGTGATGCAGGAGCATCAAGGCCAATTTTCATTTTTAATTATGTAATAAAGGGGGGTGTGACATTTTAATTGTTTTATTAATTAATTTGTTATTTTTAAATAAAATAGTAGATAAATTATAAAAGTGAGGATTTTGTATATATTCTTTTATTATTTAAAAGGATATGAGAGAAAATATAATTAGGTAGCAAATTTAGGGATTAGGAATTCTATGTACGGGACTTTTTTGGGTCCACACCTAAAATGAATTTAAATTAGATTTAGTTGAGGATTAGGTGGAGAGATTTTTGGAATGAATTAAATTCATTATTTGTGTATAAATGTGAGTGTTTTTGTGAGGAAAAAAACATAATTGAAGAGCTGAGATAGTTGAGAGTGGAGTGAGTGAGGAGTGGTTTAAAGGGCCAAGAGCCAAGAGGCCGCCCAATGTAATATATGGCCGAAGAATTTTTATATTTATATATGTAGTGGCTTTCATGGCTCTTTCACTTTCACGTAAATTTGAGCTGAATGTTTTTTTTTCATGGTTTTATTTTATAGAAAATGGCGAGCATTTTTCATAGTTGAGTGAAGCAGTTGAATTATTATATGCGGGATATGCTTTCTAGAAGACCCCTGCATCATTTTTAGTATCAGAGGGAGGGAAAGATACCTGTTTTGAATTTGCAAATATATATATGTATGAAATATGTATAAGTTGTGGATGCAGGATCCAAATTATGAAAACGTTCTTTTGATTTCAGATCGTGGTATTGGTGTGGATTCATGGGCGTAAATCCATAACCCAGTTTTCACTGTGAAATAGTGCACGCAAAAGAAGACTCTGTGTTGAGTTTGGAGCTAAGGTTGCGTTTATTGTGAAGGCCGGTTATTGGTAAGTTTGAGTCAGCTGTTCGTTGTGAGCGTTGAATGGTGTTAAGCAAGTGCATGACCAGCGTTAAAGCAATGGTGTAATTTTCCAGAGGCAGCGTAACCTCCTTTGCCTGAAGCTGTGATTGAAGAGTTATGTTGACAGTCGTCGACTCTTAAGTTGCGTTGGATCTGGAGTACACGTAGGAGCAAAACTCTGTGTCGAATTGATTCTTACATTATGTAAGAGTTGAATTACAAGTGCAGTGTTTTATATGAAAGCTTGTGAGTGTAAAACTTGATTTAGCAGTTAGTGTTGAGCGCTAAACGATGTTGAGCACGTCTAGCAATTGTATATTCAGCATTAAGCAGTAACATCACTTTTCAAAGGCAGTGTGCTTGAAGTTAACACCTGTGTCAAAGTTTGTGATCGATTGTTGTTGGTTTGATTGTAAGTTGTAATGAAATAGTCGATGCCAAATTGTAGCATTAGCATGAGTTTGTGTTGCAGCATTAAGTGCAGAGCTGAAAGTGAACGAGAGTAGGAAATTGGAGAATGCGTAATCTGAAAGAGTGATTTGTTGTATGATCATGCTATTAAGTTGCATGCATGGAGGAAGGACATCGAATTGCATAAATCGATGTCGATCTGGTGTCAAAGCTTCAAAACTAGAATGCAAGGGAGTTTAAGGGACAGCGTGCCAAGTTGAGAGTGATGGTGCGAATGCCATCGATGGGAAAGGTAAGATCATTGCATTATGTGATGGTTTTATATTATGTGGACCAATCTATTATAACGATGCATGATATGATACGTGGATCTGAAACGATCTTTTAAAGTTTAAAGCCTTAAATTGTTGTGGCATGCGGTAGGAAGGAGAGTTGGATGATATCGAAGATTCATATCGATATTTGATCTGTTAAAACATGAAGTTATATCATGTGAATCGACTATATTATGTTGGGGCTAAATTAACCAAAATTGAGCTTTGAGTTAAGATGTGATAAGCCTTGGCTTCATTAAAAAGTTTAGGTTTTAAATAAAACCAATGGGGTTTAATTAAAGTCTTTTTCTAAGACTTTTGAAAATGGTTTTTTTTAGACTTATTTGGGTTTTATAGAAAAGCCTTGGTTATGTGTTGAGTGGTGTTTAAATCATATGTTTTGATAATCTTCTGCATGAAGGAATTGAAATTGGGATTGTATTGAAGTATGGTTTTCATAAGCCATAAAACATGTGAACAGATGCAGTTCACAAAGGAGGGGAAGATGACTGTTGATAGTCATTTCCAGAGATCTGATGAAGAGTATGAGCAGGAGAAGGTTGAGATAAAAATTCACCTTGAATTGTTAAAAGAGTTGTTGCAGGAAAATGTGAAGAACCAGACACATGGTTGGACCATGAGAAAGAAGGTGAAGTGGCAGAAGCTACACGCAAAGAGGGAAAATCAGGTAAAAATACAGTTGATGGAGGAGCTGAGGAAGCTCGAGTAGATTTTGAGTTGTGAAGAACTCAGAGAGGCTGAGTTAAAAATGGATGTTTCCATTTGTGGCCCGGAACATGGCGAAATTATGGGTGAAGAGATCAGTGAGGGAGATCTCATGAACTATTGGGATAGTTTAGAAGCATCTGAAGATGTGTTCGTAAGAGAAGCAGGTGAGGCTATGAAGCCTTGCAATTTTTCTCACAGTTTATGTATGTTTGCAAGATGTGCGAAAGACGGTGAACAATCTGATGGAAGTGTCACAAAGGAGAATGAAATTCTTGAGGTAAAGTCTGGTAGAGAATTCCTTTCAGAGAAGGAATGTGATGATTGGTCAACAACAAGTGAAGGTATGGAAAATTGTGTAAAATTTCCAAGTTCTACTCCAGTTGAGATTGTTAGGTTATACAGAAAACTAGATCTTCAAAGAAGAGAGTTGGAAAAGCAAAGGACCTATTTTCAGGGAAAGTTACTGAAAGAAACAGAACAGGGAAACATTTTTCAAACAGATGATGTGGATCTTTGCGCTCAGAGGTCTAGAAATTTGCTGAATAATGAAGATTTATCCACCGAGATTATCCTGATCACATACTAATTCGAATTCATATGAAACACATAATCTCTTCTACAATCAATCATCAATTTGCGGAAATAAAAACAGTCGCATGCGCACATAAACACAATATGTAATGGGGAAAGCTTATAGCTGAAAACCCCCAACTATTTTGTATATTATATGGAGAGAACATGTAACGGTACATAGCACAATACTCCTCACAAGTACTCAGTACTATCTCATGAAGTTACACACAAACTAGCTCAGTTTTGAACAAGTCACAAGTTCAAAACTCATCCACTAATTTTCCTGCCTCTATTGCGCAACCAAGGCTGGTCTAATGAGAGATCCAAGGTTCGAATCTCCTTGGCTTGACAGCGCAATCCTCATGGGAAATTTCCATTAAGTGTGGTGCAAATCTCATGCACAACTAATGTCACAACTGATAGCTATCTCAACCCTTTCATCTACCTCTTTCACTGGTCTTCACTAACTGTCCATGCACTGTAGTGAACAGATGTGTTCTTGAGTTGAATAATGAGTTAATAATTAGTGAATTAAATAATATTTAATTCACTCCACTCATTACTAGTTGATTAGCTAGTTAAACTAATCACAACTAGTTCAACTAGGATTAAGCAAGACACAATACACGATTGTCTCATCGCTCCACCAAACTGCACTTGAAGTCCTAAGCGGGAAGTCAACCATGCATGAGCTCACCAAACCCCAAGGAATAGCGTAATTCCTTCTGTCAGATGCATGGGCCACATCCGTAGCTCCAACTGAAGTGCTACAAGAGAATAAACTGAAGTTTAGAGTCCAAATATTATTAAGGGCTAATAATATTTGACTGACCTATTTTTAGACAGGCAGTCTAAAAATAGACTTCGACCTATATGTCTAAAAATAGATGTTACACAGTAATTTGTCACCGTCCTTACCATTCCCCATCCCGCACAATGGAGGACCCATTCTGTGACCTGTGGACATTGTCATGCCTTGAAATCATCATCAATGCATCCCTCTGAACATGAGCTTCATTTGCCCTTGAGACATCTCCTTGCAAAAGTCATGAAAAACATCCCTTTTGGCATTGGCGCGGGCAAGCGGTTCATTCCTCGCGCCAATGGAGAAATTACTGCAAAGGGGTCGCGCCACTTGGCGCTCTGTCATAGAGCCGTAGTCGCGCCACCCATTTTGGGAGTTGTTTTTTAAATAAAGATGGCGGAAGTTGAGTTCTAACAAATTCACAAACCATCACCTATCTTGAGTTGGGAGGTTGGCTGCAGGAGTTCTATGGAGGGAAGTGGTTTTGCCACCTCCCATGGAACCTTCCTTATAGATAGGGCCAATCCCATAATAATAGGGATCCCAACTCCTCCTTCCCCATCTATAAAAGCTTGCTCAAATCAATGGCAAGCTAGTCTTGAAGTGCCTAAGCTCTGAATCTCCATATTCCCAAGAGCCTTTGTGTTGCAAAGAATCCCCTTTTTCCCTTAAGGCTGACTCAAGTAAGGAGACCATTGTCACGAGACTCTGGAGAGGTTTTCCCTTTCCTTGGCAAGCTTTGCGAGACGTGGACGACTGGAAACCCGTTCGAAGAAGACTGCGACGTCAGAACTTGGTTGTAATCTTTCTTCGCTGGTTATTTAATAGATGATTATGATTATGGTTCCACTCCGTTTTCCATCATGTTAATGCGAGTAATGTCCTTTCTGACTGATGTTTAGTTACGTATGTTGGTTTCTATGCTTGTATCTGTTCGTTTCTTCCATGTGCAGGTGTTCATCCGCGGAGATCGTGGAGGGATTGTGATCTGCCGAGGCTGAGGAACGGGGACGCTTCTTCTTCGGATCGTGGCGTTGGAATCCAGGTAGGCTTCTATCCCAAGTCCTTCATTCGTAACTAGGAACTTGCGTCATAACATTGTTTGATTGTTGCTAGACCCCTGCTGGGCTAGTAGGGATCGCCTCTGTCCGCAGAGGGGATTTACCTCCTCAACAAATTGGCGACTCCGCTGGGGATCCAGCTTGTTGTTTGATTTGTAAACTATAGACGGAGTCTGAAGTACAGCCAGATAGCCTTCGAAACGCTTCTGCCTTGCATTAGTGGAGTAGATCAACTCTACTTCAGTCAATCTCCGGTTTGGTTTACGGACTGAACGAATTGGAGTCTTTGTCTTGCCTCGTCGTTTGTATCTTGCTTTTCCTTGCTTGATGAACCTTCTGGGTTGGGTTTTTTTGTGTGTTTTTGCTTCTTGGATTGCTTAGCTTGCATTGGTCTGTTTCTGGAGTAGCTTATTTTTAATTTTTTGCTGAGAAACTCGACTGGCGCGGTTTTTAACCCGACAGTCGCGCCACTTGGCGCATGTTGCCTTTGTTCGACCCGCGCCAATCGCCTTCTGGCGCCAGTTTCACTCTTACAGTCGCGCCACCCCTGTAAGTTTTTTGAGTTTTCTCATTTTTGAGCTCTCTGAAGTTGATCAGTGTTTTTCTTCTTGATTTTTCGACTGCCTGAGTGTGTTGGAGTCTTGTTTGGCTAGGAATTCACCTCTGTCCTTTGGTTGTTTGCTTCTATCTACCGATTTCACGTTTTGAGCCCTAGGTCATCTAGTGGCTTAGTGTATCGAGCCCTCCTTGGGAGTTTCGGTGTTTGGATTGTCCTGTCAACTATTTGATTGATCCTCCACATTCTCTAAGTATTTGTTCATTGTTTCATTATGATTTTTGGGTGATTGTTCATTGCTTCATTCGAAACTCGTTTGGTCTTGCTTTGGACCTAGATCACACGGTCCATTGGAAGCTTTTGAGTCTTTTTCTTGCTTTGAGAGACTTTGGTCGATTTGGGGATCTGATTTCTTGTGTTGTTGAGTGGAATGTGTTTGTTTCGCTCTCTTGAATATCGTTTCTCAAGTTGCTCCATTTGTTTTCAAGTTTGATTAGTGCATATTAGCCATTAAACATTGAAAACCAAAAAATCTCCTATGCTTTTGTTAATTAGTGCAAATTGTAATCTTTTCCATATCGCTAGTGATTAGTGTTTTGAATGAAAAGTTGTCAATTGCATTAGTTGCATTACAGATCTCATTGTTTGGTTTCCGTTCGTTTCGTTTGTGTAAAAGCTCTCAACTCTTCTCTAACTAGTTTTCATCGAACGAAATGTTGCACTGTGGCATATAGCTTTGCATTTAGGAGACACTACATACGATAGGGCCTAGAAATTGAAACTTAATTGAAGATCAACTGTAAAATTTATTCAATTAACCTAAGGCGGCATTGGAACTTAACGAAACATATTTAGAAGGTCTAGGCTAGAGACGTGTTCCGGCGTCGTTAAACCTAGCAGCTGTCGTTCGCCTGTTGGCTTTAGACAGCACTAGTACGGACTTGTGCTCCCCGTACCGTCGCGTATATAAAGGGAGACCCTTATAGGTTTTCAATCCTTTATCCACAGGAAGCCGAGTCTGCCACCCTATACCCGTGATACACCGAACACAGCATTCGGGGAGACTACCTGCACGTACGGAAAGTCCTTGGTCGATTTCTGTTTCATTCTTGAAACCAAGGTGTATATTGCAGTTCACGGATATTTGGTACACCCTTTTGTGCCTAGTTTTTCCTGAGCAGTCATTTGGTCTTTTCTGACTCCCTAAACTTGAAAAGACCGTCAAGCGCTTGTCCTTTCACGCTTGTGTCAACTCTGAAAGAGATAGAGTCATCTTTTTATCGTTTCTCGACTCTTGAAACATGAAACGGTAGAATTTCTTACTTTCCAATGTGGTAAAATTAATCGCCCATGATTTCACACCTATTTAGACATTGCTTGTTGACCGTTTGATCGTGTGTCTTAACTCATTTTCAGCCCATGTGTGTGTTTGCTCTTTTCTTCTAGTCTTTTTCCACGGTGGCGGAACCATCGGTTTCGTCTACTGGTAGTCCTTACACGGACGATTCTTCAGAAGCTTCTGAGCCTTCTGTTGAACCACAGCAGCCTGTTGTTTCCGAGTTTCCTGACGGGGGACCGGTTCTCGCCGAGCAACCCTTTGGAGGACCAGTTGAGTTCAATTGGCCCTTTTCGGACCCTGTGTATGAATTGAGATTAGGAGCTGATTTCCTTTCTCTTACATCGGGTTCGCCGTTTGTTGCTGCTGTTTTTCCTCCTAGTCCTCGCCGTCTTTTGCGTGATTTAACGGCAGGATCAACCATGAGTGATTCTGGTGAGGAAATTCCGGGGTCTGATGACTATCAGCGCATCCCTCGTAGATTGTTTGAGGGAGACGGTTCCGAGCTGGCTACCACATCGTCAGCCAGTCCTTCTTTGCCGCAAGGATACAGATCTCTGGGTCAGATCATTTCAGCTGATGCCTCTATGGGGATATCATCTCCCGCGTCGAGACCAGCTGCCACTACACCCGGGGTGTCCCCTTCGACGCCCGTCACTTCTGTTCCCGTTCGGCCCACTGTTTGTGTGGCTGCCTCTTCTGCTGTTGTCTCAGCATCTGCTACTAGGGCTGGGCCAACTCCTGAAGACATTTACCTAGCTACTGCTATACCGGAGAATATCTCTCCGGAGGAGTATCGGTTGTTTTTACAGCAGTCGAACGCCGGAGCTGGACAAATTCCCCAAGATCCTTATCGATCCTTCTTTTCGCACTATGCACAGGATGGCACTCCCGTGTATATGTTCCTAGGTCAGTTTGATGAGCATGGGGAGGTTTTGCGCCTTCCTGCTCCTGAGGCTTATCTGTATGCTCAAGGTTTACCATACAACCAGGCTTACAACCCGCAGGGACAACCCTTTCAGGGCCAACCTGCGGGCCAACCTGGCTATTTGTATGACCCACAAGGACAGCCCATCCAAGGCTACCCTGCGGGCCAGCAAGGGCCATTATACAATCCGCAAGGACCATATTATAGCCCTGCTGGTCAACCTGCTCAACCTCAGCTAGGGTATCAACCGGGACAGGCCTATGGTCCTGGGGGGAAAATCTAGCCGTCTTTACCAATGCAACCGCAGTATCCTGTTGTTTCTAACGTTGCGTATCAGCCAGGACCACCTTATGGTTCTGCTTCAGGTCAAACTGGTTTTCAGCAAGCACCTGGTCCTGTTCCTCCACCAGGGCAACCGACTCATCCGGTACAACCCGGTGTCCCGCCTCCAGGCCAGCCGACCCATCCGGCACAACCTGGGGCTCACTTACAACCAGGTCAGCCTGCGCAACCAACACCGCCTGGTCACCCGGGCCAGCCTGGTCATTCAGGCCAGCCCCCTCACTCGGGTCAACCTGTTCATTCAAGGCAGCCCTCTCATTCCGTACACTCTGCTCAACAGCCTGTTCATTCAATGCCGCAGCCAAATCAACAGCTGCGCCCTACGTACCAGGCTCCGCAGGGTTCCACTTATCAGCAGCCTACTCATCCTCAGAGTGGTTATTATCCTCATGGTCAGTCTCAACCGAACTATAATCACTCTGGAGGCTCTCAGTATCATCCTCCTCCACCCGGTTCTACCTACGCTCAACAGCCAAATCCAAACGCTGCTTACACGGGGCAGACACCTAATCAGGGCCCGAACCTTGGTTATCAAGCCTCGCACTATGGTTACCAGCATCCAAATCAGTCTGGTTATACGAACTATGCCCCCTACGGTTAGAATCCTCAGGGACAGAACCCATGGGGGCAGGGATATTCACAACCATCGTGGAACGTAGGTACCGGACCTTATCCTGGGACTGGCATGGTAGTTAACCCTCCATTGCCGTTCCTGGCTACCTTGGAACTCCCGGACGTTTCGAAGTTGACCAATGATCCGATTGCACATAATCCATATTGGCCTCCGGTTCCCACCAAGATACCAGGTGACTGTCCCAAGTTTGAGGGCAAAGCTGGAGAAGACCCCCAGGCGCATGTGATGACGTATCACCTCTGGTGCTCGTCTAACTCTTGGACCGACGATTCGATTCGTCTGCGTCTTTTCCAACGTACTTTAACAGGAGCTGCTGCTAAGTGGTACATAGAGCTATCCCGTGGTATTTTTCAGGATTTCAACTCGTTAGCTATGGCTTTCCTCACGCATTTCCAGTTACCGGTCCGGTATGAGGCCGGGACACACCTCCTGTCTTCTCTAAAGCAGGACTCGGCCACTCACATCTCGGATCACATCCATGAGTGGCGGCGCCGTCGTCGACTGATCAAGTTTCACATACCTGATCAAATTTTGACTCACTGGTTCACCACCTCCTTTGTCAATAAAATCGCTCAGGATATCGCGATGGGAGCGTGTGTGACGGAGGAACAAGCTATCGTGCGTGCCCAGTACCTGGATCTTGTCTATTCGCAATCTGGCACGCTTTATGACATCTTGCCTGATGCTCCACGGCCCGGAACCACAAAGGCCCCGCCTACCCCTACGGTGGATGGTGTCATTGGTTCCGTTTCTCAAAATTCGAAGAAGTCTTCGAATGGGAAGCAGAAGGCTAATTCTTCCAACAATACCTCTGCTAATTCCCCCTCATCTGATTCTGGTAAAACCGCGGAGGTGAATGCCGTCCAGGCCAATCCTACGGACAAATCCTCCAAGGGCAAGAAGAAGGGCAAAGGCAAATCAAAATCTGATGCCCCGAAACCGGAATCTAAATCTCGAACTGAGGATGGCTCCCAACGTAAGCCGAAATTCCCTTGCCTCATCTGTGAAGGTGACCATTACACTAAGGACTGTCCCCGACGGTCCGAAATTAGTCAACTTCTTAAAGGCTCAAAAGGGACTCCGACTGTTTTAAAAGAGCCATTTCCATCTCAGCAGACCCAGATGGTCGAACAGGGGTCACCATCTGCACCGTTTGGGTCTCAGGTTTTCATGATGAAGACTAATGCACCTATCACTATCGCTACGAGATCAAAGGATTACAACAGTCAGCAGCAGGCACCCGGGAAGGCAGTTGCGGAAGGGCCGCCTCCCCCACCTGTTTCTGGTCCGTTGGAAATCGAGAAGCCGACTCTCGAACCCATTGTGAAGCCACCTCCCAAGGGTGTTCTTCGGAGATCCTCTTACAATCCAAATGCTCGTGCCACTCAACATTACAGTATCGTTGAGGATCTGGCACAGGCGCCATGTGCCATGTCTGCACTTGAGGTTCTTCAAAGTTGTCCTTCACAACGGAAGGCTTTACTGTCTGCCATCGGTGGCATCGATCCCGCCGACTCGAGCCTTCTCACCTTCGATCTGGAGAATTTTACTCCCCGGCTTCCACATCAAATCGCTTTGGTCATTCAAGTCGGGATTAACGGTCTCAACATTCATAGGGCCGTCGTAGATGAGGGTGCATCTACCTGCGTTATGTCCTCCACTTGCTGGAAGGCCATTGGCTCTCCAGCCTTGTCGTCATCTCCCAATGCCCTCGAGGCATTTGATGGTCGGGAGTCTAAACCCCTGGGAGTTCTTGAGAGTCTTGCGATCACATTACAGGGAAAAACTGTCAACGTGGAAGTGGAAGTGGTTGACGCTAAACTCAACTACAATATACTTCTTGGCCACAGCTGGACCCATGCCATGTTCTGCGTGCCGTCTACTGTCTTTCGATTCATTAAGTTCCCCCATGAGGGCAAGATTGTCACAGTAGATCAGTTGTCATTTTTCACCTCTAGCTCTGAGAACAACGTGCCGTACGTGGATCAAATTCCGAATCCCCCAGACAGCATAGGACCTGGTCTTTTCAAAGACCCTGTTCTCATGGGTATATTCCCCGCACCGCCACCAAATACCGCTCAAGTCAACATGTTGTCTAGGACTGATGACCCCTGGCTTATTCCTACACCTGAGCAGGTATATGAGTTTGGAGAATCCATGCCTTTAACGCCAGTATAGATCAGCTACTGTGAGATTGTTGACGCATTGGACCCTCCACCTCCTCAGCATGCTCCGATGAGCATGGCTCTTGACGTCTACTCACAATCCTCCTGGCTTGGTCAAGCTGATTCGCCTGATCCTCTTAGAGAGACTTTTCCTTCAGATGAGGCTATCATTGAAACTATGTCCCTTGAGGAGCTGCCTTGGGGCGATGGACATCATCGCTCCTCGTTTATGCCCAGCCTGGGGGCAATGACTGATTGTCTGGAGCGTTATGCTACTCAGGTGCCTTCCCCTCCTCTTCAAACACCGATCTTAATGCACGAGGTCTTTTCGGAAGGTAATCTGAGTAACATTACTCAAACTGTTCCAATCAACATCTCCGTTAAACCGGGGATTGTTGAGAACATTCATGTGGGTGTGACTTGTTCTCCCAAGGAGATTCAGGTCTATACTGAGCTTTTCAAAGAATTCAGAGATGTTTTCGCATGGTCTTACGAGTAAATGCCGGGAATTGATCCAAGTATTGTCGTGCACGAGATTCCAACCTACCCAGGTGCGAAACCCGTGCGCCAACGCTTACGTCCCATGCATCCTCGGAAAGCCGCCGCCATCAAGGCAAAAGTTGAAAAACTTCTGAACGCGGGTTTTATTTATCCTATCCCCCTTACAGAATGGGTGTCCAATATCGTCCATGTTGATAAAAAGCAGGGTACAATTCGAGTCTGTGTGGATTATTGCGATATCAATCGCGCCTGTCCTAAGGATAATTATCCCACTCCGTTCATCGATCAGATCATCGACGAGTGTGCCGGGAGTGAGATCTATTCCTTAATGGACGGTTTCTCAGGCTACAACCAAATCAATATTGCACCTGAGGATCAACATAAGACCACATTCATCTGTCCGTGGGGCACTTTCGCGTACAAAAAACTCCCGTTCGGCTTAAAAAACGCTGGCGCCACGTTTCAGCGTGCGATGTCCTACACTTTTCATGATATTCGCCATATTGTCCAGCCTTATCTGGACGACTTGCCAGCCCATTCGGGTAAGCGAGAGGACCATCCTGAGCATCTCCGCCAGATATTCCTTCGTTGCAGACGCTACAATATCAGGCTCAACCCTCATAAGTGCGTCTTCTGCGTTGATTCTAGCCGTCTTTTAGGCTTTATAGTCTCGAAAGACGGAATTCGCCTCGACCCTTTAAAGGTTGAGGCCATCGTAAATCTCCCATCACCCTCCTCCCTGTATCAGTTACAGAGTCTACAAGGGAAAGCGAATTTTCTTAGGCGCTTTATCTCGAATTATGCCGAGGTGGCCAAAGGATTCACTCGTTTGTTAAAGCAGAATGTTCCCTTTCACTGGGACGAAATTGCTCAGGAATCCTTTGAGAAGCTGAAGACATTGCTAGTCAATGCTCCATTGCTTCGTCCTCCGGACTACCACCGCGACTTTACTTTGTATCTAGCCGCCGCATTAAGCACCATCGCCATGGTCTTGGTGCAGGATGACGAGAACGGTGACGAACATGTCGTTTATTACCTGTCTCGGAACCTTCTCGACCCGGAAATGCGTTATGCACATGTCGAGAAGTTGGCCTTAGCAGCAGTACATGCCGTACAACGCTTTCGCCATTACATCCTTTTGCGCACGATAACAGTGGTTTCAGACTGTAACCCTATGACGTATATTCTTTCTAGACAATTACTAGGGGGCAAGTACTCCAAATGGATCGTGATCCTGCAGGAGTTTGACTTGGAGTTCACCATTGCCAAGTCAACTAAATCACTGGTCTTCGCGGATTTGATATGTTCTCTCCCTACAGACTCTGTTCCTTCACACTCCGAAGATCATATACCGGACGAGACGCTGTTTCTTATCGATACTCGTGATCCTTGGTATGGTGACATTATAGTGTATCTTCAGACCGCGACATTTCGGTCTGAGTTGGATAAAACTGCCCGCCGTCGGATTCGGCACCAGTCCCAACCCTACCGTATCGTAGGAGATACCTTATATCGTGTTGGAGTAGATTCGGTGCTCCGACGATGCCTTACCTTGGAAGAGGCTGAGAAAGTCTTGAATGACTGCCACAGTGGCGCCTGTGGCGGACACATGTCCGGATATGCTACTGCCCAGAAGATTCTACGGGCAGGTTATTTCTGGCCTTCTATATTCAAGGATTGTATCACTGCAGTCCGAAAATGTCATCCATGCCAGATTTTTCAGCGCAAGATGCGCGCGCCGCCGTTGCCTTTGCATCCCGTTATTACCGTCGGCCCTTTTGCGAAATGGGGCGTGGATTTTATGACGTGTAACCCTCACTCGGTCGGGGGGCATGCGTATATCATTGTCGCCGTCGACTACTTCACTAAGTGGGCCGAGGCGATGCCTACACTAGATGCTGACGGGAAAACGGCTGCTTCATTTATATTCAACCACGTTATCGCACGATTCGGGGTTCCTCAAGCCATCGTCACTGATCATGGTACTCATTTCCGTGATTATATGATGACGGAGCTGACTTCAACGTTGGGCTTGCGTCACGACAGCTCAACACCATACTACCCTCAAGCGAATGGTCAGGTTGAAGCGGTGAACAAGACTTGGTCACCATGCTTCAGCGAACAGTTGGGATTCATAAATCCAGTTGGCATCTCCAACTGTTCTCAGCTCTCTGGGCATACCGAACATCTGCTAAGAGTGCAACCGGGTTCACACCTTTCCAATTGGTGTACGGTCTGGAAGCTACTCTGCCGGTTGAATGTGAAATTCCTTCGCTTAAATTAGCTTTGGAGCTATTACCGGATACCTCCCCTGAGGAAGAACGTCTTCTGTATCTTGAACGATTGGATGAAACCCGTCGACTAGCTGCTTTGATTATCGAAGCACAAAAGAAGAGGGTCAAATCTCATTTTGATCAAACTGTTTCTCCCCGTTCTTTCATCGAAGGAGATCTCGTCCTCTTGTACGATCAGACACATGATAAGCTTGGAGCCGGTAAACTCTAGCCTATGTGGCACGGTCCCTATATAGTAAAACGCGTTTTGAAAAATGGGGCCTACGAGCTTATAGATTACGAAGGAGTTCCGCTGGCGCAGCCCAGAAATGGGTTGTACCTTAAAAAGTACTACGCTTGAAGTGATTTCTTGGTGTGGTGTGTGTACATAGGTGTGTGATTGTCATTTGTGTGCATAGTGTGGTGTGCTTTGTAAACATCTTTCTGCTGATCGGGTCTTCCTGGTTGTGCAGATGTCTATTCATCCATTTGTTGGTTTCGCGGATGGTGCCTCCCGCAGTACCAGGAATCTATCTTCCGCAGCCTGGGTAATTTACGATCCTGCTGGTGAGTTGATTGACCTGCAAGGTGCGTGTTTAGGACGCACCACGAACAATATAGCGGAATATAGCGCCGTGTTGGAATTATTAACCGAGGCAGTAAACCTTGGTATCCGTGAATTGCTCGTGTACCTAGATTCACAACTTGTAGTGTTATAGCTGAACGGACACTATTCGGTAAGGAACCCGTCCATCTTACGTCTGTATTTGCGTATTCGATTACTGGAAAGGAATTTTGACTACATTACATATCATCATATACCCAGGCATTTGAATACATTAACAGATGCAGTAGCAAATTTGGTATTAGACAGACATTTGCGCAATTTATAATCATCATCACATGTAAAGAAAGACTCATCCAGAAATAGATATATATATATAGATATCGAAATGTTTACATAGAGTGTGTCACATAAAACTCAAAAAATATACATAATCGTCTTAGTACATCCTGAGACACTATGTCTCTCAAAAATAGGTGTGGCATAAATCCTAAGGACTAATCCGCATGGTGCTCATGGTAGCACGTCACTGCACGCACTAGGCGCCTCAGGATTCGGTGGATCCGGTTCGGAACTCCCACCATGTGGCGCTGGTATGCCATCGGTACGTCTGATAGTCGGGCATAGTCTGGGATCCCATGGGAAATCCCCTCGAGGTTCTGGATCAGTTCCTCTCCTCCGGTGCCTTCCCCCTGGATCTCAGGGGCGAGTTGTGTCCTCCGGGAGATAGGAGACATCCCACCTGGTCTCTCAGGTCCTACATCTGCATGCATATATAATTGTGTTAAGACGAATGTGTATCAAAAAAAAAAAAAAAACATATAAAACATAAAATCAAAATATGAGGTCTTACCCAGCTCCTCGTCCCAGTCATCTCCTTCTGGTAGTGGGAGATCTGGGTCCCCGGTAAAGTCAGTTCCCGAATAGGGCCAATCCTCCACGACGATCAGCTGGCGCCGTAACCACCTGAAGAACTCTGGCCTCCAGGACATCTGTTGGCCACCTCCAGATCTGGGCATCAGTGCTGCCCAGCGAACCATTCGTGGCTCTCGTGGTATCGGACTCGCCACTGCGGCCCCTTGGCCCCGGAAGATTGGTATGCGTTCCAGAATGAACGATACCAAGATGGAACCATATTCGAACTGTTTCAGTTTCCCCTGTTTGCACCTTGTGAGCTGCCTTTTCATGTTGATAGTTACTACTTCTGCCCAGTTGAACAGTAGGGGACCCATGCATTCTGAGGCCAGCAGGAGTTGAGTTTTCGTGGCCTCGTGCGGAGCCTGCGATCCAGCAGCCCGCGTAATGGTATGGAGAACTACTCTCAGTGCTAGATCAGGGATGGTGGAGATGTCCACCTTCTTGCTTCCTGATCCTGTTTGTGCCCCTCGGCACACCCGTGCCATTACTTGTTCCATCTTTTCCGCGGATGGTCTGCTTCCAGTCAGTACAGGGATTGGACCTCTGCGGGACAATCCGGTAATGAAATAAACTTCAGTGACCTCCAATTCTAACACCTGGTCTTGTAGCTTGAACACTTGTTCGTTTTCATCCCAGATGCTGATTAGATATTGGAGGAGCTCGGGCTGAGCTCGTAAACATGGCGTGAGGAAGAAATTCTTCAATCCACAGTCTCTAAGTGCGTTCATGCAAGCTTGGCTTTGCATGGCCTGTTCATCCTCGTCTCCGTGCTCTCGTTCCTTCCATTCGATTGCCATTTTGAGTGATTATCTGCATTCACATGGTCAAAAACCCCTGATTAGATCTTTGATGAGCTTCAAAATTCCAAGAAATTTGGTTTAAATGTCGAAATTTTGGGCGGAATTTAGGTTCGGCCGCTGGCGCGGCTATTTTGCTAACAGTCGCGCCATGTGGCGCGAGCCCTTTAGTAAAAAGAGCACATTGGCGCGGGTCCGTGCCCGATACCCGCGCCAATGGGCCCGGCCCTAAAATTTTAAAAGTGCCCATGCAAGACTAATTTTTAAGGGAAAATCATTAAAAAATGAATGAAAATGTAGAGCAAGGGAGCGCCTTTTACCTGTGACAGACGAAAAGTTGAATGGTTGCCTGGATTGGTCGCAATCGTCGACGGAAGTTTCTGCTCCAAATGGACCACTGTTGTTTTCTACCAAGGTAAATAGTAAAAGTAATTTTATTTTTACCAATTAGACATATTTATAACTTTTTCGACATTAAAATGAGTTTTAAAAGTTATTTTTATCAAATATTTGCATATATTATGTCGAAAATGGATTTTACGCTTGCTTGGTATGCGCAGCAACAGGTTTTTGCGACTTAAAAGATGGACACGAGTTGTATTTTATACTTTTTCGGACTCGGTAAATACACAAAAAAGTCACTCTGGAGTCATCTTTCAGCTCTTTTCTGACTCTCTAAATATGAAAAGATCGCCGAGGCCCTTGTCATTTCGATCTCGTTAAAATGGACACGAATCGACATCCACCCAGTATAAGTTTAACCCTTTTTCGGGCTGGGATGGATTGATTACGAAAAAGGAATACCCTAGCCTATTGCGACTAGGAGGTTTTCCCAGATATTGTTTTCTACCTTTTCGGATCTGGGGAACTATCTACGAAAAGGGACCTGTGGAGTTTTCTTTTCCGCTGTCTTTTCAAACTCTCTAAACATGAAAAGACGCCGAGTTCTTCCTTTGTCAGACTCGTTAAACCCTGATGACATCGGATCTAGTCGAAATGACGTTCTCTGAGTTTCTCCTCCCTAGGACTCATTAAATGCACTAGGATGGATTCGCCCGAAGGGCGGACTTATATCGCAAGCATATGCTATCCCCTTCAAGCTTGTTATTAAAAATAATTGGGGTACTCGCCAGAAATGGTGGGGGAAAATGGAACCATCGTCGTTGTCGTCGGCAGTATGTCGCTCTTGAACATGGCACTTGTCTGCATTCGTGTCGGGTTGGGGACATCTCATCTCGTTGTTTCACTTTGCCTCCGTGGGTTTGGGTAATCTCTTTTGACCTCTCATCTGTTCACTGCCTCGTCGCCATGACCTCTGATCCGTTGATGTCAAATACTGCCAAGTCCATTGTCGTGTCGTTCATGTGTTCAAGAGAAGTTGGCCTCTGCAAATATCAACCTTCCTTTGTTTCTCATACGATCCTGATTCACAACAAAAACATCATGTTCCTCTGTCTCGTGTCGATGATGTGGGAATCATTATGGCCCACCTTCGATCAAGGTCACTTCCTGTCGACTTCAACTCATTATCCAGGAAGTTGGTCTAGAGACTCCTTGTGGTACCTTGGAGCCTGCATGCCTCAATGGCAGGTTCGTCGCATTCGACGAGAGGTTTACATCATTGGCCTCCGATCGAGTGATTTTGCGGGTGTTCGACGTCAACTCATTTATTCGCACGCCGTAGATTGTACCTGTAGTACCTTGAGGACCATTGTCATTATTGGTGGTTTCTCTCGCGTCGGTTAACGGCTTTCATCATTGGCTGGTAATCCGACGATGTTCTTGCATGTTCGACTTCAGCTCACATATTCACATGCTCGAACTTGTACTCTGTTGGGTCGAGATGGAGCGCAAGACCCTGGATTGTGTCTGTTGTAATCCAGGCTGCGATTGTGGATTATTATCATTATGTACATGACTCATTGATTGGATGGCTGCGACCATACCTGAGTCTATTTATTTGATCTTAGTTGGATGGCTGCGCCCATGCCCTGGATCCGGATTATAGCATACTCTGTTTCGGATGGCTGCGTCCATACCACTTATACATCATGTACTTGAGATATCGGTTGTATCTTTCTGCGCAGGTTTTCCGACGGCGGGCCTTCAGTTGAACATGTTCTCGTAAAGCATTTCACCCCTCTCCCTCTCGGGCCTCATACTTTAGGGGGCATCTGTTACACAGTAATTTGTCACCGTCCTCACCATTCCCCATCCCGCACAATGGAGGACCCATTCTGTGACCTGTGAACATTGTCATGCCTTGAAATCATCATCAATGCATCCCTCTGAACATGAGCTTCATTTGCCCTTGAGACATCTCCTTGCAAAATTCATAAAAAACAGCCCTTTTGGCATTGGCGCGGGCAGTCAGTTCAACACTCGCGCCAATGGAGGAATTACTGCAAAGGGGTCGCGCCACTTGGCGCTCTGTCATAGAGCCGTAGTCGCGCCACCCAATTTGGGAGTTGTTTTTTAAATAAAGATGGCGGAAGTTGAGTTCTAACAAATTCACAAACCATCACCTATCTTGAGTTGGGAGGTTGGCTGCGGGAGTTCTATGGAGGGAAGTGGTTTTGCCACCTCCCATGGAACCTTCCTTGTTGATAGGGCCAATCCCATAATAATAGGGATCCCAACTCCTCCTTCCCCATCTGTAAAAGCTTGCTCAGATCAATGGCAAGCTAGTCTTGAAGTGCCTAAGCTCTGAATCTCCATATTCCCAAGAGCCTTTGTGTTGTAAAGCACCCTCTCTTTCCCTTAAGGCTGACTCAAGTAAGGAGACCATTGTCACGAGACTCTGGAGAGGTTTTTCCCTTTCCTTGGCAAGCTTTGCGAGACGTGGACGACTGGAAACCCGTCCGAAGGAGACCGTGACGTCAGAACTTGGTTGTAATCTCTCTTCGCTGGTTATTTAATAGATGATTATGATTATGGTTCCACTCCGTTTTCCATCATGTTAATGCGAGTAATGTCCTTTCTGACTGATGTTTAGTTACGTATGCTGGTTTCTATGCTTGTATCTGTTCGTTTCTTCCATGTGAAGGTGTTCATCCGCGGAGATCGTGGAAGGATTGTGATCTGCCAAGGCTGAGGAACGGGGACGCTTCTTCTTCAGATCCTAGCATTGGAATCCAGGTAGGCTTCTATCTCCAGCCTTTTCATTCGTAATTAGGAACCTGCGTCATGACATTGTTTGTTTGTTGCTAGACCTATTTCGGGCTAGTAGGATCGCCTCTGTCCGCGGAGGGGATTTACCTCCTCAACAATGAGGTCCATCATTTTTACCAACTCGAGCAATCATCCAAGAATAGCATACTGCAACTCCTAGACGATGCTCCATATGTCTAAAAATAGACTTTGCGCCAAAAATAGCCTGCGGGCCCACTTAGTGAAGGCGACTTCATTTCACTAAGCTCCATCATCTTGTTGCATTTTCAACACTCCCTCTCGACAAGATATGGATTATCTGCAACCCCTATCCTGCCTCTGTGGAATTTGAATTTTCTCCTGGTGAGCGCCTTCGTCAAGATGTCAGCATCCTGATCCTCCGTGGGAACATATGAAAGTAACATGATTCTCCGCTGAACACAATCTCTGATATGATGGTACCTGATGTCGATGTGTTTGGATCTATCATGAAATAATGGATTAGCCGAGAGTTTAATGCAACTCCGATTATCACAATAAATCACTGTAGGCTCCAAATGCAACCCGAACAATCCGACGAGGATCTTCCTCATCCAAATAGCCTCGCATGCAGCCAAGCTTGCTGCCATGTACTCAGCCTCTGCTGAACTGAGTGCCACGGATCTCTGCTTCCTGCTGTACCAGGAAACTGCTGTTGACCCAATGATGAAAATACCTCCAGATGTGCTCTTACGGTCCGTTGGGCTCCCTGCCCAATCTGCATCAGTGAAGCCGGAAAGCTTCGCTCCATCCTCCTGTCTGTACCATAGACCATATCCCGATGTGCCACTAAGATAACGCAATACATGCTTGCCTACCTTCCAGAAGAGCTTGGTAGGATTAACCATAGCTTGCGAAAGCTGGTTAATAGCATAGCATATATCGGGTCGTGTATTGACCAAATACATAAGCGACCCCACCAACTGTCGATAGACAGTGGCATCCACTACCTCCGCTGAAGTAGCATCCTCCTTCCTCCAACCACCAGGAAGAGGAGTGTCAACGGGCTTGCAGCCTTGCATGTTGAACCTCTCCAGAATCTCCCGGGCATACTTGCCCTGAGAAACAAACAGTCCTCCGCTGCGCTGCCAAATCTCCAATCCCAGGAAATAATGAAGGATGCCCAAGTCCTTCATCTCAAACTCTCGTGCAAGATCCTCCTTGCATGAAAGTATCAAATTCTCATCGCCAGTCAAAATCAGATCATCTACATACAGTACGATGATCAACAGCTTCCCCTCCACCACAATCTGGTACAGGTTTGGATCCGCCTCACTCTTGGAGAATCCAAGCCCGGTGAAGTAGCTGTCTATCCGAGTGTACCAAGCACGAGGTGCTTGCTTCAGCCCGTACAGTGCTCTCTTGAGTCGGCAAACATGCGACTCACTGCTGAAGATCTCGAAACCTTCAGGCTGCTCTATGTACACCTCCTCCTCAATGACTCCATTGAGGAACGCAGTCTTCACATCCATCTGATGGATGTGCCACCCCATCTGCGTTGAGAGAGCTAGGATCGTTTGTATGGAAGAGTACCTTGCGACAGGTGCAAAGGTCTCCTCATAATCGATCCCCTCGATCTGTGAGAAGCCACGGGCAAAAAATCTTGCCTTGTACTTCTCCACACTCCCGTCAGCCGCCTGCTTCACTTTGTAGATCCATCGCGAACCTACAACTGATTTCCCAATCGGTCTTGGGACAATCTCCCATGCACTGTTCCTGATGATCGAATCATATTCTTCGATCATGGCATCAACCCATGCGGGTTCCTCCACAGCTTCCTCAAAATAGGATGGCTCTGTCACAACACATTGACTCACAAGAGCCATGTATCCAGTGTACCGATTCGGTGACTGTCTCTGTCTGCGCTGTGCTGTAGGTGGTCCTACAACCTTCTCTGCATCCCGAGCCAGTCGCTCAGCTTCTGTAGTGCGCATGCGCCCTCTGATGGTTGGCGCTGCATGGGTGGTTTCTTCCACCTCCTGAACTTCCTCTTGTGGCTGATCCACATCCGGAAGCTCCTCCTTAGGAACTAATATCTCCTCATCTGCATGCAAGTGTGGCTCCCTCTCAAGCGAACACTGCATGGCTTTCTCCTCCTTAAACTTGATATCCCGTCGCACAACAGTCTTGCGACTGTCTGGAAAATACACCCGATAGTTGTGAGGTGTATCAGTGTACCCCACAAATTTCCAACCTCTGCGGTCGGATCCAGCTTCTTTTTGGCATCCTTCATCACATGCATTTAGACAGGAGAACCAAAAATCCGCAAATGGGAAATGTCATGCCTTTTGCCAGAATAAGCCTCCTCCGGTGTACTCATGCCAAGAATCTTGTGAGGACAACGGTTCTGCACATACACTGCTGTATTGCATGCCTCAGCCCACAAGTGAAGGGGTAGGCCCTCATCATGCAACATCGCCCGTGTAGCACCCACGATCGTTCTGTTCTTCCGCTCAGCCACCCCGTTCTGCTGTGGGTTATGGGGTGCGATGAGCTCTCTCCGAATCCCTTCTGCGCTGCAAAAGTCCTTGAATTCAGCCGAGATGAATTCACCACCATTGTCGCTCCTAAGAGCCTTCACATGCTTCCCCAATTCCTTCTCAACCAGCGCCTTGAATTCACAGAAATTTGAATATGTCACCGCTCTTCTTCGCAAGAAGAAGATCCCGACACTGAGATAAATCATCAGCAAATATACGCAAGCCGCCGTGCTGCAGCCGAGCTACGAGAAAGGACCACACACGTACGTGTGAACTCTCTCAAGGATCGTTGTGGCACGACTATCCTTCTCGTGAAAGGTGGCTTTCACATACTTCCCTAAAGTACACCCCTTGCACTGATCTGACTGCGCAAGAGTGCCCTTAGGAAGCCCAGTAGAAATCTGCTGCAGGATCTTCAAAGCTCCATGGTGAAGGTGGCCCAATCTCCTGTGCCACAGTTCGCCCTCATCATCTCGGCTCACCACTTCTCCCGCCTTGCATGCCATTGCTGCGCAGCCATCTACTTGCAACTGATAAAGGTTCTTGACTCGAACCCCTATCTTCCGGGTCTCTCCAGTTGTCTTGCTGCGCAGGAAAGCTTTTCCTTCGCTGAAGACCACATCATACCCCTTGTCTTCCAACATCGCCACAAAGATCAGATTCTTCATCAATCCTGGAACATGCAAAAATTCCTTCAATATGAAAGGTTTACCAGACTCCCTCTCAAAGGAAATGGTACCGATACCAGTCGCACTGTATCTACCATCATCGCCCATCTCGATGTGCACTCCAAGATCTTTTTCCTCCAGATCTGAAAACAGATCTCGATCTCCGGTCATGTGAAATGACGCACCGCTGTCCAAGAACCACACCGATCCCATCACACTTGAAACCAAGCATGCGATCAGTGAAAAATCTAGGTAATCGAAGTCAATGCCTTCCCATCACAGATCCCAAGAATTTTCTTATTTTCTTCTTCTCAAGGACACCAGGCATAGTGTCCGTGGCCGGTGACAAGGAAAACACTTCACCTTGGACATGTCTGCTTTCTGCCTTTCGCACCAGAATGAGAAGTCATTTTTCCCTTCTTTGCTTTTACAACAAAGCACTCTTTCTATCGTATACCTTTAATGAAGATCCGTCCCTGTAGTCCTCCTTAGGTATCTCCTCCCCGCATGAGATCCGCCCTGCTACGCTCCCATCCTGGGCAACTTCTCCCGACCATCGTACGTAGTTCCCGATATGAGTGCCAAGCCTTCGGAAGACCAAGGAGAGCCAGGTCGACCATGTCCTCGTCTTCGATAGTCACCCCCGCACTTCCCAGCTCATCTCTGCACTGAGTGAACTTTGTGAGGTATTTGGCGATACTGTCGCCTTTCTCCATCTTGATGTTCCTAAGCTTATCTTTGAGCGCCAGCTTCCTTTGGTCGCTCTTACTCTGGAATAGATCCGTCAAATCTTTCCACATTAGAAATGGAAAAGCCTTTCCATGCAGGCTGGATACAATATGATCCTTGACGCCCTCCAACAGGATCCTTCGACATTTCGCCATCTTCTTTTGCCATGCTTCGACTTCAGCAGGATCAGTGGGATTTTGGATATCCGTATCTACGAACTCCTTCAGACCATTATCTTCTAATACTGCCTCCATGCACCTTTTCCATGCAGAAATGCAACATAATTCGAATCGCCTTCAAGAGCATATTCGAGTCGCAAAACCGTTGAAAGACATTTTCAACTCCTACACCAAGAAAACAAATCGTCGTTAAAATTCGAATTCCAACTTAAAACTAACCCGTTTTCTCCTGATCTCAGGAGAAAATTATTTCAAAGAATGCAGATCGAATCGTAAGGGCATTTTCATCGGATATATCACTCGAGAAAGGGATGGATCCGCAGGCTACCGGCTCAAGTTACGGCACTGCTCACCGAAATAATATCAGAATCACCGCAATAGACCCGATGATTGATTGGCTCTGATACCATGGTACTATTTAATAATGAAGATTTATCCACCGAGATTATCCCGATCACATACTAATTGAATTCATATAACACAATAATCTTTTCACAATCAATCATCAATTTACAACACCCAGAAACAATGTATGCGACAAAAACACACAGTATGTATGGGGAAAGCTTATAGCTGAAAACCCCTCAGCTATTTTGTATATTATATGGAGATAACATGTAACAGTACATAGCACAATACTCCTCACAAGTACTCAGTACTATCTCATAAAGTTACACACAAACTAGCTTGGTTTTGAACAAGTCACAGGTTCAAAACTCATCCACTAATTTCCTGCCTCTATTGCGCAATCAAGGCTAGTCTAATGAGAGATCCAAGTTCGAATCTCACTGGCTCCAACTGTGCAATCATCATTGGCAATCTCCTCCAATGCTTGTGCAAATCTCATGCACAACTGTTGTCGCAACTAATAGCAAACTCACCCTTTCATCTACCTCTTCCACTGGTCTCCACTGAACTGTCCATGCACCGTAGTGAACTGATGTGTTCTTGAGTTGAATAATGAGTTAATAATTAGTGAATTAAATAATATTTAATTCACTCCACTCATTACTAGTGTATTAGCCAGTTAAACTAAACACAACTAGTTCAACTAAGTTAAACCGAACACAACTCCACCAACTGTCTCATCAACTCCACCAAACTCTGCCACTGAAGTCCTAATTGAATTCAACCATGCATGAGCTCACCAAACCCCAAGGAATAGCGTAATTCCTTCTGTCAGATGCATGAGCCACATCCGTAGCTCCAACTGAAGTGCTGTAAGAGAATAAACTGAAGTTTAGAGTCCAAATATTATTAAGGGCTAATAATATTTGACTGACCTATTTTTAGACAGGCAGTCTAAAAATAGACTTCGACTTGTATGTCTAAAAATAGAGGTCCATCTATTTTTACCAACTCGACCAATCATCCAAGAATAGCATACTGCAACTCCCAGACCATGCTCCATATGTCTAAAAATAGACATAGTCTAAAAATAGACTTTGCGCCAAAAATAGCCTGCGGGGCCAGTTAGTGAAGGCGATTTCATTTCACTAAGCTCCATCATCTTGTTGCATTTTCAACAAGAGGAGCTAAGGAGGAAACTAACTCTTTGTCTTGAAGGGATGTGGTGCCATGATGTGAGTCTGCTTCTTGCTCACTTTCTACTACTTTTATGACTTCTGTCTCTATTTCCATTTCTTATGTTCTCCTTGGCCCTCTGTCTCCTCATCTTCTTCTTCTTCTTGTTCCTCTTCTAGTTCTTATTCTTTTGGTTCATCTTTTGGCTCTTCTTCTGGATCTTCCTCTCCTTCTTCTCTCTTTTCTCTATGGATAGGAGAAAAGCTTCCCTTGGTCCCTTACTACTGTGTGTGATATGCGGTATCCTTCGGAAGCTAGCTCGACTGTGGGTGATTTTGTTCTGATGTTGTTGCTGCTTCACGTTGTTCAAATACACAACCCACTCTCAGTACTCCTATGTTACAAGCTCCCTTCGGTCTTTTTCCCTCAAAAATTCTCAATTCACTGGTTTGGATGAGACGAGATCTTTTTTTATTAGATTTCAAAACTAATTTTGGAGCGCTTATGTAACTCGACTCAGCTCCAATTTCTGTTGTAGACAGTTGGACCCTTTTCTTGTTAACTGGATGATACTATGTGTCTCCTCCCCTCATTATCCTCTACTCCACTTGATTTAATTTTGTTCCTTTTGCATGCCCAAGTGGCATGACTTTGCAGTTCTCCCTAGTCATACTTCACGATGGTGGCCAAGCTAGTTGGCCACCTTTTTTCCCCTTAAACTCTAAGTCTACAAATTTAATTATTTCTGGCTATTATGGATGCGTAGTGAGGGGTGAGAAGCTATACCTGAGTTTAAATGTTGTTTTCAAGGCATTTTCAAGAGCTCGAATTTGGAGACAATCCTATTATATGTTGTGTTCTTCCTTATTTTCCTATTTTCTGAGTGAGCAGCTTGCTGAACAAGAAACTCTCTGAGTGAGCTACTGATATTTCTTGTTGTTTCTTCCAATTGTAGATGTTGCATGAGGGTGCTCCATATGTCATGGGTGGCACTCCTGTCTTTCCTTGGGTCTGCTTTATCAACTCCTCTCTTTGTTTTTTCTTGTTGTTCATGAAGAGATTTTGCAGTGTAGGAATTCCCTGATGTTTGTATCAGCCTATGTTTTACTTTCCTTGCTACATTGTGCTTAGGAATGGAGGAATGTGGTATATGGAGGTGATGGAGGAAGTTATGAAAATGAATGGAGTGAATAATGGGATGGATGGTAAAATAGAAGAAGGGAAAAGAAGATGAATGAATTCTAGAAACTATTAATAACCTGCAAAACAACAAACACAGAAAACACAAATATGCAAAGGTACCCCAAGTCTTATCTTGGTCTTCAGGGCTGATTTGAATCTGATTGTACCCATTGAACCCATCTAAGAAGGAAAATAACTTCTTCCCCACAAGGCCATCCAGGATTTGGTCTATAAAGGGAAAAGGGAAATGGTCTTTCTTGGTGGCTTTGTTAAGTTCTAGATATTCAACACAAATTCGCCACTTCCCATTCTTCTTTGGGACTAGGACAAGAGGGGATACCCACTCACTGTCGGATATAGTATATATGAACCCTGCATCCAATAGTTTCTGCAACTCTTCTTTGACTATGTCCTTTAGAGCCAGGTTCATTCTTCTTTGGGGTTGTCTCACAGGCTTGCATCCTTATTTTATGTAAATTTGATGTATGTATACTGAAGGATGGACCCCTTTCATGTCCTTGTAATCCCGAGCAAATGCTTCAAGATTTTCTTTCAAAAGCTGGCATAACTGCTTCTCTTCTTTATTCGAGAGGTTTGGGTTGATTTTCAGAGATCTGGATGGGCGAAACTCAATAGCCTGGTGGTTTTAGAGGTTGACTCAACTGAGTGCACTTCCATCCAAGGTTGGCTTTCATACTCTTTGACTAAGGTTTCAAGATGAATGTTAGTGGAGGACTGGTTTTGAATGACTTCATATTCATCAAGATGCTCCCCTCTAAGAATAGCATCTATGGTACACATAGGGGAAGTTTTATATAACTCATCTTCTTCATCCTCCAACCATATAGGGAGATCATGATCAATGGAAGGCTGGGTTGGAGGATATAACACTAGATGTTTAGACAAAGGCCCATTTTTTATAGTCATGTTTCTGACCCGACAACTAATATACACATCTGCAGTGGCTAACCAAGGTCTCCCTAAGATGAGAGGATAACCATTAAACTTGGTTTTTGGTTGCAGGACTAGGAAATATGTAGGATACTCCCAAGAGTCAATGGTAACTATAACATCCTCAACAATTCCCTCCAGAGTTACTGTGGATCGATCTGCAAGTTGTAGAATTTTTGTGGTTTTCCTCAAAGTCCCTTGGAGATTAAGTTTCAACATAGTTTCCTTGGTCATGAAATTGATATCAGCCCCTAGATCAATCAGAGTGTTGGGGACTATGACACCATATATATGCACGTCAGCAACTGGACTACCAGGGTCCAGGTACTTTGGAAATATCCCCTTCCCCGACATTAGGTTAGATAGTTGTCCTACCACATTGAGGGTGGGGGTATCTCTCTTCCTTCTCCCGGGTTTCTTGAAGCACTTTTCTTTGATGAGACTATTGTAGATAGGGACATCCTTAATGGCCTAGAGAAGTGGTATCTTTACACAAAAATTTTCCAATTCTCCTAGGAGGTCAGTTTCCTTTAGGGTGTGCTAACTGGGGTGGATAAAGTGCTCAAGAAAAGGAGGTTGTTGGATCTGAGTGTTACCTTATTCATTTTCCTCCTCAACCTCTACAAGTGGAGATGGAGTATGGTTGTCTAGGAGTACTCTTTCTGACCTGATATTAACCTCCTCTATCTCCACAACATAAGATGGATAAGATGTTTCTCCATTGGGAGCCTATTGTGCCTGTCTTTTTTTTGGGTTTAGATTGGATTGTGCAGGTATTTGAGGTAGCCTAGATGGAGCAACATGCGTAAGGTGAGGTTTAGGTTGGGGTGGAGGCATTAGAGCAGGTGGTTGATTTTTTTGAGGCCTCCACCCTTGGGATGGATTGTTCCACTGAGTTCGTTGTGGAACATACTGCTGGAATGGTTGGTTGACTGGCTGAGGATGATATGAAGGGTGGTAAGGCCAAGTAGGAGGTGTAGACCAGGACGGGGGAGTGGAGGTGTACCAAGGTTGCATGGGTGCAATTTGATTGTTGTGATAATAAGATTAAGGTGCACCTTGCATACCTTGTTGATATAACCGAGGACCTTGAGGCCTTCTCTGGTTGATGAAACAGAGTTGCTCTGGCATTGCTTCTCCACCTTGATATACAACCTTAAGTCCAGGTAAGGAGGGACACTTGTTTGTGGCATGATTCTCTTCACAGACTAAGCAAACCTCTATGAAATTCAGTGGACATTCATTTCTTGGGTGCTTTTGAGTACATCTAGGACAAAATATGCCCAGGGCTCTCTCTGCTTCCTCTTGCTTCCTTTTGACTTGCATTGTGTCCATTTGCAAAGAAAAGGTGTGCAACATGTCACTCTTGAAGTCCTCTAGCATGTTTCCAATCTCATGTTTTATGAAGGTGGAAGAGGAAGGGGTATTGGATGTACTTTGGCTAGCTTTACCCTTCTTCCTAAATTCCCTAGAATGGTTTTGGAAGACAATTTTGATTGTTTCATAGGGTTGTTGGTAGATATCTCCTCCTTATAGCATATTCAAGGTTTCTATCATCTCTTCTCTGATCCCTCAAAGAAGTACAAGTTTAAGTGAGTCAGGATCAAGAGTACAGTTGGCTTTCTTATAGTTCAATTGAAAAATCTCTTCATAGTCCTCTAAGGATTCATTTGACCCTAGAGTCATCCTAAATATCTCATCCTTAGTTTCCTTGGACCTACAGTGGTCTTTGTATTTTATGCTGAAGGTCTCTTCCATCTGTACCCAGGTAGTGATGCTATCCCTAGACAGACCCATGAACCATCGCAAGGCTGCATCCTTAAGGGTGGATGGGAATAGCTTCAACTTCTGATCATCAGAGGTGTAGTCATAAGTCCTACAAACAACAGAAAATTCAAACATGAATGTGTCATGGTCCTTAGAGGTAAGTCCATGAAAGTGTGGAAGAGCTGAGGGGCTAATGTTCTTCATCTTAGTTTCCCCATCTGCCTCTCTTATGGGAAAGGCTCTCTGGATCCTAGCCATGGTTAAGATATGTGAAGTAGGTCCCTAAATTGAAACAAGGTCTTGTTCTTCTTCCCTAATAGGATCCTCAAAATATTCAGAAGGCTCTCCTATAGGGGGTTCACTCTCACTGCCACTAAAGAAGAGTGAAGGGTGGCCAGGAGGTGATGTGGGGGTTTTATGTAAGGTTTGTCTTTGAGTATTACTACTCCTACGAGGCATGAAAATCATATATTTTTGTATTTTTTTTAATATTTCTAAAATGAAATGAAAAGAAAAGAAAGTAGAAAATAATGCTAAAACATAATCAAAACATCTACTAGAAACCTCCCCAACAACAGCGCCAAAAAGTGGTGAGCCCTGGTATTGCACCAAGAGTGCTGCAACTCCCAAGGGCTGCCCTACTTTAATTTATCAACCCTAGGTCATACAAACTTGGAGGTGACAGTGCTATATACACATCAGATGCATTATGTTCATGTCATCCTCTTCTTCTTTATGAAAGGGTGCTATTTCTTAAAATATGCTAAAAACTGAAAAGTAAAATGCTAGAAGGAAATGACAGAAATGAAAATAACTTAATTTGTAGAAAGGAAATGACGGAAATGAAACTAATTTAATGTGCAGAAAGGAAATGACAGAAATGAAACTAATTTGATTTGCAGAAAAGGAAATGACTGAAAAGAAACTAAACTATATTGCTGAAAAGAAATGACATGAATGAAACTGATTTAATTTACAGAAAAGGAAATGACTAAAAAGAAACTAAACTATATTGCTGAAAAGAAATGACAGGAATGAAATTAATTTAATTTGCAGAAAAGGAAATGACTGCAAAGAAACTAAACTAAGTTGCACCTAGCTAGGCCAATCGACTAAACACACCCTACTTATCCTCTAATCTATTTACCATGATATCATGCTTCTAACCATGCAACTTTTCATGATAAACTAGACTTGACAAAGTGTGGCTTGCAGTTTGGGGGAAAATGGGCTAAAGATGCTAATGGAGGGATTGAACAGATGCGAAAAGGCCTAAAGGTGTGGAAATATGGGTTTGAACCATATTAGAAATTTATTATAGCGTAAAAATGTTTTGGAGTGGAATAATTTAAAAAGTGTGATGGCGGAGTTGCGACGAAGGATAGAAATGCGAGATGAGATATTGCAATTGAAATATCGTAAAGTTGGAGGGATAGTAGAAGTGTTGTTCGGGAGTGGGAGCGAAATGCGAAATGCTATGAGGTACAAACTGTGAAGTGCGAAGTGGGATGGGCCAAAAGTTGCGATTTGTGATTTGTGATGTGGTAAAAGTTGCGAAGTGTTAAATGCGTTGGGTGACGTGGCGATAGGACCGATGGCAGAGTACGAAGAATATCGAAATCAGTGTCGGGAGCAGTAAGTGTTAAAGAAAGCAGGAAAAGGTTGTGAAATGCGATTGCGACATGTGATGCAGCAGAGTTATCACAATCGGTGTTTGGAAGTAGTAAGTCTTAAAGGAAAATGGGAAAAAGGTTGCTAAATGTGATCGTGATGTGTGATGTGGCATAGTTATCACAATCTGCGTTTGGAAGTGGTAAGTCTTAATAGAAAAATGGAAAAGGTTGTGAAATGCGATTGTGATGTGCAATACAACAGAGTTATCGCGATCGGAGTTTGGAAGTGGTAAGTCTTAAAAGAAAACGTGAAGAGGTCGCGAAGAGCGATTTGCAAAGTACGGTAGTGGGAGATTCAAGAAGCAAAGTCAGAGGTCGAGTTTTAATGGTTTTCAAGTGTTTTGTGTTAAAATAGGTAAGGAAACCTTGACCAATAGAAACAAAGGAATAATGTGGGTTAAAGGGTTTAAGTGCTTTTAGGAAAAAAAGGTGAGTGTAGCAATTAGAAGGTGGGAAGGAAAAAGAGGGAATGGAGGGTGTAACAACAATGCTCAGGTTATGAATACATAGATGTAAAATGAAGCGGGGAAGCACCACGGAGTTGCTCTGGGGTTTTAGCAATAGTTCTTGTAATCAACCTGCTAACTTATGCACAAAGAAACAGACAAATGCGTAAAAATGCAGTGCAAAGGAAGACTGAAAAAGGGTAATGCAACTCCACTTTTAATCTAAAAAATAATGAATAGAAATCAGTTTTTGGCTTTGTGGGAAGGTTCGCCCTCCTCGAGCTCTATTGATAGAGATGAGAAGGGGGTCTTGATCCACAAATTTTTGGTTTTTTTCTCCTCTATTCCATTACTCGCAAGCAAATGAAACCTACAATAGCACACTGAAAGAAAAACTAAACAACAACTTGAAACATAAACGAAATTATCAGGAGTGGAACTAATGAAATGACAGAAAACAGAGAACAAATACAACAGAGAGGCTACGACACGTGGATTGGGCCCTAACCCACAAGCCTAGCTCTTTGAAACTTAAATTAGTAAAATGAAATCAGTCTTCTCATTTCATAAAAGAATAACCTCATACATTTATAAAAGTTTGATCACTGAGTAAAATAATAAAAAGCTCAATAGCTTGCAAAAAAATTATGACCCTTCCTAGCTCTAGCTTTGCTCTATTTATTCTATAGGGTAGCTACCAACATCTCCCTAGAAAATAGTGATCGAGTCCACTTGACTCCAAGTAAAAGATCGAGTTTCTTGGTTGCCTCTGGAACTCAAATTACTGGAGAGAATCTTTCGGGTGATTGAGTCCACTTGACTCCAAGTAAAAAAAGATTGAGTGCATTCCTCTTTGAGTTGCTTGGCTACCTCTGGAACTCAAATTTCTGGAGAGAATATTTGGGGTGATTGAGTCCACTTGACTCCAAGTAAACAAATATTGAGTTGCTTGGTTGCCTCTGAAACTCAAATTGTTGTCTCCTCTGAGTCTTTATGATAAAATTCTTATAAAAATGCTTAATAATTCATGATTTTCTGCACTCAACCTCATATTAAGCACTCAGAGTATGTTAGCCTTAATCACCACCTATACTAGCATCATAAAACCAAATAATAATAAAAATGAAAGAAAAAGATATCTAAGAAGGAAAAAAGGTGACCATTAACCCTTCCAAATATGTCTGATGGAGCTCATCAGATGTCCCACCAGAGGTACTGATAGCACTAGTTTCGGTAGAACGATGTCACCTTCGCCGACCAGAAATGACTTCCGGTGTTAAAGGTGGTTTAAGTGTTATTCTACGCAAACGATGGGGAAAGGGATGTTCTTCTTCCATGATGAATGATTTATTTTATGAACAAAAACAAATAAACAAAAATAAAAGGGTAATTCTAGGCAAAAGGTTTACCAAGTAATTGTGAATTGCAGAATACCTCTTGGTGAACCAAGAAGTACGGGTAAGAAATCTCCCTGAATGTTGTGTTCATTGTATCACAAGTTACAAGGCGGCCGATCGGTTACCTATGGATGGATAGCAACCTAACGTTGTCCTCCCAAATATACCTTAAGGTACATGGAGGCCCAAGTCCGTATTAAGACTGTCTAATGCGAAACCGCAAAATGAGAGCACCCCCTTATACTTTTTGTACTAGAAAACAACCCTGTGTACTCGAAGGTATGTGGACAAGCTCTGATATACTTATGTACGTGGAGGGAGGTGTCACACTCAGAATGTATCACAAACAAGTTAGTGACATCTGCTATGTTTAACGATGCCGGAACACATCTCTAGCCTGGACCTTCTAAACTTTATCGTTAATGTTCCAATGCTTTCTTAGGTAAATTGATGTAAATTTTATGTTGATCTTGTTTAGAACTTTGTCTTTGAGGTTCACCGCATGATGTGATGGAAATTCCTAAAAATGCAAACTAAATGATAAGCAAACTTTTCAATTTAACTTTTTCAATGAAAATCCTAGCTGCTAAGGGAAAGAGCAATCAGTTTTAGAGCAAACAACAAAGAGCACAAACTAAATGCGGCTTTCCTAACTTGTTCATATTCAACACACACAATTCACTATATGCACATGCATGTTTTTCTTTTCAGCTCCCTTAATTTGAATGCAAGAAGGAAACTATATGCATCAAATTAATAAAACAAGTGTTTTCTTCTTTGAGAAACGAGGAATTTAAAAAAAATTCTCTTTTAGGAAAAATGAAGAATGGAACTACAATTTTTCCTACAGGAAATGAGGAATGAAACAAAAATTTCCTTTACGAAAACAAATGGATCTAATGTAGAAATAAAATACTTTGAATTTGATTTGCCAATGATAAAGAAAAACACTAAAGAGACATTGAACAAATTTACTTTTCAAAGGAGGAAGAATCAGGAAATTTTACTGGTCTCTAAGAGGCATTAGACAATTGATAATACAACAAAAAAATGGTTGAGAATGATAGCAATGAAAAATTTGAATGGAATTTGGTTTGCTAAGGGGCCAACACAGTCTCTAAGGGGAAACAGTGCATTACAGTGCACCTTTGAGTGGGAGACAGTGCACTACAATGCATTGTGTCTTGACCAACAATGCATTGGGTGCAACAGGGATTGAAAAAACAAGCTACATAACACACTTATAATGTAATTATTTCATTCAAATGTCTAATAACTGAAAGTAGATGCTACTGATGAGGATAAGCAGAGGCAAAAACACCAGGAATGGGAGGATAATCCCTCGTGGAGTCTCCAATTTGTTATGCGGAATTATGATCTATGGATAAACCAAATTACCTAAGTGTGGTGCTAGTCACTTAGAACAACAGAGGAAAGAATTACTATCACTTTCTATAAAATAAGTAGATATACATAATGGTGAAAGAGCCTACCTATGATTCAAGCGCTTCTCCTTCTCCTTCTGTCGTTTTTGTCGTCGCTCTCAATCCAACCCAAAATGTCAAATTGATTCCTGCAATCACAAACAGAGAACATCAAACAACATGCAATATAAAAATATCTACTTATCTTAATCAAATCGATTAGAGATGAAATATATATATCATTCAAGAATCCATTGCACAAGAAATAGAGACATATATATGGGAAAATGAACAACAATCTTTATTAAAGAGTAGAAGGGGGAGGTTACAACCAATGATCGATTTTATGCCACCGGCTCCAGCTTCATCCCAGCCTCATCAAATCCAACATCATACCAGCAACATATCAGTACTTTCGCTCTCTGAAATGAGAATCCAACAGCATAACTTTACCAAATTTCTCCCTTCCCTAGCACTAGAATGAGTGCTCAATTTATAGGGAAACTGATGGTAGTTTCTCAATGAATGAATTTCTAAAAATAGACAATACATGTTCCCAAGTTCAGAGGTGTTAGATGAACACTTGGATTCAAAGTTTGACACATATGGACTCTTCTAGAAGGTACTGGCCATGTGGAGATTCCCAGAACAATGATAATTCCGCTCCCAGTTTTCCAACGCACTCTTGAATTTCAGGAAGTGCATTGCAGTGCACCCTTGAATGGATTTTCTTGCTTTGCAACGCAGTTAGTCCCTTTAGAGGATACGTTCGTAGGTCAATAATTGATATAACATATACTTAAAACCTTGGAAATTTCACAATAGAAGCCATGAATGAATTGTTCTTCTCTTAGAGCATATAGCAACTGAAATATGAGGGGATGATAGACCCTATTTCATTGGTCTTGGGATGATGTCCTGTTTGACTAGGTCATGGGGGATGATGCCCAAACTGACCTATAAAATACAGGTCTAATTATGTTACAGGTGCAGGTTACATGTTACAGGTCAGTGCAGTTGGATATAGGTACAAGTTAGTGTATTTGGATATAGGTACAAGAAAAGGGTTCATCATTGGGTAAGAGATTGTGCATTTGATTTGAATGGTATTCCTAAATCAACACATTTGAATGTTCTTCTGTTGGGACCATATATTATGCTATTGGGTATGGACTAGTTGTATCTTCTCATGACTAAGGTAGAATGCTATGACAAGGCTATTAAGTGCTTGGATGATAACGGGGAACAAAGAGTCTTATAGGGTAAGAAGTGTAGGTTTTAACCCTGAACATAAATTATATACAAATGAATTCTTAAAGACATAAAATAAACAATAGCGAGAGCATAAAACATAAAACATATATACATAGATATTTTTCCCCTAGATCCAAAATCGGGACTACTAGCTTGATTTTTATTTATATTCCTTTTATTGTTACAACACATATATATACATGTCGAAGAATTCATAAACCCCAATCCATTAACCCTGGATTAGTACATAACCGTAGTTCCCTTGACCAGATCTACAAAATACCAGGTGTCGAAAACCATCATGCCTGAAAACCATGTGCAAACCCATGCACAAAACCATAAGCGGGACAACCCACCAAAAAATAAGGGGAAAAAAATTTCCTAGGGCGCTGCCCCAGACTAATCATGGAAAGAATATAACATATACCCAATAAGAAGAAGGAAATTCCAGTCAGAATGGTCATAACTATGCAGGAAAAGCGCAGTCACAAGAAAGGGTGTGTGTTATTTGCAGTGCATATTTCCAATGATAAAGGTAAGGATGTTGAGGATGCAGAGGTATTAATTAGGTACCCAGTTCTACAACAATTTCAAGATGTGTTTCCAACAGATATTTCAGATTTTCCACCTCATAGGGAAGTGGACTTTTCTATTGAGTTTGTACCAGGGGCAACACCAACATCAAAGGCACCATACATGATGAGAACACCAGAGCTAGTGGAATTAAAGTTGCAGTTGAAGGAAATTCTTGACAAGGGGTGCATTAGGAAAAGTGAGTTTCTGTGGGGTGCACCGATATTGTTTGTGAAGAAAAAGTATGGTATCCCAGGTTATGCATTGATTACGGGTATTTGAACAAGGTGACCATCAATAATAGATATCCGTTGCTGAGGATTGATGACTTGTTTGATTATTTGAAGGGCGCATCAATGTTCTTAAAGATTGATTTGATATCATGATACCATAAGGTACACATCAAAGAAGATGATATTTTCAAGACAAATTTCAGGACCAGGTATGGGAATTATGAGTTTTTCAGTAGTTCCTTTTGATTTGATTAATGCTCCAGCTACTTTTATGTGCTTGATGGATAGTGTATTGCATCCTTATCTAGATAAGTTTTTTATTGTATTCATTGATGATCTATTGATAAATTCTAAGAATGAGGAAGAGCATGTCGAACATTTAGCAGCAGTCTTGAGATTGCTAAGAGAGCCTCATTTGTATGCCAAGCTTATCAAATTCATTTTATTTCAGACATAGGTATATTAATTAGGGAATGATGTCTCCAAGGAAGGCATAACAATGGAAGTGGAAAGGATAAAATTTATCATGGAATGGAAAAATCCTAGGAATTTGGATGAGGTAAGGTCATTTATGGGGTTAGCAGGTTATTGCAAGAGGTTTATTTGGAAATTCTCATAAATTTCTTATCATATTACATCATTGCAAAGGAAAGGTAATAAATTTGAATGGACAGAGGAATGCACAGTCATTTTGAGCAGTTGAAACAATTGTTGAAAAATGCTCTAGTTTTAATGATTGTAGATTCAGATAAAGAGTTTGTAGTGTGCACAGATTCTTTCAAGAGAGGACTTGGTGGAGCCCTTATGCAGGAAGGACATGTAGTATGTTATGAGTCACGAAAAATGAATGAGAATGAGCACAATTATCTGACACATGATCTTGAGTTGACAACGATCATTCATGCATTGAAGATGTGGAGGCACTATCTTCTTGGAAGGAGGTTTGTATTGATGAGCGATAAAAGTGGATTGAGGTATCTATTTGTCCAACCGAATTTGAATGCCATACAAGCAAGATGGTTGGCCATGATCAGTGATTTCGAGTTTGATATCATGTACATTAAAGGTAAAGAGAAAATGGTTACAGATGCTCTTAGCAAGCAGATACAGGTAAATCACATAACATATATGAGTTCTTATGGGACAGATCTATAGGATCAGATCTTACAGGTAGGTCAATAGGATGACAGGTATAGGGAGCTTAGGCACATGTTACAACAAGGTACAAGGGATCAAGATGTAGACTATCATCTCACAACAAATGGATTGGTTAAGTTTAGGGACATGATGTATGTGTTAGATGACAGTGAGCTGAAGAAGCCTATCTTGAGGGAATTTCATGCTAATTCGTATTCAGGTCACCCAAGATATTAGAAAACATTGAAAAGTGTGGAGATTTTATTATTGGCCTAAACTGAAAAAGGAAATGGAAATGTTTGTGGATAGATGATTGGATTCTCAACAAGTAAAAGCAAAGTGAAAGCATCCTGATGGATTGATACTGTCGATTCTGATTCCAGAGTGGAAATGGGAGGTCATTTCCATTGATTTCATTACAAGGTTTCCAAGGACATCTAGAAAAAATGATTATGTTATGGTTGTGGTGGACAAGTTGACAAAGGTAGCACACTTAATTCCAGTGAAATATACGTATTAAGCTAGTGACATGACACATGTGTTCGTCAGAGATGTGGTGAGGTTTCATGGTGTATTGAAGAATATTGTGTCAAAAAAGGATGTTATGTTCACTTCTAGGTTCTAGAAAGAGTTATTTGCAGGTTTGGGTAAAAATTTGGCCTTCAACACAACTTATCATCCACAGACATATGGTTAAATAGAGAGGGTCAGCAGGAGTTTTGAGGACATGTTGAGGATGTATGTGATGCATCAACAACTAAAGTGGGAAGAATATATACCTCTAGTTGAGTTTGCTTACCACAATGGGTATCAAGAGTCTTTGAGGATGAGTTTGTTTGAGGCACTCTATGGGCGTAGTTGTAATACTCCTATTATTTGGAGTGATATAGTTAACATGACATTGATTGGACCATACATGTTGGTAGAGATGGAACAAGAAATGAAGGTCATCAAGAAAAACCTAAAAGCAACATAGGATAGGCAGAAAATTTATGCAGATCATAATAGGATGATTAAGGAGTTTCAGGTTGGGGAACATGTGTACTTGCGCATCAAGCCCAAGAAAATATCCTTAAGGATTGGATCATGCGCCAAGGTGGCACCTCGATATTGTGGTCCTTTCAAGATTATTGAAACGATTGGCCCAGTAGCCTATCGATTTGTACTACCTCCGAAAATAACAATCCATGATGTTTTCCATGTGTCATATCTTAAGAGTATGTTAAAGATGCTAATCATGTGATTGATTGGTCTATATTCTAGGTGAAGCCAGAAGGAGAATTACAGCTAGAACCTCAGTGCATTTTGCAGAGAAAGGTGCTCATACTATGAAACCGAGCAATCGAGTAGGTTAAAGTGCAATGGAATCACTTTGGGCCCGATGAAGCTACATGGGAGATGGATGACCATATGCATGCTATGTATCTTTCTCTATTCGTTGGTTGATCGAATTTTTTTGGCATATTTTTTGGTGAAATGTTTGGGTACATGTGTATATATGTATATGGATGTAAATACCACCATGATTTGTGTTCTAAAGCTCCAATAAGCAGTATGGTTGTCATGTTTTTATGTTGTCATGATTATTATGCGGTTTTCTTTCAACAAGATGTTCAGTGTAAACAATGCAAAGAGCTAAGTTATAAATCTCCATGGGCAGTATGTTTTGATTTCAACGGTCCTCCTGGTTGTAGGTTTCATTAAACACCCAGGATGATGCTCCCCCAAGGGGGAGGGTTCTGTAATAGCCTTTGTAAAAAATCCATGTAATAAAGTTATTAAAGGAAAAATAATAACCATGGTCATGGGACACGTATTCCAAGTTGAATGTTGGGAAAAAACATAATGACGAGATTACTTGTGATTAATTAATGGCTATGGAAATTGGAAAATTAAATGACAAAGACTTTGGAAAGGCAAAGTGGAATTTATTGACATTTTATTTATGAAAATAATGGAAATTAAGAGAAAAATAAGGTGAAAGGTCACAGGTTGCACGTGAGGAGAAAATTTAAGGAAAATAATGGAAAATGAAGAAAATAGAGACCTCAATAATAAAAAGGATTATGAGTATCAATTCAGATTTTTTTTTTTCTCAGTTCAGTTCAGTTTTGGAGCTCTCATTCTATTCTTTCTCTCTCTCATACTCTTTGACAATTAGAGTTTTATTGAAGCACTTTTGGACGAGTGTGGAATACTTGGGATTTAGAGCAAGAATACAAAGGAAGAGTAGGAAAGCGCAAGAGGGCATCAAGATCAACAACTACAATGGGTTTTTCTTGAAGGCATTGAGTTTAATGTATAATTTCCTTGCCAGTTTTGGCATGCATGTGGTTTCTTGGTTATGATTTGTCATTAGCATGGAGGATTTCCTAGATCGACAGTGGTTTTTCCTAGCCTTTCCATTTCCTGGATAGCCATGGTGTTGTGGGTTTTATATTTGTTTTCTGATTGGTGCTCATGTTCCTTTGGATGTGGCTTGAGTTATTAGTTCCTGGAAGCCTTGGTTGGAAAAACGCTCTATAAGCCCTGTAACAACTTGGATTGAGTTACTAGTCCTAGAAGCCTTGGTTGAAAAAACACTCTTGAAGCCCTTAGTGGGTTGAGTTATTGGTCCTAGAAGCCCTATTTGGACAAACGCTCTGGAAGCCCGACGACAATTGTGGGTTGGGTTACTAGTCCTAGAATCCTTGGTTGGAACAAACAATTTGGAGCCTTCGCTGGCTTGGGTAGAGACCGATCTAGTGATGGTTAGTTATATCTGACCGTGAGGTGGAATCATTGGTTGAGGGTTGAGGCGGTTTGGCCTTTGGAAGCCCTGGTTTGGTTTATTCCATGAGATCCCACATTCATGCTTGGAATATTGCACAAGGGTGATTGGATGAAAGAAATATTTGGTTCAGCCCAATCTATGGTCGGGTGGAACGTGGAAGTCCAGACCTTGTTGCATTTTGCATATGTTAATAAGAGATATTTCCCTCTCATATTTGATGGGTAGATATACTTGTTCGTATGTGGTTTTTATGGTTTTTATATCCTAGTTATTTCTATTGGTTATATGTTGGTTACGAACATGTTTTATGACAGACTTGATGTATGGCTCTCATCATGTCTTTATTACCAAATGAATGAACAATGAATGTATGACCTAATAGATGATAATGAAACTATTGTGATAAGGCATCAATGGTTCCTTACGAATCTTAGATAAGTATGAGCCCCTATGATGAGATATGTTGTTATGACATGTAGATTACATATTTGTGATATGTTTGACGAAATGCTTGGCATGGTTAGTAGGGGTTAGATCAAGTACTTGTACCAATGATTGAATAAATAAAATCATTCCATTTTTATTATTTATTTCTGGAAGTTTCATGAAGTTTTTGAAAGTGGATTGAGACCTAGCCCTGAAAAAGTGGCTCAGAATCTGGGGTCGATGGCTCAAATCTACCTTAAAAAGTCCACAGTCATTGGCATGCCTTGTTGTGGGAGTGACTAGAAGGCCTCATTCACATGCATGGCTTGTCATGGGAGTGAGTGAGGGTCTATTTCATCAAAACGATAAGTTGTCTCAGGGGTTGGTCACCCAGAAGGGTTGGTTGGCTCTTGAAGGTTCTGTAGCATCCGTGGAAGGCTAGATTGGTATTTTCATGTCGGTTCCACTTCCTTAACTGTACTTGGGAAGTTGAATCATACCACAGTAACTCTTCCTCACATGTTTACCTCGGTGGACCGGTTAGCTTGGGTATATATGGGAGGAGGTGTGTTACACTTTGGATTTGGAGAAAGAAGGAAAAGGAAAAGCAGGAAAGCGCAAGGGAAAAACATGGTTAGAAGCTCCAATGAGTTTACTTTGCAGGTACTTACTTGCATGTATGATTTCCTTTCTATTTTTTGCATCCATGGCATATGCATGTGATTTCTTGGTTATGATCAGTCATTGACATGGAGGATTGCATGGATTGCCAATGGTTTTTCCTAGCCTTTCCATTTCCTGGATAACCATGGTGTTCTGGGTTTTCCCTTTTTTTTTTATTGATTTTCATGCACTTATCATTGTGGGTTGAGTTTCTAGTTCCTGGAAGTCTTGGTCGGACAAAAGCTCTGGAAGCCTTTTAACAACTTGGTTTGAGTTACTAGTCCCAGAAGCCTTGGTTGGAAAAATGCTCTAGAGCTCTTGGTGGGTTGAGTTACTAGTCATGGAAGCCTTGGTTGGGAAAATGCTATGGAGCCCAACGAAAATTGTTGGTTGAGTTACTAGTCCTCAAAATGTTGAAAAGTCAATAAGAAATGTGTGTCTAATTTAATTTCCCCTTAATTAAATTGGCCAATAAAATGTAACCTTATCTCATAATCACTTGTAATAGTTAACTGAGTGTGATAAAATTAGTTAGCTCATGATTTTTTAGTTGACAATGGTTGGTGAGACATGAAAATTTATTCTATTAGTTATTGAGTCCAAGTTACAGTTAGTGCATTATTTTAATGCATGAGAAATCAGTTACTCAATTAATTGAATTAAAATCAGTTTAACTAGTTGTAACTGTTTGTTGCACTGGTGAAAGGTCAAGTGAATTAAATCAGATTTAATTCACATGCAGTGATATGTCATGTAACTGATGATTTGCTAGTAATAGTTGCATGCATGTAAGTTCTAGTGGAGACCCAGTTGAGATAAAGGTTAAAGGGATGTTAACTATCAGTTGTATTATTAGTAGGCTGCCTGCATGCAGTAAAACACCCATGGGATTGCCCATGAGGATTGCGCAGTTTTGGAAGGCTGAATTTCCTAAAGAATAGGGATTGAATTCCACATGAATTGCGCAAGGCAGGCAAGCTGAGAAGAGGCTGAAAATTGGCTAAGTGTTGGTTGATTTCGTCTGGATCAGTGTGAGACAGTTGTGAGTGTAGAAGACTCTTGTGAGAAGAGTGCATTATAATTGTTTCATGATTCATTGGTGAGTATACAATAGAATATATAGGGGTTTTGAGTCGCAATATTTCCTCAAGAAAATATTCCTGTTGTGGTTTGATTTGCTTATTTATTTACTTGTTGTGATTGGTGATCGTGTCTATTTTCCGCAATTGATTTGTAGAAAGATTCGGTATCTTGCTTTAGCATATCGCATGATGAGATTGAATCCATTGGTATACATATTGTTTGTATAATTTATACATGGTATAAAAGCACAGGAAATCACAATAGTGGGGAATAAATTGAGTTTGTGTTGAATTGCATTCGAATTTGCAAAAATATTCTTTGGTGCGATAGGCGGATCAAGATCAAGATGGCTTTCAATGGCTTGAGATTGGAATATGCACTCGAGGGAATTTCTAATTATATTTCGTGGAAAGACATGATGGAGGCAGTTCTGGAGGACAACAGGTTGAAATAATTCATTGATAATGACATTCCCAAACCCACAGCAACAAATGCCGCAATTCTTGATGCTTGGCAAAAGAAGGTTGCAAAGGTGAGGAGGATCTTATTGGAGGGAGTAAGAGACCACATTGTCTCAAGTATCCAGGGAAAAGTGATTTCATATGCAATGTGGAAGGCTTTGAAAAATGTGTTTCAGAGTATCAATGACCACAAAAATGGGCACTGAAGGACAAGCTCATGAAAATAAAAATGGAGAAAGGTGACACTATTCTGAAATATTTAACCAAGTTTTTCCAATGTCAAGATGAGATTGGGAGTGTCAGAATTACTGTAGCGGATGATGACTTGCTGATCCTAGCTCTTCTAGGCCTTCCCAAGATTTGGAATAGTTATAAAGACTCTGTCAATGGGAGGGAGAAGCTACCAGATTGGGAGCGACTTTGGTCAGATTTGGTGCAAGAAGAATTCAAGCGAAATACCAAGGATGGATCCTCATCTAGGACAGATGATGAGGAAAATTGTGCCTTGGTTGGAAAGGCAAAGAAGGGGAAGGGAAAGAAATCCTATTCCAAATCTGAGACTAGTAAATAAGGAAATAAGCGTGACATGTCCAGAGTGAAATGTTTTCACTGTCACGAGCATGGACATTATGCCACTAATTGTCCATAGAAGAAGAAGAACAAGAAGGCTTCAAGATTTGCAGTTGATGAGGCTTTGGCCTTGCAATTTGATTTGGAATTATCGCTCATCGAATGCATGGTGTCTAGTGTGATGGGATCAATGTGGTACTTGGATATTGGTGCATCTTTCCACATGATGGGAGACAAAGAAATTTTCAGTAGCTTGGAGGAGAAAGATCTCTAGATGCATATCGAAATGGGTGATGACAAGAGGTACAACGCTACCAGGATTGGTACTGTTACCTTCCAGAGATAGTCAGGTAAACCATTCTTATTAAAATATGTAATGAAAGTACCAGGCTTGAAAAGAATTTTGTTTCAATTGCAATGTTGGAGGATAGAGGTTATGATGTGGTTTTCAGTGAAGGGAAAACATTCCTTCGTCACAAATCCATAGGACAAGCCAAGAAGATTTGGATTCATGTGAAGAATATCTACAAACTTGATGTAGATGGATGTGCAACATTGATGGGTAAGGCAAAAAAAGTGGTAATCCGAGATGAGGGTGATTTATGGCACGGGAGATTGGGCCATCTACACCACGGAGCCTTGAAGTTCATGCAACAGATTTATACAGGAATTCCCAAGGGTACTCTTGTGTAGATAGACACATGCAAGGGATGTACCATGGGGAAGTATGCAAAGGCCACTTTTCACAAGAAGAAGAACCGAGCAGCAGAAATCCTTGAGAGAGTTCACTTAGACGTGTGTGGACCATTCTCTACAGCTTCGACAACAAAGCACATGTATTATGTGATCTTTGTTGATGATTTTTCTAGAAATTGTTGGATCTACTTCATGTAGAAGAAATATCATACGTTCTCAAAATTTTGTGAGTTCAAAGCACTGGTGGAGAAAGATACGGGGAAGCATGTGAAGGCTATTAGGAGCGATAATTGTGGTGAGTACATCTCCAATGAATTCAAGAAATTTCGTAGCAAAGAAGGATTTTAGAGAAAGTTGATTTCACCTCATAACCCACAACAGAATGAGGTCACAGAAAGAAATAATAGAACAATTGTGGGTGTAACACGAGCTATGTTACATGATCAGGGCCTACAGTTGCATCTGTGGGTGGAGGCATACAACACAACGGTATTTGTGCAAAACCGTAGTCCTCATCAGATACTTGGCATGAGTACACCATAAGAGGATTTTTCTGGTAAGAAACCCGATGTTTCATATTTCAAAATTGTTGGCTCATCTGTCTATTGCCATGTGACCAAATATTCCAGGAAGAAGCTAGAACCAACAACTGAAATTTGGATATTTTTGGGGTACATTGATACTCCCCACAACTGTCGGGTGTATTTTCCAAACAACAGGATGGTTGTTGTGAGATGGGATATAAAATTTGATGAGGAGAAATCCATGTGATTTCCCTTTGAGAGGGAGCTTGATTTGCATGCAGATGAGGAACTCTTGGTTCCAAAGGATGAACCTCAAGATGTGGAGTAGCTACATGCAGAGGATCATGGATCATGGATGTTTTGGTGCATCAAGTCTTGATCTATCAGCTTCAGTGGATTGGAGTGTTTTCTGCCGGCGGACCACTGAAGCTGATAGATCAAGACTTGATGCACCAAAACATGTAGGAGCACCTACTTGACTGCGAAGACAGAGATAGTCTCTAGACAAGTTTACTGGATACATGGATCTTATGAGAAATTGTATTGTGACAAAACCATCCTCATTTGAGGAAGAAATGTAGCAACCAATTTGGGTTGACGCCATGGTTAAGGAATATGACTCCATCGTCAAGAAAAATGCATGGGAATTTGTCCCAAGACCAGTCGGAAAATCAGTGGTTGGATCTAGATGGATATATAAGGTGAAGCAGGCAGCAAATGGGAGTGTGGAGAAGTACAAGGCTATATTTGTAGCCCAGGGATTCTGACAAGTTGAGGGGATTGACTATGAGGATACTTTCACACCTGTTGCGAGATACTCCTCGATTAGATCTATCCTTGCACTCTCAGTGCAGATGGGATGGCAGATACATCAGATGGATGTGAAGACTGTGTTTCTCAATGGAGTTATTGAGGAATAAGTGTACATGGAGCAACTAGAAGGTTTTGAGACCTTTGACAGTGAGTCTCATGTGTGAAGACTCAAGAGAGCACTGTATGGGCTGAAGCAAGCACCTCGTGATTGATACACCAAGATTGACAACTATTTCACTGGGTTGAGATTCACAAAGAGTGAAGCGAATGCGAACCTGTACTAGATTGTGGTTGATGGTAAGCTCTTGATTACCATACTTTATGTTGATGATCTAATTTTGACAGATCATGAGCAGCTGATAACTTCTTGCAAAGAGGATCTTGCAAGAGAGTTTGAGATGAAGGACATGGGACTCCTTCACTATTTCCTTGGTTTGGAGATTTGGCAGCAGCATGGTGAGCTATTTGTTTCTCAAGGAAAGTATGCCAAAGATATTCTCAGTAAGTTTCACATGAAGAGTTGTAAACCCATGGAGACTCTTCTTCCAAGAAACTGGAGGAAGGAGGATGCTACTTCAGGTGAGGTAGTGGACGTTATTCTTTACAGGCAACTTGTGGGTTCACTTATGCACCTGGTGAACACCAGACCAGACATTTGCTATGCATTTAACCAACTGAGTCAAGCTATGGTTAAGTCGACCAAGATATTTTGGAAGGCGGGGAAGCATGTCTTGAGATATATCAGGGCACTACAGAGTATGGATTATGGTATAGACAGACAGAGGGAGTGAAGCTTCAAGGCTTCACTGATGCATATTGGGCAGGAATTCCATCAGACAGAAAGAGCACATCAGGAGGGATCTTCAAAATAGGATCGACAACAATTTCTTGGTACAATAGGAAGCAGATATCTGTGGCACTCAAATCAGCCGAGGTAGAGTACATGGCAGGCAGTCAGGTTGCATGTGAGGCCATCTGGATGAGGAAGATTCTGGTTGGTTTGTTTTTTCATCAGATGGATCTGACGGTGATACATTATGATAACCGGAGTTGAATTAAACTCACGGTTAATCGGATATTCCATGATAGGTCCAAGCATATAGACATCTGGTACCACCATCTCAGAGATTGTGTTCAGAGGCACATTATGTTACTTAAGTACATTCCCACGGAAGATCAAAATGCAGATATTCTGACGAAGGTGCTCGCCAGGAGAAAATTCAAATAGCATAGAGGCATGATTAGGGTAGCTGATAATCCCTTTCTTGTTGAGAGAGAGCATTGAAAAGTCAACAAGAAATGTGCGTCTAATTGAATTTTCCCTTAATTAAATTGGACAATAAAATGTAATCTTATCTCATAATCACTTGTAATAGTTAACTGAGTGTGATAAACTCAATTAGCTCATGAATTTCAAGTTGAGGATGGTTGGCGAGGCATGCATAGTGATTCTATTAGTTATTGAGTCCAAGTTGCAGTTAGTGCATTAGTTTAATGCATGAGAAATCAGTTAACTCAATTAATTGAGTTAAAATCAGTTTAACTAGTTGTAATTGTTTGTTGCACTAGTGAGAGGTCAAGTGAATTAAATCAGATTTAATTCACATGAAGTGATCTGTCATGTAACTGATGATTTACTATTAATAGCTGCATGTATGTCAGTTCTAGTGGAGACCCAGTTGAGACAAAGGTTAAAGGGATGTTAAATATCAGTTATATTATTAGTAGGTTGCCCACATGTAGTAAAACACCCATAGCATTTCCCATGATGATTGCTCAGTTTTGGAAGACTGAATTTCCTAAAGAATAGGGATTGCATTCCACATGAATTGTGCAAGGCAGGCAGGCTGAGAAGAGGCTGAAAATTGGCTAAGTGTTGGTCGATTTTGTCTAGATCAGTGTGAGACAATTGTGAGGGTGCATTGTAATTGTTTCATGATTCCTTGGTGAATACAATAGAAGATAGAGGGGTTTTGAGCAGTAAGCTTTCCCCGGGAAAATATATGTGTTGTGGTTTGATTTTCTTCTTTCTTTACTTGTTGTGATTGGTGATCGTGTTTATTTTCTGCAATTGATTTGTAGAAGGATTCGGTATCTTGCTTTCGCATATCGCATTATCAGATTGAATCCGTTGGTATACATATTGTTTGTATAATTTCTACAGGAAGCTGGGTTGGAACAAACACTCTAGAGCCCTGGAAAATTATGGTAGAGATCGATCAGGTGATGGTTATTGAAGTTCGACATTGAGGTGGAATCACTGGCTGAGGGTTGAGGCGGTTGGCTCCTGGAAGCCCTGGTTTTCTTTTGTTTGGTTTGTCCCATGAGATCCCACATTCATTCTTGGAATATGGCATGAGGGTGATTGGATGAAAGAGAGATTTGGTTCAACCCAATCTATGGTCAGGTGGTATGAGGAAGTCCCTCGCTTGGTTGTGTTTTTCATATGTTATTAAGATCTCTTTTCCTCTTGTATTTTATGGTTAAATGTACTTGTTAATTGTGCTTTAATGGTTGTTCTATCATTGATATTTCTCTAGTTATATGCTAGTTATAAGCATGGTTTATGAAAAAATTGAGTTATGTCTCTCATCATGTTTTAGTTAGTAAATGAGATGATAATGCATACATGACCTAATAGATGACATTACATCTATTATGAGAGGGAATCATACCTTCTTGACGATTCTCAAATAAGTATGAGATTCCTATTTTCATATGTAATTATGACCTATACATTACATGTTCATGATGTGTTTGACGAAATGTCTGTCATGGTTAGGCCTTGTTAGGTCAAGTTCGAGTCTAATATTTGTATGGAATTCTTTGTCCTTGTGTCATTCATGGTTTTGGAAATTTTCATTAAGTTCTGGGAAAAGGTCTGGATCCTAGCCTAAAAAGTGGCTTAAGTCCCGTCATCGCAGGTACAAAACTAGGTGAAAATACTGCAGTCGCTCCCTTGTAGGCATCATTCATGCAGCTAAAGGGCTTCATTCGAATTCCAACAGTTCTGTGGCAACGTCTGGGAGATCAGGGCATTGAAACAAAGTTTTCTCTGAAGTCTTGGGCACTTGGCAGGGTGGTTTTTCCCTTAGGGGTCCTGTAGCACTTGAGGGGAGTAATTAAGGTTTTTGTCTTGTCGATTCCACTTCCTTAAGGTGACCTAGGAGGTTGAATCATATCATAGTAATTCCTTGAGTCACATGTTTACCTTGACAGGACGGTGACTTGGGTAAATGTGGGAGGAGGGCGTTACAGTACTTATTCTTGAGCGTAATTTTGTTCAACGCTCTATAATTTATACATATTCACCAAGTCCCATCCTTTTTTGGAACAATGATGATGGGTGATCCACATGGTGACATACTCAATAAAATGACACTCTGTTACAATAGTTGCTACAATTGTTTTTTCACCTCGCTTCTATAACAAACTACCTGTACAACCTAATGTTTGGAAATGGGGAGTTCGAAAAAAGCTATATCTCATGCTCCACTTCCTCTTAGGTGGTAGCCCTCTAGGCTCCTATAACACATCCCTATATTCTTGTAGCAACTCTTCTAGTTTTTTTCTTTGTTTCTAAGTACACCTCTCCAACGAAATTTTCAACTTGCCTTTGTGTGCATTGATGGTGAACGATTTTCCATCCTTGATGAGACGATATCGATTGGATCTCCGCATGAAGATTAAATTTCACATGTACGTATAGGGAATTCCAAACACCACTCCACATACATCAAGGGGAACTACATCTAGTTCTACTTCATCAATAAAATCAACATTTATATCAAATATAATTTGCATTATTTTGCATCCTTATTTACCCATCACAATGGATATGGGCTTGTATGATCATGAACTTCCAATCCAAATTTGTTGATTAAATATGCTATGATGATGTTTTCCTATGACCATGAATTAAATAAAGCATCAATTTTGGTCTTTTTAACATGTATCTTTATATGGAAGAGTATGGTCTTTTCGTTCTTTTTTTGTTATTGATGGCTATTCAAATTCACCTCCTTTTGCACTGATGTAATACAATATTCTCATCCATGTCTGAGTTGCTTTCAACTTGGTTGCTCGAATCAATAGCCATGATATTCTTCTTCCTATTATCATTTTTTTTTCTTTTTCTCCAGGTTAAGCTCTAGATGCAACTTCAAAAAATTCTCCTCTATATGACCATCAATGTTATAGTGGTTGCAATGGTTGCTAGGATCTTTGTATTGGTGTGCTATGGCTACCATATTTTTATATTCCCCCCCTTTCCACTTCTTATTCCCCTCCTTAGAAGCATCCTCACGCTCCTGCTTTGACCCACTTGATTTCCCTTTCTTCTAGCCTATGTTCTATAGGTATTTTTCTTTTACACAAGCCTTGTTCATCAAGTTAGGTTTAAACAACATCACTTTCTTTCACAGATGGAAGTGTATACCCCCGGATACTTGATGAGTATGTTTGGGTTCTTTGGGAAGATACCCAACATTATGTCTATCTTTTGAAACTTTGTGGTGTACTCATGTACATTACTCTTATTTCTAGCTAAAGTTATGCCACCAGGTCCACTATCCCTCTACATACCCAATAGGTTAAAATTATGAATTTATGAGGGTTTTGAAATCCTCCCGCATAGTCATTGGAGGATATCCCTCCAACCTCAAGGTTTCTATGTGGATTTTCCACCAGGTCAAGGAACAACCCTCTAATTTCAACTGATCAAATGAAATATTTTTCTCTTCCTCTATATGATGGTCACTAAAATAAACTTCTAATTACTACACCCATTGATTTAGCTTTAGAACATAAATCTCACCTTGATATGACTTGATGTCAAATTTCGCTTCCATTTTTGAAAAAGGACTATGAATGGTTCACAACACTTGAATTGGGTTGATTTTTTTTGGGTTCTTTCTTTGGCTCCTTCTTTGTTTCTTCTCAATCTCCTAGTCTCTTCTCTAAGCGGACCTCTGTGTTAGAACCCCCATATTCTCTGAGTAACCCAAGATTATTATTTAGGGTTTCCATGAGGAGGTTCACATTCTAATTTACATCTACTACTTATGCTTCCAACCATGAAAACCTCTCCTCTATGTGATCAAGAGGGTTATTCATAGATTCGTTAGCTATGACTAGGGTTTTGTGAATTTCGACTTAACTGATCTGGATCGCCTACAACTCCCCAAAATATACCTAAATAAACTTACATTGAAATCAAATGATCTATAAACTATAGTGGATATTCCACTAGACAGTTAAGCACAACATATTTACTAAAATATATTAGAAAATACAAAATCTACATTTACTAAAATATATTAGAAAATACAAAATCTACATATGAGGGTTTATTTCTCCTTAAATTTTGAGATTTGTTAATTAGGGTTTATTGCATATGTATGCAAATTATAATTATGCAGAAAATAAAGAACAATGAAATAAAAAATCACAAGCCACAATTGACACAAGATATATCATGACAAATCCTTTGGTGAGAAAATTGAGTTGGAAGGTGAGGTTGCTCTTCTCTCTTTCTCTAAATAGAAAATGGATGCAAGTACAAAGAAGTAAGGCTTATGGCCCATGGGCTATTATAGTGCAAAATCCTCTCTATGTGTTCTCTCGCTATCATTCTTGGATACTCTTCTCGTCTATGGAACAAAATTCCCTCGAAAAGAATGTAACCCTTTTTCCTCTTAGTGGCCCTGTTATAACAAAGCCCGATAACCTACTAGTGATTAAGTTTGTCTCCTTCAACTCTTAACTAGATTCAAAATACAGACTCTTCTAGAGTATTCTTCATCAAGATAATGTGAGTAGCCCCTTTTCCATTAATAATGGGGGCTAACGTGGCATCGTTTCAAATTATGGTGGTCAAAACAAGAAGGTCAAGTTTTGAGTGACATAACTTTTGCATACAAACTTCGATTAAGGCGATTCTTGAATTGTTGGAAAGTTCTCTATGTGCAGAGTAACAAAAAAATGTGTTGCACTTAAGAGGAAAAATTTAACCCTAAAAAAATGTTGTTTAATGCCTCAAACTACTCTCAAAAGGTTTCAGGCCCCAATTTTCCAAACTGGGTTTCGCCGATAAAAATGGTCCAATGAGTTGATTCCTCCATTTTTTCCACTCTGAAAACATTGAGATGGATGACAAGCACTATAATGATCCAATTTGGGTCATGGCATATTATGGCTTATTCTAAATTTAATGACATGTATGTTAATTATTAATAGTTGTTACGTTACATGAATGGCTAACTTATTTATATTTGCATAAGCCTACTTATCATATTGCATTCATGATATTCATAACAAGACAAATAAAACATTGGCATCATAGTACATAAACACAAATTGTGAAATTTAGAGTTACCTTGAATCCTTAATAATGGACAAAGGGTACTACTGGCTACATTAAAAACCCTAATTCATTGACCTCACCCTAATTATATCATTAATGCAATCTTTTTTGTCATATTCCATTATAAACCACATTGATCCACTCACGCTTCCATTATATTTTTGTAGGTAAAGGTTTATCCTTATCAAAGGAGATCTGCCTCAAGTTTAATAAATGGAGGGTCAACCATCATGGCTCTAGGTTTCCATGACCCTCTCCCTTATCTCCTCATTCCATTTAGCCATTTTAGATGTAACCTCTTTCTTAATCTTTCTTAAATGTGCATCAATATCATAATAATGGTTCCCCAATAACCCTTCTAAGAGCCACTAGACTAAATTATTAGATAATTATGCCAATATACATGTCTATTTGCGCTAACAAGCTTGTCTATTTTGGAATAGGGCTTCCAGAATTTTAATTTAATTATCAATAATTATTAGGTGGATGATAGGATTCAACCTCCATGGAATATTCTAGAATATTCATAATAACATACACAAATCAAAAGTAGAGATTTATCTCCAAATTAGTTACTCACTTTTTGCTCTTTTAATTAAATTGATTAATTAAAAAATTGTGATATGGACAAGTGCTATATAAAATGAGTGATGGTTTTTTGGGCATGTAGTATTGATAAGCCATGGTATTGGCCCATGATATTGTAACAAACCCAATTTATATATAAGAATCACCATGGTAAAATGGGGTAAATCTCACACACATGAAAATTATTCCATGAATTTTCAAATGTATATATGTTTAACCTATATATTAAATCCTTTTATAATTAATAATAATAATAATAATAATAATAAAAATTCAAAATAAAATTATAACTTGGTTAAATTCTATGATTATTTATTTATCCCATGATATTGTAACAAACCCAACTTATATATAAGAATCACCATGGTAAAATGGGGTAAATCTCACACACATGAAAATTATTCCATGAATTTTCAAATGTATATATGTTTAACCTATATATTAAATCCTTTTATAATTATTAATAATAATAATAACAATTCAAAATAAAATTATAACTTGGTTAAATTCTATGATTTTTTTTATTTTTTTATTTTTTTGACGTTGTGAAATGTATTATAGAGTAAGTGTTTTGAAATGTATTATGACGTAAGTGTTTTTATACTTATTATAGATTTATTGGCATTTGTCTTGTCCTCCTGTAAACATTTTGACTCTGTAAACATTTTGACTTACATAAAAATACAATAAAAATAAAATTAATAAAGTGAAAACATTTTTACTTCATCAAAATAAAATTTTATTTATAAAAAAAGTTAAAATAAAAATAACTTCACCGTATTCACTCATGATATTAACTAATGGAGTGAGGATCCATGATATTCATGTGAAAAATAACTTATTTAAAAAGGGTAATTAGACAAATCTAGATCCATCTTAACTCGAGATCTACCAAAATAAATAAAAAAATAATAATTAAATTATTTTAAATTATTTAAAAAAAAATAACTTTTTAAGTTATTGATGATGATGGTGGTGGTTAACCTCCACTAAGACCAATTATTCTTATCATGTAACAAGTAAGTTGATAGTTATAGAGGTACTAAAGTAATACGAGTAGAGGAGAGCAATTTAAAAAAAAAAAAACTGTTATTTATTGTTTAGATTTTTATAATACATTTTTTTATTAATTTTAGTCAAAATTTAATTAAAAAATATTAAAATTATAAATTTAAAATATTAATTTAATAATATATTATTTATGGTTTAGATTTTCATAATACATTTTTGTATTAATTTTAGTCAAAATTCAATTAAAAAATATTAAAATTATAAATTTAAAATAATAATTTAATAACATATTTTTACCAAAGTGATACGTGTAATTGTTATTAGGAAAGGGTTATATTTATATAAAAAAAACTGTAATTTTAGCGATTAATTTGATTCAAAATTCAATAAAAAACTAATTAAAATTATAAAATTTAATCTAACATTCTAAAATAACGTCACCTTGCTCCATCAAATTTTCCATGTGCCCTCTCCTTCTATGCCGTTACCAATTTCAAAAATAATATATTAATATTATTACGCTTTACGCGGCATCAGCGGGGCAATCTTACTGGCCGTCCCTTTCCTCCTTTAGACCTGGCGGTCGAGACCCCTGAGGTAATGACCAAATCACAAGGGAGAAGGGCGAGCTTCTCTATATAACAAGTGTTTGCTACTCTATATAAATCCACACCCTAGTGCCTACATAGCATAGCCTTTCACTCTGTTCGCTCTATTCTTTTGCCTTTGCACTACTCTGCTCTGCTCCAATTTCATCTTCATCCACGAAGAAGAAACAATGGCAGGTCCTGCTCTCACCCCGATCCTTAAGGATGAGCTTGACATAGTGATTCCGACCATAAGGAATCTGGATTTTTTGGAAATGTGGAGGCCATTCTTTGAGCCCTATCATCTCATTATTGTGCAGGATGGGGATCCATCAAAGACAATCTCTGTGCCAAAGGGTTTTGACTATGAGCTCTACAATAGAAATGACATCAACAGAATCCTCGGCCCGAAGGCCTCCTGCATTTCCTTCAAGGACAGTGCTTGCCGATGCTTCGGATACATGGTCTCAAAGAAAAAATATATCTACACAATTGACGATGATTGTTTCGTAAGTATCTCTTTCCTCTCTCAGCTTCAAGTTATTAGGGTTTATGGTCGGATCTTTGGTGTCTGGTATGGTTTTAGATCTGAATTTTTGGGCTTTTGGTTTGTATGTCATTTGTGGCTGGGCGCAGGTTGCAAAGGATCCGTCTGGGAAGGACATTAATGCTCTAGAGCAACACATTAAGAATTTGCTGTCACCGTCAACGCCATTCTTTTTCAATACTCTGTATGATCCATACAGAGATGGTGCAGACTTTGTTCGCGGCTACCCCTTCAGTCTTCGCCATGGAACACCCACTGCCGTTTCTCATGGCCTTTGGATGAACATCCCTGACTATGATGCCCCCACTCAGCTTGTGAAGCCCCTGGAACGAAACACCAGGTAATTCAGTGCTTTCTATCCTTTCTAATTTGTCCCATCTATCTGCGCACTAGATTGATTTTTGAAGGAAAGATCTGAAATAATTCACAATTAGCTTCTCTGTTGTGCTTTCTCCTTGTGATTGAAGGAGATATCTGTATTTGCACTGTCTATCAATGATGCTTAGATCTGCCAGACTAACATAGGGTATACATTATTGTACTAGATCTATTTTATGTATTACTTTTCCTTCATCTAAAACTACTGTGCCCTTTCACATATCCTCTGGCTTCACTATTTTGCTGATGAAAAGTACCTATTTGTGTTTCATCCGTCTATGCAAATGTATGCGTGATCAGTTTTTTGTCCCATATTCAGCAATTAACAAGATGCTGCCTCTTGCCCAATCTTGTTTATGTAGATATGTTGATACCGTGTTAACAATCCCTAAGGGAACTTTGTTCCCTATGTGTGGGATGAATTTGGGCTTTAATCGAGAGTTGATAGGCCCTGCAATGTACTTTGGATTGATGGGCGATGGTCAGCCTATTGGTCGCTACGACGACATGTGGGCAGGATGGTGTGTTAAGGTTTGTGATCATTGAACTCACTAAGTCCGCTTTTGAAATATTTTTGCTTGTTTTGCCTTATTTGGATCCCAATCTGAAGAACTTTGGTTGTTGGATGCAGGTAATTTGTGACCACTTAGGCTTGGGTGTGAAGACGGGACTTCCATATATTTGGCACAGCAAAGCAAGTAACCCCTTTGTCAATTTGAAGAAAGAGTACAAGGGGATATTTTGGCAAGAGGAGATAATTCCATTTTTCCAATCTGCCACCCTTTCAAAGGAATCTACCACTGTGCAGCAATGCTACATTGAATTGTCAAAGCAGGTGAAGGAAAGTCTTGGGAAAGTTGATCCGTATTTCCAGAAGCTAGCAGATGCCATGGTAACATGGATTGAGGCTTGGGATGAGCTCAATCCTACAACGACTAATGCTGAATCTGATGTTCCTAATGGAGCAACTAAGTGAGCCAAGTAGCTAGCGTGATCCAGATTAAATTTCATTTATTAACTCTGAAGAATATCTATTTTTTAGTTCATGTTACTTTTTTGTAGATGAATACATTTCTTCCAGCCGTAGTGATTATTTTGTTATTTATTCAGTTAGAGAATAGCTGAGCCCAGGTTTTGACATCAATAGAGGCATTTGATGGAGTGGGGGCATATTTGAGAATTTGCATGCAGCAGCAATGCTTGTATTGAGCTTTTACCTTCATGGATCTGTCTCTGCTATTGGGTTTATGTTAACTCATTCTTTTGTGATGAGATTTATTGCTGCTATGGATCTTGCATGAGTATGATGAATCCTGACTTTTTGTAAAAGCAAATGAGTTTCATTCTAACAACTGACTGTAAAAGCGAATCTTACTACAGATCTTGGATAAACATGATGTAACTTGCGATCAGTGTTAAACAAACTGGCTTGATTTAGGCACTCGATATGTTTTTTTTTTTTTAATCATTGTTGATTTATTTAAATAATTTACATTTGCAAACATCAGTGTGGATTTATTTAAATAATCTATATTGCCAAACATTGGTGTAGATTTTGGTTAATTTTTGTGATACCTGTTTTTTTTTGAAGGCTCTTGAGATTAGTATAGTGAAGCTGCAAAATGTTTGGTCGATGTGGTGGTTCAATAAAAAAATCCTTTTTGAGTGATTATGTGTCTGGTTTAACATTGCAGAGATGTCCAGTGTTTACCTTACCTTTCTAATTTTTGGAATTGGTTTAACATGCTTGTGTTAAACAGATGTGAAGGCTCAATAAAAAAATCCTTAGTGACCATGTGTCTCGTTTACATGCAGAAATTTCCAGTGTTTACCTCTCTGATTTTTGCAATTGGGCACATGCTTATTTTTTCAGTAAAACAGCTTTTCACAATATTTTGTTCGGAAAAATAGTTGACAATATTTCGTTCGGAAAACAAGCACTCTACATCATAGCACCATCCTATCATCTTGTGGGATTTCTTTCACCATGAATACTCCAAATTCTTTCAATCCCAACTAAATATTATTCTGATCCTAAGGTGATATGTTTCTTTATTGTATCTTAAAGATTTTTTGAAATTGCAAGGGGAATAAAACCGGTCAATCACAAGATACTTTCTCCTACCAGTTGTGAATTTGATGCTTCTACCCGTTCTCAATTGATACTTCCTTCTTATGCTCAAATTTAAAGACCAGTTTCGAATTGATACTTCCTTCTGATGGTCAAATTTAAAGTTCGACATAATCAATGGGTGATTAGTACCGGAGGTGTGAAGCTTGAGTGGGTGGTTAAGATTACGTGTTTCTTTAAGAGGTTACAGGTTAAAATCTGAGTTTATATGTTAAAATCCCATTGATTAGATTAGGCACAGGACGTGTAAAGCTTATGTGAGTGGTTAAGAGTTTTTTTTGAGAGTTTACAGATTAAAATCCAGAGAGGATACTGTACATCTCTGTAAATTTTAGGACTTGTTTTTGTTGAAATAAGTCTTTTTTCTACATACAAGAAAATTTCATATAATTTAGTATTTTAAATTTGATTATAATATTAAAAGTAAATTATTAATATTTCTTAATTTGTAAATATGACTTTCTACATTCACATTGACACTTGAATTCTAACTCAATACATCCAAAACCTTTTGATATTTAAAAAATACACAAATAGTCTGATGAAATTTAATTTTTCCTCGGTCATTACACTATGAGGAAAAACCAAAAATACACAAATAGTCTGATGAAATTTAATTTTTCGTTGATCATTGTACTGAGGAAAAACAAATCAGTCATTGGAAAGTTAACTAGGTTTGATTGTGAAAGAATTGATATGATCAATTCCTTTCCTCAGTCATTGCACTATGAGAAGAAAAAACCAATTATTGGGAATTTTTTCCACATTCCTCAGTCATTGCACTATGAGCGGAAAAAAAGTTAGTCATTGGGAAATTAACTAACAATTTGACTGTGGAAGGGATATATACGATCAATCAATTCCTTTCCCAGTCATTGCGCTACGAGAAAAAAATCAGGCATTGGAAAATTAACAAAGTGTTTCGCTGTGGAAGGAGTGATCCCATCAATTTTATTTTGCGAGTTGATGTGTTTGTGCCATGTACGATGGCACAATGAATTTCATCAACACACATCTCATACTTATTCAAAGAGGACTATGCATGATAGGACTGAAGACACAAGTTCATTGAATGTATTCCAGCAAGCAGAATGAAGATGCTTTGGATCCTAATAATTTGGACTGAAGACACGAGTTCATTGAATGTATTCCAGCAAGCAGTATGAAGATGCTTTGGATGCCTTTTTGCTTGAGATGTGGTAGTGTAATATATGTTAAACAAGATTGAAATTTTGATGTTATTAAAATAAGTAACTTTAAAATTACTTTTTAGGTGGCAAGTTTGATTTTGATGCTTTTATGCTTCAGAGTGGTGGTGTAATATTCTGTGATGTTATTAAAATAAGTTTTAAAATTTATTTTAAGTTAACTTATTTTTATTTTTATGAGCTTTCCATTGACATCCCATGGATTTTGAAGGGACATGGATTTTGAAGGGACTTTTCTTTTGTTGGAAAATGTAGAAACAGTAAATACACTTGTTACTTGCTAAAGAGTAAACAAAGTGTTGTATAAACTAAATTTAATTAGTTTCTTTACCATGTTGAAAAACAAAGCATTGTATAAACTAAATTTAATTTAATTTACGAGGAGGATTGACGTGGAAGAGACTTATCTAAATATTTGTTAAGACTCTAGAGATGAGTAGTTGCAAGATAGGATTTGTAAAATGAGTTCAAAGGACTTGACAAAGAGAAATTGAATGGCATAAAGAGTTAAGGGAACAACTTCAACATGTAGATGTTTGTTAGGTTCAAATGTGGTCTTTTATTTAGGAATGTAATATCTTCAACTTTAGCTTTTCTTCCTAAATAAACCACTTGGTGGTTTATTGTCCCTAAATATCTTCAACTTTAGGTTTTTGTTTGTTTGTTTGTTTGAGTATTTCACTTCGAAATAAAAGCAAGATTGGTAGAAAATTTAATTGCCTTTGTTCTCTTTGTAAAAATATTTATGGAAATATAGTTGGATAAATTTGGTATTAATAGGTGAATATTATTTAAATTTAATAAAGAATAATAAGTGACTCACATGTGCATCTAGTTTTTAGATATAGATAATCATTTTAGTCCCAAAAAAAAAGTATATCCTCACTATCTACACATGTTACATTGGTGATGGACTATATTTTGTGGTATTTTGGAAGTATTATTTTTTATTACTAGATAAAAGAGAACTAAAAAATAGTAGTGTTTTTTATTTTTGTTTTTGATATTTAAATTTGATGATAATGAATTCTCATGGCAAGAATTTTGAGAATAGTATCTTCAAAATTTGTAAAGGTTTACTTTCAATGAATTTGTAAGTTTTTAATGATTACAACAAGATATGTTATTTTGGTTGACAACACATCATGGTGAGAAGATATTTTAGCCAACCTTTTTTTAGTATCACATCCAATATCCACAAATACAATTAAAAGCTAAATTAATCCTTCCCAAAATTCTTTTCAAATTGCATTTTCTAATTAAAAAAATTAGAATATTAGAATGCCATGGTTATCCACTTTCCTCACTTGGAAAAAAGTGATCACGCAATGCTATGGTTACCCATAGAGCATTAATAATGGAGTTGTCTTTGATGTGACTTTTTGGAGTTTAAGGTGGATTTTTTGGCCAGAATTTGGTGAAAAATTTGAGGTGACATCTTGGTTTGGTTACCCATAGAGCATTAATAATGGAGTTGTCTTTGATGTGACTTTTTGGAGTTTAAGGTGGATTTTTTGGCCGGAATCCAGCGAAAAATTTGAGGTGAAATCTTGGTTTTTTGACTACATATATGGATTCAACACCCTAGAAAAATCTAGGGCACTTTGATTGTGCAAAGTTTACCCATAAAACTTGTGATTTCAATGAATTTCTGTTGGATTTTAGACAAATTAGATCGGAAAACTTTTCAAAAGTCACATTAAAGACAACCTGATTAATAATTAATGCAATTGCAAAAGGAACTTTACCAAAATGTGTGATGTCAAAGGAAGATAATGTGGAATGATAAATTATTTTAGGATTGGATTAAATGAGGATGATGAACTTTCATGTTGGGATATTAAATGTAGACAACCCTATTGAGATATAATTCTATATAATGTGAGGGTTAGGGTACGAAAGTTTTGGCATTTGAATTGTTATGTTTCATAAAAGAAATGACCTCCCATTTCCACTAGGGAATCAAAATCGGTTGCAATTAACCACTTGGATGCTTACACTATGTTTTTATCTGTTGAGAAACCAAACTTCTCACAACAAACTTTGCCACCTCTTTCTTCAAATTCTGTCAATGGTAGAACTTCTTAACTACTGTCAATGTCTTATGATATCCTGAGTGACCTGAATACGACTTAACATGAAATTCCCATAAGATAAGATTTTTGAGCTCGTTGTCCGACACATAGATCTTATCATTAAATAAGATCAAACCAGCTCTTGTTATATGATAATCCACATCTTGTTCATTTGTATCCTGTTGTTGTTACCTGTGCTTACGCTGCTGGTACCTGTAATCTTGTTGTCCTGCCTGCAAGATTCAATTCTGTGAGGGCTACAACACAAGATTTTTGGCATTTGAATTATTATGTTTCATAAATGAATATGACATTTCATGGAAATGACCTCCCATTTCCACTTGAATCAGAATCGGCTACAATAAACCACCTGGATGCTTACACTCTGTTTTTACTCTTTGACAATCCAAAAATATCGCAACAAACTCTGCCATCTCTTTTTTCAAATCCGGCCAATGGTAGAACTTCTTAATTGCTGTTAATGTCTTCTAATATCTCGGGTGACCTGAATACGACATAACATGAAATTCATGTAAGATAACTATCTTGAGCTCGTTGTCGTTCGACACATAGATCCTGTCCCTAAATATGATCAAACCATCTGTTGTGAGATTATAATCCACATCCTGTTCACTTGTACCCTGCTACTATAACATGTGTTGAAGTTGCTGGTACATGTAATCTTGTTGTCCTGCCTCCAAGATACGATCATGTAAATCTATTCCATATGAACTCATATTTGTTATGCGATCTACCTGTACTATTTTGCTAAGAGCATCTGCAACCCTGTTCTCTTTACCCTTAGTATATCTGATATTGAAGTCAAACTTACCAATTGTAGCGAACCACCTAGCTTGCCTGACATTCAAATTAGGTTGGTCAAACAAATATCTTAGCCCACTATGATCACTCATGTAAAATACCTCTTGCCAAGAAGATAGTGTCTCCACATCTTCAATGCATGCATGTTCATTGCCAACACAAGATCATGCGTCACATTTTTTCTTGTGCTCATTCATTTTCTTTGACTCATAGCATACTACCCATCTTTCCTGCATCAAAACTCCACCAAGTCCTCTCTTGCAAGCATTTGTACATACTGCAAATTCTTTATTTGGATTTGTATTATTTAGAATTGGAGCGTTGGTAAGCAACTATTTCAATTGCTCAAAACTAGTTGCAGATTCCTCTGTCCATCCAAATTTCTTTTTTTTCCTCTCAATGATGTAATAGGAAATGCAATCCGTGAGAAGTTCCTTATGAACCTCCTGTAGTAAGTTTCCAACCCCATGAATGATTTGACCTCATCCACATTCCTAGGAGCTTCCCATTCCATGATAACTCTGATATTTTCTGGATCCATTGATATACCTTCCTTGGAAACCACATGCCCCAAGTAATGAACCTATGTCTGAAAGAAACTGCATTTACTAAGCTTGGCATACAACTGATGCTCTCTTAACAATATCAATATTGTTGCTAAGTGTTCAACCCGTTCTTCCTCATTCTTAGAATATATCAATATATCATCAATGAAGACAATCACAAACTTGTCTAGATAATGATGAAACACACAATTCATCAACCACATGAAAGTAGCTGGAGCATTAGTCAAACGAAAAGGGACTACAACAAACTCATAATGCCCATACCTAGCCCAGAAAGTAGTCTTGTAGATGTCCTCTTCTTTGAGGTGTACCTGATGATATCCTAATCTTAAATCAATCTTCGAGAACATTATTGCTCCCTTCAGTTCATTGAACAAGTCATCAATCATCGACAACAGATACATGTTCTTGATCATCACTTTGTTCAATCATTTGTAACCTAAGAGTACCATCCTTCTTCTTCACAAACAATACCAGCACGCCCCATCTTGGAAGGTGCCTTCAATGTTAGTGCTGCTCCTGGCATCAACTCAATAGAAAAGTCCACTTCCATGTGAGGTGGTAACCTTGATATCTCTTCTGTAAATACATCCTTAAACTGTTGCGAAAACGGGTACCTGTTCAAGACTTCTGCATCCCTAATATCCTTACCTTTGTCACTAGAAATATGCACTGCAAATAGGACACCCTTTCCTACGACTGCGCTTTGCCTACATAGTTATAACCATTCTAACTAATGTAGCCTTCTTCTTACCATGGAAGCTTCTTTGTTCTCCATTGCCGTCTAAGCACTCAATAGCCTTATCATAGCAGCCTACCTTAGTCACGTGAATTTATAACCAATCAGTACCCAATAACATATTGTATGATCTCAACGGAAGAACATTTAGATGCACTGACATAGACATACCGTTAAGCTAAAATGCACAAGGTCTTACCCAATGATGAACTCTTTTCTTAATACCTATAGCCAATTGCACTAACCAAGATTTTACCCATCTTTATTCAAACCACATGTATCCACTAGGTCAATATTGATATAACTATAGTTAGATCCAGGGCCAATCAAAATATAAAAAATTTGATCACAAATCTTACCTTCCATCTCGATAATAGATGCATGATGACCATGATGCCTATTATCCAATGTTGTATAAATCCTTGGAATACTCTGTCCAACATCCCCAATTGTTTGTGCTTCTTGGGAATGGTAAATCTGCAGTCTACCACCCTGATGTTGTGGAAAACATATCTTGCAATGATCCTGGCCACAAGTCTAGCACTGTAAAGGCTTCCTGACCTCTCCCTTGTTCTATTCCTCAGACTTAAATCTCCGTTGTCTGTCAGTTGTGTTGAAGTTCTTGTGTGGAAATGTATTCTCTTTCTTACTTGTATCTGATAATATTCCTCACTTCTTATTCCACTTTCCCTTATTCTTGTCATTACCTTTCGAATCTTTCTTAGTCTCGGACTCGTGCTTCGATTGCTCATAACAATTCTTTAACTTTATGATGCCTTCCTCCAATGATCTAGGCTCATCAAACTCGATCCTGTCCTTGAATGCTACCGACAACTCATCGATGAATCTTTGAATCTTTGCTTTCTCCTCCTTAAGATAAGGCACACACCTCAACATCTCTGAGAAATTACTAGTATACTCCTCGCCAGTCATAGATCCCATCTTAACCTCATAAAACTCCTTTTCCTTGTCATCATAGTATCTCTCAGATAGATACCTCTTCCTGAAAAGTCTCTTGAACTCACTCCAAGTCAACTCCTCTTCTTGAATACCTTTCACATTCTTTATATATTCGCACCAAATTTTTTATTTTCCTTTAAAAATGAAAGTAGTTCTCCTAGCCTTCATATTATCCGAGTACTCATGCAATCTGAAGAACTTATTCATCCCAAGTAACCAAACTTTTTCATCATGTGACTTATGCATTTCTTCATCAAATTTAGGTGGCTTTTCTTTCTTAAACTCTTCTAGAAAGTAATTCTTCTCACTCCTCCTTTATGGATGGTAATGGTGATGACTATGCTCTTTCTTTGAACTAGAATTAGAATGAAATCTGTGATCATTATCCCTCATGTCAGGTGTATCCATGAGCCTACCGTCTTTGACTATATCATCCTGTCAAACATGTATCCTGATTGAGACCAGTTGCCATATGTTCCATTAGTTCTTTCCTGATGTCCATGATTGATCGTAAGTGCTCCCTGTATCTGTAGGTTTGACAAACACTGAAGAATCATTTCATTGACCTATGCTTGTTTTCCCTGTGCCCTAGCAAGTCTTTCCTGTGACTAAATTACCCTATCATTATATTCTTTGCAACTTCTTATCGTTGCCTTAAAAATTCTCAATGTATATGCTATGTGAGGGGAGTGCTCACCACCATGCTACTCATCTAATTTATAGGGATAATCGTGTGAACTATAGTCTACCATCTTGCTTGTCATCCTTGATCCTCTACTTCCTTCAAACATACCATGTGAGATAACCAAATATAAACAAAATCACACGTACCTCAGTGTAGTTTAGGAGAGGTTATCTCATCTACACCAATCAATCCATTTTAGCATAACAAAAAGGAAGAAGAAAAATATGTATATATATATATATATATAAAAGAAGAAGAAAGATATGTATATATATATCAACATACCAAACATGCAAACATCAACATCATCAACCTATACATGAAGACACAATTGCAACAATGACCAACACTATGCATACATATCAAGCACATATACAATCGACATACATACATGACAAACACATTCCTCCCATCTAGTCCAAGTGTTGAACCTGGAAGCTTTGATATGATACCACTTTGTAACCACCCCTCCTACATTTACCCAAATCCATAAGCTCGCCATGGTAAACATGAGATGAGAGTTATTGTGCGAGACCCGATTTCAAGATGCACTTATGGAAAATGGCGTCCACATGTCCAAAACTAACTGCAAACAAATAACAACAACTGATCACACTGCTATTATCCTAATTTGACCCAACCCTATTTCATTTCAGGTTCGTTTCCTAAACTTTAATACAAATTTCTATTTTTGGAAGTCTTTTTGGGTTCTAAACTTCAAAGGCTGTTTTGAGGGTCTAAACGACGTTTTCAAAGAAAATATAGAGACCGGAAAAGTGTGAGACTGAAAAAGTGTGAGATCATTTTGTTAGTTTGTTTTCAGCTTCTCGTGGATATCTTTGAAACGAGGCATTATGATAGTCAAATGGAGATTGTATGCCAAAGTTATGACCTCGAGAAGTTGGAGGTCCAAATTACTTATTTATATAAACAATTTGTGTAAATAATACATGTAGGTTATAAATACATATATGTTCATTAATTTAATAATCTCACCAAAGAATCACTGAGAAGGCCTTATGACCTCTCCACATAGTTGTAGCACCACTTATTAGTCCATACATTCATTAACTGATCAATAACTAAACAATAATGACAAGAGCCATAGAAGATACAAATCATGTGAAAAACATATAACAAAAAAATAACCAACATATAAACCAAAATAATAAGGGTATAATAGAATAACCATTAAGCCCACATAATAACAAGTAAATTTACTCACAAAATGACAGAGGAAAATAACTCTTATTAACATATGCAAATTCAACCAAGTCAAGAACTTCCATGTACCACCCAAGCATAGATTGGACTGAACCAAATCTCTCTTTCAGCCATTCACCCCCGTGCCATATTCCAAGCAAGAATGTGGGTTCTCATGGAATAAAATAGACATAACCAAACCAAGGCTTCCAGAGGCCAAACCACCTCAAACCTCAACTAGTGATTCCACCTCATGGTTGGACATCACTGACCATCACTAGATTGGTCTCTGTTGTGTAGGAAAATCCCCTTTGCAGATAGAGGAAAACCCTCTAGCCCTAGGGTGGGTCTAGCAACAAGGGAACATGCTGAATTCCTAAATTCCTGCCTTGTAAATGAAATTTGGACTGGAACATAAATCCTACCTTAGTCCAATGCTTTTTTCGTGGCACGCAACAATGATCCTTCAATCTTTGTCTTCATGCTTTTCGCTCCATCGGTGACGATGTCCATGCACCTGAACAAAGATCAAACAAACTATGACAACATACAAAAATATACATTCATCTACATCTATTCAACTAGTCAAGGAGAGTTAAACACTTCGAATATAAATGGAAACCAGAAACTAGTCACATATTCTTGACATATGAAAAAGAAGCTTACAACCTTATGCCTTGACATTGTAGATCTCCTTCGACGGGTTCAGTCGGGCACATCTCAAGCATTTGTTCGTCATTCAGCTTGAATGAGACAATGGGCTTAAACTCTCTCTCAACAATGGAGTTTTCTATGCTTTCTTCACACCAGCTATAACTATTGATTGTTCAAATAGCTGAATCATTGTGAGGAAGAAGAGTTTATAGGAGAGAAGGAGGAGGTTTGGGATCCACATAAGGTGGAGGAGAGGTCTATCCCTTTGGGGAGTTGCACATTTGTAGGAACTAATAGGCCAAAGGGAGAAACTTGACTTAATCCAGTCAAACAAACAACCATGACTCCGCCCATGAAGTTGTTAGACATGGAAGCTTCATTTCTATTTTAAAAAGCTTTCTAAAAGCAGCTCGGTTTGGGTGCCTTTATAATACATAGCGCCAATGGGTGTGAGGCTTAGTGTTAATTTCTTGATGGGCGTGAGGACATCACTACCAGCTACCAGCGCCGACCCAAAATCATAGGTTTTTGAATGTCTGCTTGATAAATAATCAACATAGATTATGTTCCTGATATGCCAAGGAGTGGAATGACATTTATGGTAATGTATGACAGTACACAGGGGTCATTGAAATAGTCCTCCAATGTTCAGGATGGGGATTTCAGGGATGGTGAAAAAATATTGTGTAACAGATGCCCCCTAAAGCATGAAGTCCGAGAGAGAGGGAGGGGTGAAATTCTTTACGAGAACATGCCCAAACCAAAACGCCACCATCAGAAAATTTGCAAGATCAAGTACAACTGATATCTCTAATACATGAATATGTGGTATGGGCTCAACCAACCATAATAGAAAACCTGTAAGAGTATCCAAGGTATGGACACAACCATCCAGTGAGAAGGATCATAAAATAGACTCAGGTATGGTCGCAACCATCCAATCAGAAGAGTCATGCATATAGTCATGATAAACCAAATCGTCCCGCAACTTGGATTTCATCAGAAAAAACCCAGGGTCTTGCACTCTGTCTCGACCCGAACAAGTACAAATTCAAGCATGTGAATGAATGAGCTGAAGTCGAACATGCAAGAAAGTCACCTGATTACCGGCCAATGATGAAAGCTGTTAACATGAATGAGAGAGACCACCAATAATGAAAATGGTTCTCAAGGTACCGTTAGTACAATCCACGGAATGTAAACAATGCGCTGGAGTCGAACACTCACAGAATCACTCAATCAAAGGCCAATGATGAGAACCTATTGTCAAATGCGAAGAACTTGTCATTGAGGCATGCAAGCGCTAAGGTACGAGAATGGAGTCTCTAGATCAACTTCCTAGATATTGAGTTGAAGTCGACAGGTAGTGACTAGTCGAAGGAGGGCCATAATGCTTCCCACATCATCGAAACGAGACAGGGGAATAATATGATAATGAATCCAGACTAAATAGAGGATCGGGGGTTGAAAACTGCAGAAGGAACTTCACTTGAACATATTGGCGACACGACTTCGAAATTTGGCAGTATTTGACATCAAGGGATTTGAGGTAATGGTGACGTGGAAAATAGCAGATGAGAGGTCAAAACGGATAACCCAAACCCATGGAGGAAAAATGACACATGAGGGATGTCCCCAACCTGACACGAATTGCAGACAAGTGTCATGTTCAAGAGTGACATACTGTTGACACGACTGAGAACTGATTCCATTTCCCCCTACCATTTCTGGCGAGTACCCCAATTATTTTTGAAAACAAGATTGAAGGGGATAGAATATGCTATCCATGTAAGTTTGTCCTTCAGAAAAATCCATCCTAGTACATTTTACGAGCCCTAGGAAGGAGGAACTTGGTAACGTTATGGTGATGATTTCCGATGTCATTTAGTTTTAACGAGTTTGTCAAAGGGAAAAATTAACGTCTTTTCATGTTTAGAGAGTTTGAAAAGAAGCGGAAAAAAAAACTCTAGCAAGTCCCTTTTCGTAGGTAGTCTCACAGATCTATAAAGGTAGAAAACAATACCTGAGAGAACCTTCTAGCCATGTTCAACTAAGGTATTCATTTTTTGTAAATAATCTGTCCCAGCCCGAAAAAGGGGTAAATGTATACTGGGTAGATGACATTTCACAACCTTTAACGAGTTCAAAACGACAAGAGTCTCAACAATCTTTTCAATTTTTGAGAGTCAGAAATGAGCTAAAAGACTCCAGGGGGTGATTTTTTCTTGTTTTTACTGAGTCTGAAAAAGTAATAAAATACAACTCGTTTCGTCATCGTCATCATGTTTTAGGACCTATTGTTGCATAAAGAACAAACATAAAACCCATTTTTCGAGAAAAATAATAAAATAATCGAAAAATATATTCAAAAACCTAATTAGGGTTTTACAAAAGGCTATAAAATGATGCAAATAGTAAAAACAATTTACTTTTTACCTTTTCACTTCTGGTGAGAATTTTTACCATTTTTACTGTGAACTTGCAGAGTTACTATAAGGCAATCTAGGAGGTCATTCACGAATCTGTTTTCTCCAGGTATGAGCTCTGATCTTCACTTGCACTTTAAACCATTTCCCATTCCCTGTTTTCATGATTTGATGCATTTTTGGGGGAAGTTTCTAAAGGCTTGGTCGCGGTGGTCGGCGCGGGTTTCGAGCATGGAGTCACACCCAAACCCGCAAAATTTAAACGGCGAGGCACCAATCGCCGCAGCCAAAAATGACAAAATCTCCTCCAAAATGTCCAATTCAAATGGTTCAAATTTCAATATAGTGGCTAATGGGAGCCTCAATTGTGATTTTGCAGAGAAATCAGTAGCTAAAAATGGTCATAGAGTGGAAAGAACCAGAGCACGAGGAAGAGGATGAACAAGCTATGAGAAATAATGCATGTACGGATGCCCTGATAAACTATGGGCTTCTGAAATTCTTCTGGACACTATGTTTAAGATATCAGTTGGAACTATTGCAGTATCTGATTAGTGTATGAGACATTACTCGAGAAATATTTATGATTCATGACCAAGAGTTGGAGATATAAGTCTCTGATATTTATTTCATTATCGGATTTTAACGAAGGGGAGAGAAACCGTACTGACAGGTACCTGGCCTATGGGTGAGAGCATGGGCATGTTGATAGACAGAGTCTTCCCAGGAGCAAATAAAGGATCCAAAAGTGGAAAAATAGATATTCAGATAGTGCCTGACTTGGAACTAAGGGTAGTGCTACATATTATAACTCCGGCCACCAGATCTCAGGCTCCCCACAAAGATACAAAGACACAACTTCAACTTGCCCTAGATTTCATGGATCCAACCATCTTCAATTGGGTGGAAGTAATGAAAATCAACTTAAAACATTAGTTAACCAAATGCAAGAATGAAAAGCTGAAACAATTTGGATATGGGTCCATCTAGATATCGTTCATCCTGGAACGGTTGTCGATATTCCAGCGCCATGAGGTGGTAGTGCCCATGTCACCAACACGAAAGCCACAAATGGTTTGTTGGACGGAGTTGATGCCTCGATCAGGAGGTAGCCAACAAATGTCATGGAAGCCATAATTATTCAACTGGCTATGCCAAAAACTCATTGTGGTAGGGGACTAGCTGTACACCAGTACTGATTTGAGGGATGATCCGAACCTTCCACTCCCTGAAGGAGATGTCTAGGAGAAGAATTTAGGTAAAAACTCATTTATTTATTTTTTACGAGTATTATTTTTTTTGTTTTATATGCATTTTGAAACTTACTCATATGTTGCAGACGTTGGACCAGAGAGACTTGCAAGGATTTCCCCCATAGCACGGAGGGTCCCACGCGATTTCGAAGCGGCCCCTCATGGTGAGGGAAGCGAGGAAGAAGAGATCGCGTGCAACTTGGAGGGACTCACAAGTGGGATACCAGATTATGTGAGATTCAAGGATGTTCCTCGTGTTGATCAAAGGCACACTTCAGGGGTGTCTAACGGCATCCACCAACTACTAAGGTGGGTCATACGTGCAATAACGTGCTATCATGAGCACCATGTGGATTAGATGACTAGGTTTCATTTCTACATATTTTTGAGAGACATGATGTCTCGGGATGTAACCATAACACACATATTTTTTGAACTATGATGCACACATGGATGCAAACAATCGATATATATATATATATATATATATATATATATGTTTGTGTGTGTGTATATGCTTATTTTCTTGTTTAAATGTAGCAGTGATTTCTTATACAGATTTCACAAATGTCTGTCTAATACAATATTGGCTACTGCATCATTTAACGTATTCATTCTTATAGGAATATGCTGACATGTGATATAATCAAAATTACTTTCTAATAAATGAAAACACAAATACATCCTTAAAATCCGAGGGTTTCTAACAAAATAATGCCCATTGAGTTGGAAAAACACAAGCTGAGAGTCTAGGTTTACAATTAATTCATGAATGTCGAGAGAAATAGCTTCAGTTAGGAGTTCGATGACTGCACTGTATTCAGCGACTTTTTTGGTTGTTCATCCTAGAAAAATACCTTGAAGGTTTACCAACTCACCATTAGGATCATAAATCACCGAAGCCGAAGATGATAGATTTTGGGTACTGCGGGGGGCACCATCAACAAAACCGACATAAGGAGTGACAAACATCTGCGCAGTAAGAAAAGACATAATAAGCAGGAAAAACTACTCGCAAAGCACACCAAGCCAAAGAAAATATACAAAAAAAAAAAAAAAACGCACTTATGTACAAAAGGACATGCACAAGAAACTCATGCATAGTATTTTTGAGATATAACCCATTTCTGGGTTGATCCAAGGGGTAGCCTTCATAGTCAATCAACTCATAGGCTCCATTCTACAAAACACACTTGATGATGTAGGGCCCATGCCACATGGGTTCAAATTTACCTGCCCCCAGCTTATCATGAGCTTGGTCATACAAGAGGAATAAGTCTCCTTATACAAAGGTACGAGGAGAAGCTGTCTGGTCAAAGTGGGATTTGACTCGATTTTTCTGTGCTTCTATGACTAGAGCAACAAAGTGGTGAGTTTCATCAAGCCTCTCCAAATATAGAAGAAATTATTCCTCGGGCGAGGTATTAGGCATTAATTCGAAAACTATCTTGAGGGAAGAAATTTCACATTCAATCGGAAGGGTAGCTTCCAGACCATAAACAAGCTGGAATGGGGTGAATCCGGTTGCATCCTTCACCGAGGTTCGGTAGGCCCAAAGAGCTAAAAAAAACATTAGATTCTAATAGGACTTGTGCATCCTAATCGTACGTTGAAGCATGGTGACTAAAATTTTGTTCATGGCTTCAACCTGGCCATTGGCTTGGGGGTAGTACGGAGTTGAGTTATGGTGACGCAGACCCAACTTAGCAGTCAAATCAACCATCATATAGTGGTGAAAATGGGAGCCATGGTCAGTGAAAATGGCTTGAGGAACACCAAACCTGGTAATCACATGATTTAAAATAAATTGGGTAGCCGTCTAACAGTCAGTTGTGAGTGTAGGCATTTCTTCGGCCCATTTGGTGAAGTAGTCCACGAAAACAATAATATAACCATGTCCCCCGGCCGAGCGAGGGTTACACGTCATAAAATTGATAACCCACTTCGAAAAGGGATCAACGATAATGGCAGGATGGAGGTAAGCGGGTGGGGCACACATCTTGCGCTGATAGATCTGGCACTCGTGACATTTATGGACAACAAGGATACAAACTTTAAAAATGGTAGGCTAAAAATATCCAGCATGGAGAATTTTTTGAGCTATAGCATACCCAAACATGTGACTGCCACATATGCCAGAATGGCAGTCATTGAGGACATTTTAATCTTCCTCGAGGGTCAAACACCAACGGAGAAAGGAATCAACTCCGACGTGGTATAAAGTATTTTCGACTATGCGATAAGGTTGCGAACGATGACATATACGCTGATGAGAATATTTTGTCAACTCAGAATGAAAGGTGGAAGTCTGTAGATAAACGATGATATCACTGTACCATGGATCGAGGGTGCTAATTAGAAAAAGAGTGTCACCTGGAATGTGTTCCTCAGAACTAGTGGTAGTAGAGGCAGAGGGTAAAGAGCATATCAAATTGGCAAAAACCAACGAATTCTTCGATTTGGCAGTGGTGAAATCCAAATCAAACTATTGGAGGATGAATTTCCACTTTGAGTATTCCCCCCCCATCAATTGTCGAGTTAAAATATAGGTCATGAGGTTGCAATCAGAAATAATGATTGTTGTGTGAAGTAAAATATAATGGAAAAAATGTTGGACAAATTGAACAATTGCCAACGCCAATTTCTCTACATGAGCATAACTCGTTTCAGTGTCGAGAATATTGCGGCTCAAATAATAAATGACATGCTCATCACCATCATTGTCATCTTGTACTAGAACCATGGCAATAGTGCTAAAAGAGACATCCAAATAGAGGGAGTAGTTGCGATGATAATTCGGGGGACGCAAAAGAGGAGCATTGACAAGCAAAGTCTTCAGTGCATCAAAATATTTTTTGGCATTCTCATCCCATAGGAATGAGATTCCTTACTTAAGAAATAATGTGAAGCCTTTGGCTACTTCAACATAATTCATTATAAAATGGTGTAGGAAATTAGCTTTCCCTTGCAAAATCTGCAACTGATGTAAAGAGGAAGAGGAGGGGAGATTAACAATAGCTTCGACCTTAAGAGGGCGGAGATGAATGTCGTCTTTAGAAACAATAAAACCAAGGAGTCTACCAAAATCGACGTAGAAGACACATTTGTGTGGATTAAGCCAAATGTTGTAGCGCCTACAACGAAGAATATTTGGCGGAGTTGATCCGGGTGATCCTTACACTTAGTGGAATGAGCCGGAAGGTCATCCAGGTAAGGTTGAACAATGTGCTTGATATTGTGAAAAGCGTATGACATTGCTCTTTGGAAATTGGCCCCAACATTCTTAAGGCCAAAAGGGAGCTTCTTATATGCAAAGGTGCCCCATGGACAAATTAAGGTTGTTTTATGTTGATTAGCAAGAAGGATATTGATATGGTTGTAACCAGAAAACCCATCCATAAGGGAAAATATCTCACTTCCAGCACATTTGTCAATGATCTGGTCGATGAAGGGAGTTGGATAGTTATCCTTAGGACAAGCATGATTAATGTCACGGTAATCCACACAAACACGAATAGTACCTTGATTTTTATCCATGGGGATGATGTTAGAGAGCCAATCTGTCAATGGGATTGGATAAATGAATCCTACATTGAGAAGTTTTTCAACTTATCCATTTATGGTAGTGACCTTTCTAGGGTGCACGGGACGAAGGCGTTTACGAACAGGTTTCACATCAGGATAAGTAGGGATCTCGTGCACGACTATACTCAGATCGATGCAGGGAATTTCCTCGTAGGGCCAAGTGAAAACGTCTCAAAACTCACAGAAGAAACTAGTATAGACCTCAATCTCATCAGGAGAACAGGTCACCCCAATGTGGATGTTCTCGACAACCCCCGGTTTAACGGAGATTTCGATAAGCATCGTCTGAGTAATATTCCCCATGTTGCCTTCCACAAAAACTTCATATGTCAAGATAGCCATTTGAAGTGGATGGGAAGGAACTTGGGAAGCGAATTTCTCAAGATAAGCAGGCATGGCGCCAAGGCTAGGTAGAAAGAAGGAACAATGATGACTATCATCCCAGGGAGGATCCTCAAGAGACATGGTTTCCATGATGGCTTCATCCGTTGGAAATGTATCATTCAAGGGATAAGGGGAATCTGAAGCACCAAGCCAAGGGGAATGAGAATATGTGTCAAGAGACATACTCGAAGGAGTATGATCAGGAAGAGGAGTCGAAGCCAAGATAACCTCGCAATAATCAATTTATATTGGGCTTAACGACATCACTTCACCAAACGAATCAATCTGATCAAGCGAAGGGATGATCCACAGATCAGAAGACGTGGAGATCATATTGACCTAAACAGTATTGGGCGGAGGAAGAGAAAAGAGACCCATAAGGGAGGGATATTTGAAAATTCCCAGACCCACGATTTCATAAGGTGTAGGAATACGGTCTACGTATGGAACTTTAATCTCAGAAGAGGTGGAAGTAAAAAATGACAACTGATCGATAGTGATGATCTTTCCTGCCTGCGGAAATCGAAGAACACGAAAGAGAGTGGACGGTACACATAACATGGTGTGAGTCCAACTGTGACTGAGGATAAGATAATAATTGAGCTTGGCGTCAATGACTTCAACCTCAACATTAACCATTTTTCCTTCCAACGTTATATGTAAGATGGAGAGGACACCAAGAGGGAGAGATTCCCTTTTGTCGAAGGCTTCTAAAGTGTTTGGAGGCTGGTTAAGGCTTGGAGAACCAATGGATTTCCAACATGGAACAAACATGATGCAAGTAGATGCACCTTCGTCCACGACCGCTCGATGGATATTCTTTCCATTAATCCCAACTTATATAATCAAAGAAAGCTGGCGAGGGAGACGTGGAACGAAATTTTCCAGATCAAAAGTGATAAGGCTTGAATCGGCAGGGTCTACCCCTCCAATAGCAAATAGAAAAGCCTCCCATTGTGACGGATAGCTATGAAGCACCTCCAACGCGGACATAGCGGATGACTCCTGAGCCAAATCCTCAATAATACTGTAATGCTGAGCGGCATGGGCATTCAGGTTATAGGACTTACAGAGTACGCCTTTAGAAGGTGGTTGTACAACGGGCTTAGGACTGGGCCTTTCAATGTGAAGAGGGCCATAAGCAGGCGGGGGAGGAGGACCATTTGCGATCTCTTTCCCCATTTTATGACGTGGTTCAGTATAATCCTTCTATCTAGTAGCAATAGAGATGGGTGCAACACCATTCATCATGAAAACCTAAGAGAAAAAGGGATAGAGGATTGAGGTTGCTCCACCATTTGAGTTTGCTGTGATGGGAATGGTTATTTAAGAAAAACCAGAGTTCCTTGAGTGCATTTAAGCAGTCGACTCTCCTCAGCCCGTCGAGGACAGTCCTTGGTGTAATTCTTATCATCACATATCAGACAAGGGTACTTCGGTTTATGTTTCAAGCCATCATCAGTATTGGTTTTAGGAGAATCTTTTTTCAGGGTATTGGCTTTGGCCTTGCCTTTACCCTTCTTCTTACCTTTGGAAACTTTATCCACTGGCGCAGACTGGACGACGTTCACTTCCGCGGTCTTGCTAGGATTAGGAGGTGGCTAAGAAGAAATATCAGTGGAAGAAGTAGATTTATGATTCGCAGGATTGGGAGAAGACTTACGGGAAGTCTGAGACACAGAACCAATGATATCGCCGACAGAAGGTGTCACCGGTGCTTTGGAAGTTCTAGGTCGTGGGGCATCGGGCAAGAGTTCATAAAGCATGCCAGATTGAGAGTACATGAGATCGAGGTACTGGGCATGAGAAATGTCCTGTTCCTTAGTAACACATGCCCCCATAGCAATGTCTTTAGCAATCAGAGTAATAAAAGAGGTAGTGAACTAATTAGTCAGAAGTTGATCAAGAATCTCAAACTTGATCAAACGACAACGTCGCCTCCATTCATGAATATGATTGGAAATATGGGTGGCCCGATCTTGTTTCAATGATGTTAGGAGGTGCGTTCCAGTTTCATAATTAACTGATAACTGAGTGTATGAGAAATGAAATTGCAAGAGAGATGAAATCTTGAAAGATGCCACGGAAGATTTCAATGTAGCACTTTGCAGTGGCACCAGTGAGAGTCCTTTGGAAAAGACATAAACGAATAGAATCATCAATCCAGGAGTTAGAGGAGCACCATAAGTGGTACGTCATAACATGCGCCTGGGGGTTTTCTCCGGACTTGCCTTCAAACTTGGGACAATCACCAGGAATATTGGTGGGAACCAGAGGCTAATATGGGTTATGAATAATGGGATCATTCATTAAATTTGACACATCAGGTAGTTCCAATGTAGTGAGGAATGGAAATTGTGGATTGAAAGGCATTGGATGCCTTTGATACAGACCATTATTGGGATTCCAACCAGGTTGGGAGAAATTTTGAGCCCATATGTTTTTTCCCGGAGGATTTTTTCCATAGGGGTTATAATTTTGATAATTCTGCCCATAAACAGGTTGAGGACCAGGGTATTGATTCTGAGTGAACCACTGAGGTCCTGTTTGGGAAACGTATGGATTTTGTTGCGAAATGAAAGGCACGCGTTGGGGTTGACCTTGCAACATCAAAGTTTGACCTTGAGGAATATAAGATTGGCCTTGAGGCTGACCAGGTTGTCCCTGGGGTACAAGTTGGCCCAGATATTGAGTTTGATCAGGCTTCCCCTGGGGTACAGGTTGGCCTAGATGTTGAAGCTGACTAGGCTTCCCCTGGGGTACAGGTTGGCCCGTATGTTGAGATCCACCAGGCTGCCCCTGGGGTACAGGTTGGCTTGATGGTTGAGATGAGCCAGGTTTCCCCTGAAGACCAGGTTGGCCTGGATGACCAGTAGAGGGTTGAACTTGTTGTACAAAATTTGGGCCTTACTGAATGTAAGGCTAGTTATGTTGCATGAAAGGTTGTCCCTAATGTGGGTAGGTTTTCCCTTGGGGAACATAAGATGCTCCCCGTTGAACATAAGGTTGACCAATAGGAACGTAGGGTTGTCCCTGCTGAACCAAAGGTTGGCCCTGTAGATGAGAGGGTTGTCCTTGCAGACCATAGGGTTGTCCCTAGAGGTACGTGAACTGATTTGGGTAAACCAAATCTTAAGTTGTTTGAAAATACAATGGGACTCATGGAAGAGGCCCATGGAGATACACATGATTCCCATGCTCATCATAGTAATACGGCGGGGTAACTAGTGTGGGATGCTGCTGAGAACCCTACGGGAGATAATTCTGATATTGAAGAGCCATTATATATTGGTCGTATGAAAAACTTCCCGGAATGGGATTAGAGGATATAGGTGCACTACCAATAGGTTGATGGACTCCCGATATGTGGGGCTGTGATCCACTCACAACGGGTCCAACAGATATTGCTGAGGCATTAGGGTGTGTTCCATGAACAACATAAGATGGTGGCAATGATGGAATCACACTAGCGGATAGTGTGGAGGAAGCCACACAAACAATGGGCTGGGTCGATATAGACATAACCATCGTCGAAACAATGGGAACCGAAGAGGATGGGCTCAACATAAACAACCCCATGAAAGGAGACATTGTACTTGACCATAGTATATTCTAATACAAAGATGTAGCACCAGAGAATATCTGACCCAAAGAATGATAACCATCCGGGAGAGATGAAGGCTGAGAGGAAGGCTGATTCATGACATAAGGAAAATTCTTGGGAGGAAACTGATATTCTCCCATAGAAACAAAAGTCTCTTCACTACTGACAGGACTCGTGACATCCATGTCAGATGAAGACATGTTGTCAGTGAAAAGGAAACAAGCGATGGAAAGTAAAACACGCATTAATGGTGATACAGGTGGTCCCGAGGGATCTTCCCTTAAAATGGCCCAAGCGGCTAGAAGTTTCCAATTGATATCAAATGGTTCCTCAGCGGGAGATCGAGTGGCAAGAGGTTTAACACTCAGAATGATGGCACATTCGAGGCCTTGAGTTCTAATAGACGGAGGTGTCTCAGAAGACTCTAGGGAGAGACTCTTCACTATGAGTAATGAAGAGGACGAAGAAACTGATGGTTCCACCACAGTTACTTTGTCTTAAAAATAGGAGAGAAAAGAGATAATCAATTTGAGGCGTCAAGAACAATCACTAAGGAATTACTCATGAACCGACCAAGAAAATATCTTAATGGGTGTGTGATCATGGGTAATTAATTTTATGACATTGAAACAAAACTCTGCATTTTCATGTTTTAAGAGTTGAGAAAAGGAAAAAAGGTGACTCTAGTCATTTTCTGTTTGGATGAGCGTGAAAGGACAAGTGCTTGATGGTCTTTTCAAGTTTTAAAGAGTCATGGAAAGATCAAAATGACTACTCAGGAACTCTAGGCAAGAGGGTGTACCAAGCTCTCGTGAACTGCAATATACACCTTGGTGATAAAATGAAAGATAAAATACCAAGGACTTAACGTACGTGTAGGCAGTATCCCTAAATGCTGTGTTCGGTGTATCACGGTTACAGGGTACCAGACTCGGCTTCCTATAGATAAATGATTGCAACAAAGCAAACACTAGTTTCGAGCAACTTTAAACGAAATGATCAAAACAGAAATAGACCAATTCTAAGCGAATGTAAAACACACTCAAAACCAGGCAGACATTCATTCATGCATAAAAAGGAATTTGAAATCAACTCAACGAGTAGTGTAATCTATGCTCGGGGTGATGGAGGGAGGGTCAAACGGACACCAAAATGATAGTTCGACAATCCAACAACACATATAGTCGAAAGAAGAGACCAAGCAATAAGACAACAAACTGAAAAGATGAATGAATAAATTGACTCATGTACAGCTCGAAAACTCAGCGAACATGTGACCAGAAAAATGATTCAAGACACCTAGAAGCCCTAGGCTGAAAAGCCACACTGGTCTGATGAGAGATAATCAACTGAAATGACCAAGACAGGGAAGTCAAAACCAATCCAAGTGGAGTAAATCAGGGAGGAAAAACCAACTAAGGGGGAAAGACACACTGGAAAACTAAAAAATAAAGCCTAAAAACCAATCCTACAGGATCGACACGACTGTTCAGTGGTAATCCACGCTGAACAAGGAAAATCACTCCTGTGCCAAAGGAAACACGTGCCAATCAACATGAATGTCAGGCAAACAACAACGCTGAGTAAGGAAACCAAGGAAAGGAGAACATGCAGATGAGAAAAAGCTAGGATTATCACTTTGAGAATAGGTGGAATGGCTTGAAATAGTAAAATAAGCAAAACAAAGCAAAGAAATGACAATACGACCAAAGTTGGACAAACAAGAAAAACTCAAGAATGAACAATGAGAGACGAAAGATACACTGATCCCCAGTATGGTCGCCAAAATATTGTGTAGGAAAATCCCCTATGTGGACAGAGGTGATCCCTCTAGCCCTAGGATGGGTCTAGCAACAAGGGAACATGATGAATTCCTAAATTCCTAGCTTGTAAATGAAATGTGGACTGGAACAGATATCCTTCCTCAGTCTAATGCTTTTGTCATGGCACGTAGCAACGATCCTTTGATCTTTTCCTTCACGGTTTGCGCTCTGTTGGTGATGATTTCCATGCACCTGAACAAATATCAAACAAACGATGAAAACATACAAAAATATACATTCATCTATAGTTATTCAACTTTTCAAGGAGAGTTAAACACTTCGAATATAAATGGAAACAAAGTTGGAACTAGAAACCAGTCATGTATTATTAATATATGAAAAATAAGCTTACAACCTTATGCCTTGACGTTGTAGATCTCCTTCGATGGGTTCAGTCGGGCACGTGTCAATCATTTGTTCGTCGTTCGACTTGAATGATGCAATGGGCTTAAACTCTCTCTCAATAGTGGAGTCTTCTATGCTTTCTTCACACCAACTATAAATATTGACTGTTCAACTAGCTAAATCAATGTGAGGAAGAAGATTTTATAGGAGAGGAGGAGGAGGTTTGGGATCCACATAAGGTGGAGGGGAGGCCTATCCCTTTGGTGAGTTGCACATTTGTAGGAGCTAATAGGCCAAAGGGAGAAACTCGACTTAATCTAGTCGAACAAACAACCATGACTCTGTCCATGAAGTTGTTAGACATGGAAGCTTCATTTCTATTTAAAAAAAACTTTCTAAAAGAAGCTCGACGCAGGTTCCCTTCTGAAATAGAGCGCCAATGGGTGCGAGACTCAGTGTTAATTTCTTAATGGGCGCGAGGACATAACTGCTTACCAGCACCGACCCAAAATCATAGGTTTTTGAAGGTATTCTTGTTAGGTCCCTATATTACTAGTATAGTCCCTTATTATTGTTAGCGTAACCCCATTATTGTTATTTTTGTACCCCTGTAACTCCAATATTGTTATTATTGTGCCCTTACATTATTATTGTTAGTCCGACTAGGATTATTTTGTGACCCCATGGACTCCTATATATAGAAGGGGGTTTTTTCATTTGTATCATCCAAGAATTGTTCATTTATGTAATGTATTGGAGGTTTCCCCCTCGAAACGACTATTGCTAAGGCATTGATCTCTATTTTCTTATATTTTTGGATATGGTTTCATAACATTTTGTATCAAAGCTTTGGATTCTAGGGTTTCGCTGCTCCAAATAGGTTATCATGGAATTTTCGCTAAAATTTTTTTTCTACGAAGGTTCAAAAGCTGAAATTTTTACAGCGCGAAGAGGAAATCCTAAGGAATGTCGTGTAAAAATTTATGATCTTGGTTTGCAATTTTTTTGGAGATATGATCTGTGGAAGTCAGGTTTTTTTTAGGCTCCCGAATTTTAACTAAAACAGGTCATCATAGAATTTGCGCTATAAATTTTTGTATAAAAAGTTTCAGAAGATGAAATTTTTACAGAGCGAATCCAAAGTCCTAAGAAACCCTTTATAAAAATTTCGGATCTTGGTTCACAATATTTTTGGAGATATGATCTTCTGAAGTTAGGATTGTTTCAGGTTCCTAAATTTCATCTCAAAGAGGCAACCGTGCGAAAAACGTCATAACCGTCTCTACGAGAGTTGGATTGGAATTCTGTAAAAAGTTGCCACAACTACATGGACTGTAGTTTCCTGTGTATCAATTTTAGAGCCAAAGGAGGAAACAGTGACACGTGGAAAGTCGTACAAGTTCGCTCTACTGAACCAGTCCATAATTAGGTCATTGTGGGAGATTGGGCATAGCTTTGCCTTGAAGAATCCAAATCAGGTCAGACCTTTGGCATTCAAAAGAAGATTCAGAGGGATAATTTAGGGCCGAATTTGAGATATTGAAGATCCGCAATCATAGAGATAATTTATTTTCAATATTGAGCTCCTCAAAAGCAAAAAAAAGGTGTATATTTTTTTTTCCCGAATTGCATAAGTCTTCTGTGAAAAATCAGTTTGAAGTGATTCCAAGGGCATATTGAAGGATATATATCAGTATTGGGTTCTAAAATTCCACCAAAAAATATTTCAACACCCATTAAGCCTTCAGAAGGCTCTACTATGACTCATGAAGAGGAAGAAGCATTACATGACATATCAAAATTACAAGAGCAAGTGCACCAAATTTCACTCTCACAAAGAGCAAAAAAAATGAAATGGAAGTTTTGAAGAAAGGCGTGGAAGCTAAGATGGATGGTTTGAAGAAAGGCGTGGAAGCTAAGATGGATGGTTTGAAGAATGGCATGGAAGCTAATATGGATGGCATGAAATCTGAGGTGGATGACATGGAAGCTAAGATCGATGAAAAAATGAAAGACAACATGGAAGACATGAAGAATTATCTAAAATCATACATGGAAGGTTTGATGACAAGGTTAATACAAGAAATGATTCCTAATGGCGGAAAGATAGTAGAGGAAATTCACGATGAGAACAAAATAAATGTTAATCATGATTTCATAAACTCTAATGTTGGATTGAAGAACCACCATATTCCAAAGATGGATATGAGGAAGTTTGATGGCAAGGATCCCATAACATGGATACTACAGATGGAGCAATATTTTGATCACAATAATGTGTAAAACACACAAAAGGTACACATTGCAACTTTACATTTAGAACAAAATACATTTGTATGGTATAGATGAATTTGCTCTCGTAAAAAAATTGTCACTTGGTCAATTTTTACGGAGGAAGTGATATCACATTATGAGGATACAAAGAGCAACACCTTCTTTAGCCAATTGATAAATCTCAAACAAAAGGGTTCAGTGGTGGAGCACATTGAGGACTTCCAAAGATTGAATATAAGGGTAACTGATATTTCAGAGGAACACAAGATTGATGTCTTCATAGGGAATTAAAAGGATAACATCCAACATGAAGTTCGTGTTTGGGAACCTGATTCATTGGAGAAGGCATTCAGGTTAGAAAGAAAAATTAAATGTAAAATTATGGCGACAAGGAAGCCTATCACTCACATCTATAAAGATGGAAGTGTTGCTACTCCTAGACTTCCACAACCTACAAGGTTGACACCACAACAATTGGAAGAAAAAAGAGCAAAAGGGCTTTGCTACAGTTATGATAGCAAATATAGTAAGGGTCATAAGTGTGCTGAGAAGAAATTATTTTACATAGATTGTGAAGAGGAGGAAGAAAATGAACAAGAAACTTCAAAATAAGAGGATATACTCCAGGAACCAAACCTAGAAGAAGAAGAAATGAGTTTGACCATATCGTGTGATGCATTGGTAGGAATTACCACTCCTCAAACTCTCAAGATAGAAGGACATATCAAGAAGAAAAAGGTAATAGTGTTGATTGATTCGGATAGTACCCACAGTTTTATTCATTGTAAGGTAGCCAAGGAATTGAATTGTTTCCTATACCTAGCACCATAATGTCAAGTGATGGTTGAAAATGGGGGAACTATAAATTTCTCTAGAAAATGCCATAATATCAAACTAACAATGGGAGAATATGTATTGAATAGTCCAATGCTTTCCATTCCAATTGGAGTGTTGATGTTGTTCTAGGAGTACAATGGTTACAATCTTTGGGAATGCTAGCTTTAATTTTCAAGAACTTTTCTTGACATTTTTTTTGAAAGGAAAGGAAATCGAATTACGGGGTATCATAGGGAAGCCAGGAAAAATAATAAGCTCTAATGTAATGAAAAATCTTCTGAAGGAAGAACAACGAGGTGTAATTGCACAATTATTCTCACTAGAAGTTGCAACTTCAAAATCATTTATTTCTCCAGATCTCCAACAAGTCTTGGACAATCATTCCAAGGTGTTCGAAACTCCCAAAGGAATCCCACCTATTCATGATCACGATCATGCTATTCATTTGATTCTAGGAAGTGTTCCTCCAAACATCAGGCCTTACAGATATCCTTATGTCCAAAAGAGTGAAATTGAACGTATGATTACAAAAATGTTAGAGGCTGGTATAATTCAACCTAGTCAAAGTTCTTTCTCTTCTTTAGTAGTATTGGTGCACAAGAAGGATGGATCATGGCACACATGTCCGGATTATAGGGAGCTCAATAAGCTCACTGTTAAAGATAAATTTACCATTCCTGTGATTGACGAATTATTGGATGAATTACATGGAGAAATTTATTTTACTAAGTTAGATCTTCATTCAGGATATCATCAAATTAGAATTAATTTTGAATATATTCCGAAAACAACATTTCGAACTCATGAGGGTCATTATGAATTTTTGGTCATGCCTTTTGGACTTACCAATGCACCTTCTACATTTCAAGGGTTGATGAATTCCTTTTTCAAACCCTTCCTTAGAAAATTTGTGCTAGTCTTTTTTGATGACATACTAATCTACAACAAGTCTTGGAAGGATCATGTTCAACATGTTGACAGGGTGCTCAAACTATTGGAGGAGAAACAATTATATGAAAAAACATCCAAATGTTTCTTTGGAGTAAAAGAGGTAGAATATGTGGGTCATATTGTATCTCACGAAGGTGTTAAGGTAGACCCTAGAAAAATTAAAGCCATTAAGGAATGGAAAGTCCCGACAACCATAAAGCAGTTGCGAGGATTTCTAGGGTTAACAGGGTATTATCGCAAGTTTGTTAAGAATTATGGGAGAATAGCAACACCTATAACAACATTATTGAAGAAATATGCATCTTCTTGGACTCCTGAAGTAACTAAGGCCTTTGAACATCTTAAAGAGGCAATGTGCCTAGCATCGGTCCTAGCTACGCCAGACTTCACAAAAACCTTTATTGTGGAATGTGATGCCTCGAGAAATGGAATTGGTGTTGTTTTAATGCAAGAAGGAAGACCCATTGCTTTTGAAAGTTTTCCAGTCAAAGGAAAGTATTTACAGAAACCTATTTATGAGAAGGAAATGTTAGCAATACTGCATGCACTAAAGAAATGGAGAACTTACCTAATGGGAAGACACTTCAAGGTAAAAACTGATAATGATAGTCTTAAACACTTTTTGGAACAAAGACTATCTTCAGAAGAGCAGCAAAAATGGGTCACAAAGATGTTGGGTTATGAATTTGAAATAATCTACAAAAAGGGAAGCTAAATGTTGTTGCAGATGCACTCTCAAGAAAGAATGAAGAGGTGGAAGAATTTCTTTGTGCCATTTCTATTATCCAACCAGATTGGATAACCGAAGCAAGGGATGAATGGAAGAAGGACGAAGAAGTGTGGACACTCATTCAAAATTTACAGCAAGATCCTAGTACATCTGATACATTTAGTTGGAAAAATGATTCCTTATGGTACAAATATTTCTTATATATTTGCAAGAATTCCCAGCTAAAACAAAAGATTCTTTTGGAATTACAAACTTCTACTTTATGAGGAAACTCAGGATTTTTAAAAACCTACCACAGGGTGAATAAATAATTTTTTTGGGATGGCCTTAAATTTGATATCCAAAATTTTGTGGCAGAATGTTTGGTTTTCCCTAGGTCTTCTACAACCTTTATCCATTCCAAGTCAACGTTGGAGATTTCAATGGATTTTATCACAGGTTTACCTAAGTCTGAAGGAAAGAGTGTCATCATGGTGGTAGTTGATATAATTACCAATTATGCACACTTTTGTGCACTATATCATACATTTAAACCAAATACATTTGCTACTGCATTTATGGAAACAATTCAAAATCTACATGGAAACCCAAAGATTATTGTAAGTGACAGAGATCCCATTATTACTGGAAATTTTTGGAAGGAATTATTTTATTATTTGGGTACTCAACTAGCTCATAGATTATCTTATCATCCTCAATCTGATGGTCAAACTGAGATAGTGAATAAATGTTTGGAAGGATATCTTCATTGTTTTGTATCTGATAAGAAAACACAATGGATCAAGTGGTTACCTCTTGTTGAATGGTGGTATAACACTTCCTTCCATACTGCAGCAAAAATGACCCCATTTATGGCAATTTATGGATATCATCCACCGTCCATCACATCTTCTTTAAGAGAAAATTCTAAGGTTCAAGCAGTGGAAGATCACATCGAGAATCAACAAGAAGTTCTCCAACTCTTAAAGGATAACCTAAATTTGGCACAAAATCGAATGAAACAACATGCATATCAAAATCATAGTGAGATAAGTTTTGATGTAGGAGATTGGGTATTTTTACAGCTACAACCATATAAAAAAATGTCCCTCAAGCAAGATAAGAAGGATAATAAATTATCGCCAAAGTACTATGGTCCTTACAAAGTGTTGCAAAATATTGGTAATATGGCATACAAATTGGAGCTTCCTTCTTTTTCGCGAGTGCATCGAGTTTTTCATGTTTCATGCTTAAAGAAGGTTATAGGGGAAAAACTTCTAGTTCAAACAATATTGCCAGAACTTGATGAGGAAGGAAAAATTATATTGGAACCTGAATCAGTCACGGAAACAAGAACTCGACAACTACGAAATCGATCAATTTTAGAGTATCTCATCAAATTGAAGAACTTACCCATTGAAGAATCTACATGGGAGGATGAGAGTTTTATACTTAATCATCCAGAGCTACTCAAGCGTTGAGGACAACACTTTTTTTAAGGAGAGGGGCATGTTAAGTCCCTATATTACTAGTATAGTCCCTTATTAATGTTAGTGTAACCCCATTATTGTTAGTTTTGTACCCTTGTAACCCAATATTGTTATTATTGTGCCCTTACATTATTATTGTTAGGTTGGCTAGGATTATATTGTGACCCCATGGACTCCTATCTATAGAAGGAGGTTTTTTCATTTGTATCATACAAGGATTGTTTATTTATCTAATGTTTTGGATGTTTCGCCCTCAAAGAAGCTATTTCGAAGGCGTTGATCTCTCTTTTGTTCTATTTTTGGAGCTGGTTTCATAACACTTCTTGAGAAATGATCAACATAGATTATGTTCCTGAAATTCCAAGGAGTGCAATGACATTTATGGTAATGTATAAAAGTATACAGGGGTCACTGAAATGTTCCTCCAATTTTTGGGATGGGTATTTTAGGGATGGTGACAAAATACTGTGCAACAGTCTCTACCAAAGCTGTCCAGGGCTTCAAAGCATTTTTTTCAACTTGGCTCCAGAGTTGGAACAACCAAGGCTTCAAGGACTAGTAACTCAACCCAAGTTTTTATAGGGATTCTAGAGTGTTTGTACAACCAAGGCTCTAGAAACTAATAACTCAACCCACATTCATAAGGAACGTGAACACCCAAAAAAAAAAAAAAACCACAAATCGAAGGCCCTCTAGGAAGCAAGGCTAGGAAAAACCACTGCAAATCAAGGCAATCCTTCATGCCAGTGACATATCATCACAAAATAACCACATTCATACACCATGCATGCCAAAAATAGCAAGTAAATCATACATGCAACTCGATTCCTGCAAATCAATCCAATTGTAGTCGTTGATCTCATTGTCCCCGTATGATTTCCTACCTTCTTTTGCCTTCTTTCTCCAAATCCAATGTACTCCAAGAATGCGCCAATATTTCTCTAAGTGTGCAAGAGTATGAGAGAGAGAGAGAGAGAGAGAATAGAAGAGAGCTGTAAGCTAAAATTGACAAAAAGATATGAACTGATCCTGAAAATCCTTTTTATCATTGACGCCTCTATTTTCTTCATTTTTCCTCTATTTTCCTTCAATTTTCCTCACATGCTGTTTTGTCACATTTCATCTTCCTTTTCTCCTATTTTCCATTATTTCATAAAAAAATTGTTGATTAAAGCCACTTTTTCTTTGTCATTTCCTTTGCCAATTTCCACAACCATTAATTAATCACAAGTGATCCCCATCACTATGTTTCTGCCCAAAATTAAGCTTGAAATACATGTCCCGTGACCTTGGTCTCATTTTTTGTCTTTATTAACTTTATTGCATGGATTTTTAACCAGGGTTGTTACTAAAACCTCCCCCTTGGGGGAACATAGTCCTTGGTGGTAAATGACACTTATAAAACAACCAAACACATGCTTCCCATGGAGCTTTATAACACAAATCGATGTGGTATTTACATACATATGCTTATACATATAGACATAACAAAAAAAAATGTAAAAAAATATATCAAAGCACATCGTCTCAACCAAAAAATACATAAGGATCCATATCCTACATCCAATCAACCATCTCACATGTAGCTTCATCGAGCCAAAGTACTTCCACTGCACTTTGACTTGCTCGATTCTAGAGCACGTCTATATTTCGCCGCAAAATGCATTGAGGTTCAAGATGGAATTCTCCTTCTGGCTCCACCTGCAATACATACCAATCAATCACATGATCAACATATTTCAAATAATTCTTAAGTAATGAAACATTAAAAACATCATGGAATTTCACTGTCGGAGGTAGTGCAAGTTGATAAGCTACTACTCCAATCCTTTCTAAAATCTCGAAAGGCCCGCATTATTGAGGTGCTAGCTTGGCACACGATCAAATCCTCAAAGAGCTCCTCTTTGGCTTGATGTGCAAGTACACTTGTTCCCCAACCCGAAACTACTTAAACATCTTGTGCTTATATGCATAACTCTTTTGTCTATCATGTGTTGCCTTTATATCCTTCTTAATAATTTTCATTCCTGTTCCATTTCTTCAACCATGTACGGTCCTATCAATACCATGTTCACTAGATCACTCCAACTAATAGGAGTATTAAAACTCCGCCCATAAAGTGCCTCAAGCATACTCATCTTCAAATATTCTTGATACCCATTGTTGTAAGAAAACTCAACCACTGGTAAATACTCTTCCCAATTCTACTGTTGATGCATAACATACATTCTCAACATGTCCTCTAGAATCCTGTTGACCATCTTTGTCCGTCCATATTTCTGCAGATGATAAGTTGTACTGAGGACCAACTTTGTACCCAAACCTGCAAATAACTATTTCTAGAACCTAGAAGTGAACTTAACATCTCTATCAGATACAATATTCTTCAGAATGCCATGGAACCACATTATATCTCTGATGAAGACCTGAGCTACCTCACTGGCTGAATGAGTAGACTTAACTGAAATGAAGTGAGCTACCTTAGTCAACCTGTCAACCACAACCATGATAGAATCATAATGTTTAGATTTCCTTGGAAAACCTGTAATGAATTCCATGGAAATGACCTCCCATTTCCACACGGGAATCAAAATCGTCTACAATAAACCAAATAGATGCTTACACTTTTCTTTTACCAGTTGACAATCCAACAATATTACAACAAACGTTTCCACCTCTTTCTTTAAATTTGGCTAATGGTAGAACTTCTTAACCACTCTAAATGTCTTCTGATATTTTTGATATGAGTCAATGCATGGATGACCGATGCCAACTCAAGATCATGCGTTACACAGTTATGTTCATGCTCATTCAGTTTCCTTGACTCATATCATAATACCTATCCTTCTTGCATCAGAATTCCACTAAGTCCTCTCTTGCAAGCATATGTACATACCAAAATATATTTATTTTAATCTGCAATTTACAACTGGAGCATTGGTAAGCAACTGCTCCAAATGCTCAAAACTAATTGCACATTCCTCTATCAAATCAAATTTGTTTCCTTTCCTCTACAATGATGTAATATGATATGAAATTTATGAGAAGTTCCTGTTGAACCTCTTGTAGTAACTTTCCAACCCCATGAACGATCTGAGCTCCTCCACATTCATAGGAGCTTCCCATTCCATGATATCTTTGATCTCTTCTGGATCCACGGTTATACCTTCCTTGGAAACCACATGCCCCAAGTAATGAACCTTTGTCTGAAAGTAACTGCATTTACTAAGCTTGGCATACAACTGATTTTCTCTTAATAATCTCAATACTTCTACTAAGTGTTCGACATGTTCTTCCTCATTCTTAGAATATATCAATATATCATCAATGAATACAATCACAAGATTGTCTAGATAAGGATGCAACACATTATTCATCAAACACATGGAAGTAGTTAGAGCATGAGTCAAACCAAAAGGGACTACAACAAACTCCTAATAGCCATACCTATTCTGTAAATAATTCTTGTATATGTCCTCTTCTTGGATGCGTACCTCCCGATATCCCGAACTCAAATCAATCTTCGAGAACACTGCTTCTCCCTTCAGCTGATCGAATAAGTCATTAATCCTCAACAACAAATACATGTTCTTGATCATCACCTTGTTCAATTTCCTGTAATCAATGCATAACCTAAGAGTACCATCCTTCTTGTTCACAAACAATACAGGCTCACCCTAAGATGACACAATTGGCCTAATGTATCCCTTGTCAAACATTTCCTTCAGTTACAACTTCAGTTCCACTAACTTTGGAGTGCTCGTCCTGTAAGGTGCCTTCGATGCTAGTGATGCTTCTGGCATCAACTCAATATAAAATTCCACTTCCTTGGGAGGTGGTAACTCTAATATATCTGTTGGAAATACATCCTGAAACTTCTGAAAAACTGGGTACTTGATCAAGAATTCCACATCCTCAATATCCTTACCTTTTTCACTGGAAATATGCACAACAAATAGTACACGCCTTTTCCTACGACCAAAATTTCCATGCATAGTTGTAACCATTCTAAATTATGTAGTCTTCTTCTTACCATGCAATATTATTTGTTCTCCATTATTGTCCAAACACTCAATAGCCTTATCATAAGAATCTACCTTAGTCCTCTGAATGTATAACTAATCCATACCCAATAGCATATTGTATTATCCCAATGGAATAAAATTTAGATGCATTGACGTAGACATATCGTTAAGCTCAAATGCACAAGATCTTACCCAATGATGACCTATTTTCTTAATACCTGTCGCCAAATGCACTAACTAAGATTTTGCATGTACTTGTTTATTCAAACCACACTCATCCACCAGGCCATGAATAATATAACTATAGTTAGATCCAAGGTCAATCAAAATAAAAACAACTTTATCACATAGCTTACCTTCCATCTCGATAATAGATGTCTGATGACCATGATGCCTATTATATAATGTTGTGTAAATACGTGGAATACTCTTTCCAACATCCCCAATTGTTTGTGCTAACCGAGCACTGTAAATATGTGGTCTCTCACCCTAATGTTGTGGAAAATTTATCCTACGATGATCCTGGCCACAAGTGCAGCAATGTAAAGGCTTCCTTCCCTCACCCTTGTTCTTTTCCTCAGAATGAAATCCTTGTCCTCTGTAAGCTATGTTGAACTTCTTGTGTGGAACTGTATTCTCTTTTTTACATGTATCCAATAATATTCCTTGTTTCTTATCCCACTTTCCTTTATTCTTGTCATTGAATTTCCAATCCCTCTTAGTCTCATACTTGCGCTTCAATTTCTCATAACAATGCTTCAACTTTCTGATCGATTCCTCCAACTATCTAGGATCATCAAACTTGTTCCTATCCTTGAATGCTATAAAAAAGCCCCCTGATGAATCTTTAAATATTTTCTTTCTCCTCCTTAAGATAAGGCACATACCTCAACAACTCTAAGAATATGCTAGTATACTCCTCTTCAGTTATAGATCCCATCTTAAGCTCATAGAACTCCTTTTCCTTGTCATCATAGTATCTCTCAGATAGAGACTTATTCCTGAAAAGTCTCTCGAACTCACTCCAAGTCAAATCCTCTTCCTGAATACCTCTGACATTATTTGTATCTTCCCACCAAATGTATGCTTTTCCTTTAAGACTGAAAGTGGCTATCCCAATTTTCATATTCTCTGAGTACTCATGAAATATGAAGAAATTACTTATCTCGAGTAACCAAACTTCTACATCCTTTGACTTATAATTTCTATATCGAAGGTAGGAGGATTTTCTTTCTTAAACTCTTCTAAAAAGTACTACTTATCACTCCTCTAGATACAGATGGTAAAGGTGATGGCGATGTAGTATCTATGAACCAAAACTAGAATGAAATCTGTGGTCATTATCCCTTATGTCAGGTGTATCCATGAACCTACCATCTATGACTATATTATCTTGTCATACATGTATCCTAATTGATACCTGCTGCCATATGCGACATTAGCTCTTTACTCTTCTCCATGACTGATCCTAAGCAGTCCTTGTCTATGAAAGTCTAACAAACTATGAAGAATCATTGCATTAACCTTTATTTTTTTCTTCTGTTCCCTAGCAATTATTTCTTGTTACTGAATGATCCTATCATTTTCTTCTTTACAACTTATTATCTCTGCCGTCAAACTTCTCAATGTATTTGTTTTGTGAGGGGAGTGTTCACCACCATGTTGCTCATATTATTTGTAGGGAGAATCACGTGAATTGTAGTCTACCATCTTGGTTTTCATCCTTGATCCTCTACTTCCAGCAAACATACTCTTAGCACTATAATTTTTCAAATTCTGCTCACCATTGAATTTGTGTCTTTGATCCTCTCTTGTCCCCTTAGCCTGTGGTTGAAGGCCTTGGAGGGTTAAAAAATGTGTCAAAGTTTTTATTATTTTCAACAAAATTAAAAAAGTTTGAGTCCAATAGTTTAATTTTGTGTCTTAGAGTAATTAGGGTAAATTTTCTTCTAAATAAGTTTTTTTAACTACCTTGAGTAGTTAAGGCCATGGATTCAGTTTTAGAGTATTATTTATCCATAATAATATCTTCTATCCAAGGCTAAGCATAAAATGTCATAGTAATCTCCTATTAAAGGAATAATAGGAAATTCCTACATTTTTTTGAAAAGTATCAATTTTCCCATAAAATTTGGTTTCATAAGCAACACAGACATAACTACCTTTTCTGAAAAGTAGCTATTTTCTTCATAATTTGTATAAGGAGGTGAAAAGGCATTACTCAGGTGAAAAGACACTACTCTTTGGAATAATTGAAGGTCTGATAAAAAAAAGGTATTACCCTTTTGAAACGTAGCCATTTCTAATTGGAGGTCCACTTAAAAAAGTGTTCTCTATTCTATTTGTTAAGGCTAGTTAATCTAACACTACTCATTAAAGGTGAAGTAGATCAAAAATGAAGTACAAGTAGCACTAGTTAATTATTATATGGGGTGAAATACTTGGTGGAGTGAGTTGGCACCTAAATTCAAATCATTCAATTTCGTGTCATGCTAACCTCACTGTAATTAAGGGCAACAGATCACTATTTCCCATAACCATTTACCCTGAGAAAGCTACAACAAGCAGTTTGTTATCCTCCAACAAGCAGTTTGTTATCTTCGTGCAAGTATTTAGGGCTTCGTGGCTTGTTGATGTTCATAGTTTTACAGGTGTTCATTAGCAGTTAAGTTAGTTTTTAGCAAAATGGAATGGGTAAGAGTGGTAAGGTAAACCATTTAGAACCTGCCAATACACGGTTTGTTGATCACTGTGCAAAGGCACAGTTTCAGGCAGCTAAATGGTATCGGTTTTGAAGAAGTTCTCAGGGGATAACGTTGCAGTGTCTCAAGAATTTTCCGAGTCTTTTAATGGAGAGCATGTTAATCTGGGGTCTTGGACTTTCAAAATATCAGCAGCCATCATAGCATGAGCTACCCAACTGTCAGCTTCAGGTGAGTCATGGTATAAAAGAAAAACTTTGTTTAGAGAGGATTTAAACGCATATCTTAAACTTTTGCATGTAAATGTGGATTGGACCCCTACTATCCATATTTCCTATTTTAAGCCTAAATGGCAGGGAGTTATCACCATAGTGCAACGTTATATCACCTGTGAAGGTAGGTTCTCCACAATTCATCATTATTAGATGAGGATTTTATCTCATATTTCCGGTTTTAGACCTATGAACCTCTCTTTCTTTCTTTATAAATCTCTATTGAAAATGTCTCAAAAGATACAACGAACCCCACATTATTTACTCCATAATCTTTATCATCGGGGGTTAATCAAAATGTTGGTGGTGTATTATTTTAAGAAGAAAAGAACCACATGGAACAATTTCCTAGCAGATGAGGGTTTCAGTAGTGTTAATTCAAGGAGAAAAGTGGGAAGGCCTTCAAAACAGAAGACCCAGGAGGAAGAGTCAAACCCTGCACCTATACTAACCCCTTTACAAGCTAATCAATCATATTCTACATCAAGTAGGCAAACAAGAAGCTCAACTAGAAGAGCTAGAGTTCAAACCACCATTCCTATACCTATGATGCAACCAACAAAGGAGGTTTATACCAGAAGTCTATCTAAGGAACTACAAACCTTAGAGAATCTTTTCGGAAAGAAAATGAAAGCAGGTTTAAACCAAAGGCCACTCTAGTTGAGAATAATTCTATTTCTAAAGACAAAGAAGAAGTGGTTTCCTCTTCAAGGAATAACCGCATAATAAGACTGATTTTGTAGTAGGATCTTCGGTGGAAGCTAGTAGTATGGATAAGGTCACCCTTGAACCATCAGAACAAAGCCAAGTTTCAGAGATTAGACAGGAGAGTGAATAAGAAATGTGACTCCAACAACAGAGGAACCAACACTAGCTTAGGTTTATTCCTCTATAAAAACATCTAGCTAAGGAAAAAAGTAATGTTTCATAGATCACAACAGAAGAACCAACAATAGCTCAACTTTATTCATCTCTAATTTCATTGGGTAAGGGAAAGAGGAAAGTAACAATCCACTCATACTCATCATTTGCGGAAGAGAGTAGTGAAGCGGAGTTTAGTGAAACAGAGTTTGAAGATGAGCAACGAAGCAGATTCATCTAGGGAAGAAGAAGGACTTCATATATTCCTAATCCATATATTCAAAGGCCTCATACCAGACCAAAAAATAAGCTTAGGCTAACTAGAAATCTCATAGATAATACTACTCTCAGAGATGAGATAATAAATATAGAGGAGAGTCCAGAAAATGATCTAGGGAAAAAGAATGCTCAGAAGCAGAAATAAGCACAAAAGAGAAAAATAAATAAGAGGGTCACTAAGGTAGAATCTCTTAGGTTGTTGGCTTCTATGCTAAATTTTTAATGATTGAATATCTAAAACAAGTCAAAACTTAAGATCAATATCATTTTGGGCCTATCTACACAATTATCAGAAATTGCTACACTTTCATAAAGGTAGCTCTTTGTTTTGGTCATAAGAAGATAAAAGGTAGCTCTTTGTTTTGGTCTTGAGGAATAACATTATATGGTGATAAAGTATATGATTCCTCAGTTTTCATGTTTTTCCCCTTCCCATCCAAGTGTTATTCGGTGAATATGTCTTCCAGATGTCATTTTCAGTTAGTAGTTGTTGCACTTTTTGTGGATAAAGATCCAGGTGTCATTTTCAGTTGGTTACTATTGCACTTTTTGTGGAGGAAGTTTTTCTAGGAATCAAGGAGTAGCTAGCCACCTCAGCTCAGCCATTTCGACTCCAATATTATCAAGTTTTATATTCATGCATTTGTAAACAAAATGTTGTACATCAAACTGACTTTTTGTTATTTTTGATAAACTTTAAATATGGTTTTCTATATTTAGAAGGTTGTAATAAAGGCCCTACAACATACTTCCAATTTTTGAGGATCTTTAACATATTACCTTTTTTGTATATATAATATGAAAAGCAACGAGGAAAGGGTTCATTAGTTGTTCATTTCATTGCATCTTGAGTTGTGTACTTTTTGAGCTTATAATATCCAAATACACTCTTGAGGATTTATGAATGATTTGATGTGTGTATTGTCTAGTTTCCTTATGTGTTTCCATATCTTACAGTTTCATTTCTAGATTATGATCTACATATGTTGTCTCATGTTTTTTCTAGTCTTATCATATAGTTATACATGATTATCTATTTTTATTAGTCTTGTTTCACACACTTTCTGGATAAGATATGTATGGTAAGCCTATTCATAAGCTTTCCCTGTAACAAAAATCTTTAAAATGTGTGATGAGATTGTTGTAAGTCTTGAAAAATATTTCTTTCATCAATACATTATAGGTCTGAAATATTTTATCTTCCTTTCATCTTAACAGTAGACTTATATCATATAGATTTAGTGTTCTTCTCATATTATCCTAAACATTAGAATACAAACTTATCCTTGCTACCACATCAAATACTAGCACCTTCATATGTGTGAGTGATTTATATATTAAAAATCCTTTTATTTTCCAGTGTGCGAGAGCTTCAACCACCTTCCAAAACCAAATTCAACTATAAGAAAAGTCCTAGAGCTTAATATGTGTCTGGTCAGCACTTGAAACAATCCAATATTTGATTCCAACGCTAACATATTTTGGTGTGTCTACCGGGAGACGAAGATCCTGAACTCAATATTCTCTCGAGTTTCTTGCTTGAATGCCTAGTACTAGTTTTTAAGGGTGAAGAAAAAATAGTAATTCTTTCTGATTGTAATTAGTTCACGTGGCGACTCCACAACGAGGATGAGGGGTTTCAAGGCCACCTACTAGAAGAAGAAATCAGAGATCACCTCCTGTGACTCCAGTCTCTGATCCATAAAACATCATAAAGGATGCAAGAGGGAAACATAAAACAACTTAAGCTACATCATATTCAGTGAAAAAAGTGTATTCGAATTATATTCTGAAATAAAAGGTACCATCATCTATTTTAAAAGCAAATGAAGTTTTAATTTCAAAAGATTCTACTGTAATATATCAAGTTGAAACTAATTCTATAAAAGATAAAGTAGATGATGTTAGCTTAGATGCAGCTGAAAGTACCTCTCAATCATCATTCAGTAAATCAAAGATAAGTATTACTCCAGAGAAAGAAGAAAAAATATAGGTTTTAAGTGTGAGTAAGGATAATCGAGAATCATAAGCCTTTGTGCTTACAGAAAAGGGATTAGAACATGTATTAGAGATTGCACCCTTATTATATAGGGATATTTTAACTGAAGAAGATATTAAAATAATTTTAAGCTTTCTTCAAACTCATCCTGAATATCAATCCTCTCTTATTCCACAACAGGAACTTATTCTCATCTGTTTCAAAAGCCATCTATTGGTTCCTCCTCTTCTCATGAAGGAGAAGGTAATATTCCTTAAAAATTGGCCTTTAATCTCTTTGAATTTTTAGCTCAACAAAACAAAGTTGAAGTTTCCCAAATCCTTCAAGAATCTACATATGGATTTGATTCTCTTGGAAAGGTTGAAACAAAATCCTCTTGTGTTCGTTTCTTTTATACTCCGTTTTTTTCAACTCAAAATCCTGAAGAACCAACCCAAGAATTCAATATTCTACTATTCTGAAACAAATAAAAACTTCACAAACTATAATTTCAAGCACTCAAACATTTGTATTAGTAAGTCATCCACTAATTGTACCTCAGAAAGTCATGGCTCAGCCTCCTCCTACAAGGATGCAACAAATTTTTGCAGCAAGATATGCACCACTTTCTCTCCCTCAACCTTTGTGTCCCCTTCCTCGAGGGGATTATCTGAAATATTTTCCAAAATATACAGGGGAGGGAGAAGGAGTATCTACTGAAGAAAATTTAGTTGATTTTTATAGTTATGTTGATAACCAAAACATTGAACATGAAGATGTCTGGTTAGGACTCTTTGTCCTGAGCTTAGATGGAGAAGCTCGTAAGTGGTTTAGAAATATACCAGCAAATTCAATAACATGAATATATTATTTGGAGGAAGTGTTTGTAAGACAATGGGGTGACCGTAAGGATTAGTTTTATTACCTTACGGAGTTTGAAGCTTTAAAGAAGAAGACTGATGAGTTATTGGTAGACTTTACAAAGAGATTCAACAAAGTTTATTAAAAGATTTTTATATATGTTAAACCTCCTGAAACCACAACCATGATAACCTTTTCCAATGCCTTAGACTCTAATTTTGCATTGTGGTTGAGAGATGAGAAGCCAAAAACATTGGTATATATGCAGGAGGATGCTATTGGGGTGCAGTCCAATCTTATGGCCTCAAATAAAATGAAAATAGAAGAGGCGAAGGGAGCAAAGGATAAGAAAAAAAGGAAAGAGGAGAAACCCTCTTCTTCCTCTAAATATTTAACAACTGAAGAAAATCTTGATCAAATGTCCGATTTAATTAAAGATCTTGCTTCCAAAATGTCAAAACTGGAGTTAGAAAACAGGCCTGCTGTTAGACCCATTTAAAATGAAGGAAATAGAAATAAAGCTCCTTTTAGAAGACCCTTTTAGCCCCAACAATTTTTACAACTCCCAAGAAGAAATCCTGATGATTAGAATGTTCAGGCTCCACCAAATAATTTTTCTGCAAAAAATCAGCAAGAACAAGAAGAGGAAGATGAAGACATAAATCTAGTTGGGGAGACATCACACTCAACTTGTTTGACTTTGCAAGAGTATGAAGATACTTCTAGGATAAACCTCTTTTCAGATGACGAAGATGCTCATATTCATGTCCAAAATGATAAAAAGCAGGCTGAAAATTAGACAAGAAATTATAATTTTAGGTCTGAAGGGTTTGTCCAACAGCCCCAACAAAAACAGGATTCTGAAAAATATGCTGGCTAAAAAAAGGAAAAAGTTAATGATATTCCTCCATCGCCTAACCTTGCCCCAATCATGAAAAATGCTATAGAAAATAAAGATTTGGCTCCTGTCAATTTTAGTTTCAAGTCAGAATTAAATAAAATCAATATTTTGGTTCCTCTCCTTGAATTGTTGAAAAATCCAGCCTATAAAGAATCGTTTAAAAGTCTGTTACAACCATCTCTTGCTCTTGGCTCAGTCAATCTAGAGGATGAACATCATACCATCTACTTGGGTAGCAATTTCTAAGATCAGAATGATGATAACTCTCCACCTTTTTATCTTTCACTCAATATTCATAACAAGCTACTATATAATTGCCTATTATATTATGGGGCCTCTCACAATCTAATGCCCCAGAAAGTGATGGATGAACTAGGAATGGAAATCACTAAGAAATACCATGATATTTACACATTCGACTCTAAAAGGGTCAAGTGTTTAGGAGTGATCAAAGATTTGGTAGTTTATCTTACCCATCTCCCCATGAAAATTTTGGTGATGGGCATATTGGTTGTAGACATACCTTCTAGATTTGGAATGCTTCTTTCTATATCTTGGTCCAAAAAGTTGGGAGGAACCCTTCAAATGCATATGACCTATGACACTATCCCAGTCTTTGGAGGAGAATTTAGGAGATTGTATAGGGAAACACAAATGGATTATATCATAAGTGATCAACAAAATCCATCAAATCATCCTATATATGTAGAGAAGAAGGAGTTAGGGTCATCCATATTACAACTTGCTGCTGATGACAACAATTTTCAGCCTGAAATTAGAAAAAAATAGAATTTACAGGTCATAAATGAGCAGAATTTAGAAGCAGGGCAGATCTGTAAATTATATTTTGAAGGAGCTTCATCACGAAAGGGATCAGAGGCTGGTGTAGTTCTTATTTCTCCCAATCAGCAAGTAGTGACCCTATCATACAAATTACAATTTGTCACTACCAATAACACTGCTGAGTACGGAGCCCTTATTTTGGGTATGAAAATAGTAAAAGATTTAGGAGCTGAACAGTTGATTGTTTTTGGTGATTCAGAATTGGTGGTACATTAGGTGAGATAATTATCAAGTGAAAAATTCAAAATTAAAAAAACTGCAGAAATGAAGTGTGGGATTTAATCGAACACTATTTTTCAACATTCAATTTAAATTATGTTTGTAGAGAATAAAATGAAATGGCAGATTCATTGGCCATAGCTGCTAGTAATTTTAAGGTTCCTCTTGATGTTAAAGCAACATATGATGTCCAGATAAAAAGCAAACCTTCCATTCTTGACAATATAAAATATTGGCAAGTATTTGAAGATGATAAAGAAGTTCAGAAATTCATGGAATGTGTAGAAGAATTTTCAGACATTCAGATTGATAATGAGCAAGACATAGTTGAAAGTCATAACATCAAGCCATTTAAAAAAAATAGTTGGTAAAGACATTATTGATCTAAAAAAAAGACTTTATTCCTAAAGGCTTAGTTCCTTTAGAGGGGTTGTTTGAGAATAATGATATATTTTTAATCCTGATAGTAAAACATATGGAGAGAGTACGGTTGACTGCAATATTGGTATAAAAAATTAGCCTATATTTGTTAAAGAATATGAATTTCCTCCTCAAGAAACTAGAACTAAATACGTCAAGCTGCTGAAGCAATATGCATACATTTTTGCATGGTCCTACAGTGATTTAAAGACCTATGACAGAGATATAATGGAACATAAAATTCCTCTTAAACCATAAGCAAAGCCTGTAGCACATAAGATAAGACATATTAATCCCATGTTGCTCCCTATTATTGAAAACAAAATCAGAAAGATGTGGGAATCCAAAATAATTCTACCTTTAAGATTTTCCAATTGGGTAGCTAATATAGTCCCAATTCGAAAGAAGAGAGGTGAAATTAGAATTTGTGTTGATTTTCACAATTTGAACCAGTGTTCACTAAAGGATAATTATACTTTACCCAAGATGGACCATGTTTTGCAGCAGCTAGTAGGCTCAAAGAGGTTGTCAATGATAGATTGGTTTTTCGAGGCACAATCAAATCTTAGTTGATAAACAAGATAGCGAGAAAAAAACTTTTACTACACCCTGGGGAGCATTTATGTACAGTAAGATATCTTTCGGTTTAATGAATGCAAGTGCAACATTTAAGTGGGCAATGGATATTGCCTTTACAGGGGAAAAGGACGAGTCTGTAGTCATTTACTTGGATGCCATAATAGTCTTTTCAAAATATGTTGAGGATCATTCAAAACATTTGCAACATGCGTTTAATAAGTGCAAAAAATTTGGTTTGTCTCTAAACCCAAAGAAATCATGCTTTTTTGTTCAAGAGGGAAAAATATTGGGGCACATAGTGACAGAAAATGGTATTTGTATTGGCCCAGGGAGAGTTGAGGCTATACAAAAAATTGGTTTACCCAGAAATAAGAAAGAATTGCAGTAATTCTTAGGTAAAATAAATATTTTGAGGTGTTTTTTTCGGAACTTTGCAGAACTAAGCAAACATATAAATGTCTTATTGAATAAAGATTCATAATTCATATGGAAAGACGAATAAAAACACTCTTTCATAGCAATCAAATCTACCCTGACTAAAGCCCCGGTGTTAATCAACCCTGATTTTGAGAAGGACTTTCTTACTTTTTCATATGTGTCTGAGGAAACTATTGCAGCAAATTTACTACAAAAGAAAAAAGAAGGCTTGGAGCAACCTATTTCTTTTTTTAGCCGTGCATTAAGAGATGTTGAGTTAAAGTACAACTTGATTGAAAAACATGCATATGCATTGGTAAAGTCTTTAAAATCTTTTCGAGTTTACATTATGCATTCAGAATTCATTGATTTTGTGCTAAATATTGCTGTCAAGGATGTATTGTTGCAGTTAGATACATATGACAAGAGGGGAAGATGGTTAAAAGAAATTCTAGAATTTGACATTAAAATTAGACCTACTAAGCTGATAAAGGGACAAGGCTTAGGCTTCTTGATGACAAAATCAGATTACAAAGCTCTAAATCCGAACATGGAGGTAGTTGAAGAAACATATAAAGATGGTATATTTGATTATCTTGAAATATTTTATTCCAACTGGTATATGGATATAGTACTTTTTATTAAACCTCAGTTTTCCTCTAGAAATGGAAAAATCAAAGAGAATGTCTTTTAAACTGAAGGCTGTTAAGTATTTCATAATGAAAATTCATCTTTATTGGAAAGACCCTGTAGGAGTTTTGTTGAGATGTATAGATAAAGTTGAGTCACATAAATTTATGTCAGAGATACATGCAGGGGTGTGTGGTGGACATTTATATTGGAAATCTACTGCAAATAAAATTATAAGAGCTGGCTATTATTGGACAACTCTTTTCTTTGATGTTTTTGCTAAATTAAGGGCTTGCACTCGGTGTCAAAATTTTTCTGGTAAGAAAAAGATGCTCCCACTACTTGTCATTCCCATTTCACCAGACACCCCTTTCCAGATGTGGGGGTTGGACTTCATTGGTGAGATTCATTCGCCATCATCAGGACAACACAGGTGGATTCTCACAGCCACAGACTATTTAACCAAGTGGATTGAGGCTATTCCAACCAGGAATGCCACTGACACGTTAATAATTAAATTTCTGTTGGAAAATATTATGTCTACATTTTTTTTCCCTTATAAGTTTGTGACTGACAATGTAATGGCTTTTAAATCTGCCAAGATGGATAATTTTTATCAGAAATATAATATTTATTTAACTCATTCTACACCTTATTACCCCCAAGGTAATGGGTTAGCTGAGTCATCTAAAAAAATCCTGGTAAGAATCATTAAGAAGATGATGTCGAAAAATAAAATAAATTAGGATAGTCAGCTAGATCATGCTCTTTGGGCAGACAGGGTGAGTATCAAGAGATCAATTGGAGTTTCTCCATTTCAACTTGTTTATGGTAATGATGCTATGATGCCATTACAGTTGGCCCTTCCTGTTATGAAGTTTTTACAAGATGAAATTGATGATTAAAATCCCATTCAGAGAAGAATGTTGAAATTTATAGAAGCTCATCAAACCCGGGAACCCTTCATGGACAAAGCACACAAATACAAAGCCAAAGTAAAATTTGGTTTTGACAAAAGGGAAAACCAACAGGTATTTCAAGAAAATGATTTGGTATTTCATTGGGATGTAAGAAGAGAAGACCATGGAAAGCATGGTAAGTTCGACAAGTTGTGGTACGGGCCATTAAAAAATGCTCAAGTTTTGGAGAATAACACATTTTTGCTGAAGCACTTAGATGATGATAAATTGACTGGAGGTCCAATCAATGGGAATTTTCTCAAAAAGTCTTTTTGTTTTGTTTTTTAGGTCATTTAGTATTTCCATTGTAAATACCCAGGTGTTGTTTCAATAAAACCCCATGCCCAATGGTAGTTGTGTCTGTAAATAGATTCAATCTATAGTTCAGTCAATGAAAAGTCAGTTCTTATCATTAGCTTCTAAAATTGTAAAAGTCCTGAAAGTTTAAGGCACTAAATCTACAGTCCTTGAAGCCTCATAAGGAGAAATTCATCCTCAATAGGAGCCAATTTTAGCATGTGGTTGAAGGCCTTGGAGGGTTAAAAAATGTTTCAAATTTTTTATTATTTTCAACAAAATCCAAAAAGTTTCAGTCCAATAGTTTGTTTTTGTGTCTTAGAGTAATTACAGTAAATTTTCTTCTAAATAATTTTTTTTACTACCTTGAGTAGTTAAGGCCATGGATTCAGTTTGAGACTATTATTTATCCATAATGATATCTTCTATCCAAGTCTAAGCATAAAATGTCATAGTCATCTGCTATTTCAAGAATAACAGGAAATTGCTACCTTTTTTGAAAAGTAGAAATTTTCCCAGAAAATTTGGTTTCATAAGCAACATAGAAATAACTACCTTTTCTTAAAAGTAGTTATTTTATTCAGAATTTGTATAAGGAGGTGAAAAGGAATTATTCATGTGAAAATACATTGAAGGTCTGCTAAAAAAAATATATTACCTTTTGAAATGTAGCCATTTCAAATTGGAGGTCCACTTAAAAAGGAGTTGGTTATTTTTTTTGTTAAGGCTAGTTAACCTAATGCTACTTATTAAAGGTGATGATCCATATTTACTTAGGAACACAATAAAATACAAAAATAGTCATTTTTTAGTTAATTTAATGTCTTAAATTTCTTAACATAAATCATCAACCGATGAAGTGTGGTGCACTATATATGCTTAGTTAACCTTCTTCTTACTTCATTATGTATGTGTTTATGTTGTTTTGGGGGTTTTGTTCTTTATGTCTAAAGGTAAATTTTAAGAAATGAGAACTATGAAATGAATCAACTGAATTTAATGATGTGTAAATGTTAAAACTAATTTTGAAAGAAGGAAGAAAAGGAAGCGTTCTTAGCTATTCTTAATTTGTATAAAAATGAATCAAACTTTAAATGGTTAGAATCTGATCTAAGTTAATTATAATCTACCTTAATTTAGTTTTATTCCATGGATTGAAATATGAATCTTATGACTAAGAAAATAACAATGCTGATCTAAATGAAAGCAGATTCAAAGGAAAAGAAACTATTGCATGACCAACTACTCAATCATTCAATATAATAGTACGACAGAGTCACCCTCTTGACATGATTTACAAGAAATTGATTACACTTTAGTTTAAAAATTTAATCTAAGAAAGCATTTAAAAAGCATATAAAGGAAAGCTCAATTATTGTATATTTTAAATACTCAAGCATTCAATATGGAAGTATGACAAAGTCACCCTCTTGACATGATTTACAAGCATATAATTATACATTTAAATAAAGATCTGATCTAGGAAAGCAGTGTAAAGGCATGTAAAGGAAAACTCAATTATTGTCTATTTTAAATACTCAAACATCCAATTTGGAAGTATGAAAGAGTCATCTTCTTGGCATGATTTACAAGCATCTAATTATACACCTAATTGAGGTTTTAATCTAAGAAAGCAATGTAAAAGCATGTAAATAAACTAAACAACTATGTGCTATAATGCCTCAATCATAATCCAAATTTGAAAATAGAAGAATCTACTTTCTTGAGATGTTCTTGGCAAGCAAAATATTATATAGTGATTCTAAAACTAATACTAAGAAAGCACTCATAAATTTAATCTATGAGATTAATCTAAAAGCTGCAATGCAATGTAAATCTACTTGTGAATTGATAAAATAGAGCTAATAAAATAAACTAAAACAACTGATGAAAAACCTCCTCCTGTGCAGGGGCACTTTGCGACAGAATAGGTTGAGATCCTAGTAGACTATACGTGCATTAAGAAGAAACAGGATCCACAAACACGGTCTTCATATTTTGAAAAAGGAAAGAGTCTCCAAACATACACAACGCTCACAAAAATTAAGACTGTCTTCGATCTTCAAACAACCGGTATTTAAACAAAATTAAAATGTAACTGTCAGGAGTTAATTCCACGTACAGATGGCGATTACAACAGAAACATAGAGGAAAAATATAAATGGTTAACTCTCAATTTTCTACGTCAGAGAAAATCGAGAGTTCTTCATTTTGGGATCACGTCCTTTGACTGCACTTTGATCTTGATCATAGGAACCTTTTTCTGTTGAATTCAACTAGGTGGATAGAACGAAATCCATATATGGATCATTTTGAAGATGCCCATGTAACTTGTTCCTTTATTCGCTCCTCGGAACCTACCAAACCATTAAAGTAGCTATGGAAACAACAATTAACTGCAGAATATGATGCGTTTTATAGCTGAGTTACAAAAATCCATTCAAATAACAAGAACATCAAAATATAACATAGAGATCATTCAAATGCATTCTCTGAGATAAAATATGTCACTTATTGTTGATTGGAGTTTATGGATTTATGGAAAAGTAAGGAAAAGTGATGAAAAAGGATGTCAGAGAGAGGAAAATTCTGAGGTTCAACATACCCCCACTAAGAAGCCATTGCATGTCGCCATGAAATTTATCAAAAATGTGAACTTCCTTCTCCTATTGCATTTTTTTAGACACTTCTACTAATACATCCAGTTTTCTCTTCTTGATTTTCATTGAGGTGACTGCCATCCTGGGCTTCCTCGTAAGGAATTTGTATTTGAGATTGATGATTGTCCTATTCATTGATTTGTTCTTTCATTTTAACTTTATGTTCTTTTTGTACCACAGTCCCAAATGCAGGATGGTGCTATCAATAATGAATTTCTCCAACTGGTTCTGCTACTTTAAAACTTCATTCTCTTGTTTAATATGCCTATTCAATAACTCTAGATCATAGATTTTTTGTTTAAGGGTGTCAACTAGAGGTTCTTGTGGATTGATAGGCAGTTCTGGATTCACTTCTGCATTCTTTTTCTCCAATTACTCTATATAGTCATATATCTATTATTGTGTTGGGTCTATGCCTGGAGATCTTCTGCTGGGACTGCCTTCAAAATTATGTACAGGATAATTTATAGGGCTATGTGGAGGAGACATTGATGGGTGATGGCACTAGAGGTTCCTCCTCTAAATTCACAAACTCTGTTTCTTGTGATGGTGTTTTATTCATTGACCCTCGAAGTCTAGAGCTTCTCCTTGGTTTTAGAGGGTTTAAGTTTTCTTCACTTGTAACCTTGCCATTCTTTTCTGTTTTAACTCTTGTCTTAACTCTACCCTGCTTCTTGTTTTTCATCAATTCCGCAAGGGTAGGTTACTCTTCATTTTTTTGTAGTGGAGGTGAATGTCAGTCTTCAATGCTTGTATCAATCTTCTTTATTTTACTTTTCCTAGTATTGTCTTCCTTAGGCCACTTTGGCTCTTCTTGGAAATGGTTTTTGACCAGAAAATTCTCCCAAGAATCTCCTATACCTTTCAAATGGAATTTGAGAAGTATTTTTACCAACCCATGATGGTGCATAGTGTTGTCTATAAATTGATTTATCTTCTATACATTTGTAGACATTATTTTTAAAATACTCAGTAAAAAGAAAGGGATATTTATTTCACCATCCTCAAAGAAGTTCATCAACAACCTAATATGATACACAAACATGCAGCCAAATCTACCTTCACAAGTGATAAACTTCTGTAAAATTAAAAGCATGTTTCTCCATTTGTTCTTGAGTGCTGAGCTAGGGATTCCATTTTTATAAACAGAAGTATCCATACTTGGATTTTTTAGGACAACTCTCCATGCTTCACTACGAAATTATTTGGTTTTGAAACATATTTCACCAACTCTTGGGAGCTCTGTTGGTTCAGCTATGAATGCCTTGGCCACTGAAATTTTTATGTCTCCTATTTCGACTTCTGTTCCATCAAAATACCTCGCAAAAGATTTGGTGATTTCCTTGTGAAAACCATCAAATTTTTCTATAAAATTGAGCCACTTAGCCTTCTGCAGCATCTCTTTGATATGAGGATATCCTTCGATGTATTTATCTCCCACTCATTTAGTTATGACTATCAAACCCGTGCCTTATGTTGTGAAGATTATAGCCCTTAGAATTGTCCTTCTCTGTATGAAGTGAATTGGGTTGAGGATTTGGTGAAGGGTGTTCGAGGGTTTGTAGGAAAATATGAATTAGATGGATATTTGATGGGGTTTTAAGAAATATAGATGAATAGGTTACACAACAAGACATGACAGTTTAATCATAAATGGGGGAGTCCGTTATGGACCGTTATGAAACATGATACAGATGATGTGGCCGATCTATGACATTATGTGAGTCCAAATTAAATCAAATGGTGACATATTGAGGCAACATGTGATCATCTACGTTATACATGCTAATGTTTTTGACCTTGTTATTTAAATAAATTTATGTAACTTACCTTTAGAACTAACCTTTTATTGGTATTTCCTTGGTGTTGATTCTTAAGGTATCCTTTACCATGGTGATCTTCAAATGGAGTTCTCAATTTCCTGTGCTTAATATTCTTGCTTCAGTAGGCTGTAAAAACGTGACAGAACTGAAAAATGTGGTATGAACTGCAGAATGGAATGTCAGCTGTAGAATGAAAGTAGTCTTGTACTACTTTTTATTGAAAGAAAAAGAAAGGGAACAAATATTTTTGGGATTTTTATAAATGGAATGGAAAATATAAGATGCCAAAACTCTGATTTTCATCCTACATTTTATGTGTAAGGATGCTAATCATTGATTGGTTTTCACACATACTTTTTATTTATTTATTTATTTTTTAAATAAAAAGACTAAGTTATGGAAGAAAAAAGATTCATCTTCACTAACTTCATAAAAATATTATCTTGGAAAATTTTGATAAACTCTTCTCTTGAAATTGGCTTATGATAGACTTTTAATCGACGTCCATTCACAAGAAGAGGTACCTTTTCTTCATCAATTGTCATTATCTTGATTGCTCCATTGTAAAAGACATTTTCAATCTCATAAGGCCCAAGCCAATGAGTCTGAAAATTTCCTTGAAAATATTTGAACTTTGAATCGAACAAAAGTGACATGCTTGAAATTTTTTCTCCTTTATATATTTATCATGCCATTTGGATAACAAGTTGTTCCATGGTTTGTTTTCTCGTGATGTTTATAGTTGCTCCTAAATCAATCAATGAATTTGGAATTTCAATACCATTGATATTTTTTTTTACAACTCGACTTCCTGGATCTAAATATTTTTGTATGGCAGTTTTTCCCATCATAATGTGTGCAATTTTTCCTACTTGTTGAATTCTTTTTATTATTATTTTTTTTCTTCCTGGTTTCTTCATGCTCAACTCTCTTATTGTTTTGGCTAGAATTGGAATCTCTTTAATGGCCTGTAGCAAAGGAATTTTGATACAAACATTTTTCAATTCATCTATAAAATGATAATTGGGCAACATTATATGTTTTTCCACCCCTCTATCAACTTGTAATATTTCAGGAAAAGGAGGGTTGGAAATAGATACTGATGGTTCCTCTATGATAGGAGTTGAGTTTGCTAGTTCTTTTGTTTTTTATTTTCAGAATTCTTGTTTTGAAGAGTTGTTCCCTCTTGAAAATTTTTATTTGGCTGTAGAGAAACTTCTTCAAAATTATCTTGTTCTTGAATAACAACAGAAGGCTTTTTCCTCTCTAATATTCTACCAGATCTAAGTTGAACATCATTAAGATCTAGTGGGGTAATCATGTAAGTTGGAAATTGTTGTCCTTCTATAATGTAATCATTTTGAGCATTTTTATTATTGGGTTTTGGCAATGGTTGGGCAGGTGGTTGATTTGGTCTTTGTGGAAATGGCAATGAAAGTTGTGGATTTTGGTTTTGGAGTTGGGGTTGTTGATTTTGTTGAGGAATTTTTTGGGGAGGATAGTTTGGATAATATGGAGGATATTGATAGTAATGAGAATATCTTACATAGGGATGTGCCCAAGGTTGAGGTTGGGACCAAGGTTGTTGCCAAGAATTCCAATTATTTGGTGGGGGTTGAGTATACATTTGGTTGTTAAAACCTTGAGTTTGTGGCCTTTGCCATGGTTTTCTAGAGACAAAGCAAAGAGGTTATACTGGATTTGAAATTACTTCTTCTTGAAAAATAGCCTTAAGACCTGGAATTGAAGGGAAACTCTTAGTTTCATGATTTTATGAGCAAATCACATAGGTCTCTATGAATTTTACATCAAGAGGACATTCTCTTAAAGCATGCTTCTTTCTACATTTAGGACAAAAATAGCTAAGGCATCAGTTTTGACTTTCTGCTTGTTTTGTAATTTAAGGGTGTCTATCTGTTAACTAAGACTCCCTAAAATATCTGTTTTAAATTCATAAAGAAAATTTCCAATTTCTGGCCTAATTACTATTCCAGTTGCAGATTTATTTACTCTAGAAAGAGAAGGATATCTTGGATTTTTTATTTTCCCCTTGAGAGATGAATAGATAATTCAGCAATGGCAAGTAATGTGAGTTGAGAGATATCTCCCTTCCCCATCATGTTGATAATTTCTATCCACTCATCTCTAATGGATTTTAACAAAAGAGCTTTTAAAGTATCTTGATCTAAGTTTTCCATTTTATCTATTTTTAGATTATAATTAAATATTTCAATTAAATCCTCTAGATTATCATCCTCCCTTTGCATCATCTTGAATACTTCATCCTTCCGATTAATAGGTATGCAATAATCCAAATATCTTTCTAAAAATTATCTTTTCATATCATTCCATGTCCTAATATACTGTGTGACTAAACCCATGAACCATTTTAAAGCTTCTCCTTTTAGTGTTGCCAGAAATAGCTTTAGTTTTTTAGAGTCTTGTAAGTAATCAAAAGATCTACACAAAACTTCGAATTCAAACAAAAAGGTTTTAGGATCTTCACTCTTTAATCCATGGAAATTTGGAAGAATGGAAGGTGAAATATTTTTCAATGTGGCATTTGTATCCTCATCAATTATAGGAAATCCAAAATAATTATCATTTTCCCTATTTCTTATGTTTTCTTCACCTCCTCCTCCTCTTCTTTCTCTGTTCCCTCTACCTCATCCTCCACCTCTTCCTCCTCCAAATAGTAAATTTTCTCCATTTAGAATTTCTCCTTCTCCTTCTCCTTCTCCTGCCATTGTAGATTCCTCAGAGTTAATATAAGGTTCTAATTATAAAGTTAATTGATATTCCTCTGGTTCTTCTATTAATGGGATATTGAAGAAAGGTTCTTCTTCTTCTTCCCCAATAGGAATTTCTAACTTTTCAGCTAGAATGCGTTCTCCCGTAGAGGTGAAAAAGGTTACTCCTTCAGTTGGAGATATAGGATCTTCTTCTACTAAGAATTCCTCAATGGATGAAGTAGGAGATCCTCCTGATTGGATTTATGACCTTAAGACTTCAGGAAGCCTATGTCTAGTGAATTATGGAATATGAGTTTGAGATGGTGGTTTATCACTACGTGGTCTAGGTGGAGTGAGTGGTGTTGTTGGAATTAAACTCCTTCCTCTAGCTATGAATCTACCCCTAGAATCTCTCTCTACGCATATCATTTTTTTTAGGTGTAAGAAATGAGGTTACCTAATTACACTTCCCTGGCAACAACGCCAAAATGTTTAGTCAATTTAATGTCTTAAATTTCTTAACATAAACCATCAATAGAGGTTAGTAATCTAATGAAGTGTGGTGCACTATATATGCTTAGTTAACCTTCTTCTTACTTTGTTGTGTATATTTTTATGTTGTTTTGGGGGTTTTTCTCTTTATGTCTAAAGGTTAATTTTAAGAAATGAGAACTATGAAATGAATCAACTGAATTTAATGAAGTTTAAATGTTAAAACTAATTTTGAAAGAAGGAATAAAATGAAGTGTTCTTATCTATTCTTAATTTGTATAAAAATGAATCAAACTTTAAATGCTTAGAACTTGATCTAAGTTAATTTTAATCTACCTTAATTTAGTTCTATTCCATGGATTGAAATATGAATCTTATTCCTAAGAAAAATAACAATGCTAATCTAAATGAAAGCAGATTCAAAGGAAAAGCAACTATTGTATGATCAACTACTCAATAATTCAATATGGAAGTATGACAGAGTCACCCTCTTGACATGATTTACAAGAAATCGATTATACTTTAGTTTAAAAATTTAAACTAAGAAAGCATTTAAAAAGAATATAAAGGAAATCTCAATTATTGAATATATTAAATACTCAAGCATTCAATATGGAAGTATGATAGATTCACTCTCTTGAAATGATTTACAAGCATCTAATTATACATTTAATTAAATATCTGATCTAGGAAAGCAGTGTAAAGGCATGTAAAGGAAAACTAAATTATTGTGTATTTTAAATACTCAAGCATCCAATTTGGAAGTATGACAGAGTCATATTCTTGGCATGATTTAAAAGCATCTAATTATACACATAATTGAGGTTTTAATCTAAGAAAGCAGTGTAAAATCATGTAAAGAAACTAAAAAATTGTGTGCTCTAATGCCTCAAACATAATCCAATTTGGAAAATAGAAGAATCTACTTTCTTGAGATGTTCTTAGTAAGAAAAATATTATACAGTCATTCTAAAACTAATACTAAGAAAGAACTCATAAATTTAATCTATGAGATTAATCTAAAAGTTGCGATGCACTGTAAATCTACTTGTGAATTGACAAAATAGAGCTAATGAAATTAAACTAAAACAACTGATGAAAAACCTCCTCCTGTGCAGGGGCCCTCTGCGACATAATATGTTGAAATCCTAGCAGAATATACGTGCATTAAGAAGAAACTCAAACCATGAACACGATATTCGTATTATGAAAAAGGACAGAGTCTCCAAACATGCACAATGTTCACAAAAATTAAGACTGTCTTCGGTCTTCAAAAAACCGGTATTTAAACAAAATTAAAATGTAATTGTCAGGAACTAATTATGCTTATAGATGGTAATTGCAACTGAAACATAGAGGAAAAATATAAATGGTTAACTCTTGATTTTCTACGTTAGATAAAATCGAGAGTTCTTCGTTCTCGAATCACGTCCTTTGACCACACTTTGACCTTGATCATAGGCACCTTTTTCTGTTGAATTCGACGAGACAGATAGGATGAAATCCATATATGGATCATTTTGAAGATTCCCATGTAACTCATTCCTTTATTTGCTCATTGGAACCTATCAAACCATTAAATTAGCTAAGGAAACAAAAATTAGCTACAAAATAGGATGCGTTCTGTAGCTGAGTTATAAAAATCCATTCAAATAACAAAAACATAAAAATATAACATAAAGACCATTCAAATGCATTCTCTGAGATAAAATATGTCACTTATCATTGATTGGAGCTTATGGATTTATGGAAAAGTAAGGAAGAGTGATGAGAAAGGATTTCATAGAGAGTACAATTCTGAGGTTCAACAGACATAAACACAGATATGTGGTAGAAATAATGCTTCATTTCATTAATATCAAATAACTGAAATATGCTTACAGACATAATGGAAATAAAATAGCTAGGGCGCTGGTAGCTTATCTCTGAGAAGAGATGTGGTGGCTATAAGCCTATGAATTATGTTACAATGAGGCTCGAGTGCCTATTTATTGAGAAACAATGGAAAACTCTAAACTTCCAAAAACCTAACGCTAGGAGACGAAGCGCCAAAACTATGCACTCCGTTTGGGTAAATTGGTGTTTCAAATTCTTGGGGACGTAACTTTGGCATATGATTTCTGTTTGAAGTGCACCATACCTCGTTAGAAAGATCTATCCGAGGAGTACAACTTTTGGTGTGGGAAAACTAGTGCATGGACCCATTTTGCTACCGATTTTCCCAAAAAACGTCGTTTAGGGCCTCAATACGGCTCTAGAAGTTTAGTACCCGAAAAATTGCTAAAAATAGTAAGTTTTGCTAAAATTGAAAAATTGAAAGAATTGATGGTGGTGTTTCAAATGAAATAGGTAGGTGGCCACCAATATCCACCTGGATCATTACGGCCCCAAAACGGCTCCTGAAGTTCAGGTTCCAAAAACCTGCTAAATATAGTAAGTTGTGCTGAAAGTGAAAAACTTAAAGAACCGATGGTGAGGGTCCAAATGGAATAGTTGGGTGGCCATCAATATCCACCTATATCATTCCTCCCCCCAGGAAACAATGGCCCCCATTGCGTTGATATCCTCCATGATATGAGGCAAATTCTATTGAACTGGGTATTAGATTTGTCGAAGATGTCATGGACCTGTGGGCAGACATGTTGGATGTGTTCAACAAATTTGGTTTCTTTATCAGCCTCATACAGTACATGTGTGGATTCTGTCTGTGTAGTCGCATGAGGTTTGGCAACATCAAGTAGTGGTGCGTTGGGGGTCAGATCAATGGAGTGCTTGTCCTAACAGTGTAGAGGAACCTCTATGAGTTAGAAGAAAATGTCCTCATATTCCTCCATGAATTTTCCATTTGCTACAGGCATGTAGGGGAGCCCTGTTTCGAGGTTGTGACCATAACATTATTATTTCCCTGTGAGCGAGTTGTAAGGAAAATAATTTTTTTGGTTTGGGAAACAATCTTACTGTGTTTTTTTGTAGTATTCAAAGAAATGAAAGGAGGTGATACTACCTCTGGTATCATATAAAAGTTATTTCCCAAATTAATAATAACAGCATGAGGTATAGACTCATACATAACATGTTGCCTCCAAAAGTATGGTTGGCCCAATAATACATTGGCTACATCAAGAAGAGCAACATCGCACGATACCTCATTCGTGAATAACTTGATGTTGTACGGAAGGTGGTACTGCTGGCAGACGCAGAGATCTCTCCCTAGGTGAAGCCACCCGATGGTATACGGTTGTGGGTGTGCTATGGTCGGTAGGTCAAGCTACTTCATGACCTCTGCTGAAATGAGGTTATTTTGGCTTCTGCTATCGATAAGGAATTGTAGTGGAGAACCCTTCACCCATATCTGCGAATGAAAGAGGTGCTCCCCCTCCTCTGGATCCTCGGGATCCTCCCTCTCGAGCTTGGTGGTGGCAACAATGGCACTGGGGTCCACATAAATGATCTGCTTCCCTTTGTCACCTCCCTTGTCTAGTTATGGCTCAGGATCATAACATGCATCTGATTCAGGTGGCTTCAATTCGGCCACCATCGAATATTTGGCCTGATACTCATTTGTGCTATGAGTGGGGCTGTTATGAAATTCACAAGACTTCCCCGTGTCCTTTAGATTTGTGGTGTTGTTCTAAGTCACCCCACTTTGGATTTTCCCCTTTTTCTATGGATCAGGGGCGCCTTTCCCTGGCTTTGGATTCACGGATCCAAAGTATCGCTTAATCTGCTTAAATTTTTGCTTGATCTTGGCAGCATAGTGATATGTCATGCCGAGCTAGGTAATGTCGACGAACTCCATTTCCTCTTGAATGTGTCTGTGCGGACAGATGCGGTACTTGAGCACCAAATGTCTCTTTGAATCTTTAATGCCCAACTTTTTGCGCAGGGTATGGAAAAAATTTTTCAGTTCTTTCACATCTTGATCCCTTTGCTACCGCAACATGGTCCATTGGATGTATTTTTTGATGAGCTCCATCATTAGACATATTTGGAGGGGTTAATGGTCACCTTTTTTACTTCTTAGATCTATTTTTCTTTCATTTTTATTATTATTTGGTTTTATGATGCTAGTATAGGTGGTGATTAAGGCTAACATACTCTGAGTGCCTAATATGAGGTTGAGTGTAGAAAATCATGAATTATTAAGCATTTTTATAAGGATTTTATCATAAATACTTGGAGGAGATAACAATTCGAGTTCCGGAGGCATCCAAGCAACTCAATATTTGTTTACTTGGAGTCAAGTGGACTCAATCACTATTTTCTAGGGATTTGTTGGTAGATTCCCAGTAGAATAAATAGAGCAAAGCTAGAGCTAGAAAGGGTCAGAAATGTTTTTCAAGCTATTGAGCTTTTTATTATTTTACCCAGTGATCAAACTTCAGAAATGTATGAGGCTATTCTTTTATGAAATGATCAAACTGGTTTCCTTTTACTAATTTAAGTTTTAGAGAGCTAGGCTTGTGGGTGAGGGCGCAATCCACATGCCTCAACCTCTCTGTTGTATTTGTTCTCTACTTCCTGTCATTTCATTAGTTCTGCTTTTGACAATTTCGTTTATGTTTCATTGTTGTTTAGTTTTGCTTTCAGTGTGCTATTGTAGGTTTCATTTGCTTGAGAGTAATATAATAGAGGAGAAAAACCAAAAATTTGTGGATCAATACCCCCTTCTCATCTCTTTCGATAGATCTCGAGGAGGGCGAACCTTCCCAAAGACCCAAAAACTAATTTCTGTTCATTGTTTCTGAGATTAAAAGTAGAGTTGCATTACCATTTTTCAGTATTCCTTCGCACTGCATTTTTACGCATTTGTCTGTTTCTTTGCACATAAGTTAACAAGTTGATTGCAGGAATTATTGCTAAAACCCTAGAGAAGCTCCGTGGTGCCTTCCTGCTTTATTTTCCATCTCTGTCTTCATGGCCTGAACACTATTTCTATGCCTCCATTCCCTCTTTTTCTTCCGCTTATTCTAACTGCTGCACCCACCTTTTTTTCCTAAAAGCACTTAAACCCTTCAACCCGCCTTATTCCTTTGTTTCTATTTTTCACGGTTGCCTTACCCCTTTTAATGCAAAACACTTGAAAACTGTTAAAAATCGACGACCGACTTCGCTCCTCGAATCTCCCGCTACCATACTTCACAAATCACACTTCGCAAAATTTTCTCATTTTCTTTTAAGACTTACCCCTTCTAGACGTCGATTGTGATAACTTCGCTGAATCACACATCGCAACCTTTTCCCATTTTCTTTTAAGAATTACCACTTCCAAACACCGATTGAGATAACTCCACTGCATCGCACATCGCAATCTCATTTCGTAACATTTTTCATTTTTCATTTAAGAATTACCGCTCCCAACCACTGATTGCAACATTACTATACCATTCTGCCATGTCATCCATATCACAATCGCATTTCGTAGATTTTATCCCCATTTCAAATCGCAAATCATAGTTTTTATTTGGTTCCTTAACACTTATCGCTCCCGACGCGGATTGCGATATTCTCCGTACTCTGCCACCAATCCCACGACCACGTCACCCAGTGCATTTCGCACTTCGTGACTTTTCCTAGAAAACACTTCCGCAACCCCTCAAACTTTGTGATATTGTGAGCTGTGATATCGCATTTCGCACTCTGAAACTTTTACCACATCTCAAATTTCAATTCGCAACTTTTGGCCCATTGCACTTTGCACTTCTAAGTTTTTACCTTTTTGGAATTTTATTTTGCAACCTTTTCTTTTTTCGTTAACACTTACCGCTCCTATCTACTGATTGTGATTTCGATATGTACTCCGCCACTGGTCCCATCACCATGTTATCTGCCACATTGCACATTGAAAATCACAGTTTTTAGTTTGTTCATGTTAACCCTTATCCCTCCAACTTTGCGATATTGCGATTGCAATATCGCATATCGCATTTCTGTCCTCCGTCGCAACTCTGCCATCACACTTTTAAAATTATTCCGCTCCAAAGTATTTTTGTGCTATAATAAAGTTTTAATAAGGTTTTAACCTCCTCCTTTCACTTCTAAGTCGTTCTTCATGTGTTAAGCCCTCCATTAGCCTCTTTAGCCCTCTTTTCCTCCAAGCTGCAAATAAACACTTTTTCAATTAGAATTAAGTCATGGATAGCTTTGCTGCATGAATAGAAGCATGGTAGATAGAGCATAAATTGAATTATTTTCCTTCTCATCATTTCCTTTCTGCAGTTTAAATTAGTTTCCTTTCTTCCATATACTGTCAGCAAATTCAATTAGTTTCATTCTAGTCATTTCTTTTCAACAATATAGTTTAGTGTCTTTTTAGTGATTTCCATTTCTTCAAATTAAATTAGTTTCATTTCTGCACATTAAATTAGTTTCCTTTCTGTCATTTCCTTCCAGCAATTTACTTTTCAATTTTTATCATAGTTTAAGAAATAACACCCTTTTGCAAAGCAGAAGAGGATGACATGAACACAATGAATTTGTTGTGTAGATAGCACTGTCACCTCCAATTTTGTACGAACCCTAGGTTGATAAAGTAAAGTAGGGCAGCCCCTGGGAATTGCAACACTCTTGGTGCAATACCAGGGCTCACCACTTTTTGGCACAGTTTCCAGGGAGGTTTCTAGTATATGTTTTGATTTTGTTTTAGCATTATTTTCCGCTTTCTTTTCTTTTCATGTCATTTCAGCAATATTTAAAAAAAAAAAAATCTTATTTTCATGCCTTGTAGGAGTAGGAATACTCAAAGGTAAACCTTACCTAAAACCCCCACATCACCTCTTGGCCACGCTTCAATATTCTTCAGTGGCAGTGAGAGTGAACCCCCTCTAAGAGAGACTTATGAATATTTTGAGGATCCCATTGGGGAAGAAGAAGAAGACCTTGTTTCAACTGAGGAAATTTCTTCACCTATCTTAACCATGGCTGGGATCCAACGAGCCTTTCCCATAAGAGAGGTAGATGGGGAAACTAAGATGAAGAACATTAGCCCCTCAGCTCTTCCACACTTTCATGGAATTACCTATGAGGAACCTGACACATTCATGTTTGAATTTTCTGTAGTTTGTAGTACTTATGACTACACCTATGATGATCAAAATTAAGATATTCCCATCCAACCTTAAGGATGTAGCCTTGCACTGGTTCATGGGTCTGCCTGGGGATAGCATCACTACCTGGGCACAGATGGAAGAGACCTTCAATATCAAATACAAAGACTACTGTACGTCCAATGAAAATAAGGATGATATCTTTAGGATTAATCTAGGGCCAGATGAATCCTTAGAGGACTATGAAGAGAGGTTTCAATTGAACTATAAGAGAGCCAACTGTACTCTTGATCCTGACTCACTTAAACTTGTACTTCTTCGAGGGATCAGAGAAGAGATGATAGAAACCTTGAATATGCGATCAAGAGGAGATATCTACCAAAAACCCTATGAAAAAATCAAAACTGTCTTCCAGAACCATTCTAGGGAATTTAGGAAGAAGGGGAGAGCTAACCAAAGTATATCCAATACCCCTTCCTCTTCCACCTTCATAAAACATGAGATTGGAAACATTTTAGAGGACTTAAAGAGTGACATTTTGCACATATTTTCTTTGAAAGTGGACATAATGCAGGTCAAAAGGAAGCAAGAGGAAGCAGAGAGAGCACTAGAAATATTTTTTCTTAGATGTACCCAGAAGCACCCCAGAAATGAATGTCCACTGAATGTCATAGATGTTTTCTTGGTCTGTGAAGAGAATAATGCCACAGAGAAGTGTCACTTCTTACTTGGACTTACCTTGGTACACCCCCACTTCCCCATCCCAGTCTACACCTCCTACCTTACCTTACAACCCTTCATATCATCCTCAACTAGTCAACCAACCATTCCAGCAGGTTCCACAACAACCTCAATGGAACAATCCATCCCAAGGGTGGAGGCCTAAAAAAAATTAACCACCTTCTTTAATGCCTCCACCCCAACCTCAACCTCAGCTTACTCATGTTTCTCCACCTAGGCTACCTCAAATGCCTGCACAACCCTATCTAAACCCGAAAAAAAGATAAGCACAATAGGCTCCCAATGGAGAAACATCCTATTTAGCTTATGATGTGGAGATACAAGAGGTTAATCTCAGGTCGGGAAGAGTACTCCCAGACAACCATCCTCCATCTCCACCTGTAGAGGTTGAGGAGGAAAAGGAAGAAGGTAACACTCAGATTCAAAAACCTCCTTTTCCTGAGTGATTGATCCACCCTAGTCATCACACCCTAGAGGAGACTCAGCTCCTGGGAGAATTGGAAAATTTGTGTTTAAATATACCACTTCTCCAAGCCTTTAAGGATGTACCTATCTATAATAGGATCATCAAATAAAAGTGCTTCAAGAAACCTGGGAGAAGGAAGAGAGATACCCCCACCATCAATGTGGTAGGAAAACTTTCTGACCTAATGTTGGGGAAGGTGATATTTCCAAAGTACCTGGACCCTGGTAGTCTAGTTTTTGATGTGCATATAGATGGTGTCATAGTCCCCAACTCTCTGATTGATCTAGGGGATGGTATCAATGTCATGAAAAAGGAAACTATGTTGAAACTTAATCTCCAAGGGAGTTTGAGGAAAACCACAACAATTCTGCAACTTGCATATCGGTCCATAGTAACTCCAGAGGGAATTGTTGAGGATGTTATGGTTACCATTGAATCTTGGGATTATCCTACAGATTTCCTAGTCCCACAACCAAAAACCAAGTTTAATGTTTATCCTCTCATCTTAGGGAGACCTTGGTTAGCCACTGCATATGCTTATATTAGTTGTCGAGTTGGAAACATGACTATAAAAAATGAGTCTTTGTCTAAAAAGCTAATGTTATACCCTCCAGCCCAGCCTTCCATTGATCATGATCTCCCTATATGGTTGGAGGATGAAGAAGATGAGTTATATAACACTGCCCCTATGTGTATCGTAGGTGATATTATTAGAGGGGGACAAATTGATGAATATGAACTCATCGACCATGCCGTTCATAACTAGTCCTCCACTAACATTCCTCTCAAAACCTTAGTCAAAGAGTCTGAAACTCAACCTTATATGGAAGTGCACTCAGTTGAATCAACCTCTGAAACCACCAAGGCTATTGAATTTGGCCCATCCAGATCTCTAAAAATCAATCCAAACCTCTCAATTGAAGAGGAGAAGCAACTATGCTAGCTTTTGAAAGAAAATATTGAAGCATTTTCTTGGGATTACAAGGACATGAAAGGGGTGCATCCTTCAGTATGTAGACATCACATTTACATCAAAGAAGGATTCAAGCCTATGAGACAACCCTAAAGAAGGACGAACCCGACTATGAAGGACATAGTAAAAAAAGAGCTACAGGAACTATCGGATGTAGGGTTCATATATCCTATATCTGACAGTGAGTGGGTATCCCCTCTTGTCCTAGTCCCAAAGAAGAATGGGATGTGATGAATTTGTGTTGAATATCGAGAACTTAACAAATCCACCAAGAAAAACCATTTCCCTTTTCCCTTTATAGACCAAGTCCTGGATGGCCTTGTGGGGAAGAAGTTATTTTCCTTCTTAGATGGGTTCAGTGGGTACAATCAGATTAAAATCAGCCCTAAATACTAGGATAAAACTACTTTCACCTACCCTTGGGGTACCTTTTATTATATATTCCTACCCTTTGGGTTGTGCAATGCCCCAGCTACCTTACAAAGAGCTGTCCTGAGCATATTTTCTGAGTTAGTCCATGAATCTATTGAAATCTACATGGATGATTTCACACCATATGGGGATGACTTCCACGAAGCTCTCTCCAATTTGGGTAAAGCACTAAGAAGGTGCATTGAGATGCATCTCTCCTTGAGGCCAGAAAAGTGTGAATTCTTGAAGAAAGCAAGGGTTGTATTAGGAAACTCCATATCCCAAGTAGGAATACAGGTAGACTCGAACAAAATCACTATCATCAAAGGGGTACCTTCTCCTCAAAATCAGAAAGATGTCAAGATTTTCTTAGGCTTAGCTGGTTACTATAGAAGGTTCATCAAATATTTCAGCAAGATGGATTCACCATTATTTGGGTTATTGGAAAAGGGTTCTTACTTTATTTGGTCTGATCCTTGTCAAGAGGCTTTCGAGCTCATTAAGGAAAATTTGATTGTTCCCCCATTCTCCAAGGTCCAAATTGGAATCTGCCTTTCCACATCCACACTGATGCATCCGAAAAAGTTGTAGGGGCAGATTTATGACAATTAGAGGAAAAAATATCTTATGCCATTTATTTCATCTTCAAGAACTTGTCCAAGGCCAAACTAAATTATACTGTTACAGAGAAGGAGATGCTCGTCATTGTCCATGATTTGAACAAATTCAGGCATTATGTAACTGGACATCAAACTTTTTTTCACACTGACCATGCAGCCATGGAGTATTTAATGAAAAAACTAGATGTTAATGTTAGGATAATTAGATGGTTGTTACTTTTGCAGCAATTTGATTTGACTATTTTTGATAAACCTGGAAATGAGAATGTTGTTGCAGATTTTTTGTCCAGGGTAGCTCTCCCTACAGGTGAAGAAGGAATGATGGATGACCAGCTTCCAGATGAGCATATTTTTTCTATATCATCACTCTCACCATGGTTTTCTGATATATCCAACTACTTGGTTGCTGGAAGACTCCCTCCTAATCTTTCATTCAGATAGAGGAGAAGAATCATAAAAAAAACACCTCTTTCACATGGATTGGGGGAAACCTCTTCAAGCTAGTCCCTGCTAAAATTATAAGGAGATGTGTGAGGGAGGAAGAATTTTTTGATATCCTCTATGCATGTCATGACAACCCATGTGGAGGCCACTTTGCTGCAAAGAGAACTACTTACAAAGTTTTGCAGGACACTATTGGCCTCTCCATTAGGGGATTTTTGAGGTCTAAAATGGGCCTCCAAAGGAAAATGTACAATCAAAATTCACTTTATGAGAACCAATCACATTTTAGAGGATGACATCATCTCTAATGGTTGAGGTGGCATTTCTTGAGTTAAAGGTACTTACTTGTCACATTCTCAATGGTGGATAAAAACTCATGGTTAACCATGGTAGTGCTCTAAGTACTTTTAAATTCAAAGTAAAGTAATCATAATAAATGTCATTTCATACTTTTTGAATAAAAATATATTATTGTCATTTCATATTTCTTGAAAGAAGCAATGCATTATCCCTATACATTTATTATATTATATTATATTATTTTTATATAGTATATTAATTCCATGTTATTATACAATTTAAATAATATAAATTTTAATTAATAACATATAATATAATTAAGAATTTATAAATTTATATTTACATTTTATTTTAATTTATTTAAGTACAAAGGACAAATGCATTAGTATTCAAGGATAATGACTTTTTCTTGAAAAGATCATTATTATTTATAGTCACATAAATACCCTTTTTTTATTAATTTTATTTTGGTACAACTTTTGAATTGAATTTAACTATGGTTACATGGATTGTAGTGCAAAAAGTGAATTGAAAATTCATAAATATTATTTTATTGCTTTAGCTATTATTTTATTATTTCCTTAGGAGGCCCATTTTAGACCTAAAAATTCTCTAATGCTTCACCAAGATTGACCAGTGCCAACGGATGGGGAAACCCACACAAAGGGATGAGATGCCTTTGAACCCTCAGGTGGCTCTTCAGCCATTTGACAAGTGGGGCATAGAATTTGTTGGACCTATCGATCCACCATCTGGACAAAAGAAGTATATCATAGTTTTCACTGATTACCTAACAAAGTGGGCCGAAAAAAAAGTGGTGAAGGTAGCAACCGAGGAGAAAGTAGAAGAATTTCCGACGGAGAATGTGTTTTAGAAATTTGGGTACCCCAGAGAAATAGTCACTGATAAGGGAGCACAATTCGCCTCTCACCTCATTGAGAATCTTTTGAGGAAGCACAATATTAAGCATAGAACTTCTACTTCATATCACCCTAAGGCGAATGGCCAAGTAGAAGTAACTAACAGAGCGTTAGAGAGAATCCTCACCAAGGTTGTGAGCAACATCAGAAAATATTGGGCAGACAGATTGGTAGAAGCTACTTGGGCCTACAACACTACTTGGAAGAAAACAACATGATTCACTCCTTATGAACTAGTATATGGTAAGAACGCTCTACTCTCAGTTGAATTTGAATTAAATACTTTAAGGATGGCAACTGAATTAGATATAGATCTATCAAATGCTCAAAAAGAGAGATTGTTGCAACTAAATGTATTGGATGAGCTTAGAAATCAAGCACTTCTGCACACAGAGGTAGTTCAGCTACAAAGGAAGGTTTTGTACCTCCTAAAGACAACCTTGAGTTGGAAAATACCAGTACCTAGGACATCTTGAAATCAAAGGTTGGATGTCGATAATTTTAAGGGTGCCTCTCACAGAATATGGATTAAAAGGATAATGATTTTGGTGGTTCATGAATGATGAATATTTTGGAGTTTGATTCACATGAATTACCCTATACTGCGAGAGGCTCAGGAGGCTGTATGTCTCAGTGGCTTTTCAAATGAGCCAAGTATGAAATAATGAGCATAGGCTTTCGAAATATGCAGAGGTGTTGAGAAGGAACAGAAGAGGAACCCATGAGATGCAAGCTGTGAAGTATTAAGAATATGTCTCCCTTGAACTCAGAGGAAGCAGATGTAAGTGGAATGTGACCAACAGTAGAGATTCGTGGAGAGAAAATTAAGGGGGGAAATCAAGTTTAATACATGAGCATTATTTATACATTAATTCATGAATAAAAATGTATACCACCGGTAGCTACATTATACGAATCATCAAAGAAGCAGAACATTGAAAGATGATTATACATAAACAAGAGAACACAAATACATACTACTCATTTCTTCATCTGGAATCCAAATAAATAGCACTGTATATCATATTATGTTCAAACAACTCTCCCAAATATGTATTTCAGGGCACAATCATACAAAACTATAACAAAAATTCTCCAAAATTCAGAACCCTTCTTTCATCTCTGAACTCTCTACATATAGATTTCTCCTTGAGGGTTTATGATCGAATAATCATTCATGATCATCGCACACATGTGAAAATAAAAATATCCTAACTAACTAACATAGCGTGCATCAAGAAGTCACTCTCGTAATCAGAAAATCAAAATAAAAATCGGGTGAAATCGATATTTCACTAGTAAGACATCATAATCAAACAATGGAAGAAAAAAACACAGTTGGCCATGGAGGCCAAATCCAGGAACCTTCAAAATGGGGCAGTGAGGAGTGGTTGTGACCAGGTGGGCAGTCTGGCTTCTATCACCTGATTCCACCTCCTGTGGAAAGCCTCCATTCCTTCGATCTCATGATTCACATTAACTGTTATGAAACAGTTCATCATGCCACGCATGCCTTGCTCTTTAGCGGATATTTCCTAGACAAACTGAATAAACCATAGTTGTGTTTGTTCTGCCAAAAACCCATGTTGTGCTTAACTTGAAAAACCAGAGACCGAATTTCGGAGGGGGGCCTGTCTGGTTTATGGTATTGGATTAGGGGGGGGGGTGTGAAATAACTGTAGGCCAAAACGTAGCACCGGAGGTAGTTTGCAAAACCAAACATTTCAGACACCCCCCCCCCTCAGCTTTAACCTTTGGAAGGTGAAGGGGGGCTGAAATAGATCATGAGATGTTGGACGGGTAATAGGGAGCAGAGATGAAGGAAGATGGCAGAAGTAATGGTGGAGTTAGTGGGAGAAATGGCAAAGCTTAAAGTGGGGCATGTGGCACTAACACATAGCGGAATGGTTGGCACTGCAAAGAGTGGGACAAAGGAAGTGGATGGGATTTGATGACATGGCGGAGGTGGGTCCGCCCGCAGATCGCAGGCGAGGGTTTTTGTTATGAGCAGCGGGGAGGTAAGTGTTAAAACTTGTGAAGTGTGAAGTGCGATGAGTGGAGGTGACGTGGCAAGGAGGTGGGCCCGCCCGCAGATTGAAAATCAATGTTTTTGTTATGAGAAACGGGGAGGTAAGTGTTACAAGTTGTGAAGTGCAATGTGCGATGGTGGAAAGGTGACGTGGCATGACGAAGGTGGGGGTCGCCCGTAGATCGCAAATCGAGAGTTTTTTTATGAGAAACGGAAGGTAAGTGTTATGATCTGCAATGCACGATGTGCAAGGAGTGGAGAGGAGACGTGGAATGGCAAAGAGGGTGTGTCCCATTTACATGGCGATCAGAAAAATGGCGCAGGTGAAGTTAACAAAAGTGTAAGTGAAATGCAGTTGGTGATGCGAAAAGTTAAGTGGTAAGTGCTCTTTCCTCCTTTTACTGCGGGGCGACCGCCCGACCTATGCCAGACCTGCTTGGCATTTACTTCAGCGATTCTCGGTCTTCATTTGCTTAGCTCTCCATGTTGCCTTATCTTTCATAAGAACCACAAGCCAACAGAAGGTATGGCATGATAAGAAAATTAATGAGAAGGCCTTCCAAGAAGGAGATTGGGCGCTATTGTATGATTCAAGGTTTAAAGACTTTAAGGGAAAATTGATGACAAGATGGTTGGGACCTTACACAGTGGAAAAATGTTTTGATAATGGCGCAGTTCAAATCAAAACCATATATTAGGAAGGAATCCCCTTGCTTGTCAATGGTCACAGACTTAAAATTTACAAGAAGCCTTTGTCAAAGTCATAGTTCATAAATTCAATAAGCAGAGAGGTGTACGTGACGGGAAACTATATATTTTCCCACACCTCCTAAAAAAAAGAGAGAAAGAAAAAAGAATAAATATCCATGGGTGAAAACCTCTCTGAGGCACCCAAGGCAAGCTTGTGGGTTGAAAAAAAATAAAAAATAAAATATATATATATATATATATATATATATATATATATATATATATATATATAAATAAATAAATAAATATATCTATATATATATATATATATATATATATTACAGGTTATTAAAGGTTTTTGGAAACACAGGGAAGCATTCATCTTCTTTTCCCTTCTTCTATTTTACTATCCATCCCATAATTCACTCCATTAATTTTCATAATTTCCTCCATCACCTCCATACACCACATTCCTCCATTCCTTAGCACAATGTATCAAGGAAAACAAAACACAGGCTACTACAGACATTAGGGAATTCCTACAACGCAAAAATCTATTCATGAAGAACAAGAAAAAACAAAGAGAGGAGTTGATAAAACAGACCCCAGGAAAGACAGGAGTTCCACCCATGGCATCTGGAGCACCCCCACACATCTACAACGGGAAGAAACAACAAGAAAGATCAGCATCTCACTCAGAGAGTTTCTCATTCAGCAAGCTGCTCACTCAGAAAACATGAAAATAAGGAATAACGCAGCATATAAGAGGCTTGTCTCCAAATTCTAGCTCTTGAAAACGCCTTGAAAACAATAGGTAAACTCAGGTATAGCTTCTCACCCCTCGCTATGCATCCATAATAGCCAAAAATAACTAAATTTTTAGACTTAGAGTTTAAGGGGCTAAAAGGTGGCCAACTAGCTTGGCCACCGTCGTGAAGTATGACTAGGGAGAACTGCAAAGCACGCCACCTGGGCATGAAAAAGAAAAAAAATCAAGTGGAGTGGAGGAGAACGAGGGGAGGAGACATGTAGTATCAGCCAGTTAACAAGAAGAGGGTCCAACTATCTACAACAAAAACTGAATTTGATCTGAGTTACATAAGCGCTCCAAAATTAGTTGCGCAATCTAATAAAAAGAGATCCTGTCTCATTCAAACCAGTGAATTGGGATTTTTTTAGGGAAAGAGACTGAAGGGATCCTGCAGCACAGAAGTACTGTGAGTGCGTTGTGTATTTGAAAAGCGTGCAGCAGAACAACATCACCCATTGTCGAGCTAGCTTCCAAAGTATACCGCATATCAAACACAGTAGAAAGGGACCAAGGGAATCTTTTCTCCTAGCCGTAGAGAAGAAAGAGAAGAAGGAGAAGAAGAGCCAAAAGAAGAACTAGAAGAGGAACAAGAAAAATAAGAGGAAGAGACAGAGGGCCAAGGATAAATGAAAGAAATGGAAATAGAGACAGAAGTCATAAAGGTAGCAGGAAGTGAGCAAGAAGCAGACTCACATCACAACACCACATCCCCTCAAGACAAAGAGGTAGTTGCCACCTTAGCCCCTCTGAGCACAAAGAGAAAAATGTAGACCTATATGTATTTCAGAGCTGACAAGAGTCATAGGATGAGTCAGAGAGAGACATAAAATCCTCCCATGAGCCCGACTATCATTGAAGAATCATCAAGGGAGGAGGAAAGAATCGAAGAAACAGTTCTAAAGGATCAGCTGCAGAAGGCACAGACAGAGAATGTAGCATTGAAGGAGAAATTGCAGCAAAAAGGGTAGTAAGTAGCCAACATGGAAAACTTATGCATAGAATCCCTTCAACACATATTCCCTTCTGACTCATATGATGTGTACCTCAAGGAGCAATGGCTCCTATTCCAAATCAAAACTCTAGCCTCCCATGGGTCCCTACCTTTCCAAGATCGTAGGCAATTCATGGATTTCTTCAAGCAAGCTAACATGGTTGATCATGAAAAGATGGCACAATTTTATGTACATAACCTTGTGTTAACAAATTTGGATACTTGGGACCCCAATCCTACAATGGGGGATATGCAGTTGATGGCTTTAGTATCTTGGATGATGAGTGATGACACTAGAGCAAAAGAGATATGGAGGGTCATGAGAAGAAGAAATAGAGAACCCTTACATATCAGACCAGAATAGTTCAGCCCAAGAGGAGTCATCCTTAACTATCGAGAGATCGAAAGGAACCCTGCACTAGATGAAAGCTACCTTCAGACTCAAACACAAGCAATAGGCCACTTTGATAATGTTTGTAGGAAGATAGAAGATGAGTGCATTATGGCCAGCCAAAGGAGATGGAACAACCTCCTTGACAACCTCAAGAACAGAGAGTACCATACTCTAGAAAGACTGAGGGGTACATTGGAAAGGGCCACATTATACAAGAGGGCCATGTGGGCCAAAAATATCCAATGGTTGGGACTAAAGATCAGCCCACCTTTGCTGCTAGGGTTGAATGATGAAAAGGACACAGATGCACAAGATAGAGAATGGGAGAATGCAGAAAAGAATAATGGTTTTTATCCCTTTGGGAAACTCCCACACTTTTTCCTTGGGAAATCAGGGGGGTTGTAAAAGCCTTGAAGGAAATGCAGGAGGAGGATTAGTTGCTCAGAGGATGAGAAACCATTCAGTAGGGGGGTGATGATGAGCTCCATCATTAGACATATTTGGAGGGGTTAATGGTTACCTTTTTGCCTTCTTAGATCTCTTTTTCTTGAATTTTTATTATTTTTTTGTTTTATGATGCTAATATAGGTGGTGATTAAGGCTAACATACTCTGAGTGCCTAATATGAGGTTTAGTGCAGAAAATCATGAATTATTAAGAATTTTTATAAGGATTTTATCATAAATACTTGGAGGAGACAACAATTCGAGTTCCAGAGGCAGCCAAGAAACTCAATATTTGTTTACTTGGAGTCAAGTGGACTCAATCACCCCAAAGATTCTCTCCATAAATTCGAGTTCTAGAGGAAGCCAAGCAACTCAAAGAGGAGTGCACTCAATCTGTGTTTACTTGGATTCAATTGGACTCAATCACCCCAAATATTCTCTCAAGCAATTCGAGTTCCAGAGGTAGCCAAACAACTCAATGTTTTACTTGGACTCAAGTGGACTCAATCACTATTTTCTAGGGAGTTGTTGGTAGTTGTCCTGTAGAATAAATAGAGCAAAGCTAGAGCTAGGAAGGGTCGAAATTTTTTTGCAATCTATTGAGATTTTTATTATTTTACTCAGTGACCAAAATTTCAAAAATTTATGAGCCTATTCTTTTATGAAATGAGCAGACTGATTTCCTTTTATTGATTTAAGTTTCATAGAGCTAGGCTTGTGGGTTAGGACCCAATCCACGTGCCTTAGCCTCTCTGCTCTATTTGTTCTCTGCTTCCTATCATTTAATTAGTTCCGGTTCTAAAATTTCTTTTATGTTTCATTGTTGTTGAGTTTTGATTTCAGTGTGCTGCTGTAGGTTTCATTTGCTTGAGAGTAATAGAATAGAGGATAAAAACCAAAAATTTTTGGATCAAGACCCCCTTCTCATCTTTTTTGATAGAGCTCGAGGAGGGCGAACCTTCCCACAGACCCAAAAACTAATTTATGTTCACTGTTTCTAAGATTAAAAGTAGAGTTACATAACCATTTTTCAGTCTTCCTTCGCATTTCATTTTTACACATTTGTCTCTTTCTTTGTGCATAAGTTAGTAGGTTGATTACATGAATTATTGCTAAAACCCCAGAGCAGCTCCGTGGTGCCTTCTCACTTTATTTTCCATCTTTGTCTTCACGGGCTGAACACTATTTTTACAACTCCATTCCCTCTTTTTCTTCTCCTTATTCTAACTGATGCACCCACCTTTTTTCCCTAAAAGCACTTAAAACCTTCATCCCACCTTATTCCTTTGTTTCTTTTGTTCACGATTTCCTTACCCCTTTTAACACAAAATGCTTGAAAACCATTAAAACTCGACCTCTGCCTTTCCTCCTCGAATCTCCTGCTACTGTAATTCGCAAATCGCACTTCGCAACATTTTCCCGTTTTCTTTTTAGACTGACCACTTCCAAACATTGATTGTGATAACTCCACCACATCGCACATCGTAATCGCATTTTGCAACCTTTTCCCATTTTCTTTTAAGACTTACCACTTCCAAATGCCGATTGCGATAACTCTGCCGCATCGCACATCGCAATCGCATTTCGCAAAATTTTCCATTTTTCCTTTCAGACTTACCGCTCCCAACCGTTGATTGCGGCATCACTGCAGCATTTTTCCACATCATCCCTATCATAATCACATTTCCCAGATTTTATCCCCATCGCAAATCACAAATTGTAGTTTTTATTTGGTTCCTTTAACAGTTACCGCTCCTGATGCCGATTGTGATATTCTTCGTACTCTGTCGCCAGTCCCACTACCACGTCACCCAACGCATTTCGCACTTCACAAATTTTCCTGGACAACACTTCCGCTACCCCTCAAACTTTGGAATATTGCAAACTGCGATATCACATTTCGCACTCTGCAACTTTTACCATATCGCAAATCACAAATCAGAACTTTTGGCCCATCGCACTTCGCACTTTGTAGTTTTTACCTTTTTGCAATCACATTTCACAACCTTTTATTTTTTTCATTAACACTTACTGCTCCTATCTACCGATTGCGATATCGCTCACCACCGGTCCCACCATCGCGTCATCCGCTACATCGCACATCGCAAATCACAATTTTTATTTTTTTTCATGTTAACCCTTATCCCTCCAACTTTGCGATATTGTGATTGCGATATTGCATATCACATTTCCGTCCTCCTTCGTAACTCTGCCATCGTACTTTTCAAATTATTCATCTCCAAAGAATTTTTGTGCTATAATAAATTTCTAATAAGGTTTAAACCCCCTCCTTCTACTTCTAAGCCTTGTTTCATGTGTTAAGCCCTCCATTAGCCTCTTTAGCCCTCTTTTCCTCCAAGCTGCAAATCAACACTTTTTAAATTAGAATTAATTCATGGATATCTTAGCTACATGGATAGAAGCATGGTAGATATAGCATAAATTAAATTAGTTTCCTTCCCATAATTTCCTTTCTGGAGTTTAAATTAGTTTCCTTTATGCCATTTATTGTCAACAAATTCAATTAGTTTCATTCATGTCATTTCTTTTCAGCAATATACTTTATTTTATTTTTATACATTTCCTTTTCTCCAGATTAAATTATTTTCATTTCTGTCATTTCTTTTCTGCACGTTGAATTAGTTTCCTTTCTATCATTTCCTTCCAGCAATTTACTTTTCAGTTTTTATCATAGTTTAAAAAATAGCACCCTTTCGCAAAGTAGAAGAGGATGACATGAACAGAATGAATCTGTTGTGTATATAGCACTGTCACCTCCAAGTTTGTACGAACCCCGGGTTGATAAATTAAAGTAGGGCAACCCATGGGATTTGTAGCACTCTTGGTGCAATACCAGGGCTCACAATTTGTCCTCATAGCTCCCCATGGGGTAATATTGTTCCTTTATGCCGACTAAGAATGAATTCCAAGTGGGTGTGGTCGAGAACAGAGAGGGTTTCGTCCCATCCTTTTTCTCACAGTAGGTTTCCCACCAGTCTTTTTGTATGGGGGGCGGCTTTGAGGAGTGAAAAAATAATATTTTCTCTGTCGGAGAAATCATGGACCGAGAAATAACCTTCCAGCAAATTCAACAATCTATCTATGGCGTCATCATCTATATGGCCTTCAAATATAGAAATGTCAAAGTTTACCTGAACCTTGAAGGGAGTGGTGCCTCCAAAGTGGCTGTTGGATGCAAATGCACCATAGGTGGGTAGCCATTGGAGGATCTAACCAAAGTTATCCATCATCGTGTTCCTTTGTTTCTTGAGGGCCTCCTCGAGCAATATTTTGATAGGATCTCCTGCTCCCTCTTCTTTCTTTTCTTCCGCCATGGGAGGTCGTCGGGGTTTGCGAGGCTGATCTTGAAAGGGTTCAACCAGATTGAGCCCTAACTCCTTATACCCTGACCTTGTTGGGGACATGCAAAGAAAAATAGAGAAAGAGCAAACTGCTCTAATACCACTTATCTGGATTTACACAAGAATGCAATAAAATACAAAAATAGATATAAACATAGACATGCAGTGGAAATAATGCTTCATTTCATAATATAAAATAACTGAAATATGCTTATAGACATAATGGAAATAAAATAGCTAGGGCATTGCTAGCTTATCTCTGAGAAGAGATGTGGCGGCTATAGGCCTTTGAACTGTGTTAAAATGAGGCTCGAGCACCTATTTATTATTGAGAAACAATGGAAAACTCTAAATGTCCAAAAACCTAACATTAGGAGATGAAGCACCAAAACTATGGGCCCCGTTTGGGTAAATTGGTGTTTCAACTTCTCGGGGACGTAACTTTGGCATACGGTCTTCGTTTGACGTGCACCATACCTTGTTAGAAATATCTATCCAAGGAGTGCAACTTTTGGTGTGAGAAACATTATTCCATGGACCCATGTTGCTCCCGATTTTCCCAAAGACGTTGTTTAGGGCCTCAAAACGACTTCAGAAGTTCAAGACCCGAAAAAATGCTAAAAATAGTAAGTTGTGCTGAAACTGGAAAACTAAAAGAATTGGTGATGGTGTTTCAAATGAAATAGGTGGGTGGCCACCAATATCCACTTGAATTATTACAACCCCAAAATGCTCTGGAAGTTCAGGACCCAAAAACCTGCTAAAAATAGTAAGCTGTGCTGAAAGTACAAAACTGAAAGAACCGATGGTGGGGGTCCAAATGGAATAGGTGGGTGGCCACCAATATCCACCTGGATTAGGTGAAGTAGATCAAAACTGAAGTACAATTAGCAGTTAGTTAATTACTTTATGGGGTGAAATATTTGGTGGAGTGAGTTGGCACCTAAATTCAAATCATTCGATTTCCTGTCAAGCTAACCTCACTGTAATTAATGGCATGCAGATAATTGTTTCCCATAACCATTTACCTAGAGAAAGATACAACAAGCAGTTTGTTATCCTCCATCAAGCAGTTTTTTATCTTCGTGCAAGAAGTTAGGGCTTCGTGGCTTGTTGTTGTTCATAGTTTTACAGGTGTTCATTAGCAGTTGAGTTAGCTGTTAGTAAAATGGAATGGGTAAGAGTGGTAAGGTAAACCATTCAGAACCTTCTAATACACGGTTTATTGATTGTTAGCCAGCTATAAAATTTGTTATATCAAACGCTGGCTAAATCATTTTTGGAGCCTTCAAGGAACAAAATTTTATTGCTAAAAAGTGTTGGCTCTTGAAGACTCTTGAAGGTCCCATGCCTCTGTCCAAATCTTCACTACTATTCCCCTTTTTTATACTCAGAAATTATGCTGATTTCATGAGAAAAGACTACTGCAAAATCATCATTTTCCCCTTTCCTTCACTCAGAAACTAACCTTCATTTGCTCCCCTTTTTTTCTCCATAAAATTCCTCTGTTTTCCATTTTTCTCATCTCCCTTTCATAAAATTGCCCTTGCAGAGTTTGAAACTCCTTTTTGAACTTTGTCAAAAACCTCAAATCCTTTTGAAAACCATTAAAAATCCATGTTTTATGTTTCAGGCTTTAGCCCCCTTCGGCTAAGCCCCGTAACCACTTCCCCACATGTGCCTGCACCCTTGAACCAGGTGCTAAACCCCTCACAGTGCTTATCGCATCGCAAAAATCCAAACGCGCAAGTATTTTTTGCCATTACAAAAACTCCGATGCGATTAAGCCCCATGTTTATAAAACCCGATCATATTATTTATCCATGTAACCAGTGGGCCCACATTCGGCGCTTAAAAAATTGTAATAACCCATTCCTGATCACCTTTTTTCTTTGTAAAATCATAAAACCCACTTACCCAAATTTTTGGTCTGAAGCGTCGAAGTTATGTTTTGTAAATATAAAATGGGTTGATTGAAATAAACCCGCATCAAAAAAATCCGATGCGATTAAGTCCCATATATATAAAACTCTGCCCCCACTTCATTCATATTACTTTTTCCCGGGACCAAAGGTTAAAGTCCCAAGGCACTGATCGCATCGGAAAAGTTAAATGGTTAGATCAAAAAGACTCAAAGCGCAATCGCATCGAAGAAATCCACAATGGGTTGATTGAAAGACCGGGCCCGACAGTTCCAACGCGATTGGCCCTTTGTTATATAACGCCCCAGGCATACTACATTCCATACATCCAAAGGCCCCGCAGACGGGCACCTAGCCATATTATATATATACCTCGCCCCTGCCAAAACCTTTGTTTTATTAAAATTTTTGGGTTTTGTACGTCATAAAGGTTTTCCGCTGGTTCGCTTTAAACTGATCCCCACCGTTGATCGTAAGCCGATCAAACGGCCCGCACAGTCTCTTTCCCCAGTGGTCCCCGCCAGCCACTCGCCGATTGCAAAAACCAAGCGGATTTCATCGCACCGCTTTTGAGCGCGGGGCGGTTTTTTCCATTTCGCAGCGATTCCATAGACTGGCCGACATGTGTCTTGGGCACTGTTCATAAAACCGCCGTCCATCGCGCATTAAAGATCGGACGTGGACACGGTGCGATATTGACGTCCACCGTCTGATCTGAGGCCGCTCATAGGACGACGATCGCTCACCGAAGAAGCCCGATAGTTAACGCCTTTTGCCCTTCCACTTTATGTTTTTCGATTAATCCCCACCGTCGATCTCCGCGCGATCGACAGATCTGATTTATTCTTTTCCTCTGCTCTCCTTTTGACTATCTCTAACAAATCCCGACCATTGGATGATGCCATCCAACGACTGCGCTCCTCCCCTCACCCTCTGAAGCAGTCTTTCCCAAAAAACGCAGGATTTCATAATGTTTTGTTTATTTTGTAGGTTTCGAAGGTTTTTCCCATAATATGAAGGAAAAGAAAGCCGAGGGTGACGATCCTCTGGCCTTTCGGTTATTAAAGGGAAAAGGACTAAAAAGGCTCTACTCCACGTCTCGTCAATACTTCATAGGCATTTATGCCATACGAGCCTTGCCCGGCCTGCACATCAACAAGACACTGTGTTATTAAATCACAATTAAAAGAATATCAGTGTTGAAGACATAATGCAGCAGAACAGAAGATTGAAGACATATTTGCGGGGATTGCGGCTAAGATTGATTATCAAAAGCCTAATCCCCCAAATTAAAACACAGTTGAAAGAAAAACATAAGTGTTCAACAGACAGAAAGGCCTCCACCGCCACATCTGAGGCGAATTGATTCCTCCCAGCTACCACGAAGCCACCTGTGCCTCAAAGCATTCAAATAGAGGCCGAAGTTATTGTTCGAAATCAGATATTCGCCTCAGCGCAGCCGGAGAAGTTAATTTTGCACATAAAACTTAATGACAAAATATCTGCAGAGTTACTCCTACATAACACTAAGCCTCAAAGTCATCAAAAGCTCCCACTGAGCTTAATTCATAAATGTAAATCAATTAATACAGTAACACACTTGTAAAATTCTCCATCGAGCCCGTCAAAGGCCAAGAAGTCATTACTCTGTATTAATTATCCTAAGAGATCTTTTATCAGATCTCACCTCCTCATTCTTCTATAAATACCTCTGTAGAAGATGAGCAATTGTTGGTTGCAGAACTTTGAAATACATTTGAGCTTAAAATTCTGATTGTAAATAGTGTTCACTGGCCCTTGGAGCTCTGCTTGTGATAGATAAGTTAGGCTGAGACGCGTAGATGATTGCTAAACTAAAGCATTGGACTTAAAGCTGTAACTGGTTTGGAGCATCAATACAAGATGATTTATGGGATCCTGGTCTATGTTGACGGTGATGTTTTTCTCATTGTAACTTGTTATTTTGTTTCTATTTTCACTGTGTTCATCTTATCTTATAAATAACAACATGCATAGAGTTAGGACCTACTGTATCAGTACCCTTCTCTGACTGAAAATCTTTATTTACATGTTTTCTTCCAATCTGTGTTATTTAGGAATGATTTAATTCAGTTTAAGCATAGGAATGTTGGCGTTCCCTCGTCTTATTGCCTTAGCTGAATATTATTCTTGAATGTTATGTTCAATATTAGTTAAGTAGAGATGAACTATGGAAGATATGGTGTGCCCTGGTCCTAGTTTTATCCCCAAAGACTGTCTGAATATTTCCCTTGGAATGTGTTAAAAGCTGGCTAGTTTCAAAGTACTTACTAGATCTTAGGCCATTCTGTGTTATCTTTGTGTTTGTCTTGAAAGTAACCAAATAAAGCAGAGCTAGGAGAGGATTTGTGGTGAGCCCGCCCCGCTAGTTTCTACTCCAATAGTTGCCTTCAAGTTTCCCTTTGTTTTAAAATTTTTTCTATTGACAGTGTATCAAAGGCTAGCTAGTTTAAAAGTACTTACCAGATCCTAGTTTACTTTTATGTTTTTCTTGAGTGTATGTCAAAGGCTGGCTAGTTTAGAAGTACTTACCAGATCCTAGGCTGCTCTTTGTTCCTCATCTGTTTAATTATCCTTCTTATTGTACCATTTCATTCCATAAATCAAACTTCAAAGAGATCCTTAGGCATAGATGACTTGCCCCATGGACCACTCTTGCCTCTTGCTGTTCCAATTAAACCCTATTATGACTCCATAGCCCAATGGACTAAAACCTGCAATTATCTATCTTTTTGGCCGAAGCTTACTCTCATTGCTTGCAAGTTCTCACCTTTGAAACTATTTGCATTTAGGATTTTCCCTCAAACAGTAATCATGCTCAACCATCCAAAAACAAAAAAACCCTTGGCCTTCATAACTAGCCTAATATCATTACCCAAAACTTCAAAGACAAATCCATATTTGCATGTATTGGAGAGATCCCTCTCTGGATTCAAGAGGGCTAGATCCTAGAATCTCAAAGTGGTTGAAACGATGTTGTTTCTGTGATTGGACTTTGCCAATCTTGCTAACTGTGCAAAGGCATTGTTTTAGGCAGCTGTATCATATCAGTTTTTGAAGAGGTTATCAGGGGAGAACTTTACAGTTGCTCAAGAATTTTCCAAGCCTTTTAATGGAGAGCAGGTCAAGCTGGGGTCTCGAACTTTCAAAATATCGGGACCCATCATAGCACAAGCTACCCAGCTGTCGGCTGAAGGTGAGTCATGGTATAAAAGAAATACTTTGTTTTGAGAGGATTTAAATGCATATCTTAAACTTGAGCATGTAAATGTGGATTGGACCCATAATATCCATATTTTCTATTTTAAGCCCGAATTGCACGAATTTATAACCACAGTGCAACATTATATCTCCTGTGAAGGTAGGTTCTCCATAGTTCATCAGTATCAGATGAGGTTTTTATCTCATATTTCGGGTTCTAGACCTATGAACCTCCCTTTCTTTCCTTATAAATATTTGTTGAAAATGTCTCAAAAGATACAACAAAACCCACATTATTCACTCCATAATATTTATCACTGGTGGTTAATAAAAATGTTGGTGGTGTATCATTTTAAGAAGAACAGAACCACATGGAAAAACTTCCTAGTAGACGAGGGTTTTAGTAGTATTAATTCAAGGAGAAAAGTGGGAAGGCCTTCAAAACAGAAGACCCAAGAGGAAGAGTCAAACCCTGCACCTATACTGACCCCCTTACGAGCTAATCAATCATCTTCTCCATAAAGCAGGCAGACAAGAAGCTTAGCTAGAAAAGCTAGAGTTCAAACCACCATTCCTATACCTATTATGCAACCAACAAAGGATGTTTATACCAGAAGGATATCTAAGGAACCACAAACCTTAGAATATTTTTGAAAAGAAAAGGCAAGCAGGTTTAAACAAAAGGCCACTCTAGTTGAGAAGAATGTTATTCTAAAGACAAAGAAGAAGTGGCTTCCTCTTCAAGGAATAAACACAAATGAATACTGATTTTGTCATAAGGATATTTAGTGGAAGCTAGTAGTATGGAGAAGGCCACCCTTGAACCATTATCACAAAGACCAATTTCAAATATTAGACAGGAGAGTGAAGAAGTAAATGTGACTCCAGCAGTGGAGGAACCAACACTAGCTCAGGTTTATTCCTCTATAAAAACATAATCTAAGGGAAAGTGTAAAGTTTCAGAGATTACAACAGAAGAATAAAAAATAGCTTAACTTTATTCATCTCCGAGCTCATTAGATAAGGGAAAGAAGAAAGTAACAATCCACTCATACTCATCATTTGAGGAAGAGAGTAGTGAAACAGATTTTCGTGAAACATAGTTTGAAGATGAGTAGCAAAGCATAGTCATCAAGGGAAGAAGAAGGCCTTCATATATTCCTACTCCATATATTCAAAGGCCTCATACCAGACCAAAAAATAATCTCAGGCTAACTAGAAAGCTCATAGGATAAGTTGTGTATGGTAAGCCTATTCATAAGTTTTCCTTGTGACAAAAATCTTTAAAATGTGTGATGATATTCTTGTAAGTCTTGAAAAAGCTTTCTTTCATCAATACATTATAGGTCTGAAATATTTTATCTTCCTTTCATCTTAACATTAGACTTCTATCATATAGATTCACTGTTCTTCTCATATTCTCCTAACCATTAGAATACAAACTTATCCTTGCTACCACATCAAATACTATTACCTTCATCTGTGTGAGTGATTTTTCTGTTCAAAATCCTTTTATTTTCCAATGTGTGAGAACTTCAACCACCTTCCAAATCCCAATTCAACTATAATAAAATCCCTTGAGCTTAAGATGTGTCTGGTCAGGCACTTAATACAATCCAAGTGTTGATTCCAGCGCTAACATATTTTGGTGCGTCTGTCGAGAGACGAAGATCTTGAACTCAGTATTCTCCCAAGTTTCTTGCATGAATTCCTAGTACTAGTTTTTAAGGATGAATAAAAACTAGCCATTATTTCTTATTGTAATTATTTCACCTGGCGACTGCAAAACGAGAATGAGGGGTTTCAAGGTTTCCTACTACAAGAAGAAATCAGAGATCACCTCATATGACTTTAGTCTCTGATCCATAAAATATCATAAAGGATGAAAGAGGGAAAAATAAAACAAGTGAAGCTACATTATATTCAGTGAAAAAAGTGCGTTCGAATTATATTCCAAAAGAAAACGTACCATCATCTATTTGAAAAGAAAATGAAGTTTTAGTTTCAAAAGATTCTACTGTAATATCTCAAGTTGAAACTATTTCTATAAGAGATAAAGTAGATGATTTTAGCTTAGATACAGCTTAAAGTACCTCTCAGTCATCATTCAATAAATCAGAGATAAGTATTACTCCAAAGAAAGAAGAAAAATTATAGGTTTTAAGTGTCAGTAAAGAGAATCAGGAATCAGAAGCCTTTGTGCTTACAGAAAGGGAATTAGAACATGTATTATAGATTGCACCCTTATTAGATAGGGCTATTTTAACTGAAGAAGATATTAAGATAATTTTAAACTTTCTTCAAACTCATCATGAATATCAGTCCTCTCTTAGTCCACAACAGGAGTATTCTCACATGTTTTAAAACCCATCTATTGGCTCCTCCTCTTCTCATCAAGGAGAAGGTAATCTTCCTTAAAAATTGATCTTTAATCTCTATGAATTTTTAGATCAACAAAAAAAATTTGAAGTGGCCCAAATCCTTGAAGAATTTAAATATGAATCTGATTCTCCTAGAAAGGTTGAAAAAAAATCCTCTTGTGTTCATTTCTTTGATATTTCGTTGTTTTCAGCTCAAAATCCTGAACAACCAGCCCAAAAAATTCAATCTTCTGCTATTTTGAAATAAATAAAAACTCCACAAATTATAATTTCAAGCACTCAAACATCTGTATCAGTAAGTCATCCATTGATTGTACCTCATTAAGTCATGGCTTAGCCTCCTCCTACAAGTATGCAGCAAATTGTTACAACAAGATATGCACCACTTTCTCACCCTCAAACTTTGCATCCCATTCCTCAAGGGGATTATCTGAAATATTTGCCCAAATATAAAAGGGAGGGAGAAGGAGTATCTATTGAAGAACATTTAGTTTCTTTTTATAGTTATGTTGATAACCAAAACATTGAACATGAAGATGTCTGGTCAAGACTCTTTGTTCAGAGCTTAGATGGAGAAGCTCGTAAGTCGTTCAGAAATCTACCAGCAAATTCAATAACGTGAATATGTTCTTTGGAGGAAGTGTTTGTAAAACAATGGGGTGACCATAAGGATTACTTGTATTACCTTACAAAATTTGGAGCTTTAAAGAAGAAGAATGATGAGTCATTGGTAGACTTTACGAAGAGATTCAACAAATTTTATCAAAATATTTTTGTATAAGTCAAACCTCCTGAAACCACAGCCATGATAACCTTTGCCAACACCTTAGACTCTAATTTTTCATTGTGGTTGAGAGATGAGAAGCCACAAACATTGGTAGCTATGCAGGAGGATTCTATTGGGGTGCAATCCAATCTTATGGCATCAAATAAACTAAAAATAGAAGAGGGGAAAGAGCAAAGGATAAGAAAAAATTGAAAGAGGAGAAACCTTCTTCTTCCTCTAAATCTTTCACAGCTGAAGAAAAGCTTGATCAAATGTCCAATTTAATTAAAGATCTTGCTTCCAAAATGTCAAAACTGGAGTTAGAAAATAGGCCTGCTGTTAGACCCATTCAAAATAAAGGAAATAGAAATCAAGCTCCTTTTACAAGACCCTTTTAGCCCCAAAAATTTTGGCAACACCCAAGAAGTAATCCTGATGATCATAATGTTCAACCTCCACTGAATAATTTTACTGAAGAAAATCAGCAATAACAAGAAGGGGAAGATGAAGACATAAATCTAGTTGGGGAGACATCATAGTCAACTTGTTTGACTTTGCAAGAGTATGAAGATCAGTCTAGGATAAAACTCTTTTCAGATGACGAAGATGCTCATATTCATGTCCAAAATGATAAAAAGCAGGCTGAAAATCAGACAAGAAATTATAATTTTAGGTCTAAAGGGGTTGTCCAACAACCCCAACAAAAACAAGTTTCTGAAAAACATGCTGCCAAACAAAAGGAAAAAGTTAATGATATTCCTCCATCGCCTAACCTTGCCCCAACCATGAAAACTGCTGTAGAAAATAAGGATTTGGCTCCTTTCAATTTTAATTTCAAGTCAGAATTAAATAAATCAAGATTGTGGTTCCTCTCCTTGAATTGTTGAAAAATCCAGCCTACAGAGAATCATTTAAAAGTTTGTTACAACCATCTCTTTCTCCTGGGTCAGTCAATATAGAGGATGAACATCCTACCATATACTTGGGTAGCCATGTCCAAGATCAAAATGATGATAATTCTCCACCTTTTTATCTTTCACTTAATATTCATAACAAGCTATTGTATAACTATCTATTAGATTTTGGGGCCTCTCACAATCTAATGCGTAAGAAAGTGATGGATGAACTAGGACTGCAAATCACTAAGAAATACCATGATCTTTACACATTTGAATCTAAAAGGGTCAAGTTTTTAGGAGTGATCAAATATCTGGTAATTTATCTTACCTAGCTCCCCATGAAAATTCTAATGATGGACATAGTAGTTCAAGACATACCTTCTATATTTGGAATGCTTCTTTCCAGATCTTGGTCCAAAAATTTGGGAGGAACCCTTCAAATGCATATGACCTATGCCACTATCCTAGTCTTTTGTGGAGAATTTAGGAGATTGTAAAGGGAAACACAAATGGCTTATATCATAAGTGATTAACAAAGTCCCTCGAATAATCCTATAGATGTAGAGGAGAAGGAGTTAGGCTCATCCATATAACACCTTGCTGCCCATGACAACAATTTTCAGCCTGAAATTAGAAAAAAATAGAATTTACAGGTCATAAATGAGCATAATTTAGAATCAGGGCAGATCTAGAAGTTATATTTTGATGGAGCCTCATCATGAGAAGGATTAGGGGCTGGTGTAGTTTTTATTTATCCTACTCAACAAGTAGTGACCCTATCATACAAATTACAATTTGTCACTACCAATAACATTGCTGAGTACGAAGCCCTTATTTTGGGTATGAAAGCAGTAAAATATTTGGGAGCTGAATAGTTGATTGTTTTTGGTGATTCAAAAATGGTGGCACAGTAGGTGAGAGATAATTATCAAGTGAAAAATAAAAAAAATACAAAAATGAAGTGTGGGATTTAATTGAACGCTATTTTTCAACATTCAATTTAAATTATGTTTCCAGAGAAGAAAATGAAATGGCAGATTCATTGGCCATAGCTGCTAGTAATTTTAAGGTTCCTCTTGATGTTAAAGCAAAATATGATGTCCAGATAAAAAACAGACCTTCCATTCGTGACAATATCAAATACTGGCAAGTATTTGAAGATGATAAATAAATTCAGAAATTCTTGGAATGTATAGAGGAATTTTTAGACATTCAGATTGATAATGAGCAAGACACAATTGAAAGTCGGAACATCAAGCCATTTAAAAATACTATAGTTGGGAAAGACATTATTGATCTAAAAACATACTTTATTCCTAAAGGCTTAGTTCCTTTAGAGAGGTTGTTTGACAATAATGATGTATTTTTAAAGCATGATAGTAAAACATATGGAGAGAGTACAGTTGAATTCAATATTGCTACAGAAAATCAGCTTGGATTTGTTAAAGTTCCTAAATTTCATCCTCAAGAAAATAAAACTAAATATGTCAAGATGTTAAGCAAGATGCGTACATTTTTGCATGGCCCTACAGTGATTTAAAGACCTATGACAGAGATATAATGGAACATAAAATTCCTCTTAAAACAGAGGCACAGCCTGTAGCACAGAATATAAGACATATTAATCCCATGTTGCTCCCTATTATTGAAAAGGAAATAAGAAAGATGTGGGAAGCCAAAATAATTCTACCTTTAAGATTTTCCAATTGGGTAGCTTATATAGTCCCGGTTCAAAAGAAGAAAGGTGAAATTAGAATTTGTGTTGATTTTCACAATTTGAACCGGTGTTCACTAAAGGATAGTTATCCTTTACCCAAGATGGACCATGTTTTGCAGCAGCTAGTAGGCTCAAAGAGGATGTCAATGATAGATGGTTTTTCAGGGTACAATCAAATCTCAGTTGATAAACAAGATAGGGAGAAAACAACTTTTACTACACCCTTGGGAAAATTTATGTACAATAAGATGTCTTTCAGTTTAATGAATGTAGGTGCCACGTTTCAACAGGAAATGGATATTGCCTTTGTAGGGGAAAAGGATGGGTTTGTAGTCATTTACTTGGATGACATAACATACTTTTCAAAATCTGTTGAGGATCATTCGAAATATTTGCAGCAAATGTTTAATAAGTGCATAAAATTTGGTTTGTCTTTAAACCCAAAGCAATCATGCTTTGTTGTTCAAGAGGGAAAACTATTGGGGAACACAGTGACAGAAAATGGTATTTGTATTGACCCAGGGAGAGTTGAGGTGATATAGAAAATTGGTTTACCCAGAAATAAGAAAGAATTGCAGTCATTTTTAGGTAAAATTAATTTTCTGAGGTGTTTTGTTCCGAACTTTGCAGAACTAATTAAACATATAATGGTCTTATTGAATAAAGATGCATAATTCAGATGTAAAACTCTTTCATAGTAATCAAATCTACCCTGACTGAAGCCTCGGTGTTAATCAACCCTGATTTTGAGAAGGATTTTCTTACTTTTTCATATGCATCTGAGGAAACTATTGCAGCAGTTTTACTACAACAGAACAAAGAAGGCTTGGAGAAACCTATTTCATTTTTTAGCCGTGCATTAAGGGATGTTGAGCTAAAGTACAACTTGATTGAAAAACATGCATATGCATTGGTAAAGGCTTTAAAATATTTTCGAGTTTAAATTATGCATTCAAAAGTCATTGATTTTGTACTAAATATTGTTGTCAAGGATGTATTGTTGCAGCCAAATACATATGGTAGGAGGGGAAGATGGTTAACAAAAATTGTGGAATTTGACATTGAAATCAGATCTACTAAGCTGATAAAGGGACATGGCTTAGCTCGCTTGATGGCAGAATCAGATTACAAAGCTCTAAATCCGAACATGGAGGTAGTTGAATAAACAGATAAATAAGGTATATCGGATTATTCTGAAATCGTTTATTCCAACTAGTATAAGGATATATTGTACTTTTTATTAAACCTCAGTTTTCCTCCATAAATGGAAAAATCAAAGTGAAGGGCTTTTAAACTGAAGGTTGTTAAGTATTGCATAATGGAAATTCATCTTTATTGGAAAGACCCTGTAGGAGTTTTGTTGAGATGTGTAGATGAAGTTGAGTCACAGAAAGTTATGTCATAGATACATGCAGGGGTGTGTGGTGGACATTTATACTGTAAATCTTCTGCAAATAAAATTCTAAGAGATGGATATTATTGGACAACTCTTTTATTTGATGTTTTTGCTAAATTCAGGGATTTCAATGAGTGTCAAAAGTTTTCCGGTAAGAAGAAGCTGCTCCCACTACCTCTCTTTCGCATTTCAGCAGACGCCCCTTTCCAGCAATGGGGGTTAGACTTCATTCAGGTGAGATTCATCTGCCATTATCAAGACAACACAGGTGGATTCTTACAGCCACAGGCTATTTCACCAGGTGGATTGAGGCTATTCCAACCAAGAATGCCACTGACACGGTAATAATTAAATTTCTGTTGGAAAATATTTTGTCTAGACTTAGTTTCCCTCATAACTTGGTGACTGACAATGTAATGGATTTTAAATTTGCCAAGATGAATAATTTTTTTCAGAAATATAATATTTATTTGACTCATTCTACACCTTATCACTCCCAAGGTAACGGGTTAGCCGAGTCATCTAACAAAATCCTGGTAAGAATCATTAAGAAGATGATGTTAGAAAAAAATAAATAACAATAAATAAAAATAAAAATAAAAAAATAAATAAAATAAAAAAATAAAAAAATAAAAATAAAAAAATAAAAAAATTTGGGACACTCAACTAATTCATGCTCTTTGGGCAAGCACGGTGAGTAGCAAGAGATCAATTGGAGTTTCTCCCTTTCAACTTGTTTATGGTACTGATGTTGTGATGCCATTACAGTTGGCCCTTCCTGTTATGACGTTTTTAAAGGATGAAATTGATGATTCAAATCCCATTAAGAGAAAAATAAAGCAATGTATAGAATCTCATCAAATCCAAGAATCCTTGATGGACAAAGCACAGAAATAAAAAGCCAAAGTTAAAGTTGTTTTTGACAAAAGGGAAAACCAATAGGTATTTCAAGAAAATGATTGGTATTGCGCTGGGATGTAAGAAGAGAAGACCATGGAAAGCATGGTAAGTTTGAAAATTTTTGGTTCGGGCCATTAAAAAATGCTCAATTTCTGAGAATAACACATTTTTGTTGAAGCATTTAGATGATGATAAATTGACTGGAGGTGCAGCCAATGGTCATTTTCTCAATTTTTTGTTTGTTTGTTAAGTCAGTTAGTCTTTCCATTGTAAATATCCGAAGTGTTGTTTCAATAAAAACCCATGCCCAATGGAATTTGTGTCTGTAAATAGAGTCAATATTGAGTTCAATCAATGAAAATTCAGTTCTTATCATTAGCTTCTAAAATTTTACAAGTCCTGAAAGTTTAAGTCACTAAATCTTATATAGTCCTTGAAGCCTCACAGGGAGGACTTCATCCCCAATAGGAGCCAATGTTAGCACTGCAATTTTTCAAAGTCTGGTCACCATTGCATTTGTTTATTTTATCCTCTCTTATCCCCTTAGCCTATGGTTGAAGGCCCTAGAGGGTTAATAAATGTGTCAAAGTTTTTATTATTTTCAACAAAATCCAAATTTTTTGAGTCCAATAGTTTGTTTTTGTGTCTTAGAGTAATTACGGTAAATTTTCTTCTAAATAATTTTTTTTAACTACCTAGAGTAGTTAAGGCCATGGATTCAGTTTGAGAGTATTATTTATCCATAATGATATCTTTTATCCAAGGCTAAGGATAAAATGTCACAGTCATCCATTATTTCAGGAATAACAGGAAATTGCTATATTTTCTGAAAAGTAGAAATTTTCCTAGAAAATTTGGTTTCATAAGCAACACATAAATAACTACCATTTATGAAAGTAGCTATTTTATTCAGAATTTGTATAAGGAGGTGAAAAGGAATTACTCATGTGAAAATACACTACTTAATGGAATAATTGAAGGTCTGTTAAACAAAAGTTGTTACCCTTTTGAAACATAGCCATTTCTGATTGGAGGTCCACTTAAAAAGGAGTTGGTTATTTTGTTTGTTAAGGCTAGTTAATCTAACGCTACTCATTAAAGGTGATGATCTGGATTTCTGTAGGAACACATTAAAATACAGAAATAGACATAAACACATAGATGCATTGAAAATAATGCTTCATTTCATTAATATCAAATAACTGAAATATGCTTACAGACATAATGGAAATAAAATAGCAAGGGCGGTGGTAGTTTATCTCTGAGAAGAGATGTGGTGGCTACAAGACTCTGAACTGTGTCACAATGTGGCTCGATGGCCTATTGAGAAACAATGGAAAACTCTAGACATCCAAAAACCTAACCCTAGTAGATGAAGCGCCAAAAATATGGGCCCCATTTGGGTAAATTGGCGTTTCAACTTCCCGGGGACGTAACTTTGGCATACGATCTACGTTTGATGCGCACCATACCTTGTTATAGATATCTATGCAAGGAGTAAAACTTTTGGTGTGAAAAATGCGGGCCTCCCGGTTTTCCCAAAAAACATCATTTAGGGCCTCGAAACGGCTCCGGAAGTTCACGACCTGAAAAACTGATAAAAATATTAAGTTGTGCTGAAACTGAAAAACTGAAAGAAATTATGGTGGTGTTTCAAATGAAATAGGTGGGTGGCCACCAATATCCACCTGGATCATTATGGCCCCAAAACGGCTACGAAAGTTCAGGACCCAAAAACCTGCTAAAAATAGTAAGTTGCACTGAAAGAACCAATGGTGGGGGTCCAAATGGAATAGGTGGGTGTCCACCAATATCCACTTGGATCATTCCTACCCCCTTAGGAAGCAATGGTCCCCATTGCATTAGGATCCTCCATGAGTTGAGGCAAATTATGTTGAACTAGGTATTAGATTTGTCGAAGATGTCATGGACCTGCATGTGGACATGTTGGATGCGTTCAGTAAATTTGGTTTCTTTATCAGCCGCAGGAAACACATGTGTGGATTTTGTCTATGTAGTCGCATGAGTTATGGAAACATCAGGCGGCGGTGCGTCGGGGGTCAGACCAATGGAGTTCTTGTCATGATAGTGTAGAGGAACCTTTGTGAGTGAGGAGAAAATGTGCTTGTGTTCCTCCATGACTTTGTCCATCTGCTACAGCCATGCAGGGGAGCCCTGTTTCAAGGTTGTGGCCACAATATTGTTCTTTCCCTATGAGTGTAAGGAAAATAAATTTCCTAGTTTTGGAAACAATCTTACTGCGTTTTTTTTCCAATAGTCAAAGAGATGACAGGAGGTGGTACTACCTCCTATATCCTGTACAATTTATTTCCCAAAGTAATAATAACAACACGAGGCCTAGACTCATACACAAGATGTCACCTCCACAAGTATGGTTGGCCCAATAATACATCAGCGACATCAAGAGGAGCAACATCATACAATACCTCATCTGTGAATAGCTTGATGTTGTACGGAAGGTGACATTGTTGGCAGATGCAGAGATCTCTCCCTGGGTGAAGCCACATGATGGTATACGGCTGCAAGTGTGCTATGATCAATAGGTCGAGCCACTTCACGACCTCTATTGAAATGAGTTTCTTTTGGCTTCCGCTGTCGACAAGGAATTGCAGTGGAGAACCCTTCACCCACATCTGCGAATGGAAGAGTCACTCCCCTTCCTCTGGATCCTCGGGATCCTCCCTCTACAGCTTGGTGGTGGCAACAATGGCACTGGGGTTAGCATCAATGATCTACTTCCCTGATCAGGTGATCATGTCCTAATTGGAGAAAATGCTCAAAATTTTATTTTCTCAGAATTGGTTGAAACCAGAACGACAGGAAAGGCCTCGTCAAAATGATCTTGTAGCCATGAACGGCACTCAAAACCGATGCTGTATGTGAAAGATATTCAAGTTTGAAATTTCACAATTTTATGGAAAAGTCCAGTTTGACCATGTTTGAATTTGGATAAAAAATATTTAAAAAGGAATATTCCATAGAATATTCCATAGAATATTCTCTGTGGACCAATCAAAGTTCGACAAGTGTCGTAGTTGTATTGCACAGTGGATTGATTGTTTTGAATGTAGACCAATCATCAGGCGCCACGTGGCCTACTCGGAGGCCACCACATGGCCCCAAGTAGGTCGAAGAATTTTCGACCAAAATATTTGCAAGGCTACCAGATTTGATCACAGGTCAAGTGGGCGGCAACGCACAGGCCCGACCTGCCCGCTTGGTGGTTCTTACCCCTTGGGGCCACCACACCGATATGAAGTTTAAATTACATTCGGGCGAGGCCGGAAGGGGGCCTGCCCCCTATCCATACAAACTGGGGCTCGTAACCATGGATTATACTCTCGATGGATAAGTTTTTTGCGGTTAGGTTTAATGCATATGTGGATGTTCACATAGCAAGCGGCGGAGGTTACGTTATAATAAAAGCCACGGTTTCATAACCGTTGGTTCAACGGTTAACAAGCCAACGGGTGTGGTGGTATGTGACCGCCTGGTATAAAATTTAATATTACCCCTAATGGTCTCGACTAAACTAGAGGAGCGTGCCATTCTGGGCAGAAGTGCCAAAAATAGTCAAGTTAACTGCAATCCTCCCAAATTTGGAGGAGGTTTTTTAGGCCAAACTGGGCAAAATTTCAATGGGGCATAACTTTCTCTAGACAGAACCTTTTGAAGCGAAATTGTTTTTGATTTTGGGTATTTTGAGCATTCCAGAGCCAATGGTGCAGGTTGCAGAGGCAATAGAGCTCATATTCATGTACTTTTTCAGCAGAGAAGCTTGGAGAGCCATCAGGGCCTAGGGAGTGTTGGAGCTATATTGGGCTATAGTTAACCTTTGGAGGTGAAACAAAAGCCTATTTTTACTATTTTCTGTGTTCTGAACTCATTTCTACAACTTGTTTTTCCTATTTAGGCTTTATGATCACTGTATAATCAATTTGAGCATCTAATAGAGCAAGGAAATGCCCATTTTGGAGCCTTGGACCCAACAGATGTAGCCAGGAGGGGTGAAATGCCTCATCAGCTGTTGTGCTATATTATGTGATTTTATCTTGCTGTGTTTTTCAGATTTGATATGTTAAACAGTAAAAAGAAATAACACTCCTTCACACATAAGAATCAGAAAATTACCAAAAATGCTTTGTTTCACTTGCAAGACTCTCTAAACACTTTACACATATAATTTTATGGAAAATGAATACCTTGAACAACAAACAATTAGTTTCATTTTCAGATCATTAGTGTTTAATTCTATTATTTCTATAGATAGAGTCTTTAAAGGGCCAGGAAGCCTCTGGATTTCATCCTTTATTTAAAGGTGACATATCCAGTAAATGCCCCTACAGTCAATCCCTGTAATAGAACTCAGAAGTTCTCACATTTCAGATCATTCCCTTTGTCACCTCCCTTGTATGGTTCTGGCTCAGGATCATAACATGTATCTGATTCAGGTGCCTTCAGTTCAGACGCTAGTGATTGTTTGGCCCGACACTCGTTTGTGCTATGAGTAGGGTTGTTATGAAATTCACACCACTTCCCCATTTCCTTCTTTGGATTTGTGGTGTTGTTATGAGTCGCCCCAATTGGGATTTCCCCCCTGTTCTGTGGTTCGGGGGTGCCTTTCCCTGGCTTCAGTTTCACGGATCCAATGTCTCACTTCTTCTGCTTAAATTTCTGCTCGATCTTGGCGACATAACAATATTCCGTGTCAAGCGAGGTAATGTCGAGGAACCCCATTTCCTCCTGAATGTGTTTTTCAGACAGCTGTGGTACTTGAGCACCAAATGTCTCTCTGAATCTTTAATACCCAACTTTATGCACAGGGTATGGAACAAATTCGTCAGTTCATGCACATCTTGATCCCTTTGTTGCCGCAGCGTGGTCCATTGGATGTACTTGTCCTCATAGCTCCCCATGGGGTAATATTGATCCTTGATGCTGACTTGGAACGAATTCCAAGTGGGTGCATCCGAGAACAGAGAGGGTTTCGTCCCATCCTTTTTCTCATAGTAGGTTTCCCACCAGTCTTTGACATGGGGGGTGTCTTTGAGGAGTGAAAAAATAATATTTTCTCGGACGGAGAAATCATGGACCGAGAAATACCCTTCCAACAAATTCAACCATATATCTATGACGTCTGCATCTATCTGGCCTTCGAATACAGGAATGTCAAAGTTTACTTGTACCTTGAAGGGAATGGTGCCTCCAGAGTGGCTGTTGGATGTATATGCACCGTAGGTGGGCATCCATTGAAGGATCCGAGCAAAGTTAACCATCATCATGTTCCTTTGTTTCTCGAGGGCCTCCTCGAACAATATTTTGATAGGAGCTCCTACTCCCTCATCTTTATTTTCTTCCACCATGGGAGGTCATCGGGGTTTGTGAGGCTAATCTTGCAAGGGTTCAACCAGATCGAGCCCTAACTCCATATACCCTGACCTTGTTGGGGACATGCAAGAAAAAATAGAGAAAGAGAAAACTGCTTATGTCTGAGAAGAGATGTGGTGGCTATAGGCCTCTGAACTGTGTTACAATGAGGCTCGAGGGCTTATTTATTATTGAGAAAGAATGGAAAACACTAAACGTCCAAAAACCTATCCCTAGGAGAAGAAGCGCCAAAAATATGGGCCATGTTTGGGTAAATTCATATTTCAGCTTCATGGGTACATAAATTTGGCATACGATCTCCGTTTGACGCGCACCATACCTTGTTAGAAATATCTATTCAATGATTACAAATTTTTGTGTGAGAAACATCGGTCTATGGACCCATGTTGCTCCTGGTTTCCCCAAAAAACATCGTTTAGGGCCTCAAAACGGCTCTGGAAGTTCAGGACTTGAAAAAATGCTAAAAATAGTAAGTTGTGTTGAAATTGAAAAACTGAAAGAACTGATGGCGGTGTTTCAAATGAAATAGGTGGGTGGCCACCAATATCCACCTGGATCATTACGGCTCCAAAACAACTCCGAAAGTTTAGGACCTAAAAAACTGCTAAAAATAGTAAGTTGTGCTGAAAGTGAAAAACTGAAAGAACCGATGGTGGGGGTCCAAATGGAATAGGTGGGTGGCCACCAATATACACTTGGATCAGGTGAAGTATATCAAAACTGAAGTATGAGTAGCATTTAGTTAGTTATTTTATGCGGTGAAATATTTGGTGGAGTGAGTTGGCACCTAAATTCAAATCATTCGATTTTGTGTCAAGCTAACCTCACCATAATTAAGGGCATGAATATCACTGTTTCCCATAACCATTTACCTAGAGAAAGCTACAACAAGAATTTTTTTATCCTCCAACAAGTAGTTTGTTATATTCATGCAAGCAGTTAGGGCTTTGTGGCTTGTTGATGTTCATATTTTTAAAGGTGTTCATTAGCAGTTGAGTTAACTGTTAGTAAAATGGAATGGGTAAGAGTGGTAAGGTAAACCGATCAGAACCTTCCAATACACGGTTTGTTGATCACTGTGCAAAGGCACAGTTTCAGGCAACTGGATGGTATCAATTTTTGAAGAGGTTCTCAGGGGAGAACGTTGCAGTTGCTCAAGCATTGGACGAGTCTTTTAATGGAGAGCAGGTCAAGCTGGAGTCTCAGACTTTCAAAATATCAGAAGCCATCATAGCAAAAGCTACCTAGTTGTCGGCTTCATGTTAGTCATGGTATAAAAGAATTTTTTTTTTTAGAGAGGATTTAAATGCATATCTTAAACCTGAGCATGTAAATGTGGATTGGACCACTACTATCCATATTTCCTATTTTAAGCCCAAATGGCAGGGAGTTATAACCACAGTGTAGCATTATATCACCTATGAAGGCAGGTTTTCCATATTTCATCAATATCAGATGAGGTTTTTATCTCATATTTCGGGTTCTAGACCTATGAACATCCCTTTATTTCTTTATAAATATAAGTTGAAAATGTTTCAAAAGATACAATGGACCCCACATTGTTCACTCCATAATCTTTATCATCAGGGGTTAATCAAAATGTTGGTGGTGTATCATTTGAAGAAGAACAAAACCACGTAGAACAATTTCCTAGCAGATGAGGGTTTCAATAGTGTTAATTCAAGTAGAAAAGTGGGAAGGCCTTCACAACAGAAGACCCAAGAGAAAGAGTCAAACCCTGCACCTATACTGACCCCTTTACAAGCTGATCAATCATCTTCTTCGTCAAGCAGGCAGGCAAGAAGCTCAGCTAGAAGAGCTAGAGTTCAAACCACCATTCCTATACCTATGATGCAACCAACAAAGGAGGTTTATACCATAAGTCTATCTAAGGAACCACAAACCTTAGAATCTTTCTGGAAAGAAAAAACAAATAGGTTTAAACAAAAGGCCACTCTAGTTGAGAAGAATGCAATTTCTAAAGACAAAGAAGAAGTGGCTTCCTCTTCAAGGAATAAGCACAGAAGAAGACTAATTTTTTCATAAGGATCTTCAGTGGAATATAGTAGTATTGATAAGGACACCCTTGAAACATTAGCACAACGTCCAGTTTCAAAGATTAGATAGGAGAGTGAAGAAGTAAATGTGACTCCAGCAGTGGAGGAACCAACACTAGCTCAGGTTTATTCCTCTCTAAAAACATCGGCTAAGGGAAAGAGTAAAGTTTCATAAATTACAGTAGAAGAACCAACAATAGCTCAACTTTATTCATCTCTGAGATCATTTTCTAAGGGAAAGAGGAAAGTAACAATCCACTCATACTCATCATTTGAGGAAGAGAGTAGTGAAACCGATTTTAGTGAAACATAGTTTGAATATGAGTAGCAAAGCAGAGTCATCCAAGGAAGAATGCCTTCATATATTCCTAATCCATATATTCAAAGGCCTCATACCAGACCAAAAAATAAGCTCAAGATAACTGGAAAGCTCATAGCTAATCCTGCTCTTAGAGATGAGATGATAAATATAGAGGAGAGTCCAGAAAATGATCCAGGGAAAAAGAAGGCTTAGAAGAGGAAACAAGCACAAAAGAGAAAACCAAATAAGAGGGTCACTAAGGCAGAAGCTCTTAGGCTGTTGGCTTCTTTGCTAGATTTTTAATGATTGAATATCTAAAACAAGTCAAAATTGAAGATCAATATCATTTTGGGCCTATCTACAGAGTTATCAAAAATTGCTACACTTTCAGAAAGGAAAATCTTTGTTTTGGTCATAAGAAGATAAAAGGTAGCTCTTTGTTTTGGTCTCGAGGAATGACATTAGATGATGATAAAGTATATGCTTCCTCAGTGGTAATATTTTTCCCCTTCCCATCTAAGTGTTATCCGATGAAGTTGTCTTCTAGATGTCATTTTCAGTTAGTAGCTGCTACACTTTTTGTGGATAAATATCCAGGTGTCATTTTCAGTTGGTTACTGTTGCACTTTTTGTGTAAGAAGTTTTTCCAGGAATCAAGGAGAAGTTAGCCACCTCAGCTCGGCCATTTTGAATTTCATATTATCAAGTTTTATCTTCATGCATTTGTAAACCAAATATTGTACATCAAACTGCCTTTCTATTATTTTTTATAGACTTTAAATATTGTTTTCTATATTTAGAATGTTGTAATAAAGGTCCTACAATAGACTTCCACTTTTTGAGGATATTTAACATATTACCTTTTTTGTATATATATTATGAAAAGTAATGAGGAAAGGGTTCGTGAGTTTTTCATCTCATTTCATCCTGAGTTGTGTACTTTTTGAGCTTATAATACCCAAATACACTCTTGAGGATTTATGAATGATTTGATGTGTGTATTTTATAATTTCCTTATGTGTCTCCATACATTACAGTTTCATTTCCATATTATGTTCTACATACGTTGTCTCATGTTTTTTTCAGTCTTATGATATAACTGTACATGATTATCTATTTTTATCAGTCTTGTTTCACAAGCTTTATGGATAAGATGTGTATGGTATGCCTATTCATAAGCTTTCCCTGTGACAGAAATCTTTAAAATGTGTGATGAGATTCTTGTAAGTCTTGAAAAAGATTTCTTTGATCAATACATTATAGGTCTGAAATCTTTTGTCTTCCTTTCATCTTAACAATAGAATTCTGTCATAAAGATTCACTGTTCTTTTCATATTCTCCTAACCATTAGAATACAAACTTATCCTTGTTACCACATCAAATAATAGTACCTTCATATGTGTGAGTGATTTATCTCTTCAAAATCCTTTTATTTTCCAGTGTGTGAGAACTTCAACCACCTTCCAAAACGCAATTCAACTACAAGAAAATCCCTTGAGCTTAAGATGTGTCTGGTCAGGCACTTGAAACAATCCAAGTGCTAATTCCAACGCTAACAGATACCATGTCAAATAGCCAAATATAAACAAAATCACACGTACCTCAATGTAGTTCAGGGGATGTTATCACGTCTACACCAATCAGTCCATATTAGCATAAATTATATATATATATATATATATATATATATATATATATATATAATGAAATCAGCATAGCAAACATACCAACATGAACATCATCAACCTATACATTATGACACAACTGCAACAATGACCAACACCATGCATACATATCAATCACATATACAATTGGCATACATGCATGACAAACACATTCCACCCATCTAGTCCAAGTGTTGAACCGAGAGCTCTGATACCACTTTGTAACCACCCCCTCTCACATTTACCCAAATCCACAAGCTCGCCAAGGTAAACATGAGATGAGACTTACTGTGCGAAACTCGATTTCTAAGATGCACTTATGGAAAATGGAGTCCACATGTCCAAAAATGACTTCAAACACTGAGTGACACAAGATCAAACTGCTATCAGCCTAATATGACCCAACCATATTTCATTCTATTTTTGGTTCCTTAAATTCATTACAACTTTCTATTTTTGGTAGTTTTTTTGGGTTCTAAACTTCTGAGGCTCTTTTGAGGGCCTAAACGACATTTTCAAGGAAAACAGAGAGATGGAAAACATTGTATGCCAATTTGAAATTTTATTTTAGCTCCTCGTGGATATATTTGAAACTAGGTATTACGATAGTCAGACAGAGATCATATGCCAAATTTATGACCCTGGGAAGTTGGAGGTCTAAATTACTCATTTATACAATCACTTTGTCTACATATTAACTATAGGTTATAAATATATATATATATATATATATATATATATATATTCATTAATTCAATAATATCACCAAAGAATCACCGAGAAGGCCCTATTCCCTCTCCACATAGTTGCAACACCACTTATTAGTCCATACATTCATTAATCAATCAATAGCTAAACAATTGTGACAAGAGCCATAGAAGTTAAACATCGTATGAACAACATATAACCAAAATATAACCAACATATAAACCAAAATAATAATATTAATAGAACAACCATTAAAGCCAAATAATAACAAGTACATTTACTCACAAAATTCCAGATGAAAATAGCTCTTATTAACATATGAAAATCCAACCAAGTCAGGGTCTTCCACGTACCACCCGACCATAGATTGGGATGAACAAAAATATCTCTTTTAGCTAATCACCCCCGCACCATTTTCCAAGCATGAATTTGGGATCTCATGGAATAAACCAAACATAACCACAAGGGATTCCATATTCCAAATGGCCTCAACCCTCAATTGGTGATTCCACCTCATGGTCAGACATCACTAACCATCACCAAATCGGTCTCTACCAAAGTTGTCCAGGGCTCCAGAGTGTTTGTTCCAACCCAACTCTAGGACTAGTAACTCAACCCACAATTGCCACAGGGCTCCAAAGTGTTTGTACAACTAAGGCTCCAGGACTAGTAACTGAACCCACCAAGGGCTCCAAAGTGTTTGTCCAACCAAGGCTTTGAGGAACAGTAACTCAACCCAAGTTGTTCCAAGGATTCCAGAGTGTTTTTCCAACCAAGGCTTCAGGAACTAATAACTCAACCCATATCCATAAGGAACATGAACACCAATAAGAAAAAAAGGAAAACCCACAACTTCAAGTTTATCCTAGAAATGGAAAGGCTAGGCCAAACCATTGTCAATCTAGGAAATCCTTCATGCCAATCACATATCATAACTAGATAACCACATGCATACACCATGCATTCCAAAACTAGCAAGTAAATCATACATGCAACTCGGTACTTGCAAATCAATCCAACTTTATTTGTTTATCCTGCTATCCCCTTACACTTTCCTACTTTCCTTTGCCTTCTTTCTCCAAATCCAATGTGCCACAATAATTCTCCAATATTTCTCTAAGTGTCTAAGAGTGTGTGTGAGAGAGAGAGAGAGAGAGAATAAAAGAGAGCTCCAAGATAAAACTAAAAAAAAAAAACTATGAACTTATCCTCAAAATAATTTTTATGATTGAGGCGACTATTTTCTTCATTTTTCCTGTATTTTACTTCAATTTTCCTCACATGCAATTTTGTGACCTTTCACCTTCCTTTCTCCTATTTTCCATTAATTCATAAATCAAATGCAAATTAATTCCACTTTACCTTTTTTGATTTCCATAGCCATTAATCAATCACAAGTGATCCTCATCATTATGTTTTTTCCCAACATTCAACTTAGAATACATGTCCCATAACCTTAGTCTTATTTTTTTCTTTATTAACTTTATTACATGGAATTTTAACCAAGGTTGTTACAAGAGTGCCTTCCACTGGTTGAGTTTGCTAAGAATAATGGGTACCATGAGTCACTGAGCATGAGTCTATTTGAGGCACTCTATGGGTGGAGTTGTAATACTCCCATCAATTGGAGTGATCCAGTGAACAGGGTATTGATTGGAATGAAGATGTTGGCATAGATGGAACAGGAAATGCAGGTTATCAAGAAGAATTTAAAGGCAACACAAGATAGACTATGTTAGGTCCCTATAAGACTAGTGTATCCCCTTATTGTTATTGTTAATGTAGCCCCCCTTATAGTTATTTTGTACCCATTTAGTCCCCATATTGTTATTATTGTGTCCCCATAGAAGCCCACTATTGTTATTGTTGCACACTTACATTATTATTGTTATGTCAACTTTGATTATATTGTGACCCCTTAGGCTCCTATATATAGAAAGTAGGTTTTTCCATTTGAATCATCCAAGAATTATTAATTTATTTAATGAAAATGAGGTTGCCCCCTTAAAAAGGTTGATTTCTAAGTCATTGATGTATCGTTTCTTCTATTTTGTGAGCTGGTTGCTTACCATTTGTTACTAGAGCTTTGGATTATAGGGTTTCGCTTCTTCTAACAGGTCATCTTGGAATTTTCACTATAAATTTTTTTCTACGAGGATTAAAATGCCGAAATTTTTACCACGTGGAGACAAAATCTTGCTTAACTTTATGTAAAAATTTAAATCTTGGTTCGCTACATTTTCAAAGATATGATCAGGGGAAGTTAGGGTTTTTGTAGGCTCCAAAATTCGTCATCAAACAGGGGACGTAGGGAAAAACATCATAACTTTCGTTTTAGGCATCGGATTTTAATTATATAAAAATTGGAAGAAAGTGCACAGATTGTAGTTTTTTTTTTATAAATTTAAAGGCCGAAGGTCGAAAAAGTGACATGTGGTACTTCATACAAATTCGCTCTACTGAAATTGTCTATAATCAAGTCATCATGGGAGATCATACATAACTTTATCTTGAAGAATCAAAATTAGGTCTAACCTATGACATTGGAAATAAAACTCAGAGGGCTACTACAATACCGTAGATCAGATATTAGGGATCTGAAATCACATAGATACATCAGTTTCAATAACGAGATCCTCAAACGAAAGAAAAAGGTGTGTATTTTTTTTAATTGCATAACTTTTCTTTGAAAAAATAGTTTGAAGTGATTCCAAGGGAATATTGGGAATATTTGAAGGGATTTAGTATTGTGTTCTAAAATGCCTCCCAAAAAGAATTCCACACCCATTAAGCCCTCATAAATCTCTACTATGACATATGAAGAGGAAGAATTGCAACATGATATATCAAAATTACAAGACCAATTGCAACAAATCTCGCTCTCGCAAAGAGTAATAAAAAATTAAATGGAAGCTAAGATAGATGGCATGGAAGCTAATATGGATGGAATAGAAGCAAAAATGAAAAATTTTAAGGATGGATTAAAAGAAAACATGGAGGATTTAAAATCAGACATGGAAGCTAGTATGGATGGCATCAAATCTAAGATGGATGGTTTGACAAAGTCGTTGCAAGAAAGGATTCTCATTGTTGACAAGGTAATCCATGAAAATCATGATGGGGACAAAAGGAATATGAATTTTTTTTTAGAAACTCTAATGTTGTGTTTAATAACCACCATATTCCAATTATTGATATGAGGAATTTTGATGACAAGGATCCGGTAACATGGATACTAAAAATGGAGCAATATTTTGATCCCCATGATGTGCAATACTCAGAAAAGGTATGCATTGCAACTTTATATTTAAAATCCAATCAGTTTATATGGTATTGATGAATTTGTTCTCATAAAACACTTGTCACTTGGTCAATTTTTATGGAGGAAATGATAGCACATTATGAGGATACAAATAGAAACACCTTCTTTAGCCAATTGATAAATCTCAGACAAAAGGTTTCAATGGAATAGCACATTGAGGACTTCCAAAAATTGAATATCAGGATAGTGGATATTCCATAGGAGCATAGGATTGATGTATCATAGGGAATTTAAAGGATAATATCTAACATGAGGTTCGTTGTTGGGAACCTGATTCAATGGAGAAGGCATTTAGGGTGGCAAGAAAAATTGAAAGAAAAATTATGGTAACAAGGAAGTTTACCAATCACAACTATAAAGATGGAAATTTTGCTTCTCCTAGCCTTTAGAAACCTGCAAGGTTGACACCACAACAATTGGAGGAAAAAAGAGAAAAAATGATTTGTTATAGTTGTGATAGAAAATACACTAAAGGTCATAAGTGCACTGAGAAGAAATTATTTTACATAGATTTTTAAGAGGAGGAATTAAAGGAACAAGAAACATCAAAATAAGAGGATATACACACGGAACCAACCCCAGAGAAAGAAGAAATGAATCCAACCATATCTTCTAATGCATTTGCAATAATTACCACTCCTCAAATTCTCAATGTAGAAGGATACATCAAGAAAGAAAAGGTAATAGTGTTGACTGATCCAATTAGTACACACATTTTTATTCATTATAAGATAGCCAAGGAATTGAATTACTTCCTATATCTAGCACTAGAGTGTCAAGTGATGGTTGCAAATGGAGGAACTATAAATTGCTCTAGAAAGTTCCATAATATCAAGCTAACCATGGGGGAATATGTATTGATAGTCCAATTCTTTCTATTCCAATGGCTGTTGTTGATGTTGTACTAGGAGTCCAATTATTACAATCTTTGGGGAATATAGCTTTTAATTTTCAAGTTTCTTGATTTTTTTTGGAAGGAAAGGAAGTTGCATTACGGGGTATCGTAGTAAAACCAAGAAATATAATAAGCTATAATGTCATGAAAAATCTTCTGAAGAAAGAACAACGAGGTGTAATTTCACGATTATTCTCACTACAGGTTCAAACATCAAAATCATATATTTCTCTAGATATCCAAAAAATCTTGGACAATCATTCCAAGTTGTTTGATACTCCCAAAGGCCTCCCACCTATTAGTGATCATGATCATGCTATTCATTTGATTCCTGGAAGTGTTCCTCCAAACATTAGGCTTTACAGATATCAGTATGCCTAAAAGAGTGAGATTGAACATATGGTTGCATAAATGCTATAGGTCAGTATAATTCAAACTAGTCAAATTTCTTTTTGTGCTCTAGTAGTAGTAGTGCACAAGAAGAATGGATCATGGCGCATGTGTCGAATTTATAGGGAGCTCAACTAGCTAAATATTAAAGATAAATTCCACATTCTTGTCATTGATGAATTATTGGATGAATTACATGGAGAAATTTACTTCACCAAGTTGACTTCGTTCAAGATATCATCAAATAAGAATGAAAACTGAAGACATTCTAAAAACAACATTTAGAACTTATGAGGGTCATTATGAATTTTTGGTCATGCCTTTTGGCCTTACCAATTAACCTTCTATGTTTCAAGGTTTGATGAATTCCATTTTCAAACCCTTCCTTAGAAAATTTGTGTTATTATTTTTTGATGATATACTAGTATACAAGAACTCTTTGAAGGATCATGTTCAACATGTTGACATGGTGCTAAAACTATTGGAGGAGAAACAATTATATTCCAAAACTACCAAATGTTTCTTTGGAGTATATGACGTGGCATATCTGGGTCATATTGTATCTCATGAGGGTGTTAAGGTATACCCTAAAAAAATTAAAACCATTAAGGAATTGAAAATCCCCACAACCATAAAGCATCTGCGAGGATTTCTTAGGTTGACAGGGTATTATCACAAGTTTGTTAAGAATTATTGGAGAATAGAAACACCTCCAACATCATTACAGAATAAAGATGCATTTTCTTGGACTCCAGAAGCAACTGAGGCCTTTGAACATCTTAAAGAGGAAATTTTCCAAGCATCAGTCTTAGCTACGCTAGACATCATAAAAACCTTTATGGTGAAATGTTATGCCTCAAGAAATGGAATTGGTGTTGATTTAATGCAAGAAGGAACACCCATTTATTTTGAAAGTCATCTAATCAAAGGAAAGTATTTACGAAAACCTATTTATTAGAAGGAAATTTTGGAAATACTACACACACTTAAGCATTGGAGACATTACCTAATGGGAAGAAACTTCAAGGTAAAAACGGATCATGATAGTCTTAAATAATTTTTAGAGAAAATATTATCTTTAAAAGAGTAGCAAAAATGGGTCACAAAGATGTTGGGTTATGACTTTGAAATCATCTACAAAAAAGGGAAGCAAGATGTTTTTGCAGATGCACTCTCAATAAAGGATGAGGATGTTGAAGCATTTCTTTGTGCTATTTCTATTATCCAACCATATTGGATAACTGAAGCAAGGGATGAATGATGAAGAAGTGTGGGCACTCATTCAAAATTTGCAGCAAGTTCCCAGTAAATTTGATACAATTAGCTAGAAAAATGATTCATTATGGTACAAATATAGCTTATATCTTTTTTAAGAATTCCCAACTCAAAAAAAGTATTCTTTTGGAATTGCACACCTCTCCCTTAGGAGGGCACTCAGGATTTTTAAAAACTTACCATAGGGTTAAGAAGGATTTTTTTGGGATGGCTTAAATTTGATATTCAAATGTTTGTGGCAGAATGTTTGGTTTTCCAACGAAATAAATTTGATACAATTAATACCCCGAGTGTGTTACAACCTTTATCCATTCCAAACTGACAGGAGGAGGTTTCAATGGATTTTATTAGAGGTTTACCCAAGTTCGAAGGAAAGAGTGTCATATGGTGGTAGTTGATAGAATTACCAATTATGCACACTTTTTTGCATTATCGCATCCATTTAAAGCCAATACCATTGCCACTGAATTTATGGAAACAACTCAAATGCTACATGGAAACCCAAAGATTATTGTAAGCGACAGAGATCCCATTTTCACTAGAAATTTTAGGATGGAATTATTTTCTTGTCGAGGTACTCAATTAGCTCATAGCTCATCTTATCATCCTCAATCTGATGGGAAAAATGAGATAGTGAATGAAATTTTGGAAGGATATTTTCATTGTTTATATCTTATAAACATATACAATGTGTCAAGTGGTTACCTTTGGTTGAATGGTGGTATAACACTTTCTTCCATTTTGCAGCAAAAATGACCCCATTTATGGCACTTTATGGATATCATCCACCGTCCATTACATCATATTTAAGAGAAAATTTTAAGGTTCAAGCATTATAGTATCAAATCGAGCATCAACAATAGGTTCTCCAATTCTTAAAAGATAACCTCACCTTGGTGCAAAATCGAAAGAAACAACAAGCAAATCAACATCGCATCGAAATAAGTTTTGATGTAGGTGACTGAGTATTTTTACGGCTACAACCATATAAACAAATGTATCTCGAGCAAGCTAAGAACGATAATAAATTATCACCAAAGTATTATGGTCCTTACAAGGTGTTGCAAAATATTGGTATTATGGCATACAAATTGGAGCTTTCGACATCTTCTCGATTGCACCCAGTTTTCCATGTTTCTTGCTTAAAAAAAGTTATAGGTGACAAGATCCAAGCTCAAACAATATTGTAGAACTTGACGAGGAAGGAAAAATCATATTGGAGCTTGAAGAAGTCATGGAAAAAAGAACTCGACAGCTACGAAATCAATCAATTTTAGAGTATCTCATAATGCACAAGAGCTTACCCGTTGAAGATTCCTCATGGGAGGATGAAAATTTTATACAGAATCATCAAAAACTACTCAAGCATTGAGGACAACACTTTTTTTAAAGAGAGGGGCATGTTAGTCCCTATAAGACTAGTGTATCCCCTTATTGTTATTGTTAGTGTAGCCTGTATTATTATTGTTGTACCCATGTAGTCCCCATATTGTTATTATTATGCCCCATAGAAGGCCACTATTGTTATCATTGTGCCCTTACATTATTATTGTTATGTTGACTTTGATTATATTGTGACCCCTTAAACTCCTATAGATATAAAGTAGGATTTTTCATTTGAATCATCCAAGAATTGTTCATTTATGTAATGTAAATGGGGTTTCCCCCTTGAAGAGTTTGATTTCTAAGTCATTGGTCTATCTTTTCTTCTATTTTGTGAGTTGGTTTCATAACAAACAAAATAGCTATGCATATCAACACAGGGTGTTTAAGGAGTTTCAGGTTTGGGAACAAGTGTAGTTGCGCATCAAGCCTAAGAAGAGCTCCTTGAGGATTGGATCATGTGCCAAGTTGGAACTTGTTGTGCTATACAACAACCCCCCATTTATTTTTATAAATAGGGACCCTTTAGAAATAAATAGGAAAATCATTTTTTAATTTTCCTTTCAAAAAAAACTTAGGAAATAAAATTCCTGCCAAAAAAGTGCATCGCTCATCATATATGTTATTTTTTCAAAAAGAAATCTTAAAGCATAAAATTTGCAAACAGCGATATGCGCTCTTTAGAAAGCATTATTTTCCTGTTTTTCGCATCGCATTTTATTTAGTCAAGACTTAAAGGAACAAAGTGATAAAATTTGCGATGACCGCGGACCCGACGAAGCGAATAAACTCAAAAATATAAATCTTTTTCGCATCGCATCCATTTTGGCTTTTTAAAAATGCATCGCACGTGAATTATAATATAGACTTAAATATATCTTTTTAATCTTGCGATCTGCGATTTTCACAGATCGCATTTCGCAATGTTTATGAGACAATCATGAAATATTATAAGAAATCATTGCGATTTGCGCATTTAATGATCTCATCATGTGAAAAGAAACTTATTTCATATTAGATTGAATTTTATATCTTAACAACTTTAAACGATTGATAAGTATTGCATGCGAAGCCATGTCAAGCATTAAATTTTGAAATCATAATGAATTATGAAGAGATGATTGATAATATTGACAATCTTTTGCGTGAGTTTGAAATAAATTTCTGATACATATTTGTAATATTCGTTGTATGATATATGTCATTTCATTGTCAGGAAATTAGTTATCGAATTGAGAGAGTCTGAGATGAGTAAGAAAGGTAAAGAATTGTCTCAAGCATCATCTTCAGAAGAGACAGATATGCCTTCGCTATTTTCAGACACTCTCTGTAACAAAGATTGCGACATCTCGTCATGGGAAGCTATGTAACAAACTATTTGAGGATGAAGGGCCAAAAGTGATAACAAATATATCTGCAACATGCACTGATATCACTTCCAATGCAACCCATTTCGACATTGCATGCTCGTTTATTCATAAGATAGCCGCAAGACCAAATATTTGCTTACACAGATATGATCAAGTGGGCAGTTGAAAATCTGAATATTGAAGAAAAAATGTTTAAGAATTGGAGAGACTATGGGTTCTTTTAAAGTTGAATATTTGGCATCCATGTATCATTTACCAGCTCCGCAAAAAAAGTATGACAATAGATATGTGCAAATGTTCAAAGCTAAACATCCAGATCTCATCAAGGCCATCCATGAGTGGAAGGATAATGAGGGAAAACTGAAGCAAGACAAATCTGGTACGTACCCTATTGCACAAATCCCTCATCCCTATTTCTTTGCTGTTGGTATGTTGTGTAGGTTATTTGCTAGACCTGATAGTACTAGGTTCGCCAGAGACTGGGTTCCCTTAATTGACGCAATCGTCAATTCATCCATTTTTAATTGGGCAAACCTTTGATCTAATTATTTAGCCAAACACATTGCTGAATATAGAAATAAAAGGAATGCTTCATCCCAAGAAATTTCACCCTTTTTCATGTTTGCTTATGTTATGGATTCCATCTGTTTTTCTTCCACATTTCCAATCATGGGTTGGAAATGGACCATTACAGACCCTACACCAATCCATATTTACCATGAAGAACTCTGGGATTCCAAATACCACTTGCATTTCTATAAAGTATGTTATGGAGTCATGATGCCTATGTATCAAATGATTTTCAATAAAAAGATCCCTAGGGTTTCCAAAGAAGTCCATCAAGACATTTTTCCCACTGCTCGATGGTTTGCTGAAGAGAAATTTACATATGTTCGAGTATTTGGAAGTTCCGCTCTTCCACATGTTTTGCCATATTATGTTTTGGATAGATTGTTTGGGAGAGAAATAGCTTATCAACTTATTAATGGTGTCACCAAACAGTTAAAGGATGGAAAAAAGGATATTTGGCCTTCATTCCCTATACAGTGCGGTACTTTTGCTTTGGCTAATATTGGCCATACATACAAAGAGGCTCCTAATATTCAGATGTTAAATCTAGCATTTATGCCCGGGAGACTATATGATCCTAATGATGTAATTAAAAAATACATGTCAAGACTTAAGACGAAACCTTTTGTAAAGGAAGAAGATAATTTTGATGTTTTCTTCCAAGGAGTTGAAGAATTTTCTGATATTGTTAAGAATGTTTCTAATCAATCAAGTCAAGAATATGTAAAAGCCTTTCAGGTATACAGAAATGAGAGATTAAAGAATGTCCCTTTTAATTTTCTAGTCATGGAAGAAGAAAAATACACTCCAAGTGTTAGTCTTGATGAGGAAATGAAGGATGAATCCGAAGATGAATCTGGTCAGTCCCAACAGCAATCTGATAAGATATATCAATCTAAAGATGAGTCTGAATCTACAAAAACCAATTTGGCAATTGACCAGATTATTCAAGAGATAGAGTTGCAAGAAAAAACAAACAACAATGCCACTGAATCAAAAATAGAAGCAGTTCCAAAGGATCAGATCATATAAGATCAATCTAAATCATCTGAAATAAAAGACATAATAAATGAATGGGAACAATTTTCCCAAGTAATAAAGACTTCTAAAGAAAAGGTCAATATTGATCAAGCAACAGGTTTTCAAATGCCAGAGCCTTCCCAAAGGATAGTTCAGATTGTCAATCCTTTACAGACAATCCCAGCGGCACAGAGCAAAGAAATCATTCTAGCCTACTCCATAGATCAAATCATTTTTCAAATAGAAGACATTCCATCATTGGATATCTTCTACAGTCCCAGCCATAAAGCTATAGTCAAAAGAAATAAGAGAAAAAGGACTGATGAAACAACTCTTAAATCTACAGATGAATCAGTTGACGTCCTTTGGAAAGATTCATTAGAAGATCCCACTGAACATTTGACTAAGCTGTCACAATATGCAGGAGCTTATACTACAACTACTGTAGATAAGGCAACTGAAATCAAAACACTTTTGAAGAAGAAGGAATCCAGGATACAGGAATTGGAACACATGTTAGATATAGAGAAAGTCAAGTCTACAGAACAGATTAAAGAAAATTTAGAACAGTTCCACAAATATTTTGAAAAAGTTAAGTTGGAACATCATATAGAGCTTAAAGATAAACATACACAGCTGGAGAGAACGATGGCAGAATTGCAGAATCAATCACAGTCAAAAAAGTTCATTAAAGAAGCACTTGAGATAAATACAATGATTAAAAAGCAACAAAAGGAATTTTTTCATCAAGATACTATGTTTGATTCTTACTTTGATTCCAATAAAATAATGATTTAGCAAATTTCCATTCAAAAATTTGAATGTGAGAAAGTTCAAAAGCAACTTGAAGAACATATTCAATAACAAGATTCAGATATGGGAAAACAAGCTAATCTACCTCAGATAGATAAGCTTCATAAAGAATTATTATTTACAGAGTGGAAAACATAGATTTCCCAAGCAGAAAAAGCAGCGATCAAGACATCCAGCAAATGAAATGAGGTCATACAGCTTTTATGTGACCAATTGTTCAAAACAAGACTTATTGAAGAAAACACGTCTGATGTGTTTTCATTAACAAAAGAAATAGAATTGAAATAGAAACAGAGATCAAAACAACAGGGAGAAGTAATCAGGAAGGTTAATAAGTTTGATCAAGAAAATTCTTGGAATTTTCTGATCAAACCTTACCATCAACAACAAACTATTCTACTTCTCACAGAATCAGCTAAAAAGTCTCAGTCGACAATTTCAAATTCCATCTTCAAGAATCAAATCTGGTCATGAATATCTCAGCCACTTCAGCTCAAGACAATGCTAGATATCTGCAAACTGCATGACCAAACTCAGCAAAAGAGGCAGGATCCTTAAAATCAACATTATTAGTTTTAAATTCCTATATTATTGTTCAAGTTAGAGGAAGGTTGTTTAAAACCGCCTCTACATTTTTGTAAAATATTTAATTTAGTTTTTAGTTAGTTTTAGTATTTAAGCCCTTCTCATGCATTTAGAGAAGGGTCTAGAATTTTATTAAGAACATTTGCAAAGAATGCTTAATTGTAAGTAGGTTTGTGAATGCCTTGATGAAATAATGGAACACGACATTATTCAGTTATAAACATCATTTTGTTGATCAATGCTGGTGCAATTTTGTATTCTTTAAACAACTCTTTGATTGAAGGATTAGATACGACCTATTATCACTAATATGATAGACAGAGTAATACAAAATTGGTACTATTATCATGTATGTTATTTCTGTTTCTGAAAATTAGTGATGAACACAACTTTCATGAATCATATATGGAATTAATTGTTTATGTCTGAAATATCTATTGCACTAATGTACAGTATAAAGACAGAGATTAGTTATTTTATATATGATCATTAAAAAATGCGATATATGTTTCATTTTCTTTTGATTAACTAATTTTTCAAAAGAATCATCTTACATGGTAATAATTCTATTAAATCTGAATTGATTTCATGATAGATTCAATAGATATCTTTCTAGATTGCATTGAGATATTATATCCCGGGTTAAATTAAATTTAATTCAAAGTCTTGCATTTAGAGTTAAATTTGTCTTAGTTTGTAGTAATTCATCATTCCAAAAATTTTTGGTAGAAACCCAGCAAGTTATCATACAAAAACCAAAACTGGGAAACTGGTCCCATCACACCCAGTCGGAGCCACTACCCCAAACGGAAAAGGAGTTGCTTTAAGGTCCGGACTGGGTGGTTATCCCCCTTTGTTGTTTCCACGGATTTCTTAGGCCTCAACATTTTTGGCGCTAGGAAGAAGGCCTGACTATGAATGGCAGATAAGTCTAAAAATCAAAGCCCTCATAAGAGTTGATCTCCTCAAAAGCATTCTACAATTTCCCGATTACAATCTAGATCAACAACTCAGAAATCGGAAGTAGTAGAAACCTTTCCATCATCTCCTGAAGTATCACGTCATCTATGTACTTCAGAATTCATTCTTGAATCTCCCAAAGTTCAGTCTTTAATTTAACAATTAGAAGGAATATCTATGTCTGTTGAAAAGCCTGTTAACCGAGAAACGTTTTAGGAAAGTTTTACTTCTTTATTTAGAGATACTGGTATTTTAACTCGATATAGAAGTGAGAAGCTTGGAATTTACCCTTTGGAGTTTCCATTAGAATCTCATCGCAAAAAATTTTCTATATCCAGATCAAAAGAAGAAACAAGTGAAGTCACATCAAATTTTCCTTTAGTTGTTCCTTCATACTCTTCCAATCAATCCACATCTTCTCTATCTTCCATTTCTTCCACACAAACAATTAGTGCTACCACGAGTAGTACTATTCTAGTTGTAAGTTCTTCTTCCATTACCTCTACTTCTGGATCTACTTCTACATCTTCACAAACTCCAAATCCAATTATGGATAATCGACCTTGGACGAATCTTGGTACTGTATTAATAGAAAATCCTAATGCTCTCCTAGATCATCCAGAGAAATGGTTACCTAAATATAATCCAGATGATGGTCTGCCTGCTGAAGAACACATCAATAATTTTATGTTAGCCATGAATTTAAATGTAATTTCTCATGAAGATGTTGTTTTTATATTGTTTCCATATACTTTACAAGGATCTGCAGGATCCTGGTACTTTTCTCTTCCAGCAAGATCTATTGTTGATTGGGAAACTTTTGAACAAGTGTTTCTTGCAAAATTTAGAGATGATAGAACGTTGCATCTTTGTTCAATGCTCTTTCCAATCTTAAAACAAATTAAGGTGAAAAGGTTAAAGATTTCAATTCCAGATTCAAAAAATTATTAAACAAAATCCCAAATGCTTCTAAACCTTCAGTTGATGTACAAATAGAATGGTATATTTCTTCTTTGCCTTCGAATATAGCTATTTTGTAGATAGAGCTAATAAAGCTACTCTTTTAGAAAACTTGAAAGAAGCTCTTGCAGTAGAGAAAATGATTTTAGCATTAGAGAAACGATCAGAGATGGAAGAAAGGAAAACAAAGAAAGTGACATTTAGTCAAGATTCCAAAATAAAATCTCAAAAGATCCATTTGATCTTGAAGGTCTTCAAAAAGTATTAAAGACTATGTCAAATGATATGATTGATATAAAGAAACAAGTTGCTAAAATTTAAGCGGCTAAAAAATTGTTTTGTCCTTTCAAGAAAAAATCCTTCTTCAACATCTCAACCTCCAAATGAAATTTCAAACGCTGAATCTGACCAAGACACTGAAGATCCCTCACATTCTAAAAATGAATTAGAATCTGAAGAAGAAGTTGAATTAAATGGTTTATGGGATTTCATTCTTCCAACAAAAGAAGAAAATGAAGCTATGCCTATATCTACAAGAAGTAAGCCTTCTTTAGATCCAATTGTGTCAAATCCCAAACAAAATTCTGTTCCTATGAAAGAAAGAATCAAAAGATCTAAAACTGTGCAAACAGATCCAATTTTATCAGATCATTCTACAAATTCCAAAACTTTGATTGTATCAGATATAATCGAATATAGCATAGAAGAAGATATGAAAAATATCAAGGCAAATATCTCATTACATGAAATGAACAAAATCAAACAACAACAAAAGATTTTGCTTAGAGAACTCAAAGCAATTCCTGTAGAACTGATACAACCACCAATTATAGCATAAGCTTCAAAATATATGGGAAAACCTCCATCATCTATCAATAAAATGAATTCCAATGATCTTGTTTTAATCGGTGATAGATCTATTTCTCAAACTCCTCCTTTTCTTTTGACTTATGAAATTTTTAACAAAATGTTCATAATTGTCTTATTGATTCAGGGGCTTCTTCAAACATTATGCCAAGAACAATGTTTACAAAATTAAATATCACTCCTCAAAAAACATCTGTACATATAGTTCAATTGGATAGAAAAAAATGTGAAGTTATTGGAGAAATGTTATCAGTGTTTATCAGATTATCATCTAATCCAAAAGTATCACAAGTGATCGATATTTTGGTCGTAGAAATTCCTGAGTTTTATGGTCTTATTTTAAGCAGGGATTGGTCTGAGAAATTACATGGATATTTTGCTATTGATTGGTCACATATGTGGTTACCATATAATGGAAAACCAAATCAAATCATAATTGAACGTGAGAAATTTATGAAACACACAGTTACTGAATTGGAAGGCCCGAATGAACATATAGCTTTTACTAATAATATCATAACATTGTTACTTCTCAAGTTGAAATTTTTTCTCAAATAGACTCTTCTAGATGTGTTAATTTTCGCAATCAAATTTCAGAACAATCTTTATTTTGGACTCTATTTTTTGATGGTTTGAAATCAGAAGATGGTGCAGGAGTAGGTTGTGTTTTAATCAATCCTCAAGGAGAGAAAACAATGCTAGCTTGTAGACTTGAGTTTCAATGCACAAATAATACTTTTGAATATGAAGCATTGATACAAGGTATGTATAAAGCTATAGGATTGAATGTTAAATATTTGCAAGTGTATGGATATTTTAAAATAATAGTCAAACAAGTTAGAAACATGATTCATTGTATTTCTGGACACTTGAGACATTATCAAACTCTAGCTCAGAATCTCATTTCTCATTTTACAACATTCAATATCTCTACAATTCCTAGATTACAAAATGTAAGTGCTTATTTACTTGCTAATGTAGCATCTAGACTTATACCACTTGAAGAATTTAGCCTAGATAGATTTTCAATCTAATTAATTTTTAGACCATCCATTCTAGACAATATAAAAAATTGGAAAGTATTTAATGATGATGTAGATATAGTAGACTTTCTTACATCAGACAGAGCTTATGAAGGTCAAATCTTAGATGAAAATGAACATGATTTACAGATTAAAGATAAAACAAGAAATAATTCAATTCCCAAATCTATAGTCAAAATGGAAGACCTTCATGACTTGAAAGATAGGTTTAAAAAGGTGACCAATTCAAAATTTCAAAGTTCTACTTTAAAGTTTGAAGTGATTAATCTTGTTACTTCAGAAAAACCACAAAATATCAATTTAGGTCTTAGTCTAGGATATGAAGAAAGGATATCATTTATTAAATTTCTTAAAAAATATAAAGATATATTTGCATGGGATTATTCAGATCTTAAAACATATGATACTTCCATAATTAAAAATACCATTCCTATGATATTAGATGATAAACCTGTCCAACAAAAACTCAGAAAAATTCATCCAAAATTAGAAAGTCAAATCAAATCTGAATTGAATAAAATGCTCAAAGCTAAAGTCATTTTTCCTGTTAGACATTCCAGATGGGTGTCAAACATGGTTCCAGTTAGGAAAAAGAATGGAGACATTATAATTTGCATAGATTTTAGGAATTTGAATAAATCCTGTCAGAAAGATAATTTTCCCTTACCTACCATGGAACAGATATTGCAATCAGTTGCAGGGTCTGAATTGATGTATTTTCTAGATGGATTTTCAGGGTATAATCAGATCATGGTTCATCCTGATGATAGATTAAAAACAACATTTAGAAAAAAATGGGGAACATACGCATATCAGAAAATGCCTTTTGGATTGATTAATGCTGGAGCTACGTTTCAGCGTGTTATGGATATAACTTTCAGAGGAATAATTTATAGCTCGATTTTTATATACTTAGATGACATTACTGTTTATTCTAAGCCTAGAAACAATCATATTAATCATTTAAAAAACATTTTCGAAAGATGCAGAAAGTATGGTATTTCCCTCAATCCTAAAAAATGTTATTTTTGTTTATCAGAAGGTAAGCTATTGGGATTCATTGTTTCTAAAAATGGAATTCATATAGACCCTTATAGGATCCAAGAGATTGAAAATATTCCTCTGCCACATAACAAAAAATAATGCAATCATTTTTAGGACAAATTAATTTTGTAAAAATATTTGTTCCTGATTTCTCCCAAATTGTCCTACCCCTACAATCAATGATCAAGAAAAATTCAATTTTTAAATGGGGAAAAGAAGAAAGAAATTCTTTTGAGTTAATTAAAAAAGCTATTGTTGAAGCTCCCTCTTTAACAACTCCTGATTTTCTCAAATCCTTTGTGCTATACACATTTTCTTCAGATACATCTTATGCAGATGTTTTAACACAGTTAAATGATCAAAACATTGAAGCACCAATTGCGTTTTTTAGCTCTAATATTCAAGGTGCTGAGTTAAATTATTCAGCTGTAGAAAAACAAGCCTATGATGTGTTTAAATCTTTGAAACATTTTAGACCTTTTCTCTTAAAAACACACACCAAGATAATAATACCTTACTCAGCAGTAAGGAAATTATTAATACAACGAGAAGTAGGAGAGAAAAGAGCAAATTGGGTTACTGCACTCGAGGAATATGATGTAGAAATACATCTATCTAAAATTGTTAAAGGACAAGGTCTTTGCAAGATGTTAACTGGATCTTCTCATTTGCCTAAAGATGAAGATCAATCACAATATGTTGAACTGAAATTTTTCTTAAAAAATGGAAATGATCCATTAAATCTCAATTATACAGCAAAGCGTGCTTTGAGACTTAAAGAAAATCAATATCAACTCGTAAATGATATCTTATTTAGGAGGAATTATGATTCTGTATTATTAAGATGCTTAGAGAAAACTGAAGCTGAAAAGGTATTGAAGGAACTAGATGATGGACCAGCTGGAGGTCATTTCGAAGGAAATATCACAGCCCATAAAACACTGCATGCTGGTTACTATTGGCTGACTTTGTTTAAAAATGCACATGAATATACAAGAAAATGTAAAACATGTCAAACTACAGCAGGAAGAGAAAGGAAACCAACATTTCCATTACAACTAGTAAATATCCAACAACCATTTGAATAATGGGGGTTAGATATTATAGGTGAAATAACTCCAAACTCTTCAAAACAACACATGTATATTCTAACTGCAACTGATTATTTCACAAAATGGGTAGAAGCTATCCCATTGAAAGTGGTCAATACACAGAATATTACTGATTTTATTGATCAATTTATAATTACCAGATTTGGCCTTCCATCAGCTTTGATATTTGATAATGCATCTTACTTTTCTGGAAATGCCATGATAGAATTTGCTTTGAAAAGAGGTTTTAAATTAAAATACTCAGCCAATTATTACCCACAAGGAAAAGGATTAGCTGAATCTACGAATAAAAACCTTATCAGAATCATTAAAAGAACTGTAGAGCAAAAACATAAGAATTGGCATAAAGCATTATTATTTTCTCTCTAGGCAGATAGAATCACCCAAAAAGCTTCAAGAGGCACTTCACCATTTGTGTTAGTTTATGGCAAAGAAGAAATTCTTCCCTCAAATTTAACAAGACCATCATTTGCTTTAGTACAATTTATTGATGAAAATCCTTCTTCTTCTCTCCAACTTAGACAAGATCAAATCCTTAAGTTAGAAGAAGAAAGAGAAAAAGCTAAACAAGCTCATATCCATCATCAACAAGTAATAAAAGACTCATTTGATTTAACATCTGTTAGTTCAAGAGATTTTCAAATTGGTGATTTGGTATTAAAATGAGATAAAGCTCATGAAGAAAAGGGTAAACACACAAAGTTCCAAAAACTCTGGTTAGGACCATTTCAAATAATAATAAAAAATAGCTCAACAACATTTATGTTACAAGATTTATCAGCTAGGAAAGATTCTTTACCTGTTAATGGGAAAATTTTGAAAAAGTATTTTTCATAGGAGGCAACCCTTCTATTTTTGTACATTAATTTTTTTCTTTCATATATAAATAAAATTTGTTTAGCACTGATAGTTGACTTTTAAAAATAAGTCTTAGATAAATTATTTTTGCATTTTCTTTTTCCCACTTGTTAAAAAATAGAATTGTTAAAGAAAGAAAAAAATCGAAAGATTTAGGAAAAAACAGATTCATTTTATCTTTCTAGAAAAATGGAATTCCAATAAAACACTTATTTTGCTTGAAAAACTCTCATTTTTATCTAGTATGAAAATTCTTTTGTTAGTCATGAAAATAAAATTATATTATAGAAAGAAATATTTTTCAGAAAAGAAATCTAACAACTCGACATTATCATTTGGCATCTTAAAAATAAATGTGATTCATCCCATCCAGTAAATCTTATAATTTTCAAAAGAAATTTAAAAATAAAATAAAAAATAAAAATTTTGGAGAAAACTTAAAAGATAATAAGTTTCATCATGAGATTGTTTACCATGTTCATGGAGAAATAATTGAACTGACATTACTAATACTATCTACCAAAACAGTGCAATGACTTGAGATTATATCATATAGACAAGGGGTCTCATCATGAGCCAACTTGATCAGTTTAATTACTATTTATGAATGGCATTGTCACTATTTGATTACCAAGCCAAGACAATGGCTCTTAAGAAGATAAAAAAATAAAAATAAAAAATAATTTACTTATGAAAATTACGAGAAATATTAGATGGAAAAATGGATCATAGCTCGTTAAAAGGTAACCCTGCCAAAAGCTTAAAACTTCCTATTGGAACATAGGCTCTATCTATGATAAAAGAGTAAAATTATAAAAAGCTTTATCTGTAAATATTATTTCCTATCTTATTTTTAACTAAGTAAAGACTGACATTAATTTTTATACTTATATATTTATAGAGAAATTCTCCTGAAATAAGTGAATAAATGAAATTTTCATTATTTGAAAAAAGATGTTATTTATTTGAAATTTCATTTCTTTAACTATTTTATTTTTATATAAAAGGATTTAGAGTTTTCAAATTTTTTTATCAAAGATATCTGGTTCGTCCAAGTGAATCGCCAATTGTTGTGCTATACAACAACCCCCCATTTATTTTTATAAATAGGGACACTTTAGAAATAAATAGGAAAATCCTTTTTTTTTTAAATCATTTCAAAAAACACTTAGGAAATAAAATTCTTACCCAAAAAGTGTGTCGCTCGTCATATATGTTATTTTTTCAAAAAAAAATCTTAAAGCATAAACTCTACGAATAGCGAGATGCGCTTTTTAGAAAGCATTATTTTCCTGTTTTTCGCATCGCACTTGATTTAGTTAAGACTTAAAGGAACAAAGTGATAAAAGTTGCGATGATTGCAGACCCGACGAAGCGAATAAACTCAAAAATATAAATCTTTTTCGCATCGCATCCATTTTGGCTTTCGCAAATCGCATCGCACGCGACTTATAATATAGACTTAAATATATCTTTTAAATCTTGCGATTTTCGATTTGCGCAAATCGCATTTCGCAATGTTTGCGAGACAATCACGAAATATTATCAGAAATCATTGCGATTTGCGCATTTAATGATCTCAGTGTGTGAAAAGCAACTTATGTCATATCAGATTGAATTTTAGATCTTAACGGCTTTAAACGATTGATAAGTATTGTATGCGAAGCCATGTGAAGCCATGTCAAGCATTAAATTTCGAAATCATAATGAATTATGAAGAGATGACTGATAATATTGATAGTCTTTCGCGTGAGTTTGAAATAAATTTCTGATACATCTTTGCAATATTCGTTGTGTGATATATTTTATTTCATTGTCAAGAAATTAGTTATCGAATTGAGAGAGTCTGAGATGAGTAAGAAAGGTAAAGAAGTGTCTCAAGCATCATCTTTAAAAGATATAGATACGCCTTCGTTTTTTTCAGACACTGTCTGTGACAAAGATTGCGGCATCTCGTCATGGGAAGCTATGTACAAACTATTTGAGGATGAAGGGCCAAAAGTGATAACAAAGATATCTGCAACAGGAATTGATATCACTTCCAATGCAACCCTTTTCAACGTTGCATGCTCATTTATTCATAAGATAGTCGCAAGACCAAAGATTATGCCTTACACAGATATGATCAAGTGGGCAGTTAAAAATCTGAATATTGAAGATGGACTGTTTAAGAATTCCAGAGGAGAGACTATGGGTTCTTTTAAAGCTAAAGATTTGGCAGCCATGTATCATTTACCAGCTCCGCAACAAAATTATGACAATAGATATGTGCAAATGTTCAAAGCTGAACATCCAGATCTCATCAAGGTCATCCATGAGTGGAAGGAAAATGAGGGAAAACTGAAGCAAGACAAATCTGGTACGTACCCCATTGCACAAATCCTTCATCCCTATTGCTTTGCTGTTGGTATGTTGTGTAGGTTATTTGCTAGACCTGATAGTACTATGTTCGCTAGAGACTAGGTTCCCTTAATTGATGCAATCGTCAATTCATCCATTTTGAATTGGGAAAACCTTTTATCTAATTATTTAGCCAAACACATTGCTAAATATAGGAATAAAAGGAATGCTTCATCCCAAGAAAATTCACCCTTTTTCATGTTTGCTTATGTTATGGATTCCATCTTTTTTTCTTCCACATTTTCAATCATGGGTTGGAAATGGATCATTACAGACCCTACACCAATCCATATTTACCATGAATAACTCTAGGATTCCAAATACCACTTGTATTTCTATAAAATATGTTATGTAGTCATGATGCCTATGTATCAAATGGTTTTCAATAAAAATATCCCTAGGGTTTCCAAAGAATTTTGTCAAGACATTTTTCCCACAGCCCGATGGTTTGCTGAAGAGAAATTTACATATGTTCGAGTATTTGGAAGTTCCTCTTTTCCACATGTTTTTCCATATTATGTTCCGGATAGATTGTTTGGGAGAGAAAAAGCTTATCAACTTATTAATGGTGTCACCAAACAGTTAAAGGATGAAAAAAAGGCTATTTGGCCTTCATTCCCTGTACAGTGCGGTATTTTTTCTTTGGCCAATATTGGCCATACATACAAAGAGGCTCCTGATATTCAGATGTTAAATCTAGCATTTATGCCCGGGAGACTATATGATCCTAATGATGTAATTAAAAATTACATGTCAAGACTTAAGACGAAACCTTTTGTAAAGGAAGAAGATAAGTTTGATGATTTCTTCCAAGGAGTCGAAGAATTTTCTAATATTGTTAAGAATGTTTCTAATCAATCAAGTCAAGAAGATGTTGAAGCCTTTCAGGTATACAGAAATGAGAGATTAAAGAATGTCCCTTTTAATTTTCTAGTCATGGAAGAAGAAAAACACACTCCAAATGTTAGTCTTGATGAAGAAATGAAAGATGACTCCGAAGATGAATCTGGTCAGTCCCAACAACAATCTGATAAGACAGATCAATTTGAAGATGAGTCTGAATCTACAAAAACCAATTTGGAAATTGACTAGATTATTCAAGACATAGAGTTGCAAGAAAAAACAAACAACAGTGCCACTGAATCAAATACAGAAGCAGTTCCAAAGGATCAGATCATAGAAGATCAATCTAAATCATCTGAAGGAAAAGACCTAATAAATTAATGGGAACAATTTTCCCAAGCAATAAATAATTCTAAAGAAAAGGTCAATATCGATCAAGCAGTAGGTTTTCAAATGCCAGAGCCTTCCCAAAGGATATTTCAGATTGTCAACCCTTTACAGACAATCCCAGCTGCACAGAGCAAAGAAATCATTCCACCCTACTCCACAGATCAAATCATTTTGCAAATAGAAGACATTCCATCATTGGATATCTTCTACAGTCCCAACCATAGAGCTATAGTCAAAAGAAATAAGAGAAAAAGGACTAATGAAACAACTCTTAAATCTACAAATGAATTAGTTGATGTCCTTTGAAAAGATTCATTAGAAGATCCCACTGAACATTTGACTAAGCTGTCACAATATGCAGGAGCTTATGCTATAGCTACTGTAGATAAGGCAAGTGAAATCAAAACACTGTTGAAGTAGAAGGAATATAGGATACAGGAATTGGAACACATGTTAGATACAGAGAAAGTCAAGTCTACAGAACAGATTAAAGCAAATTTAGAATAGTTCCATAAATATTTTGAAAATCTTAAGTTGGAACATCATACAAAGCTTAAAGATAAACAGACACGGCTAGAGAGAACCATGGTAGAATTACAGAATAAATCAAAATCAGAAAAGCTCATTAAAGAAGCACTTGAGATAAATTAAATGATTAAAAAGAAACAAAAGGTTTTTTGTCATCAAGCTGTTATATTTGATTCTTACTGTGATTCCAATAAAATAACGATTCAGCAAATTTCCATTCAAAAACTTTAATGTGAGAAACTTCAAAAGAAACTTGAAGAACATATTCAATGGCAAGATTCAGATATGGGAAAACAAGCTAATTTACCTCAGATATATAAGCTTCATAAAGAATTATTATTTACAGAGTGGAAAATAGAAATTTCCCGAGAAAAAAAGGCAGCGATCAAGACATCCAGCAAATCAAATGAGGTCATACAACTTTTATGTGACCAATTGGTCAAAACAAGACCTATTGAAGAAAACACGTCTTATGTGTTTTCATTAACAAAATAAATAGAATTGAAATGGACACAGAGATCAGAAAAACAGGAAGAAGTAATCAGGAAGGTTAATAATTTTGATCAAGAAAATTCTTGGAATTTTTTGATCAAACCTTACCATCAGTAGCAAACTCTTCTACTTCTCACAGAATCAGCTAAAAAGTCTGAGTTGACAATTTCAAATTCCATCTTCAAGAATCAAATCCGGTCACAAATATCTTAGCCACTTCAGCTCAAGACAATGCTAGATATCTGCAAACTGCGTGACCATACTCAACAAAAGAGGCAGGATCCTTAAAATCAGCATTATCAGTTTTAAATTCCTAGATTATTGTTCAAGTTAGAGGAAGGTTGTTTAAAACCTCCTCTACATTTTTGTAAAATATTTAATTTAGTTTTTAGTTAGTTTTAGTATTTAAACCCTTCTCATGCATTTAGAGAAGGGTCCAGAATTTTATTGAGAACATTTGCAAAGAATTCTTAATTGTAAGTAGGTTTGTGAATGCCTTGATGAAATAATGGAACATGGCCTTATTCAGTTATAAACATCATTTTGTTGATCAATGATGGTGCAATTTTGTATTCTTTGAAAAACCCTTTGATTGAAGGATTGGATACGGCCTATTATCACTAATATAATAGACAGAGTAATACAAAACTGTTACTAATATCATGTATGTTATTTCTGTTTCTGAAAATTAGTGATGAACACAGCTTTCATGAATCATATATGAAATTAATTGTTTATGTCTGAAATATCTGTTGCACTAATGTACAGTATAAAGAAAGAGATTAGTTATTCTATATATGGTCATTAAAAAATGCGATATATGTTTCATTTTGTTTTGATTAACTAATTTTTCAAAAGAATCATCTTACATGGTAATAATTCTATTAAATTTGAATTGGTTTCATGACAGATTCAATATATATCTCTCTAGATCGCATTGAGATATTATATCCTAGGTTAGATTAAATTTAATTCAAAGTCTTGCATTTAGAGTTAAATTTGTCTTATTTTGTAGTAATTCATCATTCCAAAATGTTTTGGTAGAAACCCAGCAAGTTATCATACAAAAACCAAAACTGGAAAATTGGTCCCATCACACCCAGTCGGAGCCACTACCCCAAACAGAAAAGGAGTTGATTTAAGGTCTGGACCGGGTGGTTATCCCCCTTTGTTTTTTCCACTGATTTCTGAGGCCTCAATAGAACCATATTATTGTGGGTATTTCAATATGCTTGAGAGAATTAGATCAATAGCCTACCGACTGGCACCATCTCCGAAAATGAAAGTCCATGATGTTTTCCATGTGTTATTGCTTAAGAAGTATGTTAAGGATGTTGATCATGTCATTGAATGGTTTGTATTGTAGGTGGAACTAGAAGGAGAATTCCAGCCAGAACCTTAGTGCATTTTGGAACGAAATAAGCTCATGCTTCGGAATCAAGCAATCGAGCAAGTTAAAGTGTAGTGGAATCACTTTGGGCCCAATAGGGCTACATGGGAGATGACTGATCATATGAGGGCTATGTATCTTTCTCTATTCATCAGTTAAGAGAACATATTTTGGTATATGTTTTAGTGTTTTTTACATATGCATATGTATATGTATGTAAATAACATTGTAGCGAGATGTGTTATAAAGCTCCAATAAGTGGTATGGTGTTCATGATATGTTGCTTTTTTTTTAGCTGTATGATATGATGTAAATGTTGCATCAATTTGTGTTTTAAAGCTCCATGGGCATCATGTGATTGTTGGTTTATAAGTGTCATTGAACACCGAGGATGGTGTTCCCCCAAGGGGGAAGGTTCTGTAACAACCCTGGTTAAAAATCAATGTAATAAAGTTAATAAAGGAAAAATAAGACCAAGGTCATGGGACACATATTCCAATTTGAATGTTGGGAAAAAAAATAGTGACGGGGAATCACTTGTGATTAATTAATGGCTAAAGAAATCGACAAAGTAAATGACAAAGCCTTTGGAAAGGCAAAGTGGCATTAAATGGCATTTTTTTACGAAAAAAAAGGAAATTAGGAGAAAAGGAAGGTGAAAGGTCACAGGTTACATGTGACGAGGAAATTGAAGGAAAATTAATGGAAAATGAAGTAAAATAGAGGCTTCAATGATAAAAAGGCCTATGAGGATTAGTTCATGGACTTTTGTTAGTTTTAGCTTAGGGCTCTCTCTCTCTCTCTTACTCTTGCATACTTAGAGTTTCTTGGAGCACTCTTGGAGGATTTTAGGCATACCCGGGTAAAAAATCCATGCAATAAAGTTAATAAAGGAAAAATAATAACCATGGTCATGGGACATGTATTCCAAGCTGAATGTTGGGAAAAAACAGTGATGGGGATCACTTGTTATAATGGCTATGGAAATTGGAAAAGGCAATGGAAAAACATTTGGAAATGCAAAGTGGCATTTATTTACATTTTATTTATGAAAGTAATGGAAATTAGGAGAAAATGAAGGTGCACGTGAGGAGGAAATTGAAGGAAAATAATGTAAAATGAAGAAAATAGATGCCTCAACAGTAAAAATGCTTCGGAGGATCAATTCAACTTTTTTTTCAGTTTATTTTTTTTATAGTTTATTTTTTTTTTTTTCAGTTCAGTTTTGGAGCTCTCATTCTATTCTCTCTCTCTCATACTCTTGGAAACTTAGAGTTTTCTTGGAGCACTCTTGGTGGAGTGTGGCATACTTCATATTTGGAGCAATAAGGCAAAGGAAGAGGGAGAAGGTGCAAGAGGACATCAAGATCAAAAAATACAACATATTTTTCTTGTAGGTATCGAGTTGCATGTATGATTTCCTTGCTATTTTTGGCATGCATGACACATGCATGTGGTTTCTTGGTTATGATTTTTCATTGGCATGGAGGATTGCCTCGATTTACAGTGGTTTTTCCTAGCCTTCAAATTTCCTGGATAACCATGCTATTGTGGGATTTTCTTTTTTGATTGGTGCTCATGTTCCTTTGGCTACGGGTTGAGTTTTTAGTTCATGGAAACCCTTGTTGGAAAAACACTCTAGAATCCATGTAACAACTTGGGTTAAGTTACTTGTCATGGAAGCCTTGGTTTGAAAAATGCTCTAGAAACACTTGGTGGGTTGATTTACTAGTCCCGGAATCACTGGTTAGATAAAAGCTCTGGAAGCTTGACAAGAACTGTGGGTTGAGTTACTAGTCCTGGAAGCCCTGGTTGGAACAAACTCTCTGGATCCCTGGAAATCTTGGGTAGAGACCAATTTGGTGATAGTTAGTGATGGGAAACCATGAGGTGGAATCACTAGTTGAGGGTTGAGGCGGTTTTTCCTCTAGAATCCCTGATTTGGTTTTGTTTGGTTTATTCAATCAGATCCCACATTCATATTTAGAATATGGCATGAGGGTGACTGGCTGAAAGAAAATTTTGTTTTAGCCTAATATATGCTCAGGTGGTACTTGGAAGTCCCAAACCTTCTTTTATTTTTCATATGTTCTTAAGAGCTCTTTCCCTCTAGTAATTGAAGGGTAAATATGCTTGTTCATATGTGGTTTTTATGGCTATTGTATCCTAGTTATTTATACTGGTTATATGATGTTTATGAGCATGTTTTATGATAGACTTGATGTATGACTTTGATCTGAATATGGACAAACTAGTTTTGTTGTGCTAGCTTCCTCATTAGTATAAAATAAAAGTGTGCTTAAGGATTGTGTCGAATAGCAAGTTTATGAGAGGGTTTATGTGTCAAATTTGTGTGTCTTTTATGAGCAATTAATGAAGTAAATTAGCTTTACAATCACATAAAAAAAATAGAAATTGCAGGAAATAATCACCACACAAAACACATTAAATAACAGTTGATGAGCTCCATCATTAGACATATTTGGAGGGGTTAATGGTCACCTTTTTTCCTTCTTAAATCTCCTTTTCTTTCATTTTTCTTGCTATTTGGTTTTATGATGCTAGTATAGGCGGTGATTAAGGCTAACATACTCTAAGTGCCTAATATGAGGTTGAGTGCAGAAAATCACGATTAATTGGCATTATTTTTGAATATTGTATCATAAACAATTGAAAGAGACAGCAATGAGAAATTATAGAAGGGTTTTCCACCTTAACTCTTGAAGGCATCCAAAGGATCCCCGAGGATTCTCTCCAACAATTCAATTTCCAGAGGCAGCCAAGAAACTCAAAGACCAAAGTGCACTCAATATATTTTTACTTGGAGTCAAGTGGACTCAATCACTATTTTCAAGGGAGTTGTTGGTAGCTGCCCTGTAGAATAAATAGAGTAGAGCTAGACCTAGTAAGATTTTGTTGGATTCTATTAGGAACTTTGCTGCAAGCTATTGAAATTTTGATTATTGTACTCTATGATTGAACTTTGAGAAATTTACTAGACTATTCTTTTATGAAATGAGTAGATTGATTTCATTTTACTGATTTAAGTTTTAGAGAGCTAGGTGTGTGGGTTAGGGCCCAATCCATGTGCCTCAGCCTCTCTGTTGTACTTGTTCTTTGCTTGCTATCAGTAGATCTGCTTCTGATAGTTTCATTTTTATTTAATTTCTACTTTCAATGTGCTACTGTAGTTTTTAATTTGCTTACGAGAGTAATAGAATAGAGGAAAAATCCAAAAGTTGTGGATTGAGCCTTCCCCTCTCATCTCTGTCCATATATTTTGAGGAGGGTAAACCTTCCCATGGGCCAAAAATTACTTTATGTTCATTGCTTTTGAGTTTAATGAAGAAATTGTATTATCAATCTGAGTCTTTATTTCACTGTGTTCTCATGCATTCATCTATTTTTCGTGCATGGATCAGCACGGTTGTTTGCAGGAATAAGCATCAAAAGTTCCAAAGAATTAAATTAAGCCATTTTGCTTCATTTTTCTATTCATATCCATCTTTGTGTTAAGCTTCTGAACCTTGTCGTTGAACCTTTTTTTCCCTCATTTTTCCATTCTTATCAACTTTCGCACCCTTTTTATTCACAAAAACCATTAAAAGTTTAACCTCCACCCTTCTCCTCATCGAAACTCCCGCTACCGTACTTCGCTCTATCGCAAGTCGCAAATCCTCCTGCTCTTCGTTAATACTTCCCACTTCTAAACCCTGATTGCGATATTACCATATGCCACTGCCACATCAGCCATCGCATTTTGCAACCTTTTCCCTATTTCCTTAAAAGACTTACCACAATTCCTTTCGCAAATCGCAAATCACATGTTTTATTTGGTACCATTAACACTTACTGCTCCAAACGCCAATTGCAATCATTATCTGTACTTCGCCACATAGCATATTGAAAATCACATTTTTCATTTGGCACTGTTAACACTTATCGCTCCCAACGCTGACTACGATATCGTTGTCATACTCTGCCATCGGCCCTACTGCCACGTCATCCTGTCGCATTTTTCATTTCGCAGCCTTTATCCAATCACATTTCGCATTTCTCAGTCTTAACCCCATCGCATTTTGAAATTTTCTCCCGCTCCTGAAAAACACTTCCATTATCCCTCCAGCTTTGGGATATTGCAGTTGCGATATCACATTTCGCATATCGCACTTCCATCTGCCCATCGCAAGTCCACCATCGCACTTTTAAAAGCCTCCCAATCCAAAGGATTTTTGCGATATTATAAATTTTAATAAAGTATAAGCTCTCTTTCACACTTCTAAGCCTTGTTTCAAGTGTTCAACCTTCCCTTAGCACCCTTAGCCCCCTTTTCTCCAAATTGCAAGAAACACTTTCTCAAGTTTAGTTAGATCATGGATAGAAGCATGGTAGATAGAGCATAATATAGGTAGGGTATGTTTAACCGATTGGCCAAGTTAAGTGTGGTTTAGAATTAGTTTCCTTTCTGCACATTAAATTAGTTCCATTTCCATCATTTCCATTATACAAATTAAATTAGTTTCATTTCCATCATTTCCTTACTGCCAATTAAGTTAGTTTCCTTTCTATCATTTCCTTCCAAAAATTCACTTTCTAGTTCTTATCATATTTTAAGAAATAACACCCTTTTGTACAATAGAAAAAGATGACATGAGCAGAATTCATCTGTTGTGTATATAGCATTGTCACCTCCAAGTTTGTATGAACCCTGGGTTGATATAGTAAAGTAGGGCAGCCCCGGGGGAGTTGCAGCACTGTTGGTGCAATACCAGGGCTCACCACTTTTTGGCGTTGTTGTAGGGGAGGTGTCTAGTAGATGCTTTGATTTTTTTTAGCATTATTTTCTGCTTTCCTTTCTTTTCATGTTATTTCAAAAAAATTGAAAAAAGAGATCTAATTTTCATGCCTCGTAGGAGTAGGAACACTCAAAGACAAATCTTACCTAAAACCCCCACATCACCTCCTAGCCACTCTCCACTCTTCTTTGGTGTCAGTGAGATTGAACTTCCTATAGGAGAGCCTTCTGAATACTCTGAGGAACCTATTGGGGAAGAAGAAGAAAAACTTGGTCCAACTGAGGGACATGCTTCACCTATCTTAACCATGGTTGGGATCTAAAGAGCCTTTCCCATAAGAGAGGTAGATGGGGAAACTAAGATGAAAAACATTAGCCCCTTAGCTCTTCCAAAATTCCATGGACTTACCTCTCAGGCTCCTAACACGTTCGTGTTTTAATTTGTTGTTTTTTGTAGGACTTATGACTACACTTTGGATGATCAGAATTTGAAGCTATTCCCATCCGCCCTTAAGGATGCAACCTTGTTCTGGTTCATGGGTCTACCTGGGGACAGTATCACCACCTGGGCACAGATTAAAGATACCTTCAACAACAAGTATAAAGACTATTGTAGGTTCAAGGAAACTAAGGATGAGATATTTAGGATGCCTCTAGGGCCTGATGAATACCTAGAGGACTATGAAGAGAGGTTTCAATTAAACTATAAGAGAGCCAACTGTTCTATTAATCCTGCATCACTTAAACTTGTAATTCTTCAAGGGATCAAAGAAGAGATGATAGAGACCTTAAATATTCTATGAGGAGGAGATATCTACCAATTTCCTTACAAAACAATCAGAACTGTCTTCCGAACCATTCTAGGGCATTTAGGAAGACGGGCAGAGTTGGTCAAAACACATCCAATACCCCTTCCTCTTCCACTTACATAAAACATTAGATTGGAAACATGCTCTAGGATTTCAAGAGTGACATAATACACACCCTTGCTTTGCAAATGGACACAATGCAGGTCAAAAGGAAGAAAGAGGAAGAAGATAGAGCCTTGGCCATATTTTTTCCTATATGTACCCGGAAGCACCGAAGAAATAAATGTCCACTGAATGTCATAGAGGTTTTCTTAGCCTATGAGGAGAATCATGCCATAGAAAAGTGTCCCTCCTTACCTGGACTTAAGGCTGTATATCAAGGTGGGGAAGCAATGCCAAATCAACTCTATTTCGTCAACCAGAGAAGGCCTCAAGGCCCTCGGCCATATCAACAAGGTATGCAAGGTGTAAATTACTCTTACTATCACAACAATCAGAGTGCACCCATGCAACCTTCGTACACCCCCACTCCTCCATCCTAGTCTACACCTCCTACTTGGACTTACAACCCTCCATATCATCCTCAGCCAGGGAATCAGCTATTTCGACAGTATGTTCCAAAAAAACCTCAGTGTAAAAATCCATCCCAAGTGTGGAGGCCTCAACACAGTCAACCACCTGCTCTAATGCCTCCTCCCAAACCTCTACCTCAGCTTACTCATGCTACTCCACCTAGGCTACCTAAAATACCTGCACAACCCAATCCGAACCCGAACAACAGACATACACAGTAGGCTCCTAGTGGAGAAACATCCTATCCAACTTATGATGTGGAGATATAAGAGGTTAATATCAGGTCGAGAAGATTACTCCCAGACAACCATCCTCCATATCCACCTGTAGAGGTTAAGGAGGAAAAGGAATAAGGTAACACTTAGATCCAACAAGCTTCTTTTCCTAAGTGCTTGATCCACCCTAGTCAGCACACCCCAGAGGAGAATGAACTCTTGGGAGAATTGGAAAATTTGTGTGTAAAGATACCACTTCTCTAGGCCATTAAGGATGTCCCTATCTATAATAGGCTCATCAAAGAAAAGTGCTTCAAGAAATCTGGGAGAAGGAAGAGATATAACCCCACCATCAATGTGGTAGGACAATTGTATGAGCTAATGCTAGGAAGGGTGATATTTTTGAAGTACCTAGACCCTGGTAGTCCAGTTGTTGATGTGCATATAGATGGTGTCATAGTCCCTAGCACTCTGATTGATCCAGGGGATGCCACCAATGACATGACCAAGGAAACTATGTTGAAACTTAATCTCCAAGGGACTTTGAGGAAAACCACAATAGTTCTGCAACTTATAGATCAGTCCACAGTAACTCCAGAAAGAATTGTTGAGGATGTTATGGTTACCATTGACCCTTGGGAGTATCCTACATATTTCCTGGTCATGCAACCAAAAACCAAGTTTAATGGTTATCCTCTCATCTTAGGGATACCTTGGTTAGCCACTGCAGATTCTTATATTAGTTGTTGGGCTGGAAACATGACTATAAAAAATGGGCCTTTGTCTAAACAACTAGTGTTATATCCTCCAGCCCAGCCTTCCATTGATCATGTTATCCCTATATAGTTGGAGGATGAAGAAGTTGAGTTATATAACACTGCCCCTATATGTACCATAGGTGCTATTCTTAGAGGGGGGCAGCTTGATGAAGATGAACTCATTGACCATGCCATTCAAAACCAGTCATAAAATAACATTCCTCTCGAAACCTTAGTCAAAGAGTCTAAAATATAACCTTGGATGGAAGTGCACTCAGTTGAGTGAACCTATGAAACGACCAAGGCTATTGTTTTTGGCCCATATAGATCTCTAAAAATCAATCCAAACCTCTCGAATGAAGAAGAGAAGCAGCTATGCCAGCTTTTGAAATAAAATCTTGAAGAATTTGCTTGGGATTACAAGGACATGAAAGGGGTGCATACTTCAGTATGCAGACATAACATTTACATCAAGGAAGGATTCAAGCCTGTGAAACAACCCCAAAGAAGGATGAACTCGGCTCTGAAGGACATAGTCAAAGAAGAGCTGCAGAAACTAATGGATGCAGAGCTCATATATCCTATATCTGAAAATGAGTGGGTATTCCCTCTTGTCCTAGTCCCAGAGAAGAATGGGAAGTGGTAAATTTGTGTTGACTATCGAGAACTTAACAAATCCACCAAGAAATACCATTTCCCTTTTCCCTTTATAGACCAAGTCTTGGATGGCCTTGCAGGGAAGAAGTTATTTTCCTTCTTAGATGGTTTCAGTGGGTACAATCAGATTCAAATCAGCCCTAAAGAGCAGGATAAGACTACTTTCACTGCCCTTGGGGTACCTTCGCTTATAGAGTCCTACCCTTTGGCTTGTGTAATGCCCTAACTACCTTCCAAAGATATGTCCTAATCATATTTTATGAGTTATTCCATGACTTTGTCGAAATCTACATGGATGATTTCATACCATATGGGGATGACTTTCGGGAAGCTCTCTCCAATTTGGGTAAAGTACTAATAAGGTGCATTGAGATGCATCTCTCCTTGAGCCCTAAAAAGCGTGAATTCCTAAAGAAAGCATGGGTTTTATTAGGACACTCCATATCCCAAGCAGGAATACAGGTAGACCTAAGCAAAATCACTATCATCGAAAGGGTACTTGCTCCTTAAAAGCAGAAATATGTCAGGAGCTTCTTAGGCTTAGATGGTTGTTAAAGAAGGTTCATAAAATATTTAAGAAAGATGGCTTCACCATTATTTGGATTATTGGCCAAAGATTCTGAGTTTATTTGGTCTGGTCCTTGTCAAGAGGCTTTCGAACTCATTAAGGGAAATTTGACTATAGCCCCCATCCTCCGAGGTCCGAATTGGACTCTGCCTTTCCACATACACATTGATGCATCCAACAAAGCTGTAGGGGCATCATTAGGAAAATCAGAGGAAAAAATCCCTTATGCCATTTATTTCATCAACAAGAACTTGTCCAAGGCTAAGTTGAATTATATTGTTACTAAGAAAGAGATGTTAGCCATTGTCCATGCTTTGAACAAATTCAGGCATTATGTAGCTGGATATTAGACCTTTGTTCACACTGACCATTCAGCCATCAAGTATTTAATGAACAAAATGGATTTTAATGATAGGATAATTAGATGGTTGTTACTTTTGCAGCAATTTGATTTGACTATTGCTGATAAACTTGGAAAGGAGAATGTTGTTAGAGATTTTTTGTCCAGGTTAGCTCTCCTTGCAGGTGAATAAGGAATGGTGGAAGACCAGCTTCCATATGAGAATCACTTTGATATATTAGCACTCTCACCATGGTTTATTGATGTAGCCAACTACTTTGTTACTGGGAGACTCCCTCTAAATATTTCATTAAGGGAGAGGAGAAGAATCACCAAAAAAGGTGCCCCTTTCACATGGATTAGGGGAAATTTTTTCAAGCTAGGCCCTGATCAAATCCTAAGGATATGTGTGAGGGAGGAAGAAGTTTTTGATGTCCTCTCTGCATGTCATGACAACCCATGTGGAGGTCATTTTGCTGCAAAAGAACTTATTATAAAGTTTTTTCAGGCATAATACTATTGGCCTACCCTTCACCAAGATTACCTGACAAAATGGGCTGAAACAAAAGTAGTGAAGGTAGCAAATGAGGAGAAAGCAACAGAATCTATGAAGGAGAATGTTTTTTATAATTTTGAATACCCCAGAGAAATAATCACTGATCAGGGAGCACATTTCACTTCTCACCTCATTGAAAATATTTTGAGGAAGCACAGTATTAAACATATAAATTCTACTGCTTATCAGCCTCAGGCGAATGGCCAAGTAGAAGTAACTAACAGAGCTTTAGAGAGCATCCTCACCAAGGTTTTGAGCAACAATAGAAAATATTTGGCAAACAGATTGGTAGAAGCTACTTGGGCCTACAACACTACTTGGAAGACAACAACAGGATTCACTCCTTATGAACTAGTCTATGGTAAGAAATCTATACTCTCAATTGTGTTTTAATTCAATACTTTAAGGACAGAAGATGAATTACATCTAGATATATCAAATGCCCAAAAATAAAGATTGCTACAACTAAATGGATTGGATGAGTTCAGAATGCAAGCACTTCTTCACACAGAGGTAGTTCAGTTTCGAAGGAAGGTATGGCATGACAAGAACATTAAGGAGAAGGTCTTCCAAGAAGGATATTGGGCGTTGTTGTATGATTCAAGGTTTAAATACTTTAAGGGAAAATTGATGACAAGATGGTTGGGACCTTGCACAGTGGAAAAATGTTTGGATAATGGCGTAGTTCAAATCAGGACCATATATGATGAAGGAATCCCCTTGCTTCTCAATGTTCACAGACTTAAAATTTACAAGAAGCCCTTATCTAGGGTAGAGTTCATAAATTCAATAAGCAGAGAAGTGTATGTAATGGGGAACTCCATAGTTTTCAGCACCTCCTAAAAAAAATAAAAAAATAAAAAGAGAGAGAATAAAGGTCCATGGGTGAAAACCTCTCTGAGGCGCTTGAGGCAAGCTTGTGGGTTGAAAACCTCATTGGAGGCAGCCCATTTTATTTATTAAAAAAAAAAAAAACAAACATCTGCATCTCTATGTTTTTTGTTTTGCAGGTTATTAATGGTTTCTGGAAACACAGGGAAGCATATATCTTCTTGGCTCCCCTTCTATTTTACCATCCATCCTATCATTCACTCCATTCATTTCCATAACTCCTTCCATCACCTCCATAAACCATATTCCTTCATTCCTAAGCACAATATAGCAAAAGAAATCAATCCACAAACTGATACAAACATCAGGAAGTTCCTTCAAAAACAAAGTTGTTCATGGACTTCAAAGAAAAACAAGGGAAGTTGCATAATAGACTCCAGGAGAATGAGAATGCCACCCATGGCATCTCAAGAACCCCACACAAATTCTATAGTAGAAAGAAACAACAAGAAAAGATTAGCAGCTCACTCAGGAAGCTACTCATTCAGCAAGCAAGTCACTCAGATAACAAGAATATAGTGAAGAATGAAACATATAAAAGGCTCTTCTCCTCAATCCAGCTCCTGAAAATGCCTTGAAAACAATAGTTAAACTCAGTTATAGCTTCTCACCCCTCGCTATGCATCCATAATAGCCAGAAATAATTAAATTTGCAGACTTAGAGTTTAAGGGGCAGAAAGGTGTCCAGTTAGCTTGGCCACCATCGTGAAGTATGACTAGGGAGAAATGCAAAGTCACGCCACCTGGGTATGTAAAATAAACAATTTTAAATCAATGGGAGTAGAGGAGAACGAGGGGAGGAAACATGAATTCCATCATGAATTAATAGAGATAAGGAAACAATTGTCTCTAATGGAAACTGGAGCTGAGGCTGAGTTACATAAGCGCTCCAAAATTAGTTGGGCAATATGATAAAAAGAGATATCATTTATTTTATTTTTTTTGTTACTAGGAGAATTGGTAACGGCACCGGTATCTTACTCGTGTGACACGGGGTCGAATCCCGCTGGCTACCACTATACTCCTAGGAGGAACTGTTGAGCCCACCACAATAGCCCTCGAGTTATCCAGGACTTGAACTCATGACCTGCACAGCGGCAAGAATGCCTTAGCAGCGCATCCGCTGGCCACTAGACCAAACCTCGATGGGAAAAAGAGATAACATTTCATCCAAACTAGTGAATTGAAAATTTTTGAGGGAAAGAGATCGAATGAAGCCCCCAGCATAGCAGTATTGAGTTTGGGCTACATATTTGAACAACGTGTAGCAGCAACAACAAAAAAACATCACCACCAATAGAGTTAGCTTCCAAAGTATACCACATATTAGACATAGTGGCAAGGGACCAAGGGAAGCTTTTATAAGCAACCCAAACAAGGCAGAATTCTACTCCTATCCTTAGACGAGAAGGAGAAGAAGAGTCAGAAGAAGAAGCAGAAGAGGAACAAGAAGAAGAACAGGAAGTTGCCACCTTAGCTTCTTTGAGCACAAAGAGAAAAAGGAAGACCTCCATGTATTTAAGAACTAAAGATAGTCATAGGGTAAGTCAGAAAGAGCCAGAAACTCCTCCCAAGAGCCCCATCATCATTGAATAATCACCAAGGGAGGAGGAAAGAAGCATAGAGACAATTTTGAAGGCCCAACTACAGATAGCACATGCAAAGAATATAGCACAAAAGGATCAAGGGCAATAAGTAGCCACCATGGAAAAATTGTGCATAGTTTCCCTTCAACATAGATTCCCTGCTAACTCATATTTTGTGTACCTCAAGGAGAAATGGCTCCTATTTCAAATCAAAACTCTAGCCTCCCATGGATCCCTACCTTTCCAACATTGTAGGAAATTAATGGATTTCTACAAGCAAGCTAACATGGCTGATCAGGAAAATATGGAAGAGTTTTACGTGCATAACCTTATGCTGAAAAATATGGATACTTGAGACCCCCATTCTATAATGGGGGATATGCAGTTGATGGCTCTAGTATCTTGGATGATGAATGAGGACACTAGAGAAAAAGAGATATGGAGGGTCATGAGAAGAAGAAATAAAGACCCTTACATATCAGAACAGAATTGTTCAGCCCAAGAGGAGTCATCCTTAACCATCGAAATATTGAAAAGGACCCTACACTTGTTGAAAGCTACCTCTAGAATCAAACACACGTACTAGGCCACTTTGATGATGTTTCTAGGAAGATGAAAGATGAGTGCATTATGGCCAGCCAGAGGAGATGGAACAACCTCCCTCACAACCTCAAGAACAGGGAGTACCATACTCTAGAAATAATGAAGGGTTCCTTGGAAGGAGCACCATTATACAAGAGGGGCATGCAAGCCAAGAATATCCAATGTCTTGGTCTCAAGCTCAGTCCACCTTTGCTGCTAGAGCTTAATGATGAAAGGGACACATATGCACAAAATAGAGTGGGAGAATGCAGAAAAGAGTAATGGGTTTTACCCCCCTGAGGGGGCTCCCACACTTCTTCCTCATAAATTCAGGGGGGATGTCAAAGCTACAGGAGGAGGATTAGTTTCTCAGAGGATGAGAAACCATTCAGTAGGGGGGTGATGATGAGCTCCATAATTAGACATATTTGGAGGGTTTAATGGTCACCTTTTTACCTTCTTAAATATATTTTTCTTGCATGTTTATTGTTATTTAGTTTTATGATGCTAGTATAGATGGTGATTAAGGCTAAAATAATCTGAGTGCCTAATATGAGGTTGAGTGCAGAAAATCATGAGTAATTGGCATTATTTTTGAAGATTTTATCATAAATAATTGAAGGAGACAACAAGGAGAAATTATAGGAGGGTTGTCCACCTTAACTATTGAAGGCAGCCAAAGGATCCCCAAGGATTCTCTCCAATAATTTAAATTCCAGAGGTAGACAAGCAACTCAAAGACCAAAGTGTGCTCAATCTATGTTTACTTGGAGTCAAGTGGACTCAATAACTATTTGCAAGGGAGTTGTTGGTAGTTTCCCTGTAAAATAAACAAAGTAGAGCTAGAGCTAGGAAGAGTTAGTTGGATTCTATTAGGAACTTTGTTGCAAGCTATTGAGCTTTGATTATTGTACTCAACGATTAAACTTTGAGAAATGTACAAGAATATTCTTTCATGAAACGAGTAAATTGATTTCATTTTACTTATTTAAGTTTCAGAGAGTTGGGTGTGTGGATTAGGGCCCAATCCATGTGCCTCAACCTCTATGTTGTACAATTTCTTTGCTTGCTGTCAATAGATCTGCTTCCGATAGTTTCATTGTTGTTTAAGTTCCGCTTTTAGTGTGTTGTTGTAGTTTTTCATTTTCTTACATGAGTAATAGAATAGAGGAAAACTCCAAAAGTTGTGGATCAAGCCTTCCCCTCTCATCTCTGTTCCTAGAGTTCGAGGATGGTAGACCTTCCCATGGGCCAAAATTTACTTTTTGTTCATTGTTTCTGAGTTTAGGGAAGAAATTGCATTACCAATCCGGGTCTTTCCTTCATTGTATTCTCACACATTCATCTATTTTCATGCATGGATCAACATGGTTGTTTGTAGGAATAAGCATCAAAAGTTCCAGAGAAGTTCATTAAACCGTTCTGCTTCATTTTCCAATTCCTCTCCATAACTGTGTTACAGTTCTGAACCTTGCTGTTGCACCTCCATTTCCCTCCTTTTTCTCTTCTTATCAGTTATCGCACCCTTTTTATTCACAAAAACCATTCAAATTTTAACCTCTGCCCTTTCCTCATCGAAACTCCCGCTATCATACTTCTCTCTATCGAAAATAAAAAATCCTCCTAGTCTTTGTTAATATTTCCCACTTCTGAACCCAAATTGCGATATTACCGTACTATGTTGCCACGTCACCCATTGCATTTCACAACCTTTTTCCTTTTTACTTGAAATACTTACTGCAATTCCTTTCGCAAATCGTAAATCACATGTTTTATTTGTTACCGTTAACACTTACTACTCCAACGCCGATTGTGATCATTCTCCATACTCTACCACATCGCAAATCACATTTTTCATTTGGTACCATTAACACTTACCGCTCCCAATGCCAATTGTGATATCGGTGTCATACTCTGCCACCGGCCCTACTACCATGTCATCCCATCACATTTCACATTTCTCAGCCTTTATCCCATCACATTTTGCATTTCACAGTCTTTACCCCATTGCATTTCACAATTCACTCTCGCTCCGAAACAACACTTCCGCTATCCCTCCAGATTTGCAATATTGCGATTGTGAAATCGCATTTCGCATATCGCACTTCCGTCCTCCCATCGCAAATCCACCATCGCGCTTTTAAAAGCCTCCCACTCCAAATGTTTTTGTGATATTTTAAGTTTTAATAAATTCTAAACCCTCTTTCACACTTCTAAGCCTAGTTTCATGTGTTCAACCTTCCCTTAGTGCCCTTAGCCCCATTTTCTCTGAACTGCAAGCAACACTTTATCAAGTTTAGTTAGATCATGGATAGAATCATGGTAGATAGAGCATAAGATAGGTAGGGCATGTTTAGCCGATTGGCCAAGTTAATTGTGGTTTAGAATTAGTTTCCTTTCTGCACATTAAATTAGTTCCATTTCTGTCATTTTCATTCTAAAAATTAAATTAGTTTCATTTCCATCATTTCCTTTCTTCCAATTAAGTTAGTTTCCTTTCTTTCATTTCCTTCCAACAATTTACTTTCCAGTTATTATCATAGTTTAAGAAATAGCACCCTTTTGTAAAGCAGAAAATGATTACATGAGAAGAATGAATTTGCTGTGTATACAACACTGTCACCTCCAAGTTTGTACGAACCCTGGGTTGATAAAGTAAAGTAGGGCAGCCCCTCGGGAGTTGCAGCACTCTTGGTGCAATACCAAGTCTCACCATTAATGATGGAGTTAACCCCTCATGGGCTACGTCTCCTTGGATCAACTTCAATGGCTTGGCCCTTTTGATTATTAGATCAAATGTTTGAGTATAGTCATTTCCAGAACTCGGATGGCTCTCACACCTACTCAAATGGCTCTAGGACACCCCCAATACCCCTATTTTGGTTCTAATTGAGTCGAATTTTGAATCTCTGGAAAAATTTATGCCTCGTTCAATTTTTTCCACTAACTGCTCTGCTAAACTAACTAAAACTAGCAGTTCCGCCATTTTTTGAGGTCCGAAAATTAATTTGTGATTAGTATTAAGTGGGTTTAAGGGCTAATTAAGCATATTTAACATGCTAATATCACTTAACAAAATCTACATTTAAGGTTTGGATAAGCGCATATTAATCATGGTTTAAGGTTAAGTAACCGGGGTTTAAGAACTTAAACTCTGCTTAGTGTTAGAGCTCCTATCGATGGTCATGTGTTAAGGTTCTATGGGCTGGGGGCTGTCCCTTCGGGGTTGGCTCCCGTCTTACCCCCACCATGCAACAACATACAATTTAGATATATATGAACTGTTATGATTGCTAAGAATTAACACGGAGCGGAGGTGGTAAGGTGTTGTATTGTGTGGTGGGAGGTCACAGGGTCGAACTTCGGCACCTCCATAAAAATTTTGACCAAAAATTTACCACTCCTTTCGAACTTGGGGGCGGGGGGGCACGTGGCGGCCTCCGGTCTAGCCATGTGTCATGACCCGATTGGTCCTACCAACACCAATCAAATCAAAAAAATTCACCAACCTCATCAACCAATCCTAAAATGACACTTGTTAGCAGCTCATATGACCAGTTGGAGGAATATTTTGAGAATATTCCTTGGAATATTCTTTTTTCTGACTGGGCTGCCTAGTCATCTTCCTATCAATTCTGCACAAATTTTAGTTGTTTGTAAAAACGTACAACAAGCTCTAACTTTGACATACAGAGTCGGTTTTTGATGAAACGAAGTGTGCCAGAATCAGGAATATGAGACCTATCTGGTCATTTAGGTTCCACTCCATTATGATAAATTTGAAGTTTTACCAAATTTTTGCCCGCAATTCAGTTTCTGACCCATCCTTCCCACTGAAAGGATTTTGGACCCACAAAATCTGGTTATTTGATGAGAGTTTAATCCTCTTCAACTTTCCAAGTTCTATCGACTTGATTCTACTTGGAAAAATATTCATGACAACCATTTCTATTCCTTGACATGCCTACTTTTGCAAATGGCTTGGTACGTCAACCAATGTACTCCTTTCACTACTGACCCTTGTTGGTTGCTTGCTGACTAATGAAAAACATATCGTTGTAACAAAGTGATATCTCTGTGCTTGGAAAGCTTGAATTATGGCCTTCCCTCTGAGAATAATGTTCCTCCTTTGCATAAACATGCATTTGATGCAAGCTTATCCTTGGAAACTATTTTCCAATTTAAGCCCATATGAGTGAACTACAAAAATGAATTCAAATATCAATAATCACTAGAAATGAAAAGACCATTCTTTTACCTCCGCGGTACCAAATTGCACATCTGGAAGAATGTATTCGCCATCTCTTTTTCTTCTTGGCATCATGCATCATATTGTCTACAAAGGGTTGTTGTTTTGCTGCAATATTTTGTCATCTTGTCCCTCTTTCCGCTTCTTGATTCCATCATCCTCTAGTATTGACATGATTCTCATGCTATGATTTGAGAATTAAGGCTAATCATGAGCCTCTTGCTCAAGAGTGGACCTTCCAAAATCCTGAGACATCTTATCACAAGAAAAACCATTAAATTGAAAAACACATCATGCAAGAAACACAACTTGATGACCTCTTCCTTTTGCTCTTTCAAAGCAACAAATGTCACATCTTGTGAACATCACCATGCATTCTTACATCTTGGTGTACAAACCCATTGACCAAACACAAGTCGACAAAAAATGCGTATTCAAAACCTTGACTCTTAATTCAAACAAAAGCATGTACAACACTTGACAATTCTTTTCCCAAAAAGCCAATAATTTCACGTCTCATGAAACAATTCGTCAACATTTCCCTTTCATCCTTGGAGATTAAATCAACTCTTCCAAGTCGATAAGACATACATGTAACAATCAATCTACCAACACAAGTCGATCACTCATCCATGTTCAAATGATAAACACTCTCAATTTGACAACATACATGTTAAAAAACCAATCAACCAACAAAATTCAATCACTCATGCATGTTCAAGCACAATGAAACTATAAAAAAATCCATTTTTCACACACACAAAATCTCATGCATGTATACAATGTTGAACTCTCGCAAGTACAATGACAAGTACAAGAATCCCATTGGTATGTATGAGTACTAAAAGAGCTGAAATGACCAAATTTGTTGCAACAAAGTGAGTCAACATACTCCACTTTCAAACACCTTCATGGCATAAACATGCAACATGCATTCTAGAGAAAAATAAATGCATTCACATGCAAATTTAAACTACAAATTTCCATATTTTCTGCATTTAAGTGAGTCAACATATCTCTACTTTTCCAACATCTTGCTTCGTGCAATATGAAATATACTTTCAAGAGAAAAGAAATGCATTCAGATAACAAGGAAATGCATCAATCATGCAATATTTGCATCAATTATCAAAAGAAATGCAAGGACTTAATTGGTTAATAAATCTAACCATCTCTTTCCAATCCACTTCAATGGTGCTTCTTTCAGCTGCACTTCATCATGTGTATCATCCTGACCCACATCAACTATGGAATCCTCTTTTCCATTCTTGTCAAAATCTCTCTCCACCTTCTTCAAATGTAATTTTGACCCTGCTTATGGCAATGAGTGCAAAATAATTGCATCTAATTTTTAACATGGTTTTTATTGTCCATTGGACCTTTGGCTTTATGTATCCTTTGTTTTGAAAGTTCCCTATGGGCTATCTTCTTCCAACACCTCAAAATAGTATGGTTATTAAAACCACAAAAGGAACATGTAAATTTTCTCCAAATCTTATGTGAGGATTTTCCATGTTTATCATAATTAAAAGAAACTTGATTAAAGGTAGATTTATACCTTGCACATTCACCTTTGTCGCCTTCTTGAGGAGGTGGATTTGATGAGGTAGTGGCTCTCTTCGGAATACCAAAAATGGATTCAATGGCTTTATAGCTTTCAAAACCCTCTTTTTTTTCATTTCCATTAGTTGCATGCTTATGAGCATCTTCTTGCAAAGTGGGTGTAAAACTTTTGCATTCCTCATGAACACAAACTTCACAAGCTTGAGTTAATGAACATGTAATGAAAGTATTTCTTGGAACACATTCATGTGCCTCCTTGGATTTGGAGCATTCTTTGTATTCTTGTTGTCCATAACCACAACTTGCATCGCTAAAAGAAATCTCTTCAACAATGGGTGTAAACCTATTGTATTCTCCACACGAACACAATCTTAAGGTAGTAAATATGTAATGTAAGCCTTTCTTAGAACATTTCCAAAAGTATCCATAGTTTTTTAGTGCTCTACATCATCTTGTTCACCAAAACGTAGACCCATGTACCTAGACCTTCCCTCAACAACAATAGGGTTTATAATTCCTTGTGCATGTTTTCCTAACCCTTTACCTTCATAGCCCATTTTTTTAAACAATTTGGACCATATTCCTCTAGTGTGTCTTTCAAAAACACCAAAACATTCATCTTGAGAGGAAATTGAAGATGATATTGATTTTCATACCTCATTTTCATGCACATACTTGGGTAGGGTTTCTTTGGCATAATGGAGTTGAATATCCATCTCATGTATGTTTGCTAGGGTTTCATTTGCAATATGGAGTTGATTCCCCATCTCATGCATCTTTTCAAGAAGCTCTTACTTCTCCTCCTTCATGGCCATAAACTGATCATGAATCCTACTTCTCTCCTTCCTATTTTCAACCATATCTTGCACTATATCTCTCATGATGAAGAGTTTCTGCAGCATCTCTTCATCATAGAGTCTTGCTAAGGAATATTGATTAGAAACAGTGTTGGATGAAGCTGCCATCTTCACACTTGTAATGAATAAAAAAAGATTCTTTGTTGTGATTTGAGAGTTGAGTCCTCAATCTTGACCTTATCCTCTCTTCAAACTTACACATAAACTTGCACATAGTTAAATTCTCCTTGCACAAATACAAAACCAATGGATAATTTTCTAGCTAACCTTGGAAAACCCTAAGATAAACTTAGGATAAAATGAGCTAAAATTTTCTCTGATACCAACTTGATATGAATATGTACAAACTAGTTTTTTTGTACTGGCATCCTCATCAATATAGAATAAAAGTGTGCTTAAGGATTGTGTCAAATAGTAAGTTATGAGAGGTTTTATGTGTCAAATTTGTGTGTCTTTTGTGAGAAATTCATGAAGTAAATTATCTTTAAAAACACATAAAAATAAAAATAAATTGCAGGAAATAATGACCACACAACACACATTACACAACAGTAATGATGGAGTTCACCCCTCTTCAGCTATGTCTCCTTGGACTAGCTTCAATGGTTTGGCCCCTTTGATTATTTGATAAAATGATTTAGTACAGCCATTTCTTGAGCTATGATGGCTCTCAAAACTGCTCCAATGGCTCTGGGACACCCCCAATACCCCTATTTTGGTTCTGACTAAGTCAAATTCTGACTCTCTAGGCAGAAGTTATGCCTCTTTCAATTGTTTCCACTAACTACTCCGCTAAACTAGTTAACTGTAGCTAAAACTGGCAGTTACGCCATTTTTGGAGGTCCTCCAATTAATTCGTTATTAGTGTTAAATGGGGTTAAGTGCTAATTAAGCACATTTAACACACTATTCCTACTTAACTTAACATGCATTTAAGATTTGGATAAGTGCATACTAATCGCAATTTAAGGTTAAGTAATTGGGGTTTATAAACTTAAACTCCGCTTAGTGCTGGAGCTTCCGCTAAAGGTCATGTGTTAAGGTTATATGGGATGGGTACTGGCCCCCACCTTACCCCTGCCATGCAACAACATACAATTTAAATATATATGAAATGTTGTGACTGCCAGGACTTAACACGGAGCGAAGGTAGTAAGGTGTTGTATTGTGTGGTGGGAGGTTGTGGGGTCGAACCCTGGCACCTCCATAAAAATTTTGACCAAAAATTTACCACTCCTTTTGACCTTTGGGGGGGGGGGAGGGGGGGCACGTGGTGGCCTCCGGGCTAGCCACATGTCATGACCCAATTGGTCCTACCAACACCAATCAAATTGCAACAAATACCCAACCCCATCAAACAATCTCGAAATGACACTTGTCAGCATCTCATAGGACCAAATGGAGGAATATTTCAGGAATATCCCTTGGAATATTATTTTTTCTGACTGGGTTGGTCAATCATCATCCTATCAATTCTGCACAAATTTTAGCTATTTTTAAAAATGGACATCAAGCTCTAACTTTCACATGAAGAGTTGGTTTTTTATGAAATGAAGTGCGTCGGAATCAGGAAGATGAGACCTATCCATTCATTTAGGTTCCACTCCATTCTAATAACTTTTTATTTTTAGCAATTTTTTTCCCCCAATTCAGTGTCTGATCAGACTCTCATCATGTTATGGTTAGAAAGTGAATGAACAATGAAAGTATGACCTACTATATGATAATGCAACTATTGTGATAAGGTATCGAAGCTTCCTTACGAATCTCAGAAAAGTATGAGACCCCTATGCTTAGATATGTTGTTATGACCTATTGATTACATATTTGTGATATGTTTGACGAAACGTCTATCATGGTTAGTAGGGGTCATATCAAGTACTTGTACAAATGATTACATTTGTGGCCTCATTCCATGGTTATTATTCATTTATGGAAGTTTCATGAAGTTTTGGGTAGTGGCTTGAGACCTCGCCCTAAAAATGTGGCTCAGAATCTAGTGTCATTGGCTCAAATATTCTTGAAAAAGTCCATATTCATTGGCTCAGATATTCCTGAAAAAGTCCACAGTCACTAGCATGCCTTGTTTTGGAAGTGACTGGAAGGCCTCAGTCGCATGCATGGCTTGTCATGGGAGAAACTTGTTGAAAAGTGTAACTAGGATCGATCTTCATATTGACTATGTAATTATGTATTTATGTAAAGAAGAAGACAAAGATAATAAAATATGTTTTGTTGTACTTGCTTCATGGGTTTCATGAGAAAGTTTTTATTATATGTCAATATACTTCATCTTGATGTTTATTAGGGTTTTTCTTCTGCTTATAAGTGTAATTAGTGTCATGTATATGAAGAGCCTAGTCATCAATAAATGCTCCAAGACCTTCTCATGAACCTTGTGGAATAATGGCTTAAAACAACCCTCACTCAACGCTGAAGATAAATGATGAAGTCAGCCTATATACAATCAAGATGTTAGCCTACAATATTGCTATATGGTCGACCTAAAAGGAAGGAAATATGCCCTATATATATCCTGACCTGTGAGTCATTTGCAACCAAGAAATTACAGATTGATCTGAAACAAGTTTTAGATGTCAGAGAGTAATTAATTACAGATAAAAGGAAAGTTCTAAATATTATTACGAACTGCTCAGAAGTAAGAAAAGATGTGGATCTCTGTGTGGTATTACAGTGATTTTAATGCAGACTTAAGATCAGAAGTAAGTGCGGGCATAATGCTGAAAGATATGCAATATATATATATATATATATATATATATATATATATATATATATATAGATATGATTAAGTGTGATCTAAAAGATAGAAATAGATGTAGATGTCAGAGTGATGAAGTTTGGATTAGATGCGGAGTGAAAGCAGTATTAAAAGTGCATACCTGTTTTAAGACATTATGTGGAATATTTTGATATATGCTATGGTATATGCGGAATGTCTCATACATGCGGAATAGAGGCTGTGATATATGAGAAGCGAATTTTGTGTGTAATTTGAAGTAAGGGGCATTTGGAAAGTGTGAGAAAACGAGGAAGGTAAATATGTGATGTACCTTCCTAGTTACATAAAAGAAAGTTATCATATCTTCACAAGATAAAAGCTTCAATTATATACTAAATGAAGGACAAGATCTTGAATGATCATGCATCTAATATCTGAATCAACAAGAACAAGTGTTTGAAGATAAACTCAGAGACCAAGCTCTCTAGTGTTGGTGCAAGACAATGTAGGTTGGTGCAGAAAAGAAGAATCAATGTTGAAGGTAGTCAATGAAGTAGTGGCAAGGTCTTGGAGGCATTCATATTTCAAGTGTCTAAGTCTTGGTCATGGTACTTTTCATTTGAAGATCTATAAGAATAATTCCTTATGAGTTTTTCTCTCCAAGAGGGAGAGGTTTTTCCCTGGCTCGAGGAGTCTAACTTTGTGTCTTTTGTATTTGGAAATTGACTTGATGAAAGACTAAATAAGCTAAAGAATAGAAGACATAAGTAACTCAAGTAGGCACACAAGTAATTATTAAGAATAGAATTTGAATTAATCACCAACCCTCCCAATTCTCAACATGGTATCAGAGCTAAGGTGTTGAACACAAGGGCTACTTGACAAAGAAAACACTCCAGGAAGCGAAGATCAAATTTTGGGTTGAAAATTCAAATCAGTTTACAAGGAATAATCTCAAGATATTTCAAGAAATATTTTCTATCTCAGTCAAATGATCAACTCATTCAAGAATTTACATTCAAGACATAGTTAGAAGAGGACATCATATTTTGAAACTATCATTTATCATTAAGGATTCAAGAACACCTACATTGGAGAATTCAATCTTAGAAGAAGCTCCTGACTTCATCTTCATCAAGGAAGATGCAAGCCACTCTAATCAAGTAAGTATCTATGACCTTACTTAAATCTGTCAGGATGACTCATTATAAAGTAAGCAACAAGTTGGTTGGGTCATCAAACTTTAGTGCATGGAAGAAGAGGACATATTTTAATTTAATTGTAGATGAAGTTATGGACTACATCGAAGGATCTACAATTCAACCACCAAAAGAATATGCTCCAGCTCATGCCAAGTACATGAAGGGAGAAATCAGAGCCCAAAGGATTCTCATAGAATCTAGTAAGGACTCACTCATTCCCTATGTATCAAAACTAAAGTCTGAAAAATAAATATATGAGAAATTGGTAGAGCTATTCTCTGTGAAGACTGCAAGAGAAGAAATCTCTCTGATAAAACTATACAAAATTAAATGATCAAGAGAAGAAGGAATCAATTCATACTTTATGAGGATTTCTGAAATAAGAGATCAACTATAGGAACTAGGAGAAGTAATGTCTGACACTGAAATGACTATAGTGGTGTTGAATGCTCTATCAAAATAATGGGGAAACTTCACTTCAAGTTTATACGGGAAGAAAGAAGCCACACGATTCCATGATTTATGGCCTTTGTGTAAAATAAAGGAAACAATATTGAAAGCCAAAGCTAATACAGGATCAAGTGAAGGGAATCAAGCCTTTGCAACCATAAATGAAGATTCGGAAAATTTTGTCCTCAGAATAAAAGAAGAAATATGGATAAAGTATGATGCTTTGGAGGTAATGAACTTGGGCATTATAAAAGAAATTGTCCTACATTTGAAAAGGACAAGAGGAAAAAGGAAGAAGCCCATGTCACAGATATGTGGGAAAAACCTTGTGAAAATAAATCTAATAAAGAAGAAGCAAGGGATCTATATTATGATTGAGATCATCTTCTTCTTTAAGTGATTTTTGTTGGTTATTGATAGGAGGCGATTTATATTAATAGCATCATGATAGAAGCATGGTAGGGGCTCTTGATGAATTAACTCCTGGAAAAACCTCATTGATAACAATATTGATGGAAGACAGTCATCAAGATCAAGGGTCATCATGGAAGCAGGTGCTGACGTTTTCTAATGGAATTTTCTATGAATTTACTGGTTAGAAAGAAAGAAGAAAATTTTCATCAAATAATTCTATGCTACAGAATTCTGGTATTAGGATGTGATGACATATTGATGAAGTAGGTCAATGTAATAAAGTTCCTCATTCTAGTAAAACTACTACAGGATGACTCAAATTAAAAATGTATGAGGTATATATATTTATATGCTAACACTGGATGTTGTGAAGTTATGTCATATGGTTGCAGGCAATGGAATTCTATATTTAGAAGTATGATCTATGGAGGAGGATCTCTCAAAGTGCACTGATAGATGAAGTCAACATAATATATCCTCGTATGGAATATGAGGTTGTTGTATATGAACAAGGAACTAGAAATTGTAAGTTCCTAGGAATGAAGATGTGTAAAAGGGAAGAGATCATGAAGTGCAACCATGTCAAGAGGCAATTATCATTTGGAAGCCAAGAAGATGTGACTAGAATATCTTATGGAGGATATGTAGACTCTGATAGAGGTTTGGTAAATAAGAATACCCTTAACAAGACATATCATGAGGAGATGTGTCAATCTGAATAGAGGATGTCGATGCCTACAAGAAAATGTCATGGTGAAAGATCATCACTGAGGTAAATTTTGTTTTTAAAAAGTTCATACATATATGTTTATCTGGATGAATTTGTGCAGGGATACTAATCATGTGAAAGGATGATTCGAAAGAAAGTGGCATGGCATAAAAGGTGGACTAGATAAGAAAGACAAATGAATCACTTTCTGGTAGATGAAATGACTCATGAATGAAATTGATGGATGATCTGTGCCCTATGGAGCTAAAGTTGAAGATTCCTCGATATCAAAATACATGACATCAAGGGGAGGAATTCTTCATGAGAAGTTGGGTGTCTCACCGTTGCTACTACAAGTCCCTGATTGAGAGGGAGCCTGGTGATAAGTTTCTTACTTGGAAGAAACTGGGAAATTCCTAAGAATGAGCTTAGGTACATTCCTTATATAGGAATGAGTACATTCCCTTGTGGAATAGGTGCTCCCTAGCTAAGAGTGGGAGATAAACACATCATTCTGGTCTTCACTTGGGAATAAATAATGGAGGATTGGGTAATCATATGGCATTCAATGGCCTTTGAGAATGTGTTATGGCATTCAAGATAAGAGTATTCAGGGACCGATATTCTTTGAGGGCTAGCTACCCAAGAGAATAATAGTCCAAGAAGGTCATAATTTGGGAACACCCGGGTAGAGTATGTATCTTGGAGAAACAATTAGTATGGTGTCTATAAGTCATGTGTTTCGCCAACATTGTAGCCCATTGTCTCATTGAGAGATGGGGTTGTTAGTTAAGGCCTTGCACTACGACAATGATGGTTGATATGATGTTACACAGATGTGATTACCAATATGATTCTTCTTATGATATTCTTCAGTTTGAAAGTGACCATGCACCAATATGAATACCTCCCTAGTTAAGAGGGAGTGTTGAAAAGTGTAACTAGGATCGGTCTTCATATTGACTATGTAATATTTATGTATTTATGTAAAGAAGAATACAAAGATAATAAAATGTATTTTGTTGTACTTGCTTCATGGGTTTCATGAGCAATTTTTTATTATATGTCAATAGAATTCTTCTTGATGTCTATTGGGGTTTGTCTTTTGTTTATAAATGTAATTAGTCATGTATATGAAGAACCTAGTCATCAATAAATTCTCTAAGACCTTGTCATGAACCTTGTGGAAGAATGGCTTAAAACAACCCTCACTCAATGCTAAAGATAAATGATGAAGTTAGCCTATATACAGTGAATATGTCAGCCTACAATCTTGTTGTATGGTCAGCCTAAAAGGAATGAAATGTGCCTTATATATATCCTGACCTACGGCTCATTTTCAACCAAGAAATTGCGGATTGTTATGAAACAAGTTACAGATTTCAGAGAGTAATTAAGTACGGATAAAAGGGTAGTTCTGAAGAGTATTACAGACTGCTCTGAAGTAAGAAAAGATGCAGATCTCTTTGTGGTATTATAGTGATTTGAATGCAGACTTAAGATCAGAAGTAAGTGGGGTATAATGTTGAAATAGATGCAATATATATCTATGATTAAGTGCGGTCTAAAATATAGAAAGAGATGCGGATGTCAGAGTGATGAAGTCTCGATTAGATGCGGAGTTAAATAAATGTTAAAAGTGTGGACCTGTTTGAAGAAGTTCTATGGAATGTTTTGATATATGTTGTGGTATATGAAGAATGTCTCATACATGTGGAATAGAGGTTGTGATATATGAGGAGTGAAGTTTGTGTGTAATCTGCAGTAAGGGGCATTAGGAAAGTGTGGGAAATGAGGAAGGTAAATCTATGATTTACCTTCCTAGTTACATAAAATAAAGTTATCATATATTCAGAAGATAAAGCTTCAATTATATACTAAATGAAGTAAAATATCGCGAATGATCATGCATCTAATATCTGAATCAGCGAGAAGAAGTGTTTGAAGATAAACTCAAAGACTGAGATCTCTAGTGTTGGCGCAGGATAGTGCAGAGGTTGGTGTAGAAAAGAAGAATCAGTGTTGAAGCCAATCAAAGAAGTAGTTACAAGGTCTTGGAGACATTCATAGGTCAAGGCTCTAAGTCTTAGTCATGGTACTTGTCATTTGAATATCTATAAGAATAATTCCTTACGGGTTTTCCTCTCCAAGAGGGAGAGGTTTTTCCCTGGCTTGAGGAGCCTGAATTTATGTATTTTGTATTTTGGTAATTGAATTGATGAAATACTAAATAAGCTAAAGAACAGAAGACATAAGTAACTCAAGGAGTCACATAATTAATTATCAAGAATATAATTTGAATTAATCACCGACACTCCCAATTCTCAACACAACTGAGGGTCGAGATCAGCAAAACAACAAGTTGTCTTAGAGGTTGGTCACCTGGAAGGGTTGGTTGGCTCCTAAAGGTTTTGTAGCATCTGTGGAAGGTCATATTCGTATTTTATTTTCATTTAAACTTCCTTAAATTCACTTGGGAAGTTGAATCATATTACAGTAACTCTTCATCACATGTTTATACCGGTGGATCAGTTAGCTTGGGTAAATGTGGGAGGATGTGCATTACAAAGTGGTATCAGCGCATAGTTCACCCCTTGGACTGGATGGGCGGTGTGTTGGTCATGCATACATGTTGGTTTCATATGTGTTCTTTATGATTTTGGTATATGTGCTTGTTGTGTATGCATGGTGGTGGTCATGATCGCAGTTTTTTCGCCATGTAAAAGTTGATGGTATTGATGTTGGATGTGTTTATCATGATTATATGTCAGTTATGCAATGGTTATACATGTTAGTGTTTGTATTTATTGTGTATGCATGTGTGTCATACATATGTTGTATTGCATTCTTTTTTTCTATTTGGTGTTGTATTTATGGCATCATGCATGTAAACTGAATGGTGATTGAGATGATGTATATATAATATTTTGATTATGATTATAAATATATTATGCTAATCCAGTTGGTCTTACAGATGAGATATCCTCCCTGAACTATACTAAGGTATGTTGGTTATGTTTATGCTTTGGTTTAGCTAACATAATATGCCTTGCATGACGAGAAGAACAATATGGCTAGTAGGATGGTAGAATATAGTTCATGATATTCTCCCTATAGATTAGATGATAAACATGGTGATGAGTACTCCCCTCACATAGTAGACACTTTGATAATTTTAAAGGAAAAAACAAGGAGTTGAAAAGAAAAAAATGACCGAATCATTCAATCATAAGAGGGACTTGCTAGGGAACAAGAGAAACAGGTAGAGGTCAATGCAGTTATCCTTTAAAGCTTGTCATACTTACAGAGATAGGGACGACCTAGAATAATTCATGGACAAGAGGGTAGGACTAGTGTAGAATATGGTAGCAGGTCACAGTGGGCATAGGTGTAAAATTCTTGGATAAATCAGATAGACGAGGAAGTGGACATTGGATTTATTCTAGTTCTCGTTCGAACAAGTATCATGGTCCTCATCACTATCATCCTTACAGGATGAATGATAAGGTATATTTACTGGATGAGTTCAAGAAATAAAAGCCACCTACATTCAATGGATAAATGAAGAAGTCACAAGATGCAAAAGCTTGGTTGCTTGGAATGAATAAGTTCTTCGAATTGCATGATTACTCTGTGAACATGAAGGCCAAAATAGCTATGTTCGATCTTAAAGATAAAGCAAATATCCAGTGGGAATATGTAAATAATGTCAGAGGTATTCATGAAGAGGAGTTGACTTGGAGTGAGTTTGAGAGACAATTCAAGAAGAATTACCTATCAGAGAGATACTATGACGATAGGGAAAAAGAACTATATGAACAAAAGATGGGATCTATGACCAGTGGGGAGTACACTAGCAGATTCTAGGATTTATTGAGGTATGTGGCTTATCTGAAGGAGAAGAAAGAAAATATTCAAAGGTTCATTAGTGGGTTTCCAGTAACATTCAAAGACATGATTGATTTTGAGCAGCCTAGATCATTGGAGGAACAATCAAGAATCTAAATCATTTTTTTAAGAAATCAAATCATGGACTTGATATGAAGAAGGATTGGAGAGGTAACAAAAAGGATAAATAAAAATAGGATAAGAAATGAGCAAGACTTCATGACACAGGTAACAAAGAGAATGCAATATCACCAAAGAAGTTAAATACATCTGAAAGAGGATAAGGATTTTAGTATGAGGAACAGAATAAAGGTGCAGGCTGGAATCCATTACAGTGTTATACATGTAGCAAAGATCATCATAGGAGAGACTGTCCGCAGCATTAGGGTGGTAGACCACAGATTTACAGTGCTAATGAGGCTTGGACAGTGGGGGATGTTGGATAGAGTATTCCTCATATTTAAGTATCATTTGATAATAAGCAAGAGGATCACCAGGTATATGTATGCTACAAGTACATGTATGCTATAGGTACAGGTATGTTACATGTGGGTTTATGCTACAAGTACATGTATGTTACAGGTATAGGTATGCTAAAGTGTTATACAGAATTTTGATTTACGGATAAACCAAATTCCCTAAGTGTGGTGCTAGTCACTTAGAACAAGAGAGGAAAGAATTACTATCACTTTCTCTAAAATAAGAAGATACACAGAATGGTGAAAGAGCCTACCTGTGATTCAAGCGCTTCTCCTTCTCCTTCTGTCATTTTTGTCGTCACTCTCAATCCAACCCAAAATGATAGATCGATTCCTGAAAACACAAACAGAGAACAACAAACAAAATTAAATATATAGATATCTACTTATATTACTCAATCAAATAGATTAGATATGAAATATATATATCATTCAAGAATACATTGCACAAGAAATAGAGACATATATATGTGAAAATGAACAACAATATTTATTAAAGAGTAGAAGGGAGAGGTTACAACCAATGATAGATTTGTTTCCACCAGCTCCAGCTTCATCCCAACCTCACCACATCCAACATCATACCAGCAGTGTATCAGTGCTTTCACTCTCTCAAATGAGAATCCAACATCATAACTTTACCAAATTTCTCCCTTCCCTAGCACTAGGATGGGTGCTCAATTTATAAGGAAATTGATGGTAGTTTCTCATTGAATGACTTTCTAAGAATAGGAAAGACATGTTCCCAAGTTCATAGATGTTATATGGACACTTGGATTCAAAGTTTGACACATATGCACTCTTCTAGAAGGCACTGGCCATGTGGAGATTCCCGGAACAATGAGAATTCCACTCCCAAGTGTCCAACGCACTCTTGAATGTTTAGAAGTGCATTATAGTGTACCCTTGAATGGAGGTTCTTGCATTGCAACACAGTTATTCCCTTTAGAGACTACGTTGGTGAGTCAATAAGTGATATAAAATATACTTCAAACCTTGGAAATATCACAATAGAATCCATCAATGAATTTGTCTTCTCTTAGGGCATATAGCAACTGAAATATGAGGGGATGATAGACCCTTTTTCAATGGTCCTGGGGATGATTTCCAGTTTGACCAGGTCATGGGGGATGATGCCAAAATTGACCTATAACAGTTGCCCCTAAAGCATGAAGTCAAAATAATAATAATAATAATAGTATTTGGATGAGATGCTTTACGATGTGATGAGCTGGAATTGAAGTGGAGTGGTGACCTACATCAATCTTACAATACATTACATCATGATATTTTCATCTTGATGATGAATTTCTAAGGGAGGAATTCTCATGCTCATCACATAAACTATCTAATAACATGTACGTAATTCAGAGAGTCATCTACATTGGAATATTTCCCAATATAGACATGCCTACAGATATAGGCCCATGTTCGGATGATGATCTATATGTAAATACATCGTACAGATGATGTACACAAAAATCCTAAAATCGCAGCCCAGATGGATGAAACTAGATCCGAGGTCTTCTTATCTCATTCACTCAATCATTCGGATATAAGTCTAGCCATGTGAATATATGATTTGTAGTCGAACATGGTAAGACATCGTTTGATTACTAACCAATGATGTGACATGTTAACAAACGTGAGAGAACCACCATTGATGTTAATGGCTCTCAAGGTATTGCAGTATAGTTTCTAAGGTGTGAATAGATGATTTGATGTCGAACTCCAAACAAAATATTTCGATCAAAGGTCTGGAAGCGAGGTCTTGTCGATGATGTAACAAGTCTCATGGTACTAGAATATGATGTTTCTAAGTAAACTTCCTGGATGATGAGTTTATTTCGATAGGAAGCCACTTTATTACGAAACGAGAGTTACTTATTTCAAAGAAAAAATGTGACTTGATATAGCAATGTTCAGGGATGAATGTCATGAAAATGAAGGTTTACGAGTATTGCAAAAGGATGAGTATTCACTGAATGACTTCTCTTGAACATATCGGCGACACTGAGATGAGTTGGCAGCATTGATCCAAAACCAAAGTGAAGTTATGATGAACCATCAAGAATATTACCCAGCCCAAAAGTCACAATGATGGAGTGAAAGTGTCATGTTGAAGAGCGACCTGCTACCATAAAATTGTTTTGTTCGCTTTCCCAAATTTTCCCCAGTCATTTGTCGACCAATACCTCTTTATTTTTTAACAAGCTTGAGGAGGATAACATATGCTTGATCTATAATTCAACCCTTTGGGTGAATGCATCAATATTTAATAATTTAACGAGTCTAGCGATAAATGAAACTCGATTATTGCCATGATCAACAAGGCCGTCGCTATTTTATGTTTTAGCGAGCCTAATGATAGTGACAGACCAATCCTTTTTCATATTTAGAGAGTTTGAAAAAGAGGAAAAAAGAAAAATCCATGAGTCCTTTTTCGTAAATTTTTCACTCAGATCCGAAAAAGTGTAAAATGATATCTGAGATAACCTCCTAGCTATGTTAGACTAAGGTTTTCCTTTTTCATAAATAATCTATCTCAGTCCGGAAAAGGGTTAAACTTATACTGAGTGGATGTCAATCATTTACTTTTACGAGCTCGAAAAGAAAAGTGCTTGACAATATTTTCACATTATTGGAGTCTGAAAAGAGCTAAAAGAAGACTCCAGGGGTTCCTTTTTTGTTGATATCGAAGTGCGAAAAAGAGATAAAAGTGTGATTCAAGTCCTTTTTCATTTTTATCAAAGCTCGAAAATAAAGGATAAAAGTATGCTTTGTGGTCAAATCATTCTTGAATAAGTGTGCATGACTAATCCGTTATATCACATGTAAAACCTGTTCATAATAACATCAAATGGATTAAAAATACATGTTTCATAGTAAAAAATAAATAAAAACCATAGTCACAGCATAAAATATGATTTTCAAATAATCAAATGACTAATTAAAAGAGTTTTACCACTCATTTTTACCATTTGAACGTTACCATTTGGATTTTGGAGCTCTGAACCAGTTTTTTCCCCCGAACTTCAGCAGTTGATTGCGACAGATTCTGCGGGTGATTTTCCTCATTGTTCGATCCAGGTTATAGCTATGAACCTTCTCTTTCCTTCAGTAGCATTTATGTTTCATTTCATTGCAATTTTTTAGGGTTTTAGGCCCCTTAGGGTAAATTTATTTTTCACATAGGGAAATACACCCTTGAATGTCAAAAGGTAAGTTGCAGTGCACTAGAATTGAAGGCCAGGTGCACTTTCAACTCACTGTCCCTTGACCAAGGGTACGTTGGGCGCAATTCCCATTTTTGTTTTTTGCAGTGTGCCCGAACTTTTCCTATTTTTTGCATGAAATGGATCCTTATGAGTCTTATGATTGTGTTTCAGATATTAAATGAACCAAAATGATGATTACATGGAGGTAAAGAGAACATGAGGAACATAACATGATTTCCCTAAACAATCCGGGAACTGTAAGAGCCCTAAGAGTCTGCGGGTTGCTAAAGTACTTTAGACTGTCAGGTATGAGGCAACAGATGGAACTTTTGGATTTCCTTGTTCGTTCATGGGATCCAGCGATAGAGTAATTTCACATTGGGGACAAAGTGGTCCCAATATTAGTGAAGGATATCTATTTTCTCACAGGATTATCAAGAAGAGGTCTGCTCATTTCTCTTTTAGGGTTTTCTCTCAGAGGAGAGACAGTGAGAGATTATATATTGCATTATTGCAATCTAGGGACTAAACCTAGTAAGGATAGGAAAAAAAGCATCTGATATGTATGTGATTTTCCATTGAAAACCATCCTATTCATTATCGCAAAGTTTGTTGGTACCGCTACACTACACGTAGCAAACAGATCTTACATGCAATATGCACTAGAGTGCTTGGAACCAACATTTTTCAACTGGGCTAAATTTGTCCTCTCTTAGATGAAAGAACATATGAGAAAGAAAAAGGGAGGAAGGAAGAAAAATTTCAGCTATGGTTCGAACCTGATTTCTTTTTCCTTAGAGTGAATTCCACTGATGCATCCCCAACATGTGACACTAGGTATATCTAGTCCTAGAGATACAAGGATGTAGAGATGGGTAGAAATGATGGCTAGAAATGTTGGTCAATCAAACATCGTGTTCTCAACTACATTATTCTCCTGGTTTAGGCAAAAAATGGTCGCCATTGATGATTATGCATATGTAGGCGTCGAATTCTGAGGAGATCCAAATTTGTCTTTACCAAATGGCGCTCAATGGGGTGCAATTGGTAAGAATGTTTTGACCATTTTTTTTTTATTTTTCCAAGTTTTATACATTTTTTTGTATTTTTGATGTTTCCCAAGACTAAACTAAATTTTTGATGTAATGCGTATGTAGGTTGAGTTCAACCAGTGGGACAACCATAGCAGGGAGCAGACGAGCCAGCAGAGAGGGTTGTCGTGAGAGCAGTCCTTTAGGATTTGGATATGGATGAGACTCTTGCTGAGCTACAGCAACACACATAGGGGTTGAATCTCAGGATTCCATATTTCCGGATTGAAGAGTTACCCATGATACTACAGTGTCACATTATTGGCATTCCTAACTGTTGCATGCGGTTATTTTGTAGGATAGCTAGATCAGTAGCATGTTATCACGAGCATCACTAGTTTAATTTTGAAATTTTGAATACATTTTGAGTTCAAATGACCGATGTGTCTTGGGAAATTTTTTTGTAAAAACCTATAACTATCTATTTTTTTTCAGTGTTTTCCTATGTTTATTGTGCAATCTTATTCAATTATGTGATGTGAATTGAAAATGTGTCTTTACATGTGTTGCAAATGTATGTTTATAACATAATTCACTAAGGAATCGGTTAATGTGTTCAAGTTTCTGGAAATGTGTTTATATTGAATGAAATCAAAATGTATATCCAAAAGTCAAACTCTTAGGAACATATGATGCAGTGTTGGATTTCTGACATTATAAACACTAGTAAGATGCAGTACTGCAAGTTTTGAGTCTAACCTAATAATTATGCTATTAATACCAAATGAAATGGCATCAGAGAGAATTTATATCAACGTGCTATACTCAGCGATATTGTTTGTGGATCGATTGATACAAATCCCTTGAAAACTCACTAACTCGTCATTCGGAGCGAAAATGGCCCACACTACAAAGGATAGATTCTATGTACTATGACTAGCACCATCAGCATACCCAACGAATGGTTCCAAAGATTCAGACATCTACGATGAAAATTAAATCGGATTACTAACTTCAAGAAAACTCTAGAAAAACAATATAAGACAGTAAATTCAAATCAACAACATATATTCAATATAATACAACAGTTTACTATGCTCATGTTTAAGCATAGTAACGTTTCAGATACAACCCATTTCAAGGCTACGCCAATGATATTCCATCATAATCTACCAACTTGTAGGCACCCTTAGCAAGAAATATTTTGACAATATAGGGGCCATTCCATAATGGCTCAAATTTCCTTGTATCTATTACATCAGATTCCTGATCATAAAGAAGGACCAGGTCACCCTCTGAGAAGATGCAAGGCTGGACATGTTTATCGTATTGCTCTGGTAGGCCAAAAGTAATCGGTGCAGAGTATATTCTACACGGTATCATATCCAGACAAGTTTCCACCACAAGCCCCAACATGACAATCAATTAAAACATTTTCAGCCTCCTCATGAGTGAGGCACCTCCTGACAATCGTATTGACACCACGATGATAAAGTGTATCACTGACGATCAGATAATATTTGGCTTCATATAGAATACGTTGCTGTTAAGAGTGAGAGGTATCAAGCTGAAAAGTCTGGGTCTGGAGATAAATGATAAAATCCCCATACCAAGGATCAGATGATCCGATAAAAAACAGAGACTCATTAGGAATAGATGGTTCCAATGTTGTAGCAATACTGTCAAGGGAAGGTTGTAAAGAAGCTTGGCCAAAACTAAAGACTTCTTTGACTTGGATTTGATGAATTCCAAATCAAACTCCTGCAAAATGACAATCCATTTTGAATAATTGCCCCCAAAAATTTACGTGATAAAATGTAAGTCATTGGGTTGCAATCTGAAATGACAATGGTTTTCCAAAACAGGATATAGTGGCGAAATATTTGGACATCTTGACTGACTGCCAAGGAGATCTTTTTGACGTATGAATACTTTAATTCCGTATCATTGAGATTATGACTCAAATAATATATCGAATGTTCTATCCCATCTTATACTTGGACCAATACCAAAGAAATGATCGTATCAGTCGCGGCGATATATAAGAAATAATCACTCTGATAATTGGAGGGATACATTAATGATTCCTGGACAAGTGTATCCTTGACAACATCAAAAGAAGCTTGTGCAACCTTATCCCAATGGAAGGGAATCCCATTTTTCAAGGGTCGAGTAAATCCTTTAACCATTTTGGTGTAGTTGGGTATGAACCTCCTTAGGAAATTAGCCTTTCCACAAATTTTCTGTAACTGAAGCAAATTTGATGGAGCGGGCAAATCAAGAATGGCCTGGACCTTCGATGGGTCAATTCGAATTCCTTCTTTTGAGATGACGAATCCTAGCAAATGACCAGATCCAACACAAAACACACATTTATGTGGATTGAGGTGTATTTTTTTGTGTTGACAGCGTAAAAATATAGTTCTCAAATGCATTTGGTGATCAGTCTGGTTTCGTGAATGCGCGGGTAAATCATCTAGATAAGGTTGAACAATGTGCTTGATGTCATTGAAAGCATAATTCATTGCTCTCTGAAAAGTTTCACCAGCATTCTTTAAACCAAACAAGATTTTCCGATAAGCGAATGTGCCCCAGGGACAAATGAATTTTGTCTTATATTGGTCCTCTAGGCGGATATTGATTTGATTGTAGCCAGAAAATCCATCCATGAATGAAAATATTTCCCATCCAGTACAATCGTCAATAATCTGGTCGATAAAGGGAGTAGGATAGTTGTCTTTTGGACAAGCAAGGTTGACATCCCAATAATCGACACACACTATAATTGTCCCTTGTTTCTTCATAACAAGAACAATGTTGGAAACCCAATCAGTTAGAGAAACAGGGTAAATGAAACCAGCAAGCAAAAGTTTTTCAACTTCTGCTTTAATGGCAACGACCTTCTTCAAATTAATAGGATGAAGGCGTTGATGTACTGGTTTGACATCAAGGTACATGTTAATGGTGTGTTCAATGATACTAGTATCTATTTCTGTAATTTCCTCATCATACCAAGAAAATACATCACTAAATTCACGATAGAGAGAGCAATAAGTTTCGATTTCTTATGGAGAACAAGACACGCTAACAAGAATGTTTTCCAAGTTGCTTGTCACTTTTTCCTTTGTCAGATGACATGACATGAATTTCAGAAGAAGGTGCAGGATCAGATGCATTAGAGTGATGTGTGCTTGCAATACTGATCATATTGTTGCCGACATGAGAGTCCCTAGATGGAGGAGGAAAAATAAAAATTAGATCGTGACGGGTTGGGAATTTTCTCATAGAGCGTGCCAGCCTGAGTATAAATAAAATCTAAGTACTAGGAACGAGCAATGACCTGATCTTTAGTGACGACACCACCCTTAGCCAAATCCTCAGTTATAGATGGTAACATGGACTTAATGAACCACTCAGAAAGGAGTTGATCAGGAACAAATGTCTTAACCATTCTACGACAACGACGCCACTCATGAATATGATCAGAAATGTGAGTAGCATTAGTCTGTTTAAAATTAGTCAATAGTTCTGTTTCAGTTTCATATCGTATGGGTCAATAAGACAGTATGGGTAACTCATATCGTATGGGTAACTCATATCGAATGGGTCAATAATAAAATAGCTAGGGCAATGAAATTATCAAATGAAGCTCTTGATAACTCAATGTACCATTTTGCGACCGCGACCAATGAGCGTATGCTTTGGAAAAAGGCGTAGTCGAACGGAGTCATCATTTAGGGACTTAGATTAACACCACAAATGATAAGTCATAACATGCATCGACGGGTCTTCCCTGTGGTTTCCATTGAACTTAGGAATATCTTAGGGTAATTTATGAGGTATCACCTAGGTCACCAAGGAGCGTAGTTGATTGGATCATTGGTAAGCTGGGTTTAAATCCGGTAACTCTAAAGTTGCAACAAATGGAAAGCCCAGTCAATTTAAGCTCTGATTGAGCATAGCCGGGTATGATGGAATTTCTTGGGCATTAGGCCTTTGAGCACCGAAAGCATAAGGGAATGCAGTTGTCGGTAAGCCGGATAGGGGTTGTTTTGATAAACAAACGCTTGAGGATTTTTTTGACCAAAACACGGGTATGCTACTTGTTGAAACGAGGGTTGTTGCATTTGCGCTTGTGGCTCGCAAGGGGTCTATCCACCAAGATTATAACCCAAACTTGAATAGCTTGGATTCAGTTGTGGATAGTTATAACCTGGTTGTGGTTGCGACAACCCATAATATGGTAATCCATCTTGTGAATAAATAATTTCGGATATAGGTGGTTGTTGTAAACCAGTCAAGGAGTTGAGTCGAGGGCCCAATACTTGAGGGTATTGGGTTGAAGGACTCACCTGAGACATGATTGATGTACAATGAGTTTGAGCTCCGTAATAGGGGTAAAGATGTATTAACAAGTGGAGTAGAAGTGAGTGCAACAGGTTGAACCGATTGATATGATTGTACAATCGTTTGTGGTTAGATGGGTAGAGTGGGCTGCCACTGACAAACATTCATTCCGACATTAGAATGACCAAATATGATGGACTACTATCAAAATGGGTGACTATAGGTTTCCCCCCAACATGAGGAGTATAATAAGATGGAAAATAAAATGGGTGACTATAGGTTGCCCCCCAGCATGAGGAGTATAATAAGATGGAAAATATTGTTCTCCAAATGTTGGGAGTCCGATTTAAAATTATCTTGGATGGAATATACCCAAATGGACCAGCTTGATATTGCCCTAATGATGTATATAAAGGATCAAATCGTTTAGTACTCATTAGAGACATACCGGATATAATACCAGATGATGACATTGGTGAAGTCCATGGGTTTGAGGATGCACTAGAGAAGGTTCCAGATAAAGATTGGTAACCTAGTGGGACAGAACAACTACCATATACATGTGACTCTAGTGAAGTTGTGAACATCGACGAGGTAGCAAGAGAAGGTGATGTCGTAATTGGAATAGATGGTCCAGCTAAAGATGTTGGTTCAGGCATGGTTATACGACCCAATGTATACCCTATTGGATCTACGGGAACTCGAATAGACATAGGATACGAGTTAGGTGATTGAGGAAAAGTCTCGTAAAGATAAAGGTCTGATCCAAAATGGGTTGGAGTCAAAGGCATTTCAACTTCTAGAATTTCTTCAATTGAAATCAAACCAGGTGGAAGGATTTCTTTGCCAGGCCCGAAGTATATTTCAGGAGGTTGACTGCGTGATATGGGAGACTCAATGGCTACAATATATTCTGGGGCGACCGATACAAGAAAAACTTATGGTTATTCAACTTCGATAGTCGTGTCTTCTGGTAAAAGAATGACATGATCCAGATCAACTTCCAGCTGAACAACGTCGGGTTCGGGAGGTATGGTCTCACTGATTGGATGGATCGTGACCACAAGTAGCTGAGAGGACTCTATCTCGAAAACTTGATGAGATGAACCAGAGATTTGTAGAAACAACTTGAGGTGAATCTGGTATATGTGAGGATCATGTTGGTGTGCTACTGGTATTGCACCAAGGGCTGTCGCCACTCTAGGGCTGCCCTACTTTACTTTATCAAAGCAAGGGGTTCATACAAACTTGGAGGTGACAAGTGCTATATATACAAAAGATGCATTTTGTTCATGTCATCCTCTTCGCTTTACTGAAGGGTGCTATTTCTTAAAATATGCTAAAAAACTGAAAAAGTAAAGTCTTTGAAGGAAATGACATAAAAGGAAGCTAACTTAATTATGAGAAAGGAAATGATGAAATGAAACTAATTTAATGTGTAGAAAGGAAATGACAGAAATGAAACTAATTTGATTTGCAGAGAAGGAAATTACTGAAAAGAAACTAAACTATATTGCTAAAAATAAAATACATGAATGAAACTAATTTAATTTGTAGAAAAGGAAATGATTGAAAAGAAATAAACTATATTGCTGAAAAGAAATGACAAGAATTAAACTAATTTAATTTGCAGAAAAGGAAATGACGACAAAGAAACTAAACTATGTTGTACCTAGCTAGGACAATTGGCTAAACACACCCTACTTATCCTCTGATCTATTTACCATGATATCATGCTTCTAACCATGACCTATTCATGATAAACTAGACTTGACAAAGTGTGGCTTGAAGTTTGGGGGAAAATGGGCTAAAGATGCTAATGGAGGGCTTGAACAGATGGGACAAGGCCTAGAGGTGTGGAAAGATGGGTTTTAACCTTATTAGTACTTTATTATAGCGCAAAAATTCTTTGGAGTGGAATAATTTGAAAAAAGTGATGGCAGAGTTGCGACGGAGGATGAAAATGTGAGATGTGATATCGCAATCACAATATCGCAAAGTTGGCATGATAGCGGAAGTGTTGTTCAGGAGAGGGAGCGAAATGCGAAATGCGTTGAGGTAAAAATTGCGAAGTGTGATCGGCCAAAAGTTGGGATTGCGATTTGCGATGTGGTAAAAGTTGCGAAGTGTGAAATGCGTTGGGTGATGTGGTGGTGGGACCAGTGGCAGAATAAGAAGAATATTGCAATCGGCGTTGGGAGTCGTAAGTGTTAAAGAAAATGGTAAAAGCTTGCGAAATGCGATTGCGATGTGCAATATGGCGGAGTTATCGAAATTGGCGTTTGGAAGTGGTAAATCTTAAAAGAAAACGGGAAAAGGTTGCGAAATTCGATTGCGATGTGCGATGTGGCATATTTATCGCAATTGGCCTTTGGAAGTGGTAAGTCTTAAAATAAAACAGGAAAAGGTTGTGAAATGCAATTGCGATGTGTGATGCAACAAAGTTATCGCAATCAGCGTTCGGAAGTGGTAAGTCTTAAAAGAAAATGGGAAAAGGTAGCGAAGTTCAATTTGTGAAGTACGGTAGTGGGAGATTCAAGGAGCAAAGGTAGAGGTCGAGTTTTAATGTTTTTCAAGTGTTATGTGTTAAAAGAGGTAAGGTAGTTGTGACCAATAGAAACAAAGGAATAAGGCAGGCTGAAGGGTTTAAGTGATTTTAGGAAAAAAAGGTGGGTGTAGAAATTAGAAAAAGCGGAAGGAAAAAGAGGGAATGGAGGGCGTAACAACAATGCTCAGGTTGTGAATACAGAGATGGAAAATGAAGCGAGTAATCACCATGGAGCTACTATGGGGTTTTAGCAATAATTCCCAGCGCAAAGTGCGGACAAATGCATAAAAATGCAGAGTGCAAAGGAAGACTAAAAAAATGGTAATGCAACTCCACTTTTAATCTCGAGAAACAATGAACAAAAAATCGATTTTTGGGTGCTCAGGGAAGGTTCGCCCTCTCGAGCTCTATTGACAGAGATGAGAAGGGGTTCTTGATCCACATCTTTTTGGTTTTTTTTCTTCTCTATTCTATTACTCACAAACAAATGAAACCTACAAACTCACACTAAAATAAAAACTAATGACAACAAACATAAACGAAACTATCACGAGCGGAACTAATGAATTGAAAGAAAGAATAGAACAAATACAATAGAGAGGTTGAGGCACGTGGATTGGGCCCTAACCCACAAGCCTAGCTTTCTAAAACTTAAATTAGTAAAATGAAATCAGTCTGCTCATTTCATAAAAGAATAGCCTCATGCATTTTTGAAAGTTTGATCACTGAGTAAAATAATAAAATCTCAATAGCTTGCAACAAAGTTCCGACCCTTCCTAGCTCTAGATTTGCTCTATTTATTCTACAGGGAAGCTACTAACAACTCCCTATAAAATAGTGATTGATTCCACATGAATCCAAGTAAAAGATCGATTTTCTTGGATGCCTCTGGACCTTGAATTTTTGGAGAGAATCTTTGGGGTGATTGAGTCCACTTGACTCCAAGTAAACAAATATTGAGTGCACTCCTCTTTGAGTTGCTTAGCTACCTCTGGAACAATTCGAATTGTTGGAGAGAATATTTGGGGTGATTGAGTCCACTTCAATCCAAGTAAACAAATATTGAGTTGCTTGGCTGCCTTTGGAACTCGAATTGTTGTCTCCTCCAAGTCTTTATGATAAAATCCTTATAAAAATGCTTAATAATTCATGATTTTCTGCACTTAACCTCATATTAGGCACTCAGAGTATGTTAGCCTTAATCACCACTTATACTAGCATCATAAAACCAAATAATAATAAAAATGCAAGAAAAATATATCTAAGAAGGAAAAAGGTGACCATCAACCCCTCCAAATATGTCTAATGATGGAGCTCATCATCACCCCCCTACTGAATGGTTGCTCATCCTCTAAGAAACTAATCCTCCTCCTACATTTCCTCAAGGCTTTGACAACCCCCTTGATTTCCTGAGGAAGAAGTGTGGGAGTTTATCCAAGGGGGTAAAAACCATTATTATTTTCTGCATTCTCCGATTCTCTATCTTGTGCATCTGTGTCATTTTCATCATTCAGCCCTAGCAGCAAAGGTGGGATGAGCTTTAGTCCCAACCATTGGATCTTTTTGGCCTGCATGGCCCTCTTGTATAATGGTTCCCTTTCCAATGCCCCTATCATTCTTTCTAGAGTATGGTACTCCCTCGTTCTTGAGGCTATGAGGGAGGTTGTTCCATCTCCTACGGTCGGCCATAATGCACTCATATTCTATCTTCCTTGAAACATCATCAAAGTGGCCTATTACCCGTGTTTGATTCTCGAAGATATCTTTCAACTATTGCAAAGTGCCACTTTCAATCTCTCGATGGTTAAGGATGACTCCTCTTGGGCTAAACAATTACGGTATGATATGTAAGGGTTCTCTATTTATTCTTCTCATGACCCTCCATATCTCTTTTGCTCTAGTGTCCTCATTCATCATCCAAGATACTAAATCCATCAACTACATATCCCCCATTTTAGGATTGGGGTCCCAAGTATCCATATTTTTTCAGCACAAGGTTATGCACATAAAACTCTACCATTTTTTCCCCGATCATCCATGTTAGCTTGCTTGTAGTAATCCATGAATTGCCTACAATCTTGGAAAGGTAGGGATCCATGGGAGGCTAGAGTTTTGATTTGGAATAGAATCCATTGCTCCTTGAGGTACACAACATATGATTCAGGAAGGAATCTATGGTAAAGGGCTTCTATACATAAGTTTGCTATGGTGGCTACTTGCTCCCTTTTTGCTGCAATTGCTCCTTCGAGTGCTACATTCTCTCGCTCGTGCATTTTGCGATTGCTCCTTCGGAAATTTTTTTCTTCAATTCTTTCCTCCTCCCTTGATGATTCTTCAATGATATTCAAGCTCGTGGGAGGAGTTTTTGTCTCTCTCTAACTTATCCTCGACTTTTTGTCGACTCTAAAATACATAGAGGTCGCACTTTTTCTCTTTGCGCTCGGAGGAGCTAAGGTGGCAACTAACTCTTTGTCTTCGGGGGGATGTGGTGTCGTGATGTGAGTCGCTTCTTGCTCACTTTCTACTACCTTTATTACTTCGTCTCTATTTCCATTTCTTATGTTTCTCCTTGGCCCTCTCTGTCTCCTCATCTTCTTCTTCTTGTTCCTCTTACGGTTCTTCTTATGGTTCTTCTTATGGTTCTTCTTTTGGCTCTTATTCGGATCTTCCTCTCCTTCTTCTCTTTTTTCTCTATGGATAGGAGAAAAAGCTTCACGATGTAGGGGGCATTAGATTCGAAAAAATACTTTGTATTTTATTAAACATAGGGGGGTCTTATGTTTGTGAGAAAATATTGAATTTATGTAAATATTAATAGGTTTTTTGAGTGATTTTAATTAATTATTGTGAGGATTTGTTAATGTTCCCAAATGATTGGAGAACATGAGGGAAATTAGATTTTAGATATTTAAGACTTGATTATGAAGCCTAAGATAGATTTGGTTTCAAATATTTCAGGGATAAAATCTAGATTGTAGGGGGTGTTGAGATATTTGAGGACTTTTTTTGAGTTATTAAAGGGATTTGAACCTAAATTGGTTCATCCAAATTTGTATAAATTAATAAGCCTTAAAGGCAAAATAGGGAGAGTGTGCGTAGAGGAATAGAGTAGAAAAGAAGGGGTTTCTACTTTGAAGCCTTCGAGCAGATTGTAAATGTGGCCATTGGTTGAAAATCGGGCCAAGGAGGAAGAATGTTGATGTAAGTATTGTGTATTAATGCGAATATGATTTTCTCAAGTTTATGCCATTATTGAGTTTTTTTTATTGAATCGATTCCGAGAAGAAATAATGACTTGTGTAAGACAATGTGAATCAAATTATGTGTTCAATGTTTTGAGGAAGGGTTCGATTCCCTTTAAATTCCTAAGTTATTATGCTATTGAGGGGATCGAATGGTTAATCTCCGTGTGAAAAACCAACTCGTTCTTTGAAGTCGTAATTGACTTATACGCTTTTCAATAATACCCTGTATGTTGAGGATTATTGTCTTTTTGGGAATTCATTTGCTATTATACGTGTCGAGTGATGCCGAATAATATCAATTGTGTTAATTGATATAGGATTTTATATGAGAGCCACAATCATTAATTTCATAGACAATTAAACCTTGAATACGTTAAACTCTGTGTGAAGAATTTAAATGGAGAATCGATGGGGGGTTTGACCTCTTTTATTGAGGACGCTAGAAATGTCAGCTTTTTGGTCAAATTATATATGAATGCGGAGACATGGGTTGAATCTAATTGAATTCAATTGTGGGGAATTTGTGCAATTATCAAGTGAGATGGAATGTCGAGTATGTCAATGGTCTCGAGGGAGTCGTGGAATGGCATAACAAATTACATTGATAGGTTGACCATTTCGAAATTGCTTGAGTTGAATGGAGAGAGATAGTCGGTAAATTAAACATGGTTATGTTTGTGGTCAAGTATGATAGTGTTAAAATGAGCAAGCGTTGAAAGGGAGGAATGGAACCACGGTTCGTTCAAAAAATGTGAAAGCAAAATAGACGCAGTGATTGGTCGTATCATGGATGCGAGAGTGAACCACGGTGTTAATGCGAGAAGAGAAATTTTTCTTAAGGGCGGAATTCTGAGGTTATACACGAGTCAAATACCGCTGACGATCGATAATTGATGTCGACGATGGCTCAATTGCGAGAGATACGAGTTCAAGCGAAATTGAGAATGCTAAAGAGTGTTTGATGAGATCTCATTCACGGACGTAGAGATGTGAGAATGGAAAGCGCATGAATTAATATATACTAAAATCTATGTGAAGAAGTAACTCGTGTGGAAGGTTCGATAAATAATTCGATTCAATTATTTCTAATTAAGATTAGATTGCACGCAAGTTTGACTCATTTAATATTTGATACGGTTTTGAAGATATGCGGGATTGATGTGTTAGAAAACTAGTACAAGAATTACATTTTGTTGAAGCGGTCAATTGATGGCATAGAGGTGACTTGTTAAGCACGTAAGCTCGGATTGAAGAACTAGAAACGAAGGTAAACAAATTGTGTGAAATGATTTACTTGGCTTGAATTGGAATTGAATTTTTATATGCATATGATGGTAGAAAATATGGGTGTTGGGTCGAAGTCTTATAAGGTAAAGGGAAGCTTATATTTGAGTTGATTTAAAATTCAAATAGTTGATTAAAAATCATAATATGGGGTATTCAATGGTTTTATAATCATTGATTAAGTAATAAGCTTCCGCAAGAGATATTTAAATACGGGTTGGATTATTTGAGTTTAATAGTCATGGTTTTATAACCATCGAAAAGATAAGCTTCCGCATATACATATATAAGTTTTCCTAGATCGTAAAAATTGAAGACCAGCTTTGGTTTTTAATGAAAATGCATTTTATGCATCTAGGAGTGAAGATGTGGGTTTAGCGGGATTTTCCCGCTATCACTTTCCCTTGGTCCCTTACTACTGTGTCTGATATGCGGTATCCTTCGGAAGCTAGCTCGACTATGGGTGATGTTGTTCTGATGTTGATGTTGCTTCACATTGTTCAAATACACAACCCACTCTTAGTACTCCTATGTTATGAGCTCTCTTCGGTATTTTTCCCTCAAAAATTCTCAATTCAATGGTTTGGATGAGACGAGATCTCTTTTTATTAGATTACAAAACTAATTTTGGAGTGCTTATGTAACTCGACTCAGCTCCAGTTTCTGTTGTAGACAGTTTGACCCTTTTCTTGTTAACTGGCTGATACTACGTGTCTCCTCCCCTCGTTCTCCTCTACTCCACTTGATTTAATTTTTTTTATTTTTGCATGCCCAAGTGGCATGACTTTTCAGTTCTCCCTAGTCATACTTCACGATGGTGGTCGAGCTACCTAGCCACCTTTCTGCCCCTTAAAGTATAAGTCTACAAATTTAATTATTTCTGGCTATTATGGATGCGTAGCAAGGGATGAGAAGCTATACTAAGTTTAATTGTTGTTTTCAAGGTGTTTTCATGAGCTTTAATTTGGAGACAAGCCTATTATATGCTGCGTTCTTCCTTATTTTCCTATTTTCTGAGTGAGCAGCTTGCTGAACAAGAAACTCTTTGAGTGAGTTGCTGATCTTTCTTGTTGTTTCTTCCCATTGTAGATGTTGCATGAGAGTGCTCCAGATGTCATGGGTGGCACTCCTATCTTTCTTGGGATCTGCTTTATCAACTCCTCTCTTTGTTTTTTCTTGTTGCTCATGAAGAGATTTTGTGGTGTAGGAATTCCCTAATGTCTGTATCAGCCTATGTTTTACTTTTCTTGCTACATTGTGCTCAGGAATGGAGGAATTTGGTGTATGGAGGTGATGGAGGAAGCTATGAAAATGAATGGAGTGAATGATGGGATGGATGGTAAAATAGAAGAAGGGAAAAGAAGATGAATGAATTCCAGAAACTATTAATAACCTACAAATCAAAAAACACAAAAAACACAAATATGCAAAGGTACCCCAGGTCTTATCTTGGTCTTCAAGGCTGATTTGAATCTGATTTTACCCATTGAACCCATCTAAGAAGGAAAATAACTTCTTCCCCACAAGGCCATCCAGGATTTGGTCTATAAAGGGAAAATGGAAATGGTATTTCTTGGTGGCTTTGTTAAGTTCTGGATAGTCAACACAAATTCGCCACTTCCCATTCTTCTTTGGGACTAGGACAAGACGGGATACCCACTCACTGTCGGATATAGTATATATGAACCCTGCATCCAATAGTTTCTGCAACTCTTCTTTGACTATGTCCTTCAGAGCCGGGTTCATCCTTCTTTGGGGTTGTCTCACAGGCTTGCATCATTCTTTGATGTACATTTGATGTATGTATACTGAAGGATGGGCCCCTTTCATGTCCTTGTAATCCCAAGAAATGCTTCAATATTTTCTTTCAAAAGCTGGCATAACTGCTTCTCTTCTTCATTCAAGAGGTTTCGGTTGATTTTCAGAGATCTGGATGGGAAAAACTAAATAGCCTGGTGGTTTTAGAGGTTGACTCAGCTGAGTGCACTTCCATCCAAGGTTGGATTTCATACTCTTTGACTAAGGTTTCGAGAGGAATGTTAGTGGAGGACTGGTTTTGAATGACATGGTTGATGACTTCATCTTCATCAAGATACTCCCCTCTAAGAATAGCATCTATGGTACACATAGGGGAAGTTTTATATAACTCATCTTCTTCATCCTCCAACCATATAGGGAGATCATGATCAATTGAAGGCTAGGCTGGAGGATATAACACTAGCTGTTTAGAAAAAATGCCATTTTTGATAGTCATGTTTCCGGCTTGACAACTAATATAAGCATCTGTAGTGGCTAACCAAGGTCTCCCTAAGATGAGAGGATAACCATTAAACTTGGTTTTTGGTTGCAGAACCAAGAAATCTATAGGATACTCCCAAGAGTCAATGGTAACTATAACATCCTCAACAATTCCCTCCGGAGTTACTGTGGATCGATCTGCAAGTTGTAGAACTGTTGTGGGTTTTCATCAAAGTCCCTTGGAGATTAAGTTTCAATATAGTTTCCTTAGTCATGAAATTGATAGCAGCCCCTAGATCAATCAGAGTGTTTGGGTACTATGACACCATCTATATGCACATCAACAACTGGACTACCAGGGTCCAGGTACTTTGGAAACATCACCTTCCTCGGCATTAGGTTAGATAGTTGTCCTACCACATTGATGGTGGGGGTATCTCTCTTCCTTCTCCCAGGTTTCTTGAAGCACTTTTCTTTGATAAGACTATTGTAGATAGGAACATCCTTAATGGCCTAGAGAAGTGGTATCTTTACACACAAATTTTCCAATTCTCCCAGGAGGTCAGTTTCCTTTAGGGTGTGCTAACTAGGGTGGATCAAGTGCTCAAGAAAAGGAGGTTGTTGGATTTGAGTGTTACCTTATTCATTTTCCTCCTCAACCTCTACAGGTGGAGATGGAGGATGGTTGTCTAGGAGTACTCTTTCCAACCTGATATTAACCTCCTTTATCTCCACAGCATAAGCTGGATAAGATGTTTCTCCACTAGGAGCCTGTTGTGCCTGTCTTTTGTTCGGGTTCGGATTGGATTGTGTAGGTAGTTTAGGTAGCCTAGGTGGAGAAACATGTGTAAGGTGAGGTTTAGGCTGGGGTGGAGGCATTAGAGCAGGTGGTTGATTTTGTTGAGGCCTCCACCCTTTGGATGGATTGTTCCACTGAGTTCGTTGTGGAACATACTATTGGAATGGTTGGTTGACTGGATAAGGATGATATGAAGTGTGGTAAGGCCAATTAGGAGGTGTAGACCAGGATGGGGGAGTGGGGGTGTACCAAGGTTGCATGGGTGCACTCTGATTGTTGTGGTAATAAGAGTAAGGTGCACCTTGCATACCTTGTTGATATAACCGAGGACCTTGAGGCCTTCTCTGGTTGATGAAACAGAGTTGCTCTGGCATTGTTTCCCCACCTTGATATACAACCTTAAGTCCAGATAAGGAGGGACACTTTTATGTGGCATTATTCTCTTCACAGACTAAGCAAACCTCTATGACATTCAATGGACATTCATTTCTTGGGTGCTTTAGGGTACATATAGGACAAAATATGCCCAGGGCTCTCTCTGCTACCTCTTGCTTCCTTTTGACCTACATTGTGTCGATTTTCAAATCAAATGTGTGCAGCATGTCACTCTTGAAGTCCTCTAACATGTTTCCAATCTCATGTTTTATGAAGGTGGAAGAGGAAGGGGTATTGGATGTACTTTGGCTAGTTCTTCTCTTCTTCCTAAATGCCCTATAATGGTTTTGGAAGACAATTTTGATTGTTTCATAGGGTTTTTAGTAGATATCTCCTCGTGATAGCATATTCAAGGTTTCTATCATCTCTTCTCTGATCCCTCGAAGAAGTACAAGTTTAAGTGAGTCGGGATCAAGAGTACAGTTGGCTCTCTTATAGTTCAATTGAAGCATCTCTTCATAGTCCTCTAAGGATTCATCCGACCCTAGAGTCATCCTAAATATCTCATCCTTAGTTTCCATGGACCTACAGTAGTCTTTGTATTTTCTGCTGAAGGTTCTTCCATTTGTACCCAGGTAATGATGCTATCCCCAGACAGACCCATGAACCAGTGTAAGGCTGCATCCTTAAGGGTGGATGGGAATAGCTTCAACTTCTTATCATCATAGGTGTAGTCATAAGTCCTACAAACAACAGAAAACTCAAACTTGAATGTTTCATGGTCCTTAGAGGTAAGTCCATAAAAGTGTGGAAGAGTTGAGGGGCTAATTTTCTTCATCTTAGTTTCCCCATATGCCTCTCTTATGGGAAAGGCTCTCTGGATCCCAGCCATGGTTAAGATATGTGAAGTAGGTCCCTCAGTTGAAACAAGGTCTTCTTCTTCTTCCCCAATATGATCCTCAAAATATTCAGAAGGCTCTCCTATAGGGGTTCACTCTCACTGCCACTAAAGAAGAGTGAAGGGTGGCCAGGAGGTGATGTGGGGGTTTTAGGTAAGGTTTGTCTTTGAGTATTCCTACTCCTATGAGGCATGAAAATCATATCTTTTTGTATTTTTTTTTAATATTTCTAAAATGAAATGAAAAGAAAAGAAAGTAGAAAATAATGCTAAAACATAATCAAAACATCTACTAGACACCTCCCCGACAACGGCGCAAAAAAGTGGTGAGCCCTGGTAATGCACCAAGAGTGCTACAATTTCCAAGGGCTTTCCTACTTTACTTTATCAACCCGACATTCGTACAAAATTAGAGGTGACATTGCTATATACACATCAGATGCATTATGTTCATGTCATCCTCTTCTACTTTACGAAAGGGTGCTATTTCTTAAAATATGCTAAAAACTGAAAAGTAAAATGCTAGAAGGAAATGACAGAAATGAAACTAACTTAATTTGCAGAAAGGAAATGACGAAATGAAACTAATTTAATGTGCAGAAAGGAAATGAAAAGAATGTAACTAATTTGATTTTCAAAAAAGGAAATGACTGAAAAGAAACTAAACTATATTGCTGAAAAGAAATGACAGGAATGAAACTAATTTAATTTGAAGAAAAGGAAATGACTGAAAAGAAACTAAACTATACTGTTGAAAATAAATGAAAGGAATGAAATTAATCTAATTTGCAGAAAATGAAATGACTGCAAAGAAACAAAACTAAGTTGCACCTAGCTAGGCCAATCGGCTAAACATAACCTACTTATCCTCTGATCTATTTACCATGCTATCATGCTTCTAACCATGCAACTATTCATGATAAACTACACTTGAAAAAGTGTGGCTTGCAGTTTGGGGGAAAACAGGCTAAAGATGCTAATGGAGGGATTGAATAGATGGGAAAAGGCTTAAAGGTGTGGAAAAATGGGTTTGAACCTTATTAGAACTTTATTATAGCGCAAAAATGTTTTGGAGCGGAATAATTTGAAAAGTGTGATGGCGGAGTTGTGACGAACGATAGAAATGTGAGATAAGATATCGCAATTGAAATATCGTAAAGTTGGAGAGATAGCGGAAGTGTTGTTCGGGAGCAGGAGCGAAATGCGATGAGGTAAAAACTGCAAAGTGTGAAGTGCGATGCGCCAAAAGTTGCGATTTGTGATTTGTGATGTGGTAAAATTTGCGAAGTGCGAAATTCATTGGGTGACGTGGAAGTAGGACCGACGACAGAGTACGAATAATATCACAATCGATGTCGGGAGCTGTAAGTGTTAAAGAAAGCAGTAAAAGGTTGTGAAATGCGATTACGAAATGCGATGTGACAGAGTTGTCGCAATCGGTGTTTGGAAGTGGTAAGTCTTAAAAAAAAATGGGAAAAAGGTTGCGAAATGCGATTGTGATGTGTGATGTGGCATAGTTATCGCAATCAACATTTGGAAGTGGTAAGTCTTAAAATAAAAAAGGAAAAGGTTGTGAAATGTGATTGTGATGTGCGATGAAATAGATTTATCGCAACCGGAGTTTGGAAGTGGTAAGTCTTAAAAGAAAACGGGAAGAGATCGCGAAGAGTGATTTGCAAAGTACGGTAGTGGGAGATTCAAGAAGCAAAGTCAGAGGTTGAGTTTTAATGGTTTTCAAGTGTTTTGTGTTAAAAGAGGTAAGGAAACCTTGACCAATAGAAACAAAGGAATAATTTGCGTTAAAGGGTTTAAGTGCTTTTAGGAAAAAAAGGTGAGTGTAGGAATGATAAGGTGGGAAGGAAAAAGAGGGAATGGAGGGTGTAACAACAATGCTCAGGTTGTGAATACAGAGATGGAAAATGAAGCTGGGAAGCACCACGGAGCTGCTCTGGGGTTTTAGCAATAATTCCTACAATCAACCTGCTAACTTATGCGCAAAGAAATAGACAAATGCGTAAAAATGTAGTGCAAAGGAAGACTAAAAAAGGGTAATGAAGCTCAACTTTTAATCTCAAAAATAGTGAACATAAATCAGTTTTTGGGTTTGTGGGAAGGTTTTCCCTCCTCGAGCTCTATTGACAGAGATGAGAAGGGGGTTTTGATAAAAAAAAAATTGGTTTTTTTCTCCTCTATTCCATTACTCACAAGAAAATGAAACCTACAATAGCACACTAAAAGAAAAACTAAACAACTTGAAACATAAACGAAATTATCAGGAGCGGAACTAATGAAATGACAGAAAGCAGAGAACAAATACAACAGAGAGGTTGCGGCACGTGGATTGGGCCCTAACCCACAAGCATAGATCTGTGAAACTTAAATGAGTAAAATGAAATCAGTCTGCTCATTTCATAAAAGAATAACCTCATACATTTATAAAAGTTTGATCACTGAGTAAAATAATAAAAAGTTCAATAGCTTGCAAAAAAATTATGACCCTTCCTAGCTCTAGCTTTGCTCTATTTATACTACAGGGTAGCTACCAACATCTCCCTAGAAAATAGTGATTGAGTCCACTTGAATCCAAGTAAAAGATCGAGTTGCTTGGCTGCCTCTGGAACTCAAATTGCTGGAGAGAATATTTGGGGTGATTGAGTCCACTTGACTCCAAGTAAACAAAGATTGAGTGCACTCCTCTTTGAGTTGCTTGGCTACCTCTGGAACTCAAATTTCTAGACAGAATATTTGGGGTGATTGAGTCCACTTGACTCCAAGTAAACAATTATTGAGTTTCTTGGTTGCCTCTGAAACTCAAATTGTTGTCTCCTCCGAGTCTTTATGATAAATTTCTTATAAAAATGCTTAATAATTCATGATTTTCTGCACTCAACCTCATATTAGGCACTCAGAGTATATTAGCCTTAATCACCACCTATACATCATAAAACCTAATAATAATAAAAATGAAAGAAAAATATATCTAAGAAGGAAAAAAGGTGACCATTAACCCCTCCAATTATGTCTAATGATGGAGCTCATCAGATGTCACACCAGAGGTACTGATAGCACTAGTTTCAGTAGAACGATGTCACCTTCACCGACTAGAAATGACTTCCGGTGGTAAAGGTGGTTTAAGTGCTATTCTACGCAAATGACGAGGAAAGGGATGTTCTTCTTCAATGATGACTGATTTATTTTATGACAAAAAACAAATAAACAAAAATAAAATGGTAATTCTAGGAAAAAGGTTTGCCAAGTAATTGTGAATTGCAGAATACCTCTTGGCGAGCCAAGAAGTACGGGTAAGAAATCTCCTCGAATGTTGTGTTCAGTGTATCAAAAGTTACAAGGTGGCCAAATCGGTTACCTATGGATGGATAGCAACCTAACGTTGTCCTCCCAAATATACCCGAAGATACATGGAGGCCCAAGTCCGTATTAAGACTGTCTAATGCGAAATTGCACAGTGAGAGCAACCCCTTATACTTTTTGTACTAGAAAGCAACCCTATATACCCAAAGGTACATGGAAAAGCTCTGATATACTTACATACGTGGATTGAGGTATCACACTCAGAATGTATCGCAAACAAGTTAGCGACAGCTGCTATGTTTAACGACGCCGGAACACTTCTCTAGCCTAGACCTTCTAAATGTTATCGTTAATGTTCCAATACTTTCTTAGGTAAATTGATATAAATTTTATGTTGATCTTGTTTAGAAGTTTTTCTTTGAGGTTCACCATATGTTGTGATGGAAATTCCTAAAAATTCAACCTAAATGATAAGAAAACTTTTCAATTTAACTTTTTCAATGAAAATCCTAGCTACTAAGGGAAAGAACAATCAGTTTTAGAGCAAACAACAAAGAGCACAAGCTAAATGCAGCTTTCCTAACTTGTTCCTATGCAACACATACAATTCACTATATGCACATGCATGTTTTTCTTTTCAGCTCCCTTAATTTGAATGCAAGAAGGAAACTATATGCATCAAATTAATAAAACAAGTGTTTTCTTCTTTGAGAAACGAGGAATTTAAAAAAAAAAATCTCTTTTAGGAAAAATGAAGAATGGAACTACAATTTTTCCTATAGGAAATGAGGAATGAAACAAAAATTTCATTTATGAAAACAAATGGATCTAATGCAGAAATAAAATACTTTGAATTTGATTTGCCAATGATAAAGAAACAAAACTAAAGAGACATTGAACAAATTTACTTTTCAAAGGAGGAAGAATCAGGAAATTTTATTGGTCTCTAAGAGGTATCATACAGTTGAGAATACAACAAAAAAATGGCTGAGAATGATAGAAATGAAAAATTTGAATGGAATTTGGCTGGCTAAGGGGACAACATAGTCTCTAAGGGGAGACAGTGCATTGCAGTGCACCCTTGAGTGGGAGACAGTGCACTGCAGTGCATTGTGTCTTGACCAACAATGCATTGGGTGCAGCAGGGATTGAAAAGACAAGCTACATAACATACTTATAATGCAATTATTTCATTCAAATGTCTAATAACTGAAAGTAGATGCTACTGATGAGGACAAAGGAAAAAAACCCCAGGAATGGGAGGATAATCCCTCGTGGAGTCTCCAATTTGTTATGCGGAATTGTGATCTACGGATAAACCAAATTCCCTAAGTGTGGTGCTAGTCACTTAGAAAAACAGAGGAAATAATTACTATCACTTTCTATAAAATAAGCAGATATACATAATGGTGAAATAGCCTACCTATGATTCAAGCCCTTCTCCTTCTCCTTCTGTCATTTTTGTCGTCGCTCTCAATCCAACCCAAAACTTCAGATCGTTTCCTGTAATCACAAACATTGAACATCAAACATGCAATATACAAATATCTACTTATATTAATCAAATTGATTAGAGATGAAATATATATATCATTCAAGAATCCATTGCACAAGAAATAAAGACATATATATGGGAAAATGAACAACAATCTTTATTAAAGAGTATAAGGGGGAGGTTACAACCAATGATCGATTTTCTGCCACCAGCTCCAGCTTCATCTCAGCCTCATAAAATCCAACATCATACCAGCAACATATCATTACTTTCACTCTCTGAAATGAGAATCCAACATCATAACTTTACCAAATTTCTCCCTTCCCTAGCACTAGAATGAGTGCTCAATTTATATGGAAACTGATGGTATTTTCTCAATGAATGACTTTCTAAAAATAGGAAATACATGTTCCCAAGATCAGAGGTGTTAGATGGACACTTGGATTCGAAGTTTGACACATATGGACTCTTCTAGAAGGCACTGGCGGTGTGGATATTCCCAGAACAATGAGAATTTTTCTCCCAGTTTTCCAACGCACTCTTGAATTTCAGGAAGTGCATTGCAGTGCACCCTTGAATGGAGTTTCTTGCATTGCAACACAGTTAGTCTCTTTATAGGCTACGTTTGTGGGTCAATAAGTGATATAAAATATACTTCAAACCTTGGAAATATCACAATAGAAGCCATGAATGAATTATTCTTCTCTTAGAGCATATAGCAACTGAAATATGAGGGGATGATAGACCCTATTTCATTGGTCTTGGGATGATGTCCTGTTTGACTAGGTCATGGGGGATGATGCCCAAATTGACCTATAAAATACAGGTCTAATTATGTTATAGGTGCAGGTTACATGTTACATGTTAGTGCAGTTAGATATAGGTACAAGTTAGTGTATTTGGATATAGGTACAAGAAAAGGGTTCATCATTGGGTAAGAGCTTGTGCATTTGATTTGAATGGTATTTATAAATAAACACATTTGAATGTTCTTCTGTTGGGACCATATATTATGCTATTGGGTATGGACTGGTTGTATCTTCTCATGACTAAGGTAGAATGCTATGATAAGGCTATTAAGTGCTTGAATGATAATGATGAACAAAGAGTCTTATAAGGTAAGAAGTGTAGGTTTTAACCTTGAACATAAATTATCTACAAATGAATTATTAAAGACAGAAAATAAACAATAGTGAGAGCATAAAACATAAAACATATATACACAGATATTTTTCCCCTGGATCCCAAATCGGGACTACTAGCTTGATTTTTCTTTATATTCCTTTTAGTGTTACAACACATATATATACATGTCGAAGAATTCATAAACGCTAATCCATTAACCCTGGATTAGTACATAACCGTAGTTCCCTTGACCAAATCTACAAAATACCAGGTGTTGAAAACCATCATGCCCAAAAACCATGTGCAAACCCATGCACAAAACCATAAGCGAGACCGCCCACCGAAAAATAAGCAAAAAAAAATTTCCCAAGGCGCTGCCCCAGACTAATCATGGAAATAATATAACATATACCCAATAAGAAGAAGGAAATTCTAGTCAAAATGGTCACAACTATGCAGGCAAAGCGCAGTCGTAGGAAAGGGTGTGTGTTATTTGCACTGCATATTTCCAATGATAAAGGTAAGGATGTTGAGGATGCTGAGGTATTAATTAGGTACCCAGTTCTACAGCAATTTCAAGATGTGTTTCCAACAGATTTTTCAGAGTTTCCACCTCATAGGGAAGTGAAATTTTCTATTGAGTTTGTACCAGGGGCAACACCAACATCAAAGGCACCATACATGATGAGAACACCAGAGCTAGTGGAATTAAAGTTGCAGTTGAAGGAAATGCTTGACAAGGGGTACATTAGGAAAATTGAGATTCTGTGGGGTGCATTGATATTTTTGTGAAGAAAAAGTATGGTATCCCAGGTTATGCATTGATTATAGGTACTTGAACAAGGTGATCATAAAGAATATATATTCGTTGTTGAGGATTGATGACTTGTTTGATTATTTGAAGGGCGCATCAATGTTCTTAAATATTGATTTTAGATCATGATACCATAAGGTACACATCAAAGAAGATGATATTTACAAGACAAATTTCAGGACCAGGTAAGGGAATTATGAGTTTTTCAGTAGTTCCTTTCGATTTGACTAATGCTCCAGCTACTTTTATGTGCTTGATGGATAGCGTATTGCATCCTTATCTGGATAAGTTTTTTATTGTATTCATTGATGATATATTGATAAATTCTAAGAATGAGGAAGAGCATGTCAAACATTTAGCAGCAGTCTTGAGATTACTAAGAGAGCCTCATTTGTATGCCAATTTTATCAAATCCATTTTATTTCAGACATAGGTATATTACTTAGGGCATAATGTCTCCAAGGAAGGCATAACAATGGAAGTGGAAAGGATAAAATTTATCATGGAATGGAAAACTCCTAGGAATGTGGATGAGGTAAGGTCATTTATGGGGTTAGCAGGTTATTGCAAGAGGTTTATTAGGAAATTTTCATATTACGTCATTGCAAAGGAAAGGCAATAAATTTGAATGGACAGAGGAATGCATAATCGTTTTGATCAGTTGAAACAACTGTTGAAAAATGCTCTAGTTTTAATGATTGTAGATTCAGATAAAGAGTTTGTAGTGTGCATATATTCTTGCAAGAGAGGACTTGGTGGAGTCCTTATGTAGGAAGGACATGTAGTATGTTATGAGTCATGAAAAATTAATGAGAATGAGCACAATTATCCGACACATGATCTTGAGTTGGCAGCGATCATTCATGCATTGAAGATGTGGAGGCGCTATCTTCTTGGAAGGAGGTTTGTATTGATGAGTGATAAAGGTGGATTGAGGTATCTATTTGTCCAACCGAATTTGAATGCCATACAAGTGATATGGTTGGCCATGATCATTTATTTCAAGTTTGATATCAGGTACATTAAAGGTAAAGAGAAAATGGTTGCAGATGCTCTTAGCAGGCAGATACGAGTAAATCACATAACATATATGAGTTCTTATGGGACAGATCTATAGGATCAGATCTTACAGGTAGGTCAATAGGATGACAGGTATAGGGAGCTTAGGCACATGTTACAACAAGGTACAAGGGATCCGAATGTGTACTATCATCTCACAATAAATGGATTGGTCAAGTTTAGGGACATGATGTATGTGTCAGATGACAGTGAGCTGAAGAAGCCTATCTTGAGGGAATTTCATGCTAATCCGTATTCAGGTCACCCAATATATCAGAAAACATTGACAAGTGTGAAGAGATTTTATTATTGGCCTAAACTAAAAAATGAAATGGAAATTTTTGTGGCTAAATGATTGGATTCTTAAAAAGTAAAAGCAAAGTGTAAGCATCCTGATGGATTAATACTATCGATTTTGATTCCAGAGTGGAAATGGGAGGTCATTTCCATTGATTTCATTACAAGGTTTTCAAGGACATCTAGAAAAAATGATTATGTTATGGTTTTGGTGGACAGGTCAACAAAGGTAGCACACTTAATTCCAGTGAAATATACGTATTAATCTAGTGACATGACACATGTATTCGTCAGAGATGTGGTGAGGTTTCATGGTGTACTGAAGAATATTGTGTCAAACAGGGATGCTATGTTCACTTCTAGGTTCTGGAAAGAGTTATTTGCAGGTTTGGGTAAAAAGTTGGCCTTCAACACAACTTATCATCCATAGACAGATGGTTAAATAGAGAGGGTCAGCAGGATTTTTGAGGACATGTTGAGGATGTATGTGATGCATCAACAACTAAAGTGGGAAGAATATATACCTCTAGTTGAGTTTGCTTACCACAATGGGTTTCAAGAGTCTTTGAGGTTGAATTTGTTTGAGGTACTCTATGGGCGTAGCTATAATACTCCTATTATTTGGAGTGATATAGTTAACATGGCATTGACTGGACCATACATGTTGGTAGAGATGGAACAAGAAATGAAGGTCATCAAGAAAAATCTAAAAAAAACATAGCTTAGGCAGAAAATTTAAGCAAATCATAATAGGATGATTAAGGAGTTTCAGGTTGGGGAACATGTGTACTTGCGCATCAAGCCCAAGAAAATATCCTTAAGGATTGGATCATGCGCCAAGGTGGCACCTCGATATTGTGGTCCTTTCAAGATTATTGAAACGATTGGCCTAGTAGCCTACCGATTTGTACTGCCTCTGAAAATAAAAATCCATGATGTTTTCCATGTGTCATATCTTAAGAGTATGTTAAATATGCTAATCATGTCATTTATTGGTCTGTATTGTAGGTGAATCTAGAAGGAGAATTCCAGCTGGAACCTCAGTGCATTTTGCAAAGAAAGGTGCTCATACTATGAAACCGAGCAATCGAGTAGGTTAAAGTGCAGTGGAATCACTTTGGGCTCAATGAAGCTACATGGGAGATGGATGACCAGATGCAGGCTATGTATCTTTCTCTATTCATTGGTTGATCGAATGTTTTTGGCATATTTTTTGGTGAGATGTTTGGGTACATGTGTATATATGTATATGGATGTAAATACCACCATGATTTGTGTTCTAAAGCTCCAATAAGTGGTATGGTTGTCATGTTTTTATGTTGTCATGATTATTATGCGGTTTTCTTTCAACAGGATGTTCAGTGTAAAAAATGCAAACAGCTAAGTTATAAATCTCCATGGGCAGTATGTTTTGATTTCAACGGTCCTCCTGGTTGTAGGTTTCATTAAACACCCAGGATGATGCTCCCCCAAGGGGGAGGGTTCTGTAATAGCCTTCGTAAAAAATCCATGTAATAAAGTTACTAAAGGAAAAATAATAACCATGGTCATGGGACACGTCTTCCAAGTTGAATGTTGGGAAAAAACATAGTGACGAGATTACTTGTGATTAATTAATGGCTATGGAAATTGGAAAAGGAAATGAAAAAGGCTTTGGAAAGGTAAAGTGGAATTTATTGACATTTTATTTATGAAAATAATGGAAATTAAGAGAAAAATAAGGTGAAAGGTCATAGGTTGCACGTGAGGAGAAAATTGAAGGAAAATAATGGAAAATGAAGAAAATAGAGGCCTCAATAATAAAAAGGATTATGAGTATCAATTCAGATTTATTTATTTTTTTCTTAGTTCAGTTCAGTTTTGAAGCTCTCATTCTATTCTCTCTCTCTCATACTCTTCGACAATTAGAGTTTTCTTGGAGCTCTTTTGGACGAGTGTGGAATACTTGGGATTTGGAGCAAGAATACAAAGGAAGAGTATGAAAGCGCAAGAGGGCATCAAGATCAACAACTACAATGGGTTTTTCTTGAAGGTATTGAGTTGCATGTATAATTTCCTTGCCAGCTTTTGCATGCATGTGGTATCTTGGTTATGATTTTTCATTGGCATGGAGGATTTCCTAGATCGACAGTGGTTTTTCCAAGCCTTTCCATTTCCTAGATAGCCATGGTGTTGTGGGTTTTATCTTTGTTTTCTGATTGGTTCTCATGCTAATTTGGATGTGGCTTGAGTTATTAGTTCCTGGAACCCTTGGTTGGAAAAACGCTCTAGAAGCCCTGTAACAACTTGGGTTAAGTTACTAGTCCTAGAAGCCTTGGTTGAAAAAACACTCTTGAAGCCCTTAGTGGGTTGAGTTATTCGTCCTAGAAGCCCTATTGGGACAAATGCTCTGGAAGCCCGATGACAATTGTGGGTTGGGTTACTAGTCCTAGAATCCTTGGTTGGAACAAACAATTTGGAGCCTTTGATGGTTTGGGTAGAGACCGATCTATTGATGGTTAGTTATATCTGACTGTGAGGTGGAATCATTGGTTGAGGGTTGAGGCGGTTTGGCCTCTGGAAGCCCTGGTTTGGTTTATTCCATGAGATCCCACATTCATGCTTGGAATATGGCACAAGGGTGATTGGATGAAAGAAATATTTGGTTCAATCCAATCTATGGTCGGGTGGAACGTGGAAGTCCAGACCTGGTTGCATTTTTCATATGTTAATAAGAGATATTTCCCACTCGTATTTGATGGGTAGATATACTTGTTCATATGTGGTTTTTATAGTTTATATATCCCTGTTATTTCTATTGGTTATATGTTGGTTACGAACATGTTTTATGACAGACTTGATGTATGGCTCTCATCATGTCTTTATTACCAAATGAATGAACAATGAATGTATGAAACTATTGTGATAAGGCATCAATGGTTCCTTACGAATCTCAGATAAGTATGAGCCCCTATGCTGAGAAATGTTGTTATGACATGTAGATTACATATTTGTGATATGTTTGATGAAATGCTTGGCATGGTTAGTAGGGGTTAGATCAAGTACTTGTACAAATGATTGAATAAATAACATCATTCCATTATTATTATTTATTTATGGAAGTTTCATGAAGTTATTAAAAGTGGATTGAGACCTAGCCCTGAAAAAGTGGCTCGGAATCTGGGGTCGATGGCTCAGATCTACCTGAAAAATTCCACAGTCGTTGGCATGCCTTGTTGTGGGAGCGACTAGAAGGCCTCATTCACATGCATGGCTTGTAATGGGAGTGAGCAAGGGTCTAGTTCATCAAAACGATAAGTTGTCTCAAGGGTTGGTCACCTAGAAGGGTTGGCTGGCTCCTAAAGGTTCTGTAGCATCCGTGGAAGGTCAGATTGGTATTTTCATGTCGGTTCCACTTCCTTAACTGTACTTGGGAATTTGAATCATACCATAGTAACTCTTCCTCACATGTTTACCTCGGTGGACAGGTTAGCTTGGGTATATATAGGAGGAGGTGTGTTACACTTTGGATTTGGAGAAAGAAGGAAAAGGAAAAGTAGGAAAGCACAAGGGAAAAACATTATTAGAAGCTACAATGAGTTTACTTTGCAGGTAATTACTTGCATGTATGATTTCCTTGCTATTTTTTGGATCCATGGCATATGCATGTGATTGCTTGGTTATGATCAGTCATTGGCATGGAGGATTGCATGGATTGACAATGGTTTTTCCTAGCCTTTCCATTTTCTGGATAACCATGGTGTTCTGGGTTTTCCCTTTTATTTTATTGATTTTCATGTGCTTATCATTGTGGGTTGAGTTTCTAGTTCCTGGAAGTCTTGGTCGGACAAAAGCAATTGATTTGTAGAAGGATTCAGTATCTTTCTTTAGCATATCACATGATGAGATTGAATCCATTGGTATACATATTGTTTGTATAATTTCCACATGGTATCAAAGAGAAGGAAATCACTATAGTGGAGAATAAATTGAGTTTGTGTTGAATTGCATTCGAATTTGCAAAACTATTCTTTGGTGCGATAGGCGGATCAAGATCAAGATGGCTTTCAGTGGCTTGAGATTGGAATATTCACTCAAGGGAATTTCTAATTATATTTCATGGAAAGACAGGATGGAGGTAGTTCTGGAGGACAACGGGTTGAAATAATTCATTGATAATGACATTCCCAAACCCACAGCAGTAGATGCCGCAATTCTTGATGCTTGGCAAAAGAAGGTTGCAAAGGCGAGGAGGATCTTATTGGAGGGAGTAAGAGACCACATTGTCTCAAGTATCCATGGAAAAGTGATTCCATATGCAATGTGGAAGGCTTTGACAAATATGTTTCAGAGTATCAATGACCACAAAAAATTGGCACTGAAGGAAAATCTCATGAAAATCAAAATGGAGAAAGGTGACATTATTCGAAATATTTAACCAAGTTTTTCCAATGTCAAGATGAGATTGGGAGTGTCGGAATTACTGTAGCGGATGATGACTTGTTGAGCCTAGCTCTTCTAGGCCTTCCCAAGATTTGGAATAGTTATAAAGACTTTGTCAATGGGAGGGAGAAGCTACCAGATTGGGAGCGACTTTGGTCAGATTTGGTGCAAGAAGAATTCAGGCGGAATACCAGGGATGGATCCTCATCTAGGACAGATGATGAGGAAAATTTTTCCTTGGTTGGAAAGGAAAAGAAGGGGAAGGGAAAGAAATCATATTCAAAATCTGAGACTATTGAAGAAGGCAATAAGCATGACATGTCCAGAGTGAAATGTTTTCACTATCACGAGCATGGACATTATGCCACTAATTGTCCATAGAAGAAGAAGAACAAGAAGGCTTCAAGATCTGTAGTTGGTGAGGCTTTGGCCTCGCAATTTGATTTGGACTTCTCGCTCATCCAATGCATGGTGTCTAGTGCGATGGGATCAATGTGGTACTGTGATAGTGGTGCATCTTTCTACATGATGGGAGACAAAGAACTTTTCAGTAGCTTGGAGGAGAAATATCTCCAAATGCATATCGAAATGGGTGATGACAGGAGGTACAACTCTACCGGGATTGGTACTGTTACCTTCCAGAGATAGTCAGGTAAACCATTCTTATTAAAAGATGTAATGAAAGTACTAGGCTTGAAAATAATTTAGTTTCAGTTGAAATGTTGGAGGATAGAGGTTATGATGTGGTTTTCAGTGAAGGGAAAACATTCCTTCGTCACAAATCCACAGGACAAGCCAAGAAGATTTGGATTCATGTGAAGGATATCTACAAACTTGATGTAGATGGATGCGCAACATTGATGGGTAATGCAAACAAAGTGGTAAGCCGAGATAAGGGTGATTTATGGCACAGGTTATTGGGCCATCTACACCACGGAGCCTTGAAGGTCATGCAACATATTTCTACAGGAATTCCCAAGCATACTCTTGGGTAGATAGACACATGCAAGGGATGTACCATGGAGAAGTATGCAAAGGCCACTTTTCACAAGAAGGAGAACCGAGCAGCAGAAATCCTTAAGAGTGTTCACTTATACGTGTGTGGACCATTCTCTACAGCTTCGACAACAAAGCATAGGTATTATGTGATATTTGTTGATGATTTTTCTAGAAATTGTTGGATCTACTTCATGTAGAAGAAAGATCATACGTTCTCAAAATTTTGTGAGTTCAAAGCACTGGTGGAGAAAGATACAGGGAAGCATGTGAAGGCTCATAGGAGCGACAATTGTGGTGAGTACATCTCCAATGAATTCAATAAATTTTTTAGCAAAGAAGGAATTCAGAGATAGTTGATTTCACCTCATAACCCACAATAGAATGGGGTCATATAAATAAAGAATAGAACAATTGTGGGTGCAACATGAGCGATGTTGCATGATCAAGGCCTACTGTTGCATTTGTGGGCAGAGGCATGCAACACAACAGTATTTGTGCAGAACCGTAGTTCTCATCATATACTTGGCATGACTACACCATAGGAGGCTTTTTCTGGTAAGAAACCCAATGTTTCATATTTTAAAATTTTTGGCTTATTTGTCTATTGCCAGTGACCAAATATTCCAAGAAGAGGCTAGAACCAACAGCTGAAATTGGAATATTTTTGGGGTACACTGATACTCCCCACAACTATCGGTTTTATTTTCCAAACAACAGGATGGCTGTTGTGAGACGAGATATAAAATTTGATGAGGAAAAATCCATGTGATTTCCCCTTGAGAGGGAGCTTGATTTGCATGCAGATGAGGAACTCTTGGTTCCAAAGGATGAACCTCAAGATATGGAGTAGCCACACACAGAGGATCATGGAGTGGAAGAAAACACTCATGTAGAGCCATCCACCAGAAATGGTAGAAGGCGCACCACTGAAGCTGATAGATCAAGACTTGATGCACCTGAACATGTAGGAGCACCTAGTTCACTGCGAAGACAGAGATAGTCTGTAGAAAAGTTTACTAGATACATGGATCTTATGAGCAAGTGTATTGTGACAAAACCATCCTCCTTTGAGGAAGAAATGTAGCAACCAATTTGGGTTGATGCCATGGTTGAGGATTATGACTCCATCGTCAAGAATAATGCATGGGAAGTTGTCCCAAGACCAGTCAGAAAATTAGTGGTTGGATCTAACTGGATCTATGAGGTGAAGTAGGCAGCAAATGGGAGTGTGGATAAGTAAAAGTTTATATTTGTAGCCTAGGGATTCTCACAAGTTGAGGGGATTGACTATGAGGATACTTTTTCACCAGTTGCGAGATACTCATCGATTAGATCTATCCTTGCACTTTCAGTGTAAATGGGATGGCAGATACATTAGATGAATGTGAAGACTGTGTTTCTTAATCATGGAGTTATTGAGGAATAAGTGTCCATGGAGCATCCAGATGGTTTTGAGACCTTTGACAGTGAGTCTCGTGTGTGAAGACTCAAGAGAGCACTGTATGGGCTGAAGCAAGCACCTCGTGATTGACACACAAGGATTGACAGCTATTTCACTGGGTTGGGATTCACGAAGAGTGAAGTGAATGTGAACCTGTACTAGACTGTGGTTGATGGTAAGATCTTGATTACTGTACTTTATGTTTATGATCTAATTTTGACAGGTCATGAGCAGCTGATAACTTCTTGCAAAGAGGATCTTGGAAGAGAGTTTGAGATGAAGGACATGGGACTCCTTCATTATTTCCTTGGTTTGGAGATGTGGCAATGTCATGGTGAGCTATTTGTATCTCAAGGAAAGTATTCCAAAGATATTCTCAGTAAGTTTCACATGAAGAGCTGTAAACCCATGGAGACTCTTCTTCCAGGAAACTGTAGGAAGGAGGATGCTACTTCAGGTGAGGTAGTGGACGTTATTATTTACGGGCAACTTGTGGGTTCACTTATGCACCTGGTGAACACCAGACCAGACATTTGCTACGCATTTAACCAACTGAGTCAAGCTATGGTTAAGTTGACCAAGATATTTTGGAAGGCGGGGAAGCATGTCTTGAGATATATCAGGGGCACTACAGAGTATGGATTATGATATAGATATACAGAGGGAGTGAAGCTTCAAGGCTTCACTGATGCAGATTGGACAGGAAGTCCATCAAACAGAAAGATCACATCAGGAGGGATCTTCAGAATAGGATCAACAACAATTTCTTGGTACAATAGGAAGCAGATATCTGTGTCACTCAAATTAGGCGAGGTAGAGTACATGGCAGGCAATCAGGCTGCATGTGAGGCCATCTAGATGAGGAAGATTCTTGTTGGTTTGTTTTTTCATCAGATGGATCTGACGGTGATACATTATGATAACCAGAGTTGAATTAAACTCTCGGTTAATACGGTATTCCATGATAGGTCCAAGAATATAAACATCTGGTACCACCATCACAGAGATTGTGTTCAGAGGCACATTATGTTACTTAAGTACATTCCCACGGAAGATCAGAATGCAGATATTCTGATGAAGGCGCTCGCTAGGAGAAAATTCGAATACCACAGAGGCATGATTAGGGTAGTTGATAATCCCTTTCTTGTTGAGAGAGAGCGTTGAAAATTCAACAAGAAATGTGCGTCTAATTTAATTTTCCCTTAATTAAATTGGACAATAAAATGTAATCTTATCTCATAATCACTTATAATAGTTAACTGAGCGTGATAAACTCAGTTAGCTCATGAATTTCAAGTTGAGGATGGTTGGTGATGCATGCATAGTGATTCTATTAGTTATTGAGTCCAAGTAGCAGTTAGTGCATTAGTTTAATGTATGAGAAATGTTAAACACCATGTTAAACACACACATGGTGTATGAGAAAGATAAACACACACACACAATGAAAATCAACACACAATGAATGATAAGCGTGTAGCTCACTTATTTTCCATTATACAAAGATGTACATTTATAGTACAATGGTGTGACTCTTGGTTTCATATTCCAAGGTCACTTGGAATCCATTGTGACTTTTCGCATTCCACACCTACCCATGTAGGATTAGGTGTTCCAACATCCCCCCTTAATCCGAAGGGGTATGTGTGAGTCCAAGAAAAGAGTTGTAATACAAATCTGCAAAGTATACATGGCAGCACTTGGGCTGAATCAACTCTCTGAAATGTTGGAAAAAAGAGGTGGTTTAAGGATTACCACCAACACTGGAACGCAAAACTTGTTGCAGTTCCCGAAACTCTTCCAAAACTGGCAAGAAGCTGAAGGCTTCTGCTAGAGGAATTGTCCCTCATAAAAAAGGGAGACCTTCAACCTAAAAGAAGGGAGTTCTACTACCTGTGATGGTTTTAGGATTACCAACAACTCTGGAATGCTTGAAGCATTTCCTGGAACTCAACCAAAGCTGGCAAGAAGCTGAAGGCTTCTGCTAGAGGAAGTGTTCCTCATATATGAAAGGGAGACCTTCGACCTAAAAGAAGGGAGGCCTACTACCTGTGATGGTTTTGGGTTATCCACCAACCAAAGATGATGGTTTAAGTTTGTCCACCAACCGAAGGCATGCTCATGGGCATCCGTGTCTCTGGCTACATCTCTGAATCTGGAATGACAAATTGTGGCTCAGGCTCGCTTGAACTGCTGTGTCTCTGGCTACAACTCTAAACATGGAATGAGAGATTGTGGCTCAGGCTCGCTTGATCTGATGTCGAAGCTTGTACATGACCACCATTTTCCCCCCTATCAGGGACAAGGTGAGATGATAGCGAAAATTCGACTGCAAGTTTTCTCAATATCTGTGAACAAGTTCTGACATGTGTCTTAAACATCTTCTTGGCTATTGATGCCCATTCCTAAGAAGCGATCCATCCAAGATGAATCTTTGTTCTTGCAGGAGGATTTTTTCTAAAGCATCTGTTTGAAGAATGGGTGTGCTGACCACAATGCTTGCATGGATGAAGATCAAAACAATGATCTTTCATATGGGCAACTCGATCACAATGTTGGCATTTTACAATCTGCTGTTGTGGAAGTGGAGCAGGATCTGGAACAGTTGCAGGTGAACTGTCATATAGGAATCCGGCACTCTGAAATATGATGGGCTTGGTGTAGTCTGGAATATGAAAGGACACATCCTTGTCATATCCACACTTTCTACCGTATCGAACTCCACAAGCTCTTCCCAAGGTCTCAACATGACAAAGGTTTGAGGAAGGCAAAGCTGAAACTGTATCCGTACGTACATCTGCTCTAGTACAAGGAACTGAATGTGGATCAACTACAAATTTATCTTCTTTCTTCTGATGAGAGTCCTTCACAATCTTTTGAACAGAAATGGGTTTAGAATGGTGACTCTTTTGCTGAAGTTCGTCTTGTTGGAGCTGAGATTCCAACTGCAAAAACTCAATCTTTTCTTGTGCATCTAGCAAACAACTTTGAATGTTACAAAGAGAATTCTTGATCATTTTTATCATATCATCAACATTGGAATGAATGATGCTATTCAATGAGGCATGGGGGAAATTTTTAAAAAATTAAAAGGTCGAAAATTTGAAAGGGAGTCGATTTTTTTTTTTTATTGAAGGCGACCTTGAGGGCCGAGGGAGTCTGGTAGAGGGGGAGGGCGTATTGCGGGTTGATTGTGGTGGGGATGTGTTGCAGAGTCCAAGGGAAAAGAGCATAGAGGGGGGTCGACAGGCCTAGGGTTTGAATTTAATTTTTTTTATTTTTTTATTTTTGTTATTATGTTTTTTATTTTTAATTTTTTAATTTAAAACAGCAGAGAGCAGTGAAAGAGTAGAAATTTCACAAATGTGGCAGAAAAGAGAGAGTATTTTTCTTCCAGCAGCAGAATATTGGATAAATGCAGAATTAGATATTTGCAGAAAACTCAAAAATATTTCAGTGAAAAATTAGAAATATTTCTAGTAGCCCAGCAGCAGGAAAATGGACTTTAAAAATGCATAATTCTTCCCGAAAATTTCAGTAGAAAACCCAGAAATTTGTAGAAATTTTTCAATGAAAAACTTAGAAATTTTTCTTTCAGAAACCCTTTTTAAACAGTGTTCCAGCAGCTCTTCAAAATGTAGAATTTAATAGTTAGAAATTGCAGGAAAAATGAGTAGTGAGAAAACCTTCAGATGCACAATGCTGCTTTTCTTCAGAACCAATCCTGCTCTTCTTCAAAACACCTTTCTAATTGTGGCAAAATGACTGCTGCAGAAATTCTCTAAATGATGCAAAAATGCCAAGAATTTTTCAGATATGCATAGGCCATAAACACAAATGGCTCACTAAATTTGGATCAGGGCCAACAATCGCCCGCTCTGATACCATGTTAAACACACACATGGTGTATGAGAAAGATAAACACACACACATAATGAAAATCAACACACAATGAATGATAAGCGTGTAGCTCACTTATTTTCCATTATACAAAGATGTACATTTATAGTACAATGGTGTGACTCTTGGTTTCATATTCCAAGGTCACTTGGACTCCATTGTGACTTTTCACATTCCACACCAACCCATGGAGGATTAGGTGTTCCAACAAGAAATCAGTTAACGCAATTAATTGAGTTAAAATCACTTTAACTAGTTGTAATTGTTTGTTGCACTAGTGATATGTCAAGTGAATTAAATCAGATTTAATTCACATGCAGTGATCTGTCATGTAACTGATGATTTACTAGTAATAGCTGCATGTATGTCAGTTTTAGTGGAGACCCATTTGAGACAAATATTAAAGGGATGTTAACTGTCAGTTATATTATTAGTAGGTTTCCCGCATGTAGTAAAACACCCATAGCATTTCCCATGAGGATTACTCAGTTTTGGAAGACTGAATTTCCTAAATAATAGGGATTGCATTCCACATGAATTGTGCAAGCAAGGCAGACTGAGAAGAGGCTGAAAATTGGCTAAGTGTTGGTCGATTTTGTCTGGATCAGTGTGAGACAGTTGTGAGAGTGCATTGTAATTGTTTCATGATTCCTTGGTGAATACAATAGAAGATAGATGGGTTTTGAGCAGCAATCTTTCCCCGAGAAAATATAAGTTTTGTGGTTTGATTTTCTTCTTTCTTTACTTATTGTGATTGGTGGTCGTGTTTATTTCCGAAATTGATTTGTAGAAATATTCGGTATCTTGCTTTAGCATATCGCATTATCGGATTGAATCCGTTGGTATACATATTTTTTGTATAATTTCTACAGGAAGCTGGGTTGGAAAAAACACTCTAGAGCCCTGGAAAACTATGATAGAGATCGATCAGATGATGGTTATTCATGTTCGACATTGAGGTGGAATCATTGGTTGAGGGTTGAGGCAGTTGGCTTTTGGAAGCCCTGGTTTCGTTTTGTTTGGTTTGTTCCATGAGATCCCACATTCATTATTGGAATATGGCATGAGGGTGATTGGATGAAAGAGATATTTGGTTCAACCAAATCTATGGTCGGGTGGTATGAGGAAGTCCCTGGCTTGGTTGCATTTTTCCTATGTTATTAATATCTCTTTTCCTCTTGTATTTTATGGTTAAATGTACTTGTTATTATTGTTCTTTAATGGTTGTTCTATCATTGATATTTCTCTGGTTATATGCTATTTATAAGCATGGTTTATGAAAAATTTGAGTTATGTATCTCATCATGTTTTAGTTAGTAAATGAGATGATAATGCATACATGACCTAATAGATGACATTACATCTATTATGAGAGGGAATCATACCTTCTTGACGATTCTCAAATAAGTATGAGATCCCTATGTTCATATGTATAATTATGACCTATACATTACATGTTCATGATGTGTTTGATGAAATGCCTGTCATGGTTAGGCCTTGTTAGGTCAAGTTTGAGTCTAATATTTGTATGGAATTCTTTGTCCTTCTATCATTCATGGTTCTGGAAATTTTCATTAAGTTCTGGGAAAAGGTCTGTATCCTAGCCTGAAAAGTGGCTTAAGTCCCGTTGTCACAGGTATGAAACTAGGTAAAAAATATTGCAGTCGCTCCCTTGTAGGCATCATTCATGCAGCTAGATGGCTTCATTTGAAATCTAACAGTTCTGTGCCAACGTTTGGGAGATTAGGGCATTGAAACAAAGTTTTCTTTGAAGTCTTGAGCACTTGGAAGGGTGGTTTTACCCTTAGGGGTCCTGTAGCACTTGAGGGGAGTAATTAAGGTTTTTGTTTTGTCGATTCCGCTTCCTTAAGGTGACCTAGGAGGTTGAATCATATCATAGTAATTCCTTGAGTCACATGTTTACCTTGACAGGATGGTGACTTGGGTAAATGTGGGAGGAGGGCGTTACAATACTTATTCTTGAGCGTAATTTTGTTCAACGCTCTATAATTTATACATATTCACCAAGTCCCATCCTTTTTTGGAACAATGATGATGGGTGATCCACATGGTGACATACTCAATCAAATGACACTCTGTTACAATAGTTGCTACAATTGTTTTTTCACCTCACTTGCTTCTATAAAAAACTACCTGTACAACGCAATATTTGGAAATGGGGAGTTCAAAAAATGCTATATCTCATGCTCCACTTCCTCTTAGGTGGTAGCCCTTTAGGCTCCTATAACACATCCCTATATTCTTTTAGTAACTCTTCTAGTTTTTTTCTTTGTTTCTAAGTACACCCCTCCAACGAAATTTTCAACTTGCCTTTGTGTGCATTGATGGTGAACGGTTTTCCATCCTTGATGAGATGATACCAGTTGGATCTTCGCATGAAGATTAAATTTCCCATGTACGTATAGGGAATTCCAAACACCACTCCACATACATCAAGGGGAACTACATCTAGTTCTAATTCATCAATAAAATCAACACTTATATCAAATATAATTTGCATTATTTTCTTACCTTTATTTTGCATCCTTATTTACCCATCACAATGGATATGGGCTCGTATGATCATGAACTTCCAATCCAAATTTTTTGATTAAATATGCTATGATGATGTTTTCCTATGACCATGACTTAAATAAAGCATCAATTTTGGTCTTTTTAACATGTATTTTATATGGAAGAGTATGGTCTTTTCATTCTTTTTTTTGTTATTGATGGCTATTCAAATTCACCTCCTTTTACACTGATGTACATACAATATTCTCATCCATGTCTGAGTTGATTTCAACCTGGTTGCTCGAATCAATAGCCATGATATTATTCTTCTTATTATCGATTTTTTTTTTTTTCTTTAGGTTAAGCTCTATATGCAACTTCAAAAACTTCTCCTCTATATGACCATCAATGTTATAGTTGTTGCAATGGTTGCTGGGATATTTGTATTGGTGTGCTATGGCTACCATATTTTTATATTCCCCTCCTTTCCACTTCTTCTTCCCCTCCTTAGAAGCATCCTCACGCTCCTGCTTTTACCCACTTGATTTCCCTTTCTTCTAGCCTATGTTATATAGGTATTTTTCTTTTAAACAAGCCTCATTCATCAATTTAGGTTTAAACAACATCACTTTATTGCACAGATGGAAGTGTATACCCCTGGATACTTGAAGAGTATGTTTGGGTTCTTTGGGGAGATACCCAACATTATATCTATCTTTCGAAACTCTGTGGTGTACTCATGTACACTGCCCTTGTTTCTAGCTAAAGTTATGCCACCAGATCCACTATCAATCTACATACCCAATAGGTTAAAATTATGAATTTATGATGGTTTTGAAGTCTTCCCACATAGTCATTGGAGGATATCCCTCCAACCTCAAGGTTTATATGTGGATTTTCCACCAGGTCAAGGAACGACCCTCTAATTTCAACTAATCAAATGAAATATTTTTCTCTTCCTCTATATGATGGTCACTAAAATAAACTTCTAATTACTACACCCACTAATTTAGCTTTAGAGCATAAATCTCACCTTCATATGACTTGATGTCAAATTTTGCTTCCATTTTTGAACAAGGACTATGAATGGTTCACAACAGTTGAATTGGGTTGATTTTTTTTGGGTTCTTTCTTTGGCTCCTTCTTTATTTCTTCTCAATCTCCTAGTCTCTTCTCTAAGCGGACCTTTGTGTTAGAACCCCCATATTCTCTGAGTAACCCAAGATTATTAGTTAGGGTTTCCAAGAGGAGGTTTACATTCTAATTTACATCTACTACTTATGCTTCCAACCATGAAAACCTCTCCTTTATGTGATCAAGAGGGTTACTCATAGATTCGTCAACTATGACTAGGGTTTTGTGACTTTCGACTTAACTGATCTGGATCACCTACAACTCCCCAAAATATACCTAAAAAAATTACATTGAAATCAAATGATCTATAAACTATAGTGGATATTCCACTAGATGGTTAATCACAACATACTTACTAAAATATATTAGAAAATACAAAATCTACATTTACTAAAATATATTAGAAAATACAAAATCTACATATGAGAGTTTATTTCTCCTTAAATTTTGAGATTTGTTAATTAAGGTTTATTGCATATGTATGAAAATTATAATTATGTAGAAAATAAATAACTTTGAAATAAAAACTCACAAGCCACAATTGACACAAGATATATCATGACAAATCCTTTGGTGAGAAAACCGAGTTGGAAGGTGAGGTTTCTCTTCTCTATTTCTCTAAATAGAAAATGGATGCAAGTACAAAGAAGTAAGGCTTATGGCCCATGGGCTATTATAGTGAAAAATCCTCTCTATGTGTTCTCTTGCTATCATTCTTGGATACTCTTCTCATCTATGGAACAAAATTCCCTCGAAAAGAATGTAACCCTTTTTCCTTTTAGTGGCCCTGTTATAACAAAGCCCGATAACCTACTAGTGATTAAGTTTGTCTCCTTCAACTCTTAAATAGATTCAAAATATAGACTCTTCTAGAGTATTCTTCGTCAAGATAATATGATTATCCCCTTTTCCATTAATAATGGGGGCTAACATGGCATCGTTTCAAATTATGGTGGTCAAAACAAGAAGGTCAAGTTTTGAGTGACATAACTTTTGCATACAAACTTCGATTAAGGCGATTCTTGCATTGTTGGAAAGTTCTCTATGTGCAGAGTAACAAAAAAATGTGTTGCACTTAAGAGAAAAAATTTAACCCTAAAAAAATGTTGTTTAATGCCTCAAACTACTCTAAAAAGGTTTCAGACCCCAATTTTCGAAACTGGGTTTCGCCGATAAAAATGGTCCAATGAGTTGATTCCTCCATTTTTTCCACTCTGAAAACATTAAGATGGATGACAAGCACTATAATGATCCAATTTGGGTCATGGCATATTATGGCTTATTCTAAATTTAATGACGTGTATGTTAATTATTAATAGTTGTTACGTTACATGAATGGCTAACTTATTTATATTTGCATAAGCCTACTTACCATATTGCATTCATGATATTCATAACAAGACAAATAAAACATTGGCATCATAGTACATAAACACAAATTTTGAAATTTAGAGTTACCTTGAATCCTTAATAATGAACAAAGGGTACTACTAGCTACATTTAAAACCCTAATTCATTGACCTCGCCCTAATTATATCACTAGTGCAATCTTTTTTGTCATATTCCATTATAAACCACATTGATCCACTCACGCTTCCATTATATTTTTGTAGGGAAAGGTTTATCCTTATCAAAGGAGATCCGCCTCAAGTTTAATAAATGGAGGGTCAACCATCATGGCTCTAGGTTTCCATGACCCTCTCCCTTATCTCCTCATTCCATTTAGGCATTTCAGATGTAACCTCTTTCTTAATCTTTCTTAAATGTGCATCAATATCATAATAATGGTTCCCCAATAACCCTTCTAAGAGCCACTAGACTAAATTATTAGATAATTATGCCAATATACATGTCTATTTGTGCTAACAGGCTTATCTATTTTGGAATAGGGCTTCCAAAATTTTAATTTAATTATCAATAATTATTAGGTGGATGATAGGATTCAACCTCCATTGAATATTCTAGAATATTCATAATAACATACACAAATCAAAAGTAGAGATTTATCTCCAAATTAGTTATTCACTTTTTTCTCTTTTAATTAAATTGATTAATTAAAAAATTGTGATATGGACAAGTGCCATATAAAATGAGTGATGGTTTTTTGAGCATGTAGTATTGATAAGCCATGGTATTGGCCCATGATATTGTAACAAACCCAATTTATATATAAGAATCACCATGGTAAAATGGGGTAAATCTCACACACATGAAAATTATTCCATGAATTTTCAAATGTATATATGTTTAACCTATATATTAAATCCTTTTATAATTAATAATAATAATAATAACAATTCAAAATAAAATTATAACTTGGTTAAATTCTATGATTTTTTTAATTTTTAATTTTTAATTTTTTTATTTTTTTGACGTTGTGAAATGCATTATAGAGTAAGTGTTTTGAAATGTATTATGATGTAAGTGTTTTTATACTTATTATAGATTTATTGGCATTTGTCTTGTCCTCCTTTAAACATTTTGACTTACATAAAAATACAATAAAAATAAAATTAATGAAGTGAAAACATTTTTACTTCATCAAAATAAAATTTTATTTATAAAAAAGTTAAAATAAAAATAACTTCACCGTATTCACTCATGATATTAACTAATGGAGTGAGGATCCATGATATTCATGTGAAAAATAACCTATTTAAAAAGGGTAATTAAACAAATATGTTAATAAGAGGTCTTTCCCTCTCGTATTTGATGGGTAAATATACTTGTTCATATGTGGTTTTTATGGTTGCTATATCCTTGTTATTTCTATTAGTTATATGTTGGTTATGAACATGTTTTATGACAGACTTGATGTATGGCTCTCATCATGTCTTTATTACCAAATGAATGAACAATGAATGTATGACCTAAAAGCTGATAATGAAACTATTGTGGTAAGGCATCAATGCTTCCTTATGAATCTCAGATAAATATCAAACCCCTATGCTCAGATATGTTGTTATGACATGTAGATTACATATTTGTGATATGTTTGACGAAATGATTGTCATGATTAGTAGGGGTTAGATCAAGTACTTGTACCAATGATTGAATAAATAACATAATTCCATTGTTATTATTCATTTATGGAAGTTTCATGAAGCTATGGAAAGTGGACGAAGACCTAGCCCTGAAAAAGTGGCTCAGAATCTGGGGTCAATGGCTCAGATCTTCCTGAAAAATTCCACAGTCCCTGGCATGCCTTGCTATGGGAGCGACTATAAGGCCTCATTTACATGCATGGCTTGTCATGGGAGTGAGTGAGGGTCTAGATCATCAAAATAGTAAATTTTTTTAGGGGTTGGTCACCCAAAAGGGTTGCCTGGCTCCTGAAGCTTCTGTAGCATCCCTGGAAGGCTAGATTGGTATTTTCATGCCGGTTCCACTTCCTTAACTGTACTTGGGAAGTTGAATCATACCATAGTAAATCTTTGTCACATCTTTACCCCGATGGACTAGTTAGCTTGGGTATATATGGGAGGAGGTGTGTTACACTTTGGATTTGGAGAAAGAAGGAATAGGAAAATCAGGAAAGCGCAAGGGAAAAACATGATTAGAAGCTACAACGAGTTTACTTTTCAAGTAACAACTTGCATGTATGATTTCCTTGCTATTTCTGGCTTCCATGGCATATGCATATGATTTCTTGGTTATGATCAGTAGTTGGCATGGGGGATTGCATGAATTGACAATGGTTTTTCCTAGCCTTTCCATTTCTTGGATAACCATGGTGTTCTGGGTTTTCCCTTTTGTTTTATGATTGATTCTTATGTACTTATCATTATGGGTTGAGTTACTAGTTCCTGGAAGTCTTGGTTGGACAAAAGCTCTTGAAGCCTTTAACAACTTGGGTTGAGTTACTAGTCCCAGAAGCCTTGGTTGGACAAACGCTCTAGAGCCCTTGGTGGGTTGAATTACTAGTCATGGAATCCTTGGTTGGAAAAATGCCATGGAGCCCAATGACAATTGTTGGTTGAGTTACTAGTCCTAGAAGTGTTGAAAAGTCAACAAGAAATGTGTTTCTAATTTAATTTTCCCTTAATTAAATTGGACAATAAAATGTAATCTTATCTCATAATCACTTGTAATAGTTAACTGAGTGTGATAAACTCAATTAGCTCATGAATTTTGAGTTGAGGATGGTTGGTGAGGCATGCAAAGTTATTCTATTAGTTAATGAGTCCAAGTTGCAGTTAGTGCATTAGTTTAATGCATGAGAAATTAGTTAACTCAATTAATTGAGTTAAAATCAATTTAACTAGTTGTAAGTATTTGTTGCACTTGTGAGAGTTCAAGTGAATTAAATCAGATTTAATTCACATGCAGTGATCTGTCACGTAACTAATGATTTACTATTAATAGTTGCATGCATGTAAATTCTAGTGGAGACCCAGTTGAGATAAATGTTGAAGGGATGTTAACTATCAGTTGTATTATTATTAGGTTGCCTGCATGTTATAAAACACCCATAGGATTTCCCATGAGGATTTCACAATTTTGGAAGGCTGAATTTCCTAAAGAATAGGGATTGCATTCCACATCAATTGCGCAAGAAAGGCAGGCTGAGAAGAGGCTGAAAATTGGCTAAGTGTTGGTTGATTTTGTCTGGATCAGTGTGAGACAGTTGTGAGAGTGCAAGAGACTCTTGTGAGAAGAGTGCACTGTAATTGTTTCATGATTCCTTGGTGAATATACAATAGAAGATAGAGGGGTTTTGAGCAACAAGCTTTCCTCGAGAAAATATCTGTGTTGTGGTTTGATTTTCTTCTTTCTTTACTTGTTGTGATTGGAGATCGAGTTTATTTTCCGCAATTGATTTGTAAAAGGATTCAATATCTTGGTTTAGCATATCGCATGATCAGATTGAATCCATTGGTATACATATTGTTTGTATAATTTCTACATGGTATCGGAGCGCGGGAAATCACTATAGCGGAGAATAAATTGACTTTGTGTTGAATAACATTCAAATTTGTAAAATTATTCTTTGGTGCGACAGGCGGATCAAGATCAAGATGGCTTTCAATGGCTTGAGATTGGAATATGCACTCGAGGGCAGTTCTAATTATATTGCATGGAAAGACAGGATGGAGGCAGTTTTGGAGGACAACGTGTTGAAAGAATTCATTGATAATGACATTCCCAAACCCGCAGCAGAAAATGCCACTCTTCTTGATTCTTGGAAAAAGAAGGTTGCAAAGGCGAGGAGGATCTTATTGGAGGGAGTATGAGACCACATTATCTCATGTCTCCATGGAAAAGCGACTCCATATGCAATGTGGAAGGCTTTGAAAAATCTGTTTCAGAGTATCAGTGACCACAGAAAATTGGCATTGAAGGACAATCTCATGAAAATCAAAATGGAGAAAGGTGACACTATTCCGAAATATTTAACCAAGTTTGTCCAATGTCGAGATGATATTGGGAGTGTCGAAATTATTGTATTAGATGATGACTTGTTGAGCCTAGCTCTTCTAGGCCTTCCCAAGGGTTGGCATAGTTATCAAGACTCTGTCAATGGGAGGAAGAAGCTACCAGATTGGGAGAGACTTTGGTCGGATTTGGTGCAAGAAGAATTCAGGCGGAATGCCAGGGATGGATCCTCATCTAGGACAGATGATGAGGAGAATTGTGCCTTGGTTGGAAAGGCAAAGAAGGGGAAGGGAAAGAAATCCTATTCCAAATCTTAGACCAGTAAAGAAGGCAATAAGCATGACATGTCCACAGTGAAATGTTTTCACTGTCACGAGCATGGACATTATGCCACTAATTGTCCACAGAAGAAGAAGAACAAGAAGGCTTAAGGATCTGTAGCTGGTGAGGCTTTGGCCTCACAATTTGAGTTGGACTTCTCACTTATCGCATGCATGGTGTCTAGTGTGATGGGATCAGCATGGTACTTGGATAGTGGTGCATCTTTCCACAGGACGAGAGACAAAGAACTTTTCAGTAGCTTGGAGGAGAAAGATCTCTAGATGCATATCAAAATGGGTGATGACAGGAGGTACAACGCTACTGGGATTGGTACTGTTACCTTCTAGAGATAGTTAGGTAAACCCTTCTTATTAAAATATGTAATGGAAGTACCAGGCTTGAAAAGAGTTTAATTTCAGTTGCAATGTTGGAGGATAGAGGTTATCATGTGGTTTTCAGTGAAGGGAAAACATTCCTTTGTCACAAAGCCACAGGACAAGCCAAGAAGATTGCGATTCATGTGAATAATCTCTACAAAATTCATGTATATGGATGCACAACATTTATAGTTAAGGCATACAAAGTGGTGAGCCGGGATGAGGGTGATTTATGGCACAGGAGATTGGGCCATCTACACCACAGAGCTTTGAAGGTCATGCAACAGATTTCTACAGGAATTCCCAAGGATACTCTTGTGCAGATAGACACATGCAAGGGATGTACCATGGGGAAGTATGCAAAGGTGTCTTTTCATGAGAAGGAGAACCGAGCAGTGAAAATCCTTGAGAGAGTTTACTCAGACGTGTGTGGATCATTCTCTACAACTTCAATAGCAAAGCACACGAATTATGTGATCTTTGTTGATAATTTTTCTAGAAATTGTTGGATCTACTTCATGTAGAAGAAAGATCATACATTCTCAAAATTTTGTGAGTTCAAAGCACTGGTGGAGAAAGATAAGGGGAAGCATGTGAAGGCTCTTATGACCGACAATGGTGGTGAGTAAATCTCGAATGAATTCAATAAATTTTGTAGAAAAGAAGGAATTCAGAGAGAGTTTATTGTGCCTCATAACCCACAACATAATGGGGTCATAGAAAGAAAGAACAAAACAATTGTGGGTGTAGCACGAGCGATGTTTCATGATCAGAGACTACCATTGCATCTGTGGGCAGAGGCATACACCACAGCAGTATTTGTGCAGAACCATAGTACTCAACAAATACTTGGCATGAGTACACCAGAGGAGGATTTTTCTGGTAAGAAACCTTATGTTTCATATTTTAAAATGTTTGGCTCATTTGTCAATTGCTATGTGACCAAATATTCCAGGAAGAAGCTAGAACCAACAAATGAGATTGGGATATTTTTGGGGTACACTGATACTCCCCACAACTATCGGGTGTATTTTCCAAACATCCGGATGCCTGTTGTGAGACGGGATATAAAGTTTGATGAGGAGAAAGCCATGTGATTGCCCCTTGAGAGGGAGATTAATTTGCATGCAGATGAGGAACTCTTTGTTCCAAAGGATGAACCTCAAGATGTGGAGTAGCCACACGCAGAGGATCATGGAGTGGCAGAAAACACTCATGCAGAGCCATCCACTAGAAATGGTAGAAGGCACACCACGGAAGCTGATAGATTGAGACTTGATGCGGCAGAACATGTAGGAGAACCTACTTCACTGCGCAGATAGAGCCAGTCTCCAGACAGGTTTAGTGGATACATGGCTCTTATGATCAAGTGTATTGTGATAGAACCATCCTCCTTTGAGGAAGCAATGTAGCAACCAATTTGGGTTGACACCATGGTTGAGGAGTATGAATCCATCGTCAAGAATAGTGCATGGGAAGCTGTCCCAAGACCAGTTGGAAAATCAGTGGTTGGATCTAGATGGATCTATAAGGCGAAGCAAGTGGCAGATGGGAGTGTGGAGAAGTACAAGGCTAGATTTGTAGCCCAAGGATTCTCACAAGTTGAGGGGATTAACTATGAGGAGACTTTCGCACCGGTTGCGAGATACTCGTCGATTAGATCTATCCTTGCACTCTCAGTGCAGATGGGGTGGAAGATACATTAGATGGATGTAAAGATTGTGTTTCTTAATGGATTTATTGAGGAATAAGTGTACATGGAGCAGCTAGAAGGTTTTGAGACCTTTGACAGTGAGTCACATGTGTACAGACTCAAGAGAGCATTGTATGGGCTGAAGCAAGCACCTCGTGATTGGTACACCAGGATTGAAAACTATTTCACCGGGTTGGGCTTCACGAAGAGTGAAGCGAATGCAAACCTATACTAGATTGTGGTTGATGGTAAGCTCTTGATTATCGTACTTTATGTTGATGATCTAATTTTGACAGGTCATGAGAAACAGATAACTTCTTGAAAAGAGGATCTTACAAGAGAGTTTGAGATGAAGGACATGGGACTCCTTCACTATTTCCTTGGTTTGGAGATGTGGCAGTGGAATAGTGAACTATTTGTTTCTCAAGGCAAGTATGCCAAAGAGATTCCCAGTAAGTTTCACATGGAAAGCTGTAAACCCATGGAGACTCCTCTTCCAGGAAACTGGAGGAAGGAGGATGTTACTTCAGGTGAGGTAGTGGACGCTACTGTTTACAGGCAGCTTGCGGGTTCACTTATGTACTTGGTGAACACCAGACCAGACATTTGCTACGCATTTAAATAATTGAGTCAAGCTATGGTTAAGTCGACCAAGATCTTTTGGAAGGAAGGGAAGCATGTATTGAGATATCTCAGGGGCACTACAGAGTATGGATTATGGTATAGACAGACAGAGGGAGTGAAGCTTCAAGGCTTCACTAATGTAGATTGGGCAGCTATTCCATCAGATAGAAAGATCACATCACGATGGATTTTCAGCATAGGATTGACAATAGTTTCTTAGTAAAACAGGAAGTAGATATATGTGGCACTCAAATCAGCCGAGGTAGAGTACATGGCAGCCAGTCAAGCTGCATGTGAGGCCATCTGGATGAGGAAGATTCTAGTTGGTTTGTTTTGTCATTAGATGGATCTGACGGTGATACATTATGATAACCAGAGTTGCATTAAAATCTCGGTTAATCCGATATTCCATGATAGGTCAAAGAATATAGACATCCAGTACCAACATCTCAAATATTGTGTTCAGAGGCACATTATGTTACTTAAGTACATTCCCACGGAAGATCGGAATGTAGATATTCAGACGAAGGCACTCGCCAGGAGAAAATTAGAATACCATATAGGCATGATTAGGGTAGCTGATAATCCCTTTCTTGTTGAGAGAGAGCGTTGAAAAGTCGACAAGAAATGTGTGTCTAATTTAATTTTCCCTTAATTAAATTGGATAATAAAATGTAATCTTATCTCATAATCACTTGTAATAGTTAATTGAGTGTGATAAACTCAGTTAGCTCATGAATTTCAAGTTGAGGATGCTTGGTGAGGCATGCATAATTATTCTATTAGTTATTGAGTCCAAGTTGCAGTTAGTGCATTAGTTTAATGCATGAGAAATCAGTTAACTCAATTAATTGAGTTAAAATCAGTTTAACTAGTTGTAATTGTTTGTTGCACTAGTGAGAGGTCAAGTGAATTAAATCAGATTTAATTCACATGCAGTGATCTGTCATGTAACTGATGGTTTACTATTAATAGCTACATGCATGTCAGTTTTAGTGGAGACCTAGTTGAGACAAAGGTTAAAGGGATGTTAACTATCATTTATATTATTATTAGGTTGCCCGCATGTAGTAAAACACCCATAGCATTTCCCATGAGGATTTCTCAGTTTTGGAAGACTGAATTTCCTAAAGAATATGGATTTCATTCCACATGAATTGTGCAAGGCAGGCAGGCTGAGAAGACGTTGAAAATTGGCTAAGTGTTGGTCGATTTTGTTTGGATTAGTGTGAGACAGTTGTGAGAGTGCTTCGTAATTGTTTCATGATTCCTTGGTGAATACAATAAAAGATAGAGGGGTTTTGAGAAGCAAGATTAGCTCAGGAAAATATATGTGTTGTGGTTTGATTTGCTTCTTTCTTTACTTGTTGTGATTGGTGATCGTGTTTATTTTCCGCAGTTTATTTGTAGAAGGATTCGGTATCTTGATTTAGCATATCGCATTATCGGATTGAATCCGTTGGTATACATATTTCTTGTATATTTTCTACAGGAAGCTGGGTTGGAACAAACACTCTAGGGCCCTTGACAACTCTGGTATAGATCGATCAGGTGATGGTTATTGATATTCGACATTGAGGTGGAATCATTGGCCGAGGGTTGAGGCGGTTGGCTTCTGGAAGCCCTGGCTTGGTTTTGTTTGGTTTGTTCCATGAGATCCCACATTCATTCTTGGAATATGGCATGAGGGTGATTGGATGAAAGAGAGATTTGGTTCAACCCAATCTATGGTCAGGTGGTATGAGGAAGTCCCTGGCTTGGTTGCGTTTTGCATATGCTATTAAGATCTATTTTCCTCTTGTATTTTATGGTTAAATGTACTTGTTATTATTGTGCTTTAATGGTTGTTCTATCATTGATATTTCTCTGGTTATATGCTAGTTATAAGCATGGTTTATAACAAATTCGAGTTATGTCTCTCATCATGTTTTAGTTAGTAAATGAGATGATAATGCATACATGACCTAATAGATGACATTATATCTATTATGAGAGGGAATCATACCTTCTTGATGATTCTCAAATAAGTATGAGATCCCTATGTTCATATGTATAATTATGACCTATACATTACATGTTCATGATGTGTTTGACGAAATGCCTGTCGTGGTTACGCCTTGTTAGGTCAAGTTCGAGTCTAATATTTGTATGGAATTCTTTGTCCTTCTGTCATTCATGGTTCTGGAAATTTTCATTAAGTTCTGGGAAAAGGTCTGGATCCTTACCTAAAAAGTGGCTTAAGTCTCGTCATCGTAGGTACAAAACTAGGTGAAAAATACTGCAGTCGCTCCCTTGTAGGCATAATTCATGCTGCTAGAGGGTTTCATTCAAATTCCAACAGTTCTGTGCCAATGTATGGGAGATTAGGGCATTGAAACAAATTTTTCTCTGAAGTCTTGGGCACTTGGAAGGGTGGTTTTTCCCCTAGGGGTCCTGTAGCGCTTGAGGGGAGTAATTAAGGTTTTTTCTTGTCGATTCCACTTCCTTAAGGTGACCTAGGAGGTTGAATCATATCATAGTAATTCCTTGAGTCACATGTTTACCTTGACAGGATGGTGACTTGGGTAAATGTGGGAGGAGGGCGTTACAGTACTTATTCTTGAGTATATTTTTGTTCAACACTCTATAATTTATACATATTCACCAAGTCCCATCATTTTTTGGAACAATGATGATGGGTGATCCACATGGTGACATACTCAATCAAATGACCCTCTGTTATAATAGTTGCTACAATTATTTTTTCACCTCACTTGCTTCTATAACAAACTACCTGTACAACCCAATGTTTGGAAATGGGGAGTTCAAAAAAAGCTATATCTCATGCTCCACTTCCTCTTAGGTGGTAGCCCTTTAGGCTCCTATAACACATCCCTATATTCTTGTAGTAACTCTTCTAGTTTTTTTTCTTTGTTTCTAAGTACATCCCTCCAACGAAATTTTCAACTTGCCTTTGTGTGCATTGATGGTGAACGATTTTCCTTCCTTGATGAGACGATACCGGTTGGATCTTCGCATGAAGATTAATTTTCACATGTAAGTATAGGGAATTCCAAACACCACTCCACATAAATCAAGGGGAACTACATCTAGTTCTACTTCATCAATAAAATCAACATTTATATCAAATATAATTTGCATTATTTTGTTACCTTTTTTTTGCATCCTTATTTACCCATCACAATGGATACGGGCTTGTATGATCATGAACTTCCAATCCAAATTTTTTGATTAAATCTGCTATGATGATGTTTTCCTATGACCCTGAATTAAATAAAGCATCAATTTTGGTCTTTTTAACATGTATCTTTATATGGAAGAGTATGGTATTTTCGTTCTTTTTTTGTTATTGATGGCTATTCAAATTCACCTCCTTTTGCATTGATGTACATACAATATTCTCATCCATGTCTGAGTTGCTTTCAACCTGGTTGCTCGAATCAATAGCCATGATATTCTTCTTCTTATTATCGTTTTTTTTTTTTTTCTTCAGGTTAAGCTCTAGATGCAACTTCAAAAACTTCTCCTCGATATGACCATCAATGTTATAGTGGTTGCAATGGTTGCTGGGATCTTTGTATTGGTGTGCTATGGCTACCATATTTTTATATTCCCCCCTTTCCACTTATTCTTCCCCTCCTTAGAAGCATCCTCACGCTCTTGCTTTGACCCACTTGATTTCCCTTTCTTCTAGCCTATGTTCTATAGGTATTTTTCTTTTACACAAGCCTCGTTCATCAGTTTAGGTTTAAACAACATCACTTTCTTTCACAGATGGAAGTGTATACCCCCAAATACTTGACGAGTATGTTTCGGTTCTTTGCGGAGATACCCAACATTATGTCTATCTTTTGAAACTCTATGGTGTACTCATGTACACTGCCCTTGTTTCTAGCTAAAGTTATGCCACCAGATCCACTATCCCTCTACATACCCAATAGGTTAAAATTATGAATTTATGAGGGTTTTGAAATCCTCCCGCATAGTCATTGGAGGATATCCCTCCAACCTCAAGGTTTCTATTTGGATTTTCCACCAGGTCAAGGAACGACCCTCTAATTTCAACTAATCAAATGCAATATTTTTCTCTTCCTCTATATGATGGTCACTAAAATAAACTTCTAATTACTACACCCACTGATTTAGCTTTAGAACATAAATCTCACCTTGATATGACTTGATGTCAAATTTCGCTTCCATTTTTGAACAAGGACTATGAATGGTTCACAACACTTGAATTGGGTTGATTTTTTTTGGGTTCTTTCTTTGGCTCCTTCTTCGTTTCTTCTCAATCTCCTAGTCTCTTCTCTAAGCAGACCTCTGTGTTAGAACCCCCATATTCTCTGAGTAACCCAAGATTATTATTTAGGGTTTCCATGAGGAGGTTCACATTCTAATTTACATCTACTACTTATGCTTCCAACCATGAAAACCTCTCCTCTATGTGATCAAGAGGGTTATTCATAGATTCGTTAGCTATGACTAGGGTTTTGTGAATTTCGACTTAACTGATCTGGATCGCCTACAACTCCCCAAAATATACCTAAATAAACTTACATTGAAATCAAATGATCTATAAACTATAGTGGATATTCCACTAGACAGTTAAGCACAACATATTTACTAAAATATATTAGAAAATACAAAATCTACATTTACTAAAATATATTAGAAAATACAAAATCTACATATGAGGGTTTATTTCTCCTTAAATTTTGAGATTTGTTAATTAGGGTTTATTGCATATGTATGCAAATTATAATTATGCAAAAAATAAAGAACAATGAAATAAAAAATCACAAGCCACAATTGACACAAGATATATCATGACAAATCCTTTGGTGAGAAAATTGAGTTGGAAGGTGAGGTTGCTCTTCTCTCTTTCTCTAAATAGAAAATGGATGCAAGTACAAAGAAGTAAGGCTTATGGCCCATGGGCTATTATAGTGCAAAATCCTCTCTATGTGTTCTCTCGCTATCATTCTTGGATACTCTTCTCGTCTATGGAACAAAATTCCCTCGAAAAGAATGTAACCCTTTTTCCTCTTAGTGGCCCTGTTATAACAAAGCCCGATAACCTACTAGTGATTAAGTTTGTCTCCTTCAACTCTTAACTAGATTCAAAATACAGACTCTTCTAGAGTATTCTTCATCAAGATAATGTGAGTAGCCCCTTTTCCATTAATAATGGGGGCTAACGTGGCATCGTTTCAAATTATGGTGGTCAAAACAAGAAGGTCAAGTTTTGAGTGACAACTTTTGCATACAAACTTCGATTAAGGCGATTCTTGCATTGTTGGAAAGTTCTCTATGTGCGGAGTAACAAAAAAATGTGTTGCACTTAAGAGGAAAAATTTAACCCTAAAAAAATGTTTTTTAATGCCTCAAACTACTCTCAAAAGGTTTCAGGCCCCAATTTTCCAAACTGGGTTTCGCCGATAAAAATGGTCCAATGAGTTGATTCCTCCATTTTTTCCACTCTGAAAACATTGAGATGGATGACAAGCACTATAATGATCCAATTTGGGTCATGGCATATTATGGCTTATTCTAAATTTAATGACATGTATGTTAATTATTAATAGTTGTTACGTTACATGAATGGCTAACTTATTTATATTTGCATAAGCCTACTTATCATATTGCATTCATGATATTCATAACAAGACAAATAAAACATTGGCATCATAGTACATAAACACAAATTGTGAAATTTAGAGTTACCTTGAATCCTTAATAATGGACAAAGGGTACTACTGGCTACATTAAAAACCCTAATTCATTGACCTCACCCTAATTATATCATTAATGCAATCTTTTTTGTCATATTCCATTATAAACCACATTGATCCACTCACGCTTCCATTATATTTTTGTAGGTAAAGGTTTATCCTTATCAAAGGAGATCTGCCTCAAGTTTAATAAATGGAGGGTCAATCATCATGGCTCTAGGTTTCCATGACCCTCTCCCTTATCTCCTCATTCCATTTAGGCATTTCAGATGTAGCCTCTTTCTTAATCTTTCTTAAATGTGCATAAATATCATAATAATGGTTCCCCAATAACCCTTCTAAGAGCCACTAGACTAAATTATTAGATAATTATGCCAATATACATGTCTATTTGTGCTGACAGGCTTGTCTATTTTGGAATAGGGCTTCAAGAATTTTAATTTAATTATCAATAATTATTAGGTGGATGATAGGATTCAACCTCCATGGAATATTCATAATAACATACACAAATCAAAAGTAGAGATTTATCTCCAAATTAGTTACTCACTTTTTTCTCTTTTAATTAAATTGATTAATTAAAAAATTGTGATATGGACAAGTGCCATATAAAATGAGTGATGGTTTTTTGAGCATGTAGTATTGATAAGCCATGGTATTGGCCCATGATATTGTAACAAACCCAATTTATATATAAGAATCACCATGGTAAAATGAGGTAAATCTCACACACATGAAAAATATTCCATGAATTTTCAAATGTATTTAGTCAAAATATTCCATGTTTTTAGTCAAAATTTAATTAAAAAATATTAAAATTATAAATTTAAAATATTCAAATGTATTTAGTCAAAATATTCCATGTTTTTAGTCAAAATTTAATTAAAAAATATTAAAATTATAAATTTAAAATATTAATTTAATAATATATTATTTATGGTTTAGATTTTCATAATACATTTTTGTATTAATTTTAGTCAAAATTCAATTAAAAAATATTAAAATTATAAATTTAAAATAATAATTTAATAACATATTTTTACCAAAGTGATACGTGTAATTGTTATTAGGAAAGGGTTATATTTATATAAAAAAAACTGTAATTTTAGCGATTAATTTGATTCAAAATTCAATAAAAAACTAATTAAAATTATAAAATTTAATCTAACATTCTAAAATAACGTCACCTTGCTCCATCAAATTTTCCATGTGCCCTCTCCTTCTATGCCGTTACCAATTTAAAAAATAATATATTAATATTATTACGCTTTACGCGGCATCAGCGGGGCAATCTTACTGGCCGTCCCTTTCCTCCTTTAGACCTGGCGCTCGAGACCCCTGAGGTAATGACCAAATCACAAGGGAGAAGGGCGAGCTTCTCTATATAACAAGTGTTTGCTACTCTATATAAATCCACACCCTAATGCCTACATAGCATAGCCTTTCACTCTATTCACTCCATTCTTTTGCCTTTGCACTGCTCTGCTCTGCTCCAATTTCATCTTCATCCACGAAGAAGAAGAAGAAACAATGGCAGGTCCTGCTCTCACCCCGATCCTTAAGGATGAGCTTGACATAGTGATTCCGACCATCAGGAATCTGGATTTTTTGGAAATGTGGAGGCCATTCTTTGAGCCCTATCATCTCATTATTGTGCAGGATGGGGATCCATCAAAGACAATCTCTGTGCCAAAGGGTTTTGACTATGAGCTCTACAATAGAAATGACATCAACAGAATCCTCGGCCCGAAGGCCTCCTGCATTTCCTTCAAGGACAGTGCTTGCCGTTGCTTCGGATACATGGTCTCAAAGAAAAAATATATCTACACAATTGACGATGATTGTTTCGTAAGTATCCCTTTCCTCTCTCAGCTGCAAGTTATTAGGGTTTATGGTCAGATCTTTGGTGTCTGGTATGGTTTTAGATCTGAATTTTTGGGCTTTTGGTTTGTATGTCATTTGTGACTGGGCGTAGGTTGCAAAGGATCCGTCTGGGAAGGACATTAATGCTCTAGAGCAGCACATTAAGAATTTGCTGTCACCGTCAACGCCATTCTTTTTCAATACTCTGTATGATCCATACAGAGATGGTGCAGACTTTGTTCGCGGCTACCCCTTCAGTCTTCGCCATGGAACACCCACTGCCGTTTCTCATGGCCTCTGGATGAACATCCCTGACTATGATGCCCCCACTCAGCTTGTGAAGCCCCTGGAACGAAACACCAGGTAATTCAGTGCTTTCTATCCTTTCTAATTTGTCCCATCTATCTGCGCACTAGATTGATTTTTAAAGGAAAGATCTGAAATAATTCACAATTAGCTTCTCTGTTGTGCTTTCTCCTTGTGATTGAAGGAGATATCTGTATTTGCACTGTCTATCATTAATGCTTAGATCTGCCAGACTAACATAGGCTGTACATTATTGTACTAGATCTATTTTATGTATTACTTTTCCTTCATCTAAAACTACTGTGCCCTTTCACATATTCTCTGGCTTCACTATTTTGCTGATGAAAAGTATCTATTTGTGTTTCATCCTTCTATGCAAATGTATGCGTGATCAGTTTTTTGTCCCATATTCAGTAATTAACAAAATGCTGCCTCTTGCTCAATCTTGTTTATGTAGATATGTTGATGCCGTGTTAACAATCCCTAAGGGAACTTTGTTCCCTATGTGTGGGATGAATTTGGGCTTTAATCGAGAGTTGATAGGCCCTGCAATGTACTTTGGATTGATGGGCGATGGTCAGCCTATTGGTCGCTACGACGACATGTGGGCAGGATGGTGTGTTAAGGTTTGTGATCATTGAACTCACTAAGTCCGTTTTTGAAATATTTTTGCTTGTTTTGCCTTATTTGGATCCCAATCTGAAGAACTTTGGTTGTTGGATGCAGGTAATTTGTGACCACTTAGGCTTGGGTGTGAAGACGGGACTTCCATATATTTGGCACAGCAAAGCAAGTAACCCCTTTGTCAATTTGAAGAAAGAGTACAAGGGGATATTTTGGCAAGAGGAGATAATTCCATTTTTCCAATCTGCCACCCTTTCAAAGGAATCTACCACTGTGCAGCAATGCTACATTGAATTGTCAAAGCAGGTGAAGGAAAGTCTTGGGAAAGTTGATCCGTATTTCCAGAAGCTAGCAGATGCCATGGTAACATGGATTGAGGCTTGGGATGAGCTCAATCCTACGACGACTAATGCTGAATCTGCTGTTCCTAATGGAGCTCCGAGCAACTAAGTGAGCCAAGTAGCTAGCGTGATCCAGATTAAATTTCATTTATTAACTCTGAAGAATATCTATTTTTTAGTTCATGTTACTTTTTTGTAGATGAATACATTTCTTCCAGCCATAGTGATTATTTTGTTATTTATTCAGTTAGAAAATAGCTGAGCCCAGGTTTTGACATCAATAGAGGCATTTGATGGAGTGGAGGCATATTTGAGAATTTGCATGCAGCAGCAATGCTTGTATTGAGCTTTTACCTTCATGGATCTGTCTCTGCTATTGGGTTTATGTTAACTCATTCTTTTGTGATGAGATTTATTGCTGATATGGATCTTGCATGAGTATGATGAATCCTGACTTTTTGTAAAAGCAAATGAACCTCATTCTAACAACTGATTGTAAAAGCGAATCTTACTACAGATCTTGGATAAACATGATGTAACTTGCGATCAGTGTTAAACAAACTGGCTTGATTTAGGCACTCGATATTTTTTTTTTTAATCATCGGTGTAGATTTATTTAAATAATTTTTATTTGTGGGGTTATTTAAATAATTTGCATTTGCAAACATCAGTGTGGATTTATTTAAATAATCTATATTGCCAAACATTGGTGTAGATTTTGGTTAATTTTTGTGATACCTGTTTCTTTTTTTTTAAAGGCTCTTGAGATTAGTATAGTGAAGCTGCAAAAATGTTTGGTTGATGTGGTGGTTCAATAAAAAAATCCTTTTTGAGTGATTATGTGTCTGGTTTAACACTGCAGAGATGTCCAGTGTTTACCTTACCTTTCTAATTTTTGGAATTGGTTTAACATGCTTGTGTAAAACAGATGTGAAGGCTCAATAAAAAAATCCTTGGTGACCATGTGTCTCGTTTACATTGCAGAAATTTCCAGTGTTTACCTCTCTGATTTTTGCAATTGGGCACATGCTTATTTTTTTAGTAAAACAGCTGTTCACAATATTTTGTTGGGAAAAATAGTTAACAATATTTCGTTTGGAAAACAAGCACTCTACATCACAGCACTATCCCATAGAGCATTAATAATGGAGTTGTCTTTGATGTGACTTTTTGGAGTTTAAGGTGGATTTTTTTGGCTGGAATCCGGCAAAAAATTTGAGGAAATCTTGGTTTGTGTTATTTAAATTGGTTTTTTTGACTGCATATATGGATTCAACACCCTGGAAAAACCTAGGGCACTTTGATTGTGCAAAGTTTACCCATAAAACTTGTGATTTCAATGAATTTCTGTTGGATTTTAGACAAATTAGATTGGAAAACTTTTCAAAAGTCGCATTAAAGACAACTTGATTAATAATTGGTGCAATTGCAAAAGGAACTTTACCAAAATGTGTGATGTCGAAGGAAGATAATGTGGAATGATAAATATTTTAAGATTGGATTAAATGAGGATGATGAACTTTCATGTTAGGATATTAAATGTAGACAACCCTATTGAGATAGAATTCTATATAATGTGAGGGTTAGGGTACAAAAGTTTTGGCATTTGAATTGTCATGTTTCATAAAAGAAAAGGACCTTCCATGGAAATGACCTCCCATTTCCACTAGGGAATCAAAATTGGTTGCAATTAATCACTTGGATGCTTACACTTTGTTTTTATCCATTGACAAACCAAACTTCTCACAACGAACTTTGCCACCTCTTTCTTCAAATTTGACCAATGGTAGAACTTCTTAACTACTGTCAATGTCTTATGATATCCCGGGTGACTTGAATATGACTTAACATGAAATTCCCTTAAGATAAGATTTTTGAGCTCGTTGTCTGGCAATAGATCTTATCCCTAAATATGATCAAACCAGCTGTTGTGATATGATAATCCACATCTTGTTCATTTGTATCCTGTTGTTGTTACCTGTGCTTACGTTGTTGGTACCTATAATCTTGTTGTCCTGCCTGCAAGATTAGATCCTGCGAGGGCTACGACACAAGATTTTTGGCATTTGAATTATTATGTTTCATAAATGAATATGACATTTCACGGAAATGACCTCCCATTTCCACTTGGGAATTAGAATCGGCTGCAATAAACCACCTGGATGCTTACACTCTGTTTTTACTCTTTGACAATCCAAAATCTCGCAACAAACTCTGCCACCTCTTTTTTCAAATCTGGCCAATGGTAGAACTTTTTAACCGCTGTCTGTTGTGAGATTATAATCCACATCCTGTTCACTTGTACCTTGCTACTGTGACATGTGCTTAAGTTGCTGGTACATGTAATCTTGTTGTCCTGCCTCCAAGATACGATCATGTAAATCTATTCCATATGAACTAATATTTGTTATGTGATCTACCTGTACTCTTTTGCTAAGAGCATCTGCAACCTTGTTCTCTTTACCCTTACTATATCTGATATTGAAGTCAAACTTACCGATCGTAGCCAACCACCTAGCTTGCTTGACATTCAAATTAGGTTGGTCAAACAAATATCTTAGCCCACTTTGATCACTCATGTAAAATACCTCTTGCCAAGAAGATAGTGTCTCCACATCTTCAATGCATGCATGTTCATTGCCAACACAAGATCATGCATCACATAGTTTTTCTTGTGCTCATTCATTTTCTTTGACTCATAGCATACTACCCATCCTTCTTGCATCAAAACTCTACCAAGTCCTCTCTTGCAAGCATTTGTAGATACTGCAAATTCTTTATTTGGATTTGTAATATTTAGAATTGGAGCGTTGGTAAGCAATTGTTTCAATTGCTCAAAACTAGTTGTAGATTCCTCTGTCCATCCAAATGTCTTTTTTTTCCTCTCAATGATGTAATAGGATATGCAATTCGTGAGAAGTTCCTGATGAACCTCCTATAGTAAGTTTCCAACCCCATGAATGATTTGACCTCATCCACATTCCTAGGAGCTTCCCATTCCATGATAACTCTAATATTTTCTAGATCCATTGATATACCTTCCTTGGAAACCACATGCCCCAAGTAATGAACCTATGTATGAAAGAAACTGAATTTACTAAGCTTGGCATACAACTGATGCTCTCTTAACAATATCAATATTGTTGCTAAGTGTTCAACCTGTTCTTCCTCATTCTTAGAATATATCAATATATCATGAATGACGACAATCACAAACTTGTCTAGATAAGGATGAAACACACAATTCATCAACCACATGAAAGTAGCTGGAGCATTAGTCAAATGAAAAGGGACTACAACAAACTCATAATGCCCATACCTAGTCCAGAAAGCAGTCTTGTAGATGTCCTCTTCTTTGAGGTGTACCTGATGATATCCTAATCTCAAATCAATCTTCGAGAACATTATTGCTCCCTTCAGTTCATTGAACAAGTCATCAATCCTCGACAACAGATACATGTTCTTGATCATCACTTTGTTCAATTATTTGTAATCAATTTGTAACCTAAGAGTACCATCCTTCTTCTTCACAAACAATACCAGCGTGCCCCATCCTGTAAGGTGCTTTCAATGTTAGTGTTGCTCCTGGCATCAACTCAATAGAAAAGTCCACTTCCCTGTGAGGTGGTAACTTTGATATCTCTTCTGGAAATACATCCTGAAACTGTTGCGAAAATGGGTACCTGTTCAAGACTTCTGCATCCTTAATATCCTTACCTTTGTCACTAGAAATATGCACTGCAAATAGGACACACCCTTTCCTACGACTGCGCTTTGCCTACATAGTTATAACCATTCTAACTAATGTAGCCTTCTTCTTACCATGGAAGCTTCTTTGTTCTCCATTGTCGTCTAAGCACTCAATAGCCTTATCATAGCAGCCTACCTTAGTCACGTGAATTTATAACCAATTAGTACCTAATAACATATTGTATGATCTCAACGGAAGAACATTTAAATGCACTGACATAGACATACTGTTAAGCTCAAATGCACAAGGTCTTACCCAATGATGAACTCTTTTCTTAGTACCTGGTGTACATATCTACCCCGCCTATGAATTTTGGTTTGCTGCCCTATTCGAATCCATTTCGAATCTTCACTATGGCCTAAATATCCTCATGCTCCTGTCCAACATTATCGTTTCCGCCCGAAAATGCATTATGCAAAGGTTAAAAACCCGCCATTCAAATTATATTGAGCCGAAGCCCCAAAGCCTTAGCCCCTTTTGCTGTTGTCAACACATGACCCGAGCCCGAAAACCACAAGCCAAAGGGAAGAGAGCTTATTGTTTTATGTTATCGGGGGCAATAGCAACCGTCCGATCGAATTAAATCAACGGAGCGGAGATCTTTTTATATGGTGGCCCCCGCGTCCGTATCTCACTGCAGAAACCGGCGGTATTGTCCCGCACCGCTTCCACCGGGCCGGCGGTATTCATCATGGGAGCAGCGATTCCACTAAACATGCGCCGCGTGTCCCTGAGTACGGTTGTCGAAACCGCTCTCTCGCGCGTTAAAGCTTGTACTATAGTTGGGCAGCGGAACTTCCCCGCGTTGTTGGATCTGGCGATGTCAATCCAACGACGGATATCCTCCAGAGTTGCTCGCCCTTTAACCCCTGTCCGCCGTGTTCCGTGGCCCACCACCGCACTGCTCCCATTAGCTCCCAGCCGTTGATCTGTGTTCGTAATCCGACAGCCAGCAATCAGTCTCCCCGTCTGTTGACTCCGCTGCCACGTTGTCTTTCCACCTGTCCCCCGGTACACCCATGTGTCGTGCCCCCGTGTATCCGTGGCGTCATCCTGTCGTATATATATATATATATATATGCATGTGTTTTCATTTATACCCTCCGTTCTTATTCATCCCTCACGTTCAAAATGTTTCGCGTGGAAAAATCGCACTCCGTCTGCTCAACCAAAGCCTCCATTGTTTCTCCTCCACCACTCCGCATGTTCTTCCCAGTTGACTAGGCCTCCGTCGTCCTCGTCCCCATCCCTGTCCGGTTTTTCTAATATATCTGTGGGTTTTGCAGGTTCTAAAATAACAAGAAGGCGTTTTAAATTTTTGCCTCTGTTGCAGAGGTTGAGAGCATGTCAAAGGACGACATTCTGCTGGCGAAATTTAAAGAAGAAGCCGAGGGTAGGTGTGTGAAATGACCATCATTAAAGGATACAAAGATGTGAATCTACAGAACCCTCCAAAGAAAATCAAGGGACACTTCGCCCTGCATTAAAGGTCCGGGATCTAAATTCAAAGATAAAGGCCGAGAGTACAATACAAAATCACAAGAAATCTCAAGGTTTTATGGCAGTGGATTTTTCCTCTTTCAGTAAGAGGCAGAGCGATGTATATTTTATTATTTGTGTCTTATTTATAAGGAGATTTTCATCTCTCAGCATTTATTTCTAGAGACAAATTGTAAAGTACAGTCATTTATATTTAGTCACTCATGGAGTGGGCGCAAATGTTTTCCACCATTTTTGTTCAAAATTAAGTCATTAAATGTGCTCGACCTACCTCCTTCTCTAGAATTCTCTATCTTTTCTATAAAGGCCCGAAAAGAAGACATTGTAAGGGTTCCAGATTTCTATCAGCAAACTGTGCAGTGAAAAGGTTTCTGTATACATTTTGTAATATTTATGTATGAAGACTCAGAGCCCGTAGGGTCTCAGTGAGGAGGAGTTATAACTGTATTGAGGATTCTAGTCTTTGGTATCTCACAGTATGTAATTTTCCCTTATGTGTTAATACAATATCTCATTTCATGCTATTTATCTTCTTATATCATGTTCTAGAATGCGAGTGGCTCACTAGTTTGCAGTAAGGATTCATCCTTGTTGATGCCCTTTCTGGAATTAGTCAACCGCTTTAAATAGGCCTAGTCATGATATACTGTTCCATGTTCACCTTATCCATACTTTCTGCTATATTAGTTACATGAGGAGGGTGCTTTTAAAATGCCATTGTCATATAAGGATTCATAAATTAATATGCCCTTATGTGGTTCTGTTGCATATCTAGGTATCAGTCTCATGTTAACTAATATCTTCTTTATGTTTTCTCACTGCACTCATTTCCTGATATTTGATTTCTGTGATATATTATTTGAACTGGCCCTCTTTACAGTAAGTTGTCTCTTAACTATCTGATGCCTTTGTATTGGAAGTTTTACATGATGTCCCTACACTATTCTTATCTTTGTGTCAGCTTCTGAGAGAGTTTGGTCGCACTCAAAACTTATTTCGTTGTTTTACAAGAGATAGTAAGTGAGCTTTTTGGACTGACAACCCAAGCTATATAATGAGCTCCTTGCTATTTTAAGATGTCCTAGGCACTAGTCTATAGCAACTCTAGAATGTCTCTAGGGGGTGACAAAATTGTCCACAACATCTTTCTGGCGCCGTTGCCGGGGACGAATTCAAGAATATCAGTTTCCCTGGGCCTCGACATATTGTTTCGCTCTCTAATCAGGTGAGCACGGAGAGTTGAAGAGTTGCATATCTCTCACCTTGACGACTCCACTGTTCTTTATTTGATAAATTTTATTGTTAGTCCTGGCTTCTCGAAAGCCACATTTGAGGTCAGATACATCTCAGTCGAAAACACCTTACGTGTCTGACCCAGAGAAGATCATTCATAAAAGAGTTTGGAAGGAGAGGAAGTCAGTTCGTGCTGAAAACCCTGAATATTTCGTTGAAGATTATCCGCCCTCTTCTTCTCAAGAAATCAGAACATAAAATCTCGAGTTTTACTCAGAAACTCCACGTAGAGGAAGTGTCTGGATTGAAGAAGATTCTCATCCTGCTCCCGAGGCTGAGGAAATTAAAGAAGTCACAGAAGTAGCTGCTGTTAGCCGCGAATTATTCCCAGCTACACCTCAGTCCTCCATATCATATATTCCCATTGTTATTCATACTCCGCTTCCTTCTACTCCTCTCCCTTCATTCGTATCTCAGAATGTTGTACAACCCCCACCTCCCCAAATGGCTAATGTTCTTGCTTTTCTATTGAACAAATACGCTCCACTGGCCTTGCCCCAAGTGCTAAATGATATGCCACAGGATTATCTAAAGATTCTGCCAAGATTTAATGGTGAAAATGAAGTTGATGCTCAGAAACATCTTGAGACTTTCTGCTCCTTTGCAGAAAACTTAAATGTTGAACATTTGGATGTGGTCTTGAGATTGTTTGTGCAGTCTTTGGAAGGGGAAGCCAGAAAATGGTTCAAGACATTAGGGAACCGTTCAATAACCACCTGGGATATTATGGAGAATACTTTTCTTAGGAAGTGGGGAGAGAAGAAAGATCATGGTCAATGTCTTACTGAGTTTAAAACTATGAAGAAGAAACAGAATGAAGGGGTATCAGAATTTATCAAAAGATTCAACAAGTTATATCTGAGCCTGCCTCCGGAAATGAAGCCCCACGAAGTTGCTGCCAAGATAATTTTTATAGCAGCCTTTGATTTTGACTTTGGATTCTCGTTGAGAGAAAGAAAACCTGCCACTTTAGATGATGCACAGTCAGATGCTCTGGAATTGGAAGCAAACTTTGCCTCCACTGGGAAGTTAAAAGGAAACGTTGAACAAGATACTGGGAAGAGAGGCAAAGAAGAGGTCTCCACCTCTAATCAGGAAAAAGATTCAGATAAAATGGATGAAATAAGCAAAATGATAAAGAAGATGGTCAAGCTTGAACTGGAAGCTAAAAATGCAGCTCCCAAGAACTATTACAATGCTCCAAACAGAGGATACAATCCTCAGTATAGAAGGCCACCATTGCAGATTTTGCCGAGAGAAGCAAAGGAACAACAAGACCAGGTACCCCATCCCTTGTACCTGGAAGGACCAGCAGATGAATCCACTAGAGATGCAGCTTATGGATTGGAAGATTCAAATCTGGCTTTTTCAAATAATGATGATATGGATTGCCCATTGCAAGACGAGGACGAAGAAGCAGAGATTGATCATTATTGTAAGCAATTTGTTGATTTCATGCAAGCACAGTTCAATGTGAAATATGATCTCAGATCTTCAAGGAAGAGGACCAGAACTCAAGATCAAGAAGAGGAGCCACCTCAGAAAGAAGCATCTGCTCAGAAGGAATCAGCAACAAAGAGAAACATAGAAAAAGGTAAGAATCCTCTAAATACTCCCTTGCAGTCCAATGATCAGATTCCTTCTTCTTCAAAAATAGTCAGTCCTCCTAATGCTGAGTCAGTGTCAAAAGAAATTAAGTCTTCAGCCAAAAATAAGGAGTCAAAAGAAGTTGTGGTAGAAAAACCCCCATCTGCTTTCAATTTGCAAAAATAACTTGAGAAAATTAAGATTCCAGTTCCCCTGACTGAGCTATTAAAACAGCCTGTATATCAGTCTCAAGTTACTTCCTTTATACTTCCTCCTGAAATACCAATTGCACCTGATAGTCTAACCCTTCAAGAAGAAAGACCCATGGTAGTCTTTGGCCCACATGTCGAGGAGATAGACCCTTCTACTCCTCCCTTTTACGTGTCTCTAGTTATACATGACCTGCTATTGCACAATTGTATGTTAGATTCTGGGGCTTCCCATAATCTTATGCCTTTGTCTGTCATGGAACAACTAGGACTGCAAATTACAAGACCATACAAAGATTTATATTCATTTGATTCTAAAAGAGTTAAATGCCTGGGAATGATTAAAGATTTAGTGGTCAATTTGGCTCAAATCCCAGCAAAGAGCGTGGTCATGGACATTGTGGTTGCCGATATCCCAGCCCGCTTTGGCATGCTGCTGTCAAGATCCTGGGGTACAAAAATTGGTGGGTCAATTAAATTGGATTTAACGTATGCTACTGTCCCAGTCTTTGGAGGACAGGAGAGGAGGTTATACAGGGAGACTAGATTTGTTAAAATGGTAACTAAGGCTGACTGCTAAGAGAATTCCCCAGTTTATAACAAAGAGGGAGACTTATCATGTTTGATGTTAGAAGAAAATCAAAATTATGTTCGTGAGCCCCTCTTTGGTCATTTTCAAGCTGAGCAGCCTAAAGGAGACCAGGAATCAGAAATTTGGACTCTGCATTTTGATGGAGCAAATTCAAGAGAAGGCAATGGAGCTGGGGTGTTATTAATTTCTCCTACAGGAAAATGGGTGCCACTGTCTTTTAAATTAGAGTATGAGGCTACAAACAATGTAGCTGAATATGAAGCACTACTATTGGGGTTAAAGACAGCCAGAAACATGGGCATCCAATGTTTAAAAGTTTTGGGAGACTCTGAGCTGGTGGTAAGGCAGATCAAAAATGAATGTCAAACTAAGCACCCTCGGCTCAGAGCATATAGAAATGAAGTGTGGGACATGATAGAAAATTTCTTCTCAACATTTAACATACAGTTCATGCCCCGGGAGCAAAACAAAATAGCAGATTCTCTTGCTGTAGCTGCCAGTACATTCCGTCCTCCTCAAAATCCACTCTTAAGATATGAAGTGGAGGTACGGTACAAACCATCCATTCCAGATAATATAAAGCATTGGCAGGTATTTGAAGATGATGAACAGATGAAGAGATTCATGGAGACAGTGGGAGAATTCTCCAATATGGAGATTGATGACAATGAGGAGGAAGAAGTTGGAAATACTGCAGGAAACAAATGGGAAGAAAGGATAGCAGGTAACAGAGTGCTGCAGCTAAAAGGAAATGTTATACCCAGAGGTCTGGTGCCTCTAGAAAGGTTATTTAACAAAGATGATATTCCGTTGCAGCCAAACAAAGTGACAGAAGAAGATCAAGTGGGAGATTTGAATCTGGGTACTTATGCTGATCTCAAAATTGTCAAATTATCCAAAAGATTCCCAGACGAATATAAAGAAAAATATTTAAAGTTGTTTCAATCTTACAAAGATGTATTTGCTTGGTCCTATCAGGACCTAAGAACTTTTGATGTTAATATAATGCAGCATAAAATTCCTTTGAGGGAAGATGCAAAGCCTTATAAGCAGAAACTCAGACAGATAAATCCTCTGCTGCTTCCCTCCATTGAGAAAGAAGTCAAGAAGCTACTGAAAGCCAAAATAATTGTGCCATTGAGATACTCAGAATGGGTAGCAAACCTTGTTCCTGTTCGGAAGAAAAACGGAGAAATAAGGCTCTGTGTGGATTTCAGGAATTTAAATAGAGCATCTTTAAAGGACAATTATCCACTGCCTAAGATGGACTACATCCTGCAGAAAGTGGTGGGAGCATCCAAAATGTCAATGATGGATGGATTTTCTGGTTATAATCAGGTAGCCGTATTTCCAGAAGACCAGAAGAAAACTACATTTACTACACCATGGGGAACATTTATGTATGCCAGAATGCCATTTGGATTAATTAATGCAGGAGCTACTTTTCAGAGGGCAATGGACATAGCCTTTGTTGGAGAGCAGGACAAGTTTTTGGTGGTATATCTTGATGATATCACAGTGTTTTCAAAGAATGATGATGAGCATATTGAACATTTAAGAAGAACTTTTGAAAAATGCAGAAGGTATGGCCTTTCTCTCAATCCTCAAAAATCTTTGTTTGCATTAGATGAGGGAAAACTCTTAGGGCACATTGTAACTAAAGACGGTGTGAAAATAGACCCTAAGAGAGTGGAAGTAATAAATAGTATTCCTTTACCCAGGAATAAGAAGGAAGTACAGGTGTTTTTAGGCCGAATCAATTTTTTGCGAAGGTTTATTCCTAACTATGCCGAAATATTTAGGCATATAACTGATATGTTGAAGAAGGAGAATGAAGTAAGATGGTCCCAGGAGTCTAGAGATGCATTCAAAAGGATAAAACAATCATTTGCTGAAGCTCTTGTGCTAGCTGGACCAGATTACAACAAGCCGTTTATGATCTTTTCATTTGCTTCACCTCATACAATTGCTGGAGTATTATTGCAGAAAAATGAAGAAGGATATGAACAGCCTATAGCTTTCTTCAGTCAAGTGCTTTATGATGCTGAATTGAAATATAATATATTGGAGAAGCAGGCATATGCCCTGGTAAAGTCCCTTAAAGATTTTAGAGTATATGTTTTGCAATCTCACATTACTGCATATGTTCCCACATCAGTTGTCAAAGACATTCTTGTTCAGGGGGACAGCGAAGGTAGAAGAGGAAGATGGATTGCAAAAATTCAGGAGTATGATTTGGACATAAAGCCTACTAAGTTGATTAAAAGACAGGGACTTGCTAAAATGTTATCTGAATCAAATCATCAAGCGTTGGGCATTAATTTATCCATGATAGCAAATGAAGACTCTGAAAAAGATGAAGAGCAACAAGGACTAGAGATGGCCACTCAAAAGATACATGTGAAATACCTAACTAGTCCTTGGTACAAAGAAATCGTCCAATATCTTTTAACACTTAGCTGTCCTCCGAGTTGTGATAAGATAAAATATAGAGCTGTAAGAATGAAATCTCATAAATATATGATTGCCAATGGACAGCTATATTGGAGAGACCCTTCAGGTATATTACTGTTATGCCTCACAGAAAATGAAGTGGAGAATATATTGACAAAAGTTCATGAGGGAACATGTGGAGGGCATTACAGCTGGAGGGCTACAGCTCATAAAATCTTGAAGGCCAGTTTCTACTGGCCAAAATTGTATACAGACACTTTTTCTTGGGTCAGAGCATGTGACAAGTGCCAAAGATTTGCAGAAAGACAAAAACTAGCAGCTTTGCCCTTGATTCCTATTCATGTGAATGAACCATTTCAGAAATTGGGATTGGATTTTATAGGAGAGATACATCCCCCATCAAGTGGCCAATATAAATGGATACTGACAGCCACAGATTACTTCACGAAGTGGGTGGAAGCCATACCTACAAAAAATGCTACAGATGCCGTGATAATGAAGTTTATGGAGGAAAATATCATATCTAGGTTTGGCTGTCCTGCTAGAATTGTAACTGACAATGCACAAGCTTTTAAATCTGCCAGGTTTGTGAATTTTTTCCAAAGGTATAATATCATATTGACTCACTCCACAGCATACTATCCACAGGGAAATGGTTTAGCAGAGTCTTCTAATAAAACCCTGGTGAGGGCCCTGAAGAAAACAATCAGTGAAAATCAGAAAAACTGGGACTCTCAATTAAAGTTTGCTCTATGGGCAAATAGGATAACCAGTAAAAGAGCAACAAGGAAATCCCCCTATGAGTTGGTTTATGGCCGAGCTGTTGTGTTTCCTCTGCAATTGGCGTTGCCAGTAGCACGTTTTATGCAGGAAAGTCAGGAAGAACCAGATGACATGATCAGAAGGATTAATCAACTGGTAGAATCGGAGGAAACACGAAACCAGGTGAACCAGAGATTAATAGAATATCAAGAGAAAATGAAAAATGTATTTGATCAGCATGCAAAGGACAGGAAATTTCAAGTTGGAGACCTGGTTCTCAGGTGGGATGTTCGAAGAGCAGAGAAAGGAAAGCATGCTAAATTTGACCCATTATGGTTTGGTCCATTCAAAATTGTGAATCAGGAAAGAAATAATACTTTTATGTTAGAAAATCTACAGGGTGAACTGCTAGACGCCCCGGTGAATGGCCAATTCCTCAAGCCATACTTTCAAATCTGATCCAGGCTGGGAATGCCTGATTGTATTATATTGTATATAAGTTGTTTTAGTTTTTTTTTTTCATAAAGAAAAGGATGCTGGCAATTACCTGAGGCGGAAGCGTAAACGAATGGAAGAACATAATGAAATATTCAATAGTCTGCGTGTTCTCGACATGCCCGAGGACGAACATGTCGTCCCCAGATGGAGCCAATGTTGTACATATCTACCCCGCCTATGAATTTTGGTTTGCTGCCCTATTCGAATCCATTTCGAATCTTCACTATGGCCTAAATATCCTCATGCTCCCGTCCAACATTATCGTTTCCGCCCGAAAATGCATTACGCAAAGGTTAAAAACCCGCCATTCAAATTATATTGAGCCGAAGCCCCAGAGCCTTAGCCCCTTTTGCTGCTGTCAACACATGACCCGAGCCCGAAAACCACAAGCCAAAGGGAAGAGAGCTTATTGTTTTATGTTATCGGGGGCGATAGCAACCGTCCGATCGAATTAAATCAACGGAGCGGAGATCTTTTTATATGGTGGCCCCCACGTCCGTATCTCACTGCAGAAACCGGCGGTATTGTCCCGCACCACTTCCACCAGGCCGGCGGTATTCATCATGGGAGCAGCGATTCCACTAAACATGCACCGCGTGTCCCTGAGTATGGTTTCCGAAACCGCTCTCCTGCGCGTTAAAGCTTGTACTATAGCCGGGCAGCGGAACTTCCCCGCGCTGTTGGATCTGGCAATGTCAATCCAATGACGGATATCCTCCAGAGTTGCTCGCCCTTTAATCACTGTCCGTCGTGTTCCGTGGCCCACCACCGCACTGCTCCCATTAGCTCCCAGCCGTTGGTCTGTGTTCGTAATCCGACGACCAGCAATCAGTCTCCCCGTCTGTTGACTCCGCTGCCACGTTGTCTTTCCACCTGTCCCCCGGTACACCCATGTGTCGTGCCCCCGTGTATCCGTGGCGTCATCCCGTCGTATATATATATATTCATGTGTTTTCATTTATACCCTCCGTTCTTATTCATCCCTCACATTCAAAATGTTTCGCGTGGAAAAATCGCACTCCGTCTGCTCAACCAAAGCCTCCATTGTTTCTCCTCCACCACTTCGCATGTTCTTCCCAGTTGACCAGGCCTCCGTCGTCCTCGTCCCCATCCCTGTCCGTTTTTTCTAATATATCTGTGGGTTTTGCAGGTTCTAAAATAACAAGAAGGCGTTTTAAATTTTTGCCTCTGTTGCAGAGGTTGAGAGCATGTCAAAGGACGACATTCTGCTGGCGAAATTTAAAGAAGAAGCCGAGGGTAGGTGTGTGAAATGACCATCATTAAAGGATACAAAGATGTGAATCTACAGAACCCTCCAAAGAAAATCAAGGGACACTTTGCCCTGCATTAAAGGTCTGGGATCTAAATTCAAAGATAAAGGCCGAGAGTACAGTACAAAATCACAAGAAATCTCAAGGTTTTATGGCAGTGGATTTTTCCTTTTTCAGTAAGAGGCAGAGCGATGTATATTTTATTATTTGTGTCTTATTTATAAGAAGATTTTCATCTCTCAACATTTATTTCTAGAGACAAATTGTAAAGTACAGTCATTTATATTTAGTCATTCATGGAGTGGGCGCGAATGTTTTCCACCATTTTTGTTCAAAATTAAGTCATTAAATGTGCTCGACCTACCTCCTTCTCTAGAATTCTCTATCTTTTCTATAAAGGCCCGAAAAGAAGACATTGTAAGGGTTCCAGATTTCTATCAGCAAACTGTGCAGTGAAAAGGTTTTTGTATACATTTTGTAATATTTATGTATGAAGACTCAGAGCCCATAGGGTCTCAGTGAGGAGGAGTTATAACTGTATTGAGGATTCTAGTCTTTGGTATCTCACAGTATGTAATTTTCCCTTATGTGTTAATACAATATCTCATTTCATGCTATTTATCTTCTTGTATCATGTTCTAGAATGCGAGTGGCTCACTAGTTTGCAGTAAGGATTCATCCTTGTTGGTGCCCTTTCTGGAATTAGTCAAGCGCTTTAAATAGGCCTAGTCATGATATATTGTTCCATGTTCATCTCATCCATATTTTCTGCTATATTAGTTGCATGAGGAGGGTGCTTTTAAAACGCCATTGTCATATAAGGATTCATAAATTAATATGCCCTTATGTGGTTCTGTTGTGTATCTGGGTATCAGTCTCATGTTAACTAATATCTTCTTTATGTTTCCTCACTGCACTCATTTCCTGATATTTGATTTCTGTGATATATTATTTGAACTGGCCCTCTTTACAGTAAGCCGTCTCTTAACTGTCTGATGCCTTTGTATTGGAAGTTTTACATGATGTCCCTACACTATTCTTATCTTTGTGTCAGCTTCTGAGAGAGTTTGGTCCCACTCAAAACTTATTTCGTTGTTTTACAAGAGATAGTAAGTGAGATTTTTGGACTGACAACCCAAGCTATATAATGAGCTCCTTGCTATATTAAGATGTCCTAGGCACTGGTCTATAGCAACTCTAGACTGTCTCTTGGGGGTGACAAAATTGTCCACAAT